>JASPKZ010000446.1:202500-887500 GCA_030220185.1 Diploptera punctata | reverse complement strand
TTTAAGTCTTTGGACATCTTCCAAAACTCCATCCATCCATCTAGCTTTAGGCCTTCCAACAATTCTTCTTCCATGTGGATAGTACATCATTATATTAAAAAAAATATTTAGGGATATTTACAATACAGTGTTTCCCTTCAACCTAAAGTCGATTTGTTGCACAGAAGTTAACCTAGCTCTAAAGAATACTTCTTATCCCTCAAATCTCGTTATAGATTCCATGATTCTCTTCACTCTCCCATCTATCCATCGTTTTCTAGGCCTGCCTATCTTAACCACTTCTCTCCATTAGCTTTCCAATTAAGCGATTCTCTTTCGTGTTCTCTTTGACTTCCATTCTTATGAGGTGTCACCATACCATTTTCAAACGTTTTCCTTGATATTTTTTTCTAATTAGTTTTTTTAACTTGCATAAATTAACCTCTTATATAGTGACCCTGATTCTGACCTTATCCCTTCTTGCAATTCTCTGTCGATCGCCCAGCAAAAATCCCATTCTACTGCTAACAGCTTGTGAGGCTTGTTTTATACTACTGTCCAGGTTACTTACCCGTATAATAAAATGCTTCGCTAACAGCGACTTGAAATTATACATCAGTTATCTGACTACGAATAGGTTATTCATATTTTACGTTTCAAAGTCTCATAGAGTGTCAGTAGAAGGGACAAACTTTGAAGTAATATTGCTCTTTCATACTTTTTCTAGCGCTTTAACCTTATTATCATTATTCTTATTATTATTATTATTATTATTATTATTATTATTATTCATTATACAACGAGACTAAAACTACATTTCAAGTTCTGGTTAGAAAAGCATTTTATATATATGCGAAAGCATCCGAAACCTGGACAGTAAAGCTAGAAAAACATCGCAAACAAGCTGTTAGCAGTAGAAATGGATTTTTTGGAGGCGATCGACAAGATTTTCAAGAAGGGATAAGGTTCAGAAACAGCACAATAAGGGAAATTATGCAAGTGTGGGAAAAAAATATTAGAAAAATAGAAGAAAATCGTTTGAAATGGAATAAGAGACGATACCAAAGATGATCCTTACCCATTCGCCTCAAAAGAATAGGTACACTCGCTTAACTCTGTTTTTCACAATTATATGTTGCAGATTTTGTCACATCCCTTGGCAGGGTAATATTTTTGTTCCCCGTTCTGCATAGTAGGCGGATGTGTTTAGGCCCTCAATCCTTATTGTGGCGACAAGTACCAGTTATCTTTTGTTTGTTTTGCATATCTGCAAATGAAACAATTTAAGTTTCCGGTAAACGTTGTCACGGTTCCTTTGTGAGCTTTTCCCTTTTTTTTACTATTAAACTTTAAAAAAAAATTATTGTGCGTTAATTTCCGATCCGCCCTGTGGACGACTGTAGCATGCGCGCCATCTTTGTTGCATAGTTCAAGCTTCTCTCGCAAGAGGTGCACCTGAGAAAAAAATACCATCTGTAGTGAAAACTTCAAACTATATCTCTGTGAAATTTCAACATTCTAGCTGCAATACCAAGGCAGAAAAAAAATTATTGTCCGTTACTTTCCGATCCGCCCTCGTATCAACTAAAACGCGTTAAAACAAATTAATAGCGCACGTGGATAAACTCAAATCCGATATTAAATTACTTCAACTGTTCATTCCATAAATAACATACGTTTTCGTAATCATTCAATTATTGAGTTAATCAGTTAGATAATATAAATAATACTTACTTACTTACTTACTGGCACTATCGAACCCGTAGGTTCATGGCCGCACGGACATAAGCTCTCCATACACCCCTATCCTGAGCTAATGCTTTCCAATCATTCCCCTGTATAATCTACTTCCCTCAAATCATAGTTAATGTTGTTCTCTCACCTCATTCTTTCTACCAACTGGGCGTTTTCCTTCTGGCTTTCCTACAAGAAGATTCCATGCACGTCTTTCATTCCCCATACGCGCAACATGTCCTGCCCATCGCAGTCTACGAGACTTAACTGTTCTTATTATATCTGGCTTCCTATAAAGACCATGTAGTTCATTGTTATGAAGTCTTCTCCATTCACCTATCTGTTCATCTCTCTTTGGTCCAAAAATTTTCCTAAGAACTTTATTCTCAAATACTCGTAATCTCCTTTCCTCCCTTAAAGTAAGAGTCCATGTTTCGCACCCATATAATATAACTGGTAGAATAATAGTTTTATATATTTTCAGCTTAACGTTTTTTGAAAGGAGTTGGGACATCAAAAGTCTCTGCAATACATAATAGCACGCATTTCCAGAATTGAGCCTATGTTTAATTTCTTTGTGCATCTCATTCCTATTTGTGATTATTGTTCCTAGGTATTTGAATTCAGCCACTTCCTCAAAATTTCCCTCATTTGTCATTAGCTGTCCATTTCCATTATATACTGAATTTCTACGTGTGACCACATATTTAGTTTTACTGATATTTACTTCCAGTCCTAATTCCTTAGTGTTACTCAATAGTGTGTGCGTGTTGTCCTTTAGTATCTCCTCGCTATCGGCCAGTAGTACTACATCATCAGCATAAACTGACAGCTTATTAATACCATTGAGAATTCAAATTTATGAATTTAAAAATACGATTTGAAAACATTGTATCGCTAACGACTTGCGCTGTCTGCGTCTCAGATGTGTAATAAAATTGAATGGAAGGTTCGATACATCAGAGCGTCTATAGAGTGAAATAACTACCATCGTAAAAATGCATCAAGTTCGTTTACAGGTGTTAACTACATACTTTTATTATCACATTTATTCTATAGCCTGCACTCAACGCGAGGCGTGTTACACTATGCAATCACGGGTAGCAGCCAACATATACACGATATTTAACGAATCTAAAAGCTAACTTAACGCAATTGAAGTACTCTAACCTATGAAAGAACGCGACGTCCAAAAATAAATAGTACGTTCTGAAATTCTGAAGCATATGTCATCATCATCACTCCAGGGATTAGGCAATTTCCCGTTCCGACTTCATAATGCATCAGCCCAACGTCTTCTAGGTCTTCCAACATCACGCCTTCCCCTTGCTTGATAATTCCTTGCTAACAATGGATATCTCTCCTTACTCATTCCATCCATATAATCAATCCATTTCTGTCTGTAATTCGTGACCTTATCCAATAAAGGCTGTACTTTCAATTCTTCTCTTATATCCTCAGTTCTTATTCTATCAAGTCTTGTACATCCTTTAAATTGTTTCAGGAACCTCATCTCCGCCGTCTGTATTCTATCCTTCTGTTTTTTCACTGGAGCCCAAGTTTCACATCCATACAATATTGCGGGAACCGCCATAACATTATACATTTTTATCTTGGTTTCTTTTCTAATTTTATTTTTGAATGTTCTCTGTATTGTTCCACACACCGTCTGGAATTTATTTATTTTGGAGTCAATATCTCTTTCCACATTGTAGCCAACATCACAGCCCAAATATTTGAAACTAGACACCTGTTCTATACTTTGATTTTCTAAAATAATTTTGGATCTCACTGGATCTCTTCCTCTTCGTTTTCCTTATAGAAATCTTTAGATCGTATAATTTACATATTTCATTTAATGAAGCATGTGTGCACAGTTAATTAATGTATACTCTATGTTGGCTGCAGTGAAATACGACTTTATTTATTGCTTAGAATATTCCTTAAAATCAATATGGCTGCCACGTCTTCATGCTACGTATATAGTTGAATATATTTTTTTTTCAATGCCACCGCATTGTCATTTCGACATTCTGGTATTCTCTCCTGGCATGGAGTTACTGTAAGCCATTTTTGAGGTTTGGGCGCCTGGAAGTCGGAGTTACGCTGCTCCGATGATATATGATATGTGATGATGATGTAGGAAAATAAATTGAAATAATCGTTAGGAAGAAAATGTAAAAATCATTGTAAATGGTGGGAAATAATTTAAAAAATGAAACCCTATAATAAAATTTAACACGAGTTTATGAATGAATTAAAAAATACAGGTTACATGTTGTGAAGAAGAGCCGAAATTCTAAATAAAACTGTACACTTTGCAATGATTAAAAGTGTTTTAAGAATTCGTTTCGAAGTTTCGGTCTCAGCACTGCTTCCGTCGTAAATATCTCAAGTCTTCAGTAAAGGTTTACTTATAATAATAATAATAATAATAATAATAATAATAATAATAATAATAATAATAATAATAATAATAATAATAATAATAATAATAATAATAATAATAATAATAATAATAATAATAATAATAATAATAATAGTGATAATAGCGATAATAGCGACAAAATGATACAAATGATAAATATGATAAAAATGATAAAAATATGATAATGATGATAATAGTGATTAAATGATAAAAATTATAAAAATAAGTGATAATAGTTATAATAATGATAAAAATGATCAAAATGATAAAAATGATAATAGTGATAATAGTGATATGAATGATAATAGTGATAAAAATGATAAAAATGAAAATGATAATGATAAAAATGATAATGATAATAATGATAAAAATGATAATAATGATTAAAATGATAAAAATGATAAAAATGATGAAAATGATGAAAATGATGATAATGGTGATAAAAATGATAAAAATATGATAATGATGATAATAGTGATAAAAATGATAAAAATTATAAAAATAAGTGATAATAGTTATAATAATGATAAAAATGATCAAAATGATAAAAATGATAATAGTGATAATAGTGATATGAATGACAATAGTGATAAAAATGATAAAAATGAAAATGATAATGATAAAAATGATAATGATAATAATGATAAAAATGATAATAATGATTAAAATGATAAAAATGATGAAAATGATGAAAATGATGATAATGGTGATAATGGCGATAAAAATGATAGTAATGATAAAAATGATGAAAATGATGAAAATTATAACAATGATAAAAATGATAACAATGATAAAAATGATAAAAATTATAAAAATGATGAAAATGATGATAACGGTGATAAAAATGATAATGATAAAAATGATAAAAATGATAAAAATGGTGAAAATGATGATAATGGTGATAAAAATGATAAAAATTATAAAAAATGTTAAAAATGATAAAAATGATAATAATGATAAAAATTATAAAAATGATAATAATGATAATAATGATAAAAATGATAATAATGATAAAAATGATAAAAATGATAAAAATGATAAAAATGATGAAAATGATGAAAATGATGATAATGGTGATAAAAATGATACAAATTATAACAATGATAAAAATGATGATAATGGTGATAAAAATGATAAAAATGATGAAAATGGTGATAAAAATGATAGTAATGATAAAAATGATAATGATAATAATGATAAAAATGATAATAATGATAAAAATGATAATGATAAAAATGATAGTAGTGATAAAAATGATAAAAATCATAAAAATGATAAAATGATAAAGATGATAAAGTTGATAATACTGATAAAAATGATAAAAATGAAAAAATGATAGTAATGATAGTAATGATAAACGATAAAAATGATAATGATAAAACTGATAAAACTGATAAAACTGATAATATTGATAATAGTAATAAAAATGTGCCTTCCTTTGGCCAGCAACCAATCGAAGGGACTATTATTATGCTTTCAAGTCTTATACGAGAATTTCCTATAAGGAAAAATTCTCTATAGGATCGTAACAGGCCTTGGTCTAATACTTGGAAGGAACAAGAAGAAGAAGTAATAAAAATGATAATGATAAAGATGACAAAATGATAAAAATGATAATAATGATAAAAATGATATAAATAATAAAAATGATAAAATGATAAAAATGATAATAATGATAAAAATTATAAAATTGATAAAAATGATAAAAAAGATAGAAATGATAATGATAAAAATGATAATAGTGACAATAGTGATATCAATGATAATAGTGATAAAATGATAAAAATGATAATGATAATGATAAAAATTATAATGATAAAAAATGATAATAATGATTAAAATGATAAAAATGATTAAAATGATGAAAATGATGATAATGGTGATAATGGTGATAAAAATGATAGTAATGACAGTAATGATAAAAATGATAAAAATAATGAAAATTATAACAATGATAAAAATGATAATGATAAAAATGATAAAAATGATAATGATGAAAATGATGATAATGGTGATAAAAATGATAAAAATGACAAAAATTATAATGATAAAAATGATAAAAATGGCGAAAATGATGATAATGGGGATAAAAATGATAACAATGATAAAAATGATAAAAATGATGAAAATGATGAAAATGGTGAAAATGGTGATAATGGTGATAATGGTGATAATGATGATAAATGTGTTAATAGTGATAAGTGATAAAATGATAAAAATTATAAAAATGATGATAATAATAATAATAATAGTGATAATAGTGATAATAGTGATAAAAAAGATAGTATGATAAAAATGATCATCATCATCATGAACAAATTCGTTTTGGGCCATGTGGCCTGTACGGTAAACCTAGCGAAGATGGTCTTGATCTTTCCACCGATGTTTTGGTCTTCCTTGGTCCCTATGTCCAGTTGGGGTATATTGGAATGCCAATTTTGGAAGTCTATAAAAATGATAATAATGATAAAAATGATAAAAATTATAAAAATGATAATGATAATAATATAAAAAATGATAAAAATGATAATATTGATAAAAATGATAGAAATGATAAAAATGATAAAAATTATAAAAATGATAAAAATTATAAAAATGATAAAAATGATAATATTGATAAAAATGATAGAAATGATAAAAATGATAAGAACGATAAAAATGATAAAAATGATAAAAATGATACAAATTAAAAAATGATAGAAATGATAAAAATGGTAAGAACGATAAAAATGATAAAAATTATAAAAATGATAAAAATGATAATAATAATAATAATAATAATAATAATAATAGTGATAATAGTGATACAAATGATAGTAATGTTAAAAATAAAAAATGATAAAAATGATAATGATAAAAATGATAAAAATGTTAAAAATGATAAAAATGATAATATTGATAAAAATGATAAAAATTCAAAAAATTAAAAAATTATAAAAATTATAAAAAAAAATAATATAATCAATTGCTACAAATGTTTTTATATTAACTCCCGCATGCGGTATGTGTTGACGTTCATGCACTATATATACAATCTGGTAGCCGTATTTCTTGGTGAGTCAGTCTGCAAAATAATGCTATGACCTATTCAGAATGTTAAAAAGGAGGTGCTTTCTTTATAATGATAAACTTTAGTTGGTAAATTCTAGGCGAAACACGTCTGTGATTGGTTGTAAATAAAAAATCGTTGTAACGTGATTGGTCATTGACTCTCATTTGGGGCATGAGTTAAATAGTCACAACAATATTCATCCACTGAAGTTCCTTTACACTCTGTATAGCACATTTCAGTTTAGCAATAACAGAACGATGTTCAATATTACATTTATATCTCAGTTGGATTATATTATTGGATTCGTAAGATATTAATCTGTATCTAGGGTACGGTTTGCTTCAGGAATTCGATGCTTAAACTTACTACAATTTCCAATACATAAATTCAGACAAAGACACTTCCAGACATTTGCTATTGGTAAATGCATTGAATGGAAACTAGTTGTGTCAGATTCTAATATCTAGACCATGTGGCTTTGCGGTATTGAATCGATGTTGCATTTTTTTTCGAAGATGTTATTCATAAGTAATGCCACGAGTGATTTCCAAATTATCAATAAATTCACGACTCACGAAGTGAGTCGTGAATTTATCTACAGAATTTTGAAATCAAGAGTGGCATTTGTTAGGACTATTTAACGAATAAAATTAAGCTGTTTACTCACAAATCATTATTCAACTATTGTTATTTTAAATTATTTATATATTTAATGTAAACGGCGATGTTTGAAAATAAATGAGAAACGATAGGTACGCTTTTACTGCTTCTTTTGTTTATCACTGCAACCAGATCATACTATTTATTGCCAAAGGAGGAGCTTTCTTTAATATGGTAATTATAACACTGATAAATATTTGGTGAAACACGACTCTGATTGGTTGTAAAACAGAAATCATTGAAACGTGATTGGTCATTGACTCCCATTTGTGGCATGAGTTAGTCTAAATAATACTTGGTATTATCCACAACTCCAGTATTCATTGCAGTGACTATTTAACTCATGCCCCAAATGGGAGTCAATGATCAATCACGTTTCAATGATTTCTATTTTACAACCAATCAGAGTCGTGTTTCACGAAATATTTATCTGTGTTAAATTTACCATATTAAAGAAAGCTCCTTCTTTTTAATATTCTGAACAGGTCTGACGTCATAGAGCTGCTGATGTCCCAGAAGATGAAGCATGTCTTCGAAATGCTTTGGATTTTAATAAAACAACGAAGATTATAACAATAATTATAATAATAATAATAATAATAATAATAATAATAATAATAATAATAATAATAATAATAATAATAATAATAATAATAATAATAATAATACTTTATTTATTCTGGCAGAGTTAAGGCCATAAGGCCCTCTCTTCCACTCAACCAGTACAAATACAAATAAATATTCGACAAATATAGATATACACTTCTTCTTCTTCTTCCTTCCAAGTATTAGACCAAGGCCTGTTACGATCCTGTAGAAAATTTTCCCTGCAGTGTTTCATAGGACGGCCCAGAGATCTTTTTCAAGCTTTGGTCGTCATAAGTTTGATCATTCCGGGAAATTCTCGTATAAGACTTGAAAGCATAATAATAGTCCCTTCGATTGGGTGCTGGCCAAAGGTAGGCAAGACCAGTGATGGGGCTGCCATCTTATAGCCTCTGGTCAGGCTTTTCTGGAGAAGAAAAGAAAATAAAGGAAAGAAGAAATGGAAGAAAAGAAAGACTCCCTAGACCTCGGATGCCCTAATAGCGTCGGGGTCGAAAAAAAAAAACAAGAATTAACCAAGAGAGGTTAGATAGTAAAGTTGAAAGAGTGCAAAACACAAGTAAGTGGAAGAAATGTTTTGCTCAGCTTGGGCACCTTGTGGTCGCCATCCACATATCCCCTAGATGAGGACCCCTGAGGGATATACACTATACTAATTATAAACACTTAAAGATACAATAAATGTAACAATGTAAATGTCATGTACAAACAACATTTTATAGGGTAATAACAATAATGATACGATAATAATAATAATAATAATAATAATAATAATAATAATAATAATAATAATATAAATATGATACATTATACGGGAAACACGAATTAATATATATACCTTACACTGGATAATAATGAAGTCGAGTTTAGAGCAAATATAAATTTAGATTTCTTTTAAAAGATGCCAATTATAATTATGTAAGTTACAACAATCTTTATAATTGAAATAAATTTAACCTCAACGGTGTTCAAAAATGCATATTAAAAGTATAGATTTATATACTAAACCGAATCGGTGCGTACAAGCTGCTGTATTGTTTATAAACTGCTTCTCTCGTTTAATGAAACTTTGTACTAAGTTATTGAGCGTTGTAATGCTTATAGTGCACAAACTTAACCTCGAAGCCAATTAACTCATTTTGCAGGTGGTGTTTGTTGTCTTTAATCTTATAATAAGGTATGCTTAAGGCACGCGTGTTATTCCTTGTAGCGCATTCAAAAGGAATTTCAATTTACACCCCGCAAGTTCTCGGTCACACGATTAAAAACACTGAAGGGGAGAATGTAAACATGTATCCCTTAAATGTAGCTATAACTTAATTAGAGGTATCTTGCACGAATTTTATATTTTGAGGAAATGCAGCGACATTTAAAAATTTTAATCTCCTTGTAATCTTGTAAGCCCATGTTTCCCTTAACAGAGATTTAGGCGCTCTCCCTCTACAGGGAAGAATTTGAACCATACTAATTTAGTTACACTTGTTTTCGTATAGATGTCCTTTGAGTGGTCCGTGGTCAGCGTTCCGCCTCATATTGACGTCTAGGAAACCAAGGTAGTACTAGGACGGGAAAATTCGGTAAATTTTGCTTAGCGGCCTTTCATTCAGGCTTAAGGATCTTTTACGAGCCTGAAAATCTTCAGACTCGGGACCCACGGCTTAAAGTCCCTCCCGGAGGACTTGCTCCTTGGATTTTCCGTCCTAAAAAATCCATCGACCCCGGCCGGGTTTGAACCCACGACTCTCGGGACCAGATGCAACGAGCATAACCACTAGTCCACCGCGGTCGTATTAAAAGTTGTAATACAATTTAAAGTCAGTGAATAAAAAAAAAATTCTAATAGCTATCTTAAAGATAGAGAGAAAACATTTTTTTTCTTGAATATGCAATTTGCAACGACAGAAGTCCGACGAAAGTCAAATAAAAGAGTCTTCAAAAGCGTATTTTCGTAGAGCGTATCATGATTGCTTATGGTTTATCAAAGTCTACTCTGTCCTAATGTTGAGCGATTGCGGGCTTTGTGACCGAGGTCCATTACTGCTGTTCCTACCAGACGTTTCTCCCTCAGCTGCGGAGGGCATCTTCAGTACTTCTAGGTGTTGTTTCCTGGTCGGAGGTTCGACTGTGAATGACCAGGCAGGAGTAGATTGAAAGCGCAGAAAATAAATCTGTCACTTTCAGACTGTTTTAGGGACTTATATTGCCCTCTTCAGCCCAAGTAAATTTTTTGTCGAGGATATTGAATAATGTCTGTAGGATGATAAATGCATTCTAGGCCCCGGGGTAAATATATTATCCGCCCGACTTACTGGACGTGGTGGTGGGAGAGTCTAGGATAAAGCTGCTTGTAGCTTCTCTGTTCCTTCTGCTGCTGGTCGCTGGTGTCGTAGTTGTTGGCATGCCAAGAGGAAACCCGCAACAGACCGCGGATGCCGATCTCGATCCGCGAGGCAAGGCCCACCCGACCACGCCCCCAGAGCTCCCATCCTCCAATCAGAAACGACCATTTTCGGGCTAAGCTGATCATTGGTTAGCGTTAATTTAGAATTTGGAAAATGAATTTAAATTATAAAATATATTAATATCTTTTAATTTTGGATTTATAAATGTTGTGGGAGACATTTAGCTTTTACTTTTACTTTTACTGGTGGGATCTAGGGATCCACTCCGGCATTTGCCTTTTCGCTAAGGGAAACCACCAAAAACCTTAGCAGAGTGGTTTGAATGTATTAAAAATATATCAGTTAATTTGGAAAATAAATTTTGAAATATTAATGATTATTGAAATGGTCGAAATTATCAGCTTCTTCGGTTCTTTGGTGTATAGCCGGCGAAATCACCTTTTAGTAGTCCTTGGTAGGGCGTTATTATTGAAAGTATCTTGATATTCACCTTTTAGTAGTCCTTGGTAGGGCGTTATTATTGAAAGTATCTTGATATTCTTTCATTTTGATCGTCAGTAAAGACTTTATTACCTAGTGAACATCCATTTTCTAGGATTTCTATGGATTTATTCTCATAGTTTACGTTGAATTTGATTGAGATATAGGGACATCCAGCAATTAGGTATCTCATGATTCCATCAATTACTTGCCCAGTTATTTGAGCGTGAGAGGTTTGAGCTCTTTTCACTTTTTTCGTCGGCAGCGCAGCCGTCTGAGTGCTGGCGTTGACTTCTTCGATCGCTTGCGCATCAGTCTGAGTGCTGGCGTCTTCGATCACTTGCGCAGCAGTCTGAGTGCTGGCGTCATCGATCGCTTGTGCAGCAGTCTGAGTGCTGGCGTCAGCGTATTGCTTTTCGTGCTGGGGTATGAACCCGCACAGGTCCTCGAATTGCGAGGCCTTGTCTTTCCGTGTCCTACGTGGCGCGGATTTTTTCTTTTTGTTTGTCCTTTTACTGGTATTAATTTCAGGCTGAGGAGCCATTGATGGCTCAACTCCGACTGTAATATTTGTCTCAATCTGGTTTGGAGTATCTACTCTCGTGTCGGCAGGAGCGGGCTCAACTGGAACCGATGGAGGTAGTTTACGCGTTGCGCGTCTGTATCTTTCCACTTTAACTTTGTAGTGGCATAGTCGATTTGTTTTTAGGATTTCGTCGGCGTTGGGGCCTTCCGCCAGGACTGCAATGAAAATTGGCAGCGGCTTCTTGGTCTTCCCGGAGGTCATATTGACTACCTTGAATACCTCGAAGCCATGACCTGTTAGGTCGTCCTGGATCTCGGTTGGATCCACGCCTGAGTCTATCCCTTTTACTACATATTTGCGCGCTGTAGCTCGCGATTTCTTTTTCCCCTCGCAGAAGGGAATGTTACGCTGCTGCAGCAGCTGTCGGTATTTATTATAGGCCGACATTGAAGTCAGCCTAACCCTGGTGCCGAGCGGCGTTGGTTCGCAAATGAATGCGTGCTGCTCGTGTGTTGCGAAAGCCCTGTTCGCAGCTGCTAATTCGGCGGTAAATTCCCGACTTATCAGCAGTGGAATGGGTTTCGATTGAATTGGGTGCGAGTCCTGGGTCTCCGAACCCCTAGTGGCCTCTCCATTGTTGGACGGTGGGGCCTCCGGAGGTAGGGAGACTGTAAAGAGGATCTCGTCTTTATCGGCAGTTGATACTACGATTTTTGGCGGTGATGGCTTTCTCTCCGCTTGAGATTTGTTACGCGTTCTATGCGCGATTGGAGTTGTTGGAGCTTCTCTGTGGCTCGATTTTTTCTTCCT
Source organism: Diploptera punctata (assembly GCA_030220185.1). Classification (NCBI taxonomy): domain Eukaryota; kingdom Metazoa; phylum Arthropoda; class Insecta; order Blattodea; family Blaberidae; genus Diploptera; species Diploptera punctata. The sequence continues at coordinate 874,823 of JASPKZ010000446.1, read as the reverse complement.
GGGCTTTCCCATGGTGGAGAGTTCTTAAATTAGGATAGGGAATTTTGGTTAACGGGTTGGAGTTGCCCTTGCAAAGACCCTGGGATAGAGGCCGAGCTTGGGGCCGGACGGGATAAGGCCTATTGCCTTCTCGGGTATATGAGCTAGCCGGGTTAAATATATAGATGGGGGAACTCTCGCCTGAAAGAGAATGCTGTCGGAGACAGTTTTGCAATGCCGTTGATCGGCGCTGGCGTTGCCGCTAGGGAGCGCTGGCGCACTACCGCAAGCACTAATAAGTGCAAGGGAGTCGATCCCGATGCCGCCGCTGCTGCTTGCCGCTAGGCTTGAAGAGCTGCTAGGAGATCCTTCCTCTTCCACTGCTGGCCATCCTGCCCCATGAAAGAACGCCTATTCTTTATTTCAAACCAGTTGATAGAGATCCTCCCTTCATTCACTCCACTAGCAGGTACAGGCAGCTAGTAAAGGGGAAGGTACTACTCTCTGTTATAAATACATCAATCTTCTAAATTATGTTATGAAAACAAAATTATATTCGATTATATATTGAACAATTCGAAAATAGTCCCGTTGGGGTCAGGATTTTTAAACTGACCCAAACCCTCTGGCGGCACTATGGCCCTGGGGTCGACTCAGCCTCTAACGGAAATGAGTACCAGCCGCTTGTTCTGGGGTAAAGGCGGCCGTCACGCAGGGCTGACAACCCGGCTGACATCAAGTGCCGATTGTCTAGAAAAAGTGGGAGCCTTAACCTCCTTCTACCCCAAAGGCCTCCTGAGGCCTGTTGTGGGATCACTTTACTTTATAATAGTAATATAATATATAATAGTTATTTTTAAAATGTATACCTTTATATAAATTTTTTTGTTTCTACTTGTTTGCATATTTAAATCCCAGCTTCTACTGTATCTAAATTATGTTCAAATGTATACCGAAACTAATAAAAACTCCAGGCGCGACAGGCCTAGATGGCCCTTAGCCTACCAGCCGGCTGCTGGCCCTTCACACCCACATGTGTCAATCACAGAGGTAGATGATCATCAGCCAGTGTTGGGGTGACATGTGGTTAGCACGTCGAGCCCCCCAGCCGTTATAGCTGGTTTTCTCAACCTGGAGCCGCTACTTATTGTAGCTACCCAAATGCCTCACGATGCAAAAGTAAAGTGATCCCACAACAGACCCGGAGGCCCTTGGGGTAGTAGGAGGTTAAGGCTCCCACTTTTTCTAGACAATCGGCACTTTTATGTCAGCCGGGTTGTCAGCCCTGCGTGACGGCCGCCTTTACCCCCAGAACAAGCGTCTGGTACTCATTTCCGTTAGAGGCTGAGTCGACCCCAGGGCCATAGTGCATCCAGAGGGTTTGGGTGAGTTTAAAAATCCTGACGCCAAGGGGATTTGAACCCTCGACCCTCCGGCTTGTAGCTCAGTGCCTTAACCACTACGCTACGGCGTGCCCCACCGAAACTAATAAATAAATAAATAAATAAAATATATATATATATATATATATATATATATATAAATACACACACACTAAAAACATTTAACTGTGTTTTCCTTATATCTATCACACAATAACTAAGCACTACGTATGACTAAAAAAAATATATATTATCTAAATATTTTTAAAAATGTATAAAAACAATCTATTAAGCGCTAACTAAACACTTAATTGTACAAAATAAATTGACTGAATTTTCAAGACAATTCTAAAATCCACCACACTGCTAGAACTAAGACAGTCTACTGAAAAAGACAAATGTGTTTTGTGCTGTCAATACAATGTCAGTACTGAACTACACTCTTAACAATAGACGGCCCTCCAGCGGCAAATTATCATACTAAAAGTGTGTTTTGTATTTTATTTGTTATAAAAGTCTTAATATAAATTCAAAGTATAACAAAATAAGTCAGGGATTAAAAACTATATATCATATTTTTTTACAAAAATCCTCTGAAAAAAAGATAAATTATAATATTTTATTTTCTGGTTTTCGCAGCTTTGGGGGAGTTGGTTTATAATTGGTAACAGCCACATTCCTAGCTTTGGCCTAGTTATTGTATGCACCCCTACAGTAGTGGGGGTAGTAAAATGACGTCTCTTCTATCAACTCCGTTTACATAGATAATAGAAGTACTTGCCACTGAAGATGCCCTCCGCAGCTGAGGGAGAAACGTCTGGTAGGAACACCAGTTATAGACCACGGCCACTCAACATTATGATTACCGGCCGTGAAAGCCTGCATTCAACTGTCTACTCTGTCCTATTGTAGCAAACTCCCTAGCTGTTTTTTTTTCTCCATTGCCACCAGATTGTCTTTTGATATTTCTTGTAGTCTCTCCTGGTACTGTGGGAATTGAAACCCATTTCTGAGGTTCGGGCGCCATTGTATGATGTGTGATAAATGATAACAAATCACCAGGATGGTCCTTGAGTCTAAACGTAACGTTAATTTCAGATCATGGGCGGCCGCTGGAATAATTCCCTTTAACAAAAATTTTTTTTTAGCCTGATCGGGAATGGTACCCGGGACCTCATGAATTGTAGCCAGTGGTTTTGACCATGAGGCTCGTCTAAAGAGAGAACGTGTTTCAGCTCATTTTTATTCTAATATAAAAGCATACATATGATATTTCGGTGGCCGAAAAAAAAAAATCCTGACGAAAGACATAAAAACTTATTATTTGATTACGGGCGATTTGGTAAATTTATAATTATTATTTAGGCAGTTCAAATAAAACCAATCCATGAAATTACAATATATATATTTTTAAATAATTGACTGTGATACTTATGTACAGTTTGTCACTTCTAATGTGTAATGCTATGGCGGCGAATTATCATAAGTAATGCCACGAGTGATTTCCAAATTATCGATAAATTCACGACTCACGAAGTGAGGAGTGAATTTATCTAGAGAATTTGGAAATCAAGAGTGGCATTTGTTAGGACTATTTAACGAATAAAATTAAGCTGTTTACTCACAAATCATTATTTAACTATAGTTATTTTAAAATATTTATAGCCTATATTTAATGTAAACGGCGATGTTTGAAAACAAATGAGAAACGATAGGTACGCTTCTACTGCTTCATTTGTTTATCACTGCAACCAGATCATACTATTTATTGCCAAAGGAACGCAATATTGTAAGGAGGAGCTTTCTTTAATATGGTAATTATAACACTGATAAATATTTGGTGAAACACGACTCTGATTGGTTGTAAAACAGAAATCATTGAAACGTGATTGGTCATTGACTCCCATTTGGGGCATGAGTTAAATAGTCACTTAGTTTTGTTTTAAAGACGAAGGATGAAAGTGCGTGTCAGTACCAGTAATATTACTGCAATCGTAGCCGGATATCGTGAACTGCGCAAAATGAACCCACTATTTTCTTCTATCCGGATTCAACACGTTTCCTTCAAAGGTATTATATATTTATTTTATCTAAACTAAATGAAATATCAAAAAAATACAACATGGAAATATCATCAGGAAAATAAAAAACAATGGCCTTCAAGGGCGCTCATCCAGTTCGGACAAAGATAATATAGAAAATAAACCAATAGAACAAGTGGTAAGATATAACTTCCCAGGTTGCGAAATATCATACACAGCGGAAACATATATAAATAACAAACTAAATAAGTTTAATTTTATAACAGGAACATTAAAAAGAACTTCGAAAAATAAAGCCAGGAAAGACTCTATAATGAAATTATACAAGACAATGGCAGTGCCTATTATTACTTATGGATCCGAAACATGGACAGTGACAACACAACAATCTGCCAGAATACAAGCTGCTGAAATGAGATTCCTCAGACCAATAGCAGGATATCAAAGAACAGAGAAAAAACATAACACAGAAATAAGACAGCTAAAAGTAGAGGAATTAAACATAACAATAGTGAAATATAGAACAAACTAGAAAGAACACTTAGCAAGAATGCCTGAGAATAGAATACCAAAAGCAGCATACAGCTGTTCACCACGAGGAAGAAGAAGTTTGGGAAGACCAAAGAAGAGATGGAAAGAACAGCAATTTGGAGCCGGAACAGGCTAGTAAATAAGCCTAAACCGTGAAGAAGAAGAAGAAAAAGAAGATTTTATCCAAATGAACCAAGTGTTTTGAAGATGAGCGTTTGTGTAAGAACTCAACATGGCTTCAGTTTGTGTCCCAAAAACCTACAAAATAATATGAGTTTAAAAATTTTCCGATTTTCTTAAAATATCGGGATAAATGAGGACATTTTTCTGTCCCCAGCACTTGAAAGTTTAATAATAATAATAATAATAATAATAATAATAATAATAATAATAATAATAATAATAATAATAATAATAATAATAATAATAATAATAATAATAATGATTTATTTTAGCTGGCAGAGTTAAGGCCATAAGGCCTTCTCTTCCACTCAACCAGCGAATAGTAAAATTATACAAAAATTACGTACATATTACAATTTTAAGATATTAAAATACAGACTAAACAAAATACAATGATGATGGATCTAATACTAGCTAATGCTAACAAAAACATAGAATATAATAAAATTAAAATGATATTAAATAAAGTAAGTAGCTTCCTACATGATTATTAATAGAATGCTCTATATAGTTGTTATGTAGTTAATGTTTTCATTGTGTCGAACTTAAGATATCAGTTAATTTGGATTTAAATAATGATAGCGATTGACAGTCCCTGACATGACTGGGAAGTGAGTTCCATGCTCTAGCCATAGATATTGTGTAAGATTCAGAGTACAGACAGGTCCTGTGTTGTGGTATCAAAAGTAAAGAAGAGTCTTGTGATCTTGTTCCTAAATTGTGATGAGCCGATAAATGTTGAAAACGTATTTAATGTATTTTGTGCACACCTTGTATAAAATCCCATGTAGTATTTCATTTTTAATAATCGTTTGCCACAACCCATGTTTCTTTTAAGGTCGAGAATAAAGTGCAGCAGTTTCTTGGATACTGCACAAGACCATTAAGTTGATTCACGTACTCGCTAGAACGTGCCCTTCTTGCATTACAACGTAAGTTCATAGAACTTAAATTTCCTCTTTCATGCCCAGAGAGAACATGATTCAAAATTATTTTTTTACTTATACCAGTTTGCTGTTAAATACATTCTTACAAATATATTTAATTCTCGCAGTTAACTCAATTTTACAAATATATTTACTTCTAACGGTTATTAACTCAATTTTAAAAATAGATTTAATTACAACAGTTATTAACACAATTTTACGATGGAAAGATCAGTTTTTGTAGTCGCAGAACGGGCATCATCACCCAATACTGTATTCGGAAGAAGAAGAAGAAGAAGATATTTATTTCTACCAGTTATTAACTCAATTTTACAAATATATTTATTTCTAGAAGTTTTTAACTCAATTTTACAAATATATTTAATTATAGCAATTGTTATTAACTTAATTTTAGAAATATATTTAATTAAGCAATTATTAATTCAATTTTGCAAATATATTTAATTCTAGCAGTTATTAACTCACTTTACAAATATATTTACTTCTAACGGTTATTAACTCAATTTTAAAAATAGATTTAATTACAACAGTTATTAACACAATTTTACGATGGAAAGATCAGTTTTTGTAGTCGCAGAACGGGCATCATCACCCAATACTGTATTCGGAAGAAGAAGAAGAAGAAGATATTTATTTCTACCAGTTATTAACTCAATTTTACAAATATATTTATTTCTAGAAGTTTTTAACTCAATTTTACAAATATATTTAATTATAGCAATTGTTATTAACTTAATTTTAGAAATATATTTAATTAAGCAATTATTAGTTCAATTTTGCAAATATATTTAATTCTAGCAGTTATTAACTCACTTTACAAATATATTTAATTCTAGCAGTTATCAACCCAATTTTAGAAATATATTTAATTCCAGCAATTATTAACTCAATTTTGCAAATAAATTTAATTCTAGCAGTTATTAAATTTATGGCGCGACAGGCGTAAAGGCCCTTGGTTTTCCAGCCGGCTACTGACCTCAAATCCAAGTATGTTATCAAAGAGATGCACGATGATATAACCAATGTAGAGATAAGGGGGTGGTGAGCACGTCGGATCCCCCAGCCGTTATAGCTGATTTTCTCAATCTAGAGCAGCTACTTACTTTTCTTACCCATATTCCTCTCGATGCTGGCAGGCCACTGGTCCCATACTGGCCGAAAATACATGACAAGGATTCTTCCCCTAAGGGGACTCGAACCAGCCAAAGTTCTGTAGCTCTGCAATAAGGGCTGATACCTTAAATCGCTCGGCAGCTATTAGTGACATTTAATTTTCATTAAATGATAGATAAGTCTTGGGAGCCCAAAAATTCAAATTTTTAAAAGTTAGAAATCTAAAAAAAAAAGTACTGAAGGATATATTTTATAGGGAAAGTGAACATTTTTTATTTTCATAGAGAAGTTGAAAGTTGGATCTGAAAATGTTAAGGACTGCTTGGATAACTAACTTACTGGCACTATCGAACCCGTAGGTTCAAGGCCGCGCGGAAATAAGCTCTCCATACATCCCTATCCTGAGCTAATGTTTTCCAATCATCCCCTGTACAATATAATTCCCTCAAATCATAGTTAGTTATTCTCCCACCTCATTCTTGTCTACCAACGGGCGTTTTCCCTCTGGTTTTGTTACAAGAAGCTTCCATGCCGCTCTTCCATTCCTCATTCGTGCCACATGTCCTGCCCATTGCAGTCTACGAGACTTGACTGTTCTTATAATATCTGGCTTCCTATAAAGACCACGTAGTTCACTTTTGTTTTGTCTAATGCCACCAGGTTCCTATGACATGTGGAGTATTATTCTCTGATATTGGCAGAATTGTATCCTATTTCTAGGAGGCAAAGTTACGTAGATATAACTTCTGTAAAATAGCGCCGGAGCAAGAATGAATGGTCATTCAGATGTTAATACCAAGAAAATCAATAACACTGGTCAACATGATTTTTGTCTCATGAGTACCAATAGTTGTACTTAATGCAGTTTTTTTATCGTGTTTTCAAATATGTATTCGGAATTTGTCCATCACACACAATTTTTTTTATTTCAATTTCAATTAATGGATTTAAATAATTATTTTTTTAATAAACTTTTTTTGTCCATTTGTTCATTGTAAAATAAAACCAAATGAGCTAACTCAGGAGATTTCAGCAATGGAAAAGAAATATCAAGACAAATGGAATCCTAATATGCTGGCCGATTATTGTTGGACCATCAAGAGGGATGCTCCACAGGCGAAATATAGCAGAAAATCGTCATTTCTTACTCTCTAGGTGAGTCCGAATGTTCGAAAATTGTGTAGTTACGAATGTAGAAAATATTAAAGTGTTTGAAATTATAAATTCCTATCTCTCGGAAACCTTGCGTGATTGAGAAAAACCGATATCATATTTGAATTTAGGAGAAAAAATACTATCAGAATCACATATTTTTCTTTCTGAGACAAAAAAAAAGTTTATTTTTTGTTGCTCAGTGAAATAATTTAACATTTTCCAACACTGGATCATATTATGAAAAGAAAACTTAATGTCTGAACCAGGAATCGAACCGTGGACCTCTAGTTCTCCAGACTAGTGTGCAGCCCACTACACCATTCCTGAGACAGTGGACGAAAGGATAATTATAGATCTGTATATGTGGAAATAATTGTTAATGTTTGTGCCAGGTCTGGAATTGTGTAGTGGGCTGCACACTAGTCTGGAGAACTAGAGGTCCACGGTTCGATTCCTGGTTCAGACATTCACTTTTCTTTTCACAATATCATTATAATACGAATCAGTGAAATCAGTAAGAAATCCTGGGGAACACTAAAATAAAATGTGCAGGATTTTCAGTGACGCGAAGATATGGATTACCGACTAAGGTTTTTTTTTACATGAAAACTTACTTACTTACTCACTGGCACTATCGAACCCGTAGGTTCATGGCAGCACGGACATAAGCTCTCCATACATCCCTATCCTGAGCTAATGCTTTCCAATCATTCCCTGTATAATCTACTTACCTCAAATCATAGTTAATGTTATTCTCCCACCTCATTCTTGGTCTACCAACTGGGCGTTTTCCTTCTGGCTTTCTTACAAGAAGCTTCCATGCAAGTCTTTCATTCCCCATACGTGCAACATGTCCTGCCCATCCCAGTCTACGAGACTTAACTGTTCTTATTATATCTGGCTCCCTATAAAGACCATGTAGTTCATTGTTATGAAGTCTTCTCCATTCACGTGTCTGTTCATCTCTCTTTGGTCCAAAAATTTTCCTAAGTACTTTATTCTCAAATACTTGTAATCTCCTTTCCTCTCTTAAAGTAAGAGTCCATGTTTCGCACCCATATAATATAACTGGTAGAATAATAGTTTTATATATTTTCAGTTTAACGTTTTTTTGAAAGGAGTTGGGACATCAAGAGTCTCTGCTTTTAGATGAAAAAGTGATTTTGACATTTTCTTTCAATTTGAAACTTACCTTTTCCATTTTCAATCTTACGATTAATTAGTCCGACACTGAGAGATCCTTTATCCATTAAATCACATCTAGCTGTTGAGACTGAGGATATTTCATCCTGTCATTTGATAATCCAGATGACATTAATATTATAGAACGGACGAGTCTCTGTCCTTTATTTCAAACTTCTGCTAATATCCCGATCATCGCTCGGGCACAGAGGTAATTCTTTCTCATTCGTTGGACTAGCTTTCGTTTCACGCTAGAGAGAATTTTTAATCGAGGCGTTTCTGGAATTATCCCCAACTTTAAATATCACACAATTTAGTACATTTCCTGATTGACATTGTTTTGTTGAATGCTCTCTGCAAACAACTTTCTACTTCTTCAGAAGATATTTGTATAATTTCTATAATCCATAATAAGTTAGTGAATAAACGAATGACAAGTAAATAACAAATGAATGAATTAATAAGTAAATTAATTAAATTTCCATAACAGCATCTTCTTCTTGTTCTTCACGGTTTAGGCCTATTTACTACCCTGTTCCGGCTCCAAATTGCTGCTCTTTCCATCTTTTCTATGGTCTTCCAAAACTTCTTCTTTCTCCTCGTGGTGAATAGCTGTATGCTGCTTTTGGTATTCTATTCTCAGTCATCCTTGCTAAGTGTTCTTTCCTTTTTTTCTGTATTTCATAATTGTTGTGTTTAGTTCCTCTACTTTTAGTTGTTGTCTTATTTCTGTGTTACGTTTTTTGTCTGTTCTTTGATATTCTGCTATTGGTCTGAGGAATCTCATTTCAGCAGCTTGTATTCTGGCAGATTGTTGTGTTGTCATTGTCTATGTTTCGGATCCATAAGGAATAATATGCACTGTCATTGTTTTGTATAACTTCATTATAGACCATAACATCATAAAATATAAATTGAATTCAAATTATAGTTCGTTTATAGATTCAAATGGTGTGGCAAAATTTGGTTATCATGTAGACATCTGCCTACTTACGCATGGTTCCCACATCGAAACCATAAACAATTGGAAACGAAACCATTGACACCTTAATAAAAATGTTTGCTTCAGATTAATCCCCACTTAGTGGTCCGATTTTGTTGATTAACGAACTCAACTTTTTTTTTATTGATTGTTATATATCAACAAATTGGGTTAAAAAATAAATCGCGGCCGCTGAGCATTGTGGAAGTGGCTGAATTCAAATACCTAGGAACAATAATCACAAATAGGAATGAGATGCACAAAGAAATTAAACATAGGCTCAATTCTGGAAATGCGTGCTATTATGCATTGCAGAGACTCTTGATGTCCCAACTCCTTTCAAAAAACGTTAAACTGAAAATATATAAAACTATTATTCTACCAGTTATATTATATGGGTGCGAAACATGGACTCTTACTTTAAGGGAGGAAAGGAGATTACGAGTATTTGAGAATAAAGTTCTTAGGAAAATGTTTGGACCAAAGAGAGATGGACAGACAGGTGAATGGAGAAGAGAACATAACAATGAACTACATGGTCTTTATAGGAAGCCAGATATAATAAGAACAGTTAAGTCTCGTAGACTGCGATGGGCAGGACATGTGGCACGAATGGGGAATGAAAGACTTGCATGGAAGCTTCTTGTAGGAAAACCAGACGGAAAACGCCCAGTTGGTAGACCAAGAATTAGGTGGGAGAATAACATTAACTATGATTTGAGGGAAGTAGATTATACAGGGAATGATTGGAAAACATTAGCTCAGGATAGGGATGCATGGAGAGCTTATGTCCTCGCGGCAATGAACCTATTGGTTCGATAGTGCCAGTGAGTTAGTTATGCCAACAAGTTGGGTTCCAAAAAATTAAATTGTGGCCGCTAGAGCATTAAAACACACACACACACACACACACACACACACACACATATATACATATATATATATATATATATATATATATATATATATATATATATATATATATGTATATATGAGAAGGGCTTAGGGCAATAACATGATCTTCTCCTTCTTTTTCTTCTTCATGGTTTAGGCGTATTTACTAGCCTTCTCCGGCTCCGAATCTGCTATTTCCATACAATAACATGATAGGCCTAAGCCACATATTGTTCTTTCTGAGATATTGTTTATTGTTTAAAAAAATTATAAATACTAATTGTGCAGTATTGTTGTTAATACATTGTGTGTCTATATGTTTTAACTCATCACTGGTGCACTTACAAAAGATTTTATGGATATCCATCCATCCATAGTAATTCTGCCTGAAGGCAAGTCTTTCACTGCAATCATAGCATTTTCATGCTATGCTTGCAGCTTTATTATGGAATTGTAGGTGTGGTAGCTTCCCGTCGCTTTCCACACCGGTGAAGGATGATGATAATGATAAGGATGATGATGATAATGATAATGATAAGGATGATGATGATGACCATATGATTTCGGGGACCGTTTGGGCCTTAAAGTTTTCCTGACATTTGTCTTACAACTTTTATAAGATGCATGATATGTTCCGTTGATGTATTAATTTGTCTTACAGGTGAGAAAAAACCTCGCCCAGAAAAACTGCCCCGACCGGGGATCGAACCCCGGGCCCGCTGCGTGACAAGGCAGCACGCTACCTCGAGACCACAGCGGTGAACATTTATTGATATTTCAATACATTTATTTGCTATCATTGTAGTAAACTACATTTCTTAACAGAATGTGGCTTATCATGTTACTGCCCTAAGCCCTTCATATATAAACATTTTTGTCACAATTTTCAGTGTCTCATAAGTAGGATAGGAGAAGACTTGTAAAAAGTTTCAAAATATTTCCTTCGGATTTTGCTTTCGCTAACAGCTTCTCTCTAGTAGGAGGCATTTTCCTTTCCAGGGACACACGATGCAATCTCCAAATATGATGTACTGAAAATACTGATTAGATTAGTATTCCCTGAGTGCATCTCGTCAAACGAGAGAGATGTAAAGATATTCTGATACTTGCTGATTACTGTTAATTTGTGTAACTCTTCGCACCCTCACCCTAGCACCGAGTTACAGTAATGCCATTTAGTATTTCCATATTAGATAACTTCCGAATTGAATAGCCTCAAGTCTTGTAATTCCATGTAGTTAAGCCACTTCACGCACTCCTGATAGCCTATAATTTTCAGCAATTAAATGCCTTTATGCATTCCTGATAGCGCTTTAGCGCAAGAGCAGCCATTACAGACATGCAATTAAATACTTTTTCGAAACGTACCCTTACGTATTACATGACATAGATAGTTCAGAGATATCCTCTATTCTCTTAAATAGATCAGTGAAGAGTATAGAAAAACTAGCTAATATCCGGCGTGCGCTACTACGCCTAAAAAATATTTTTAGTTTAATAAGTATACAATATAAATAATTATGAATTTATATCTTAATTCTTTTTAGATACCCCGTGCGTCTAAAAATGAAATATATGTAGGCCTATAGTAGATATTACATATATAATTTTTTTATTTTATTCAGAATTATTTCTGTTATTTACACAGGCATCCTCAGTCAATATATATATAGCAATTCAATATGACAATCTCTGAAAGTAAATCGAAAGTAATGGCATTCAACGGGAAAGACCATATGAGGTGTAAAATCAGTATTAATAACAGTATAATACAACAGGTGAACAATTTTAATTATTTAGGATGCAACGTATCATACTGCCAGAAGGAAGATATTAATATTAAATTAAATAGATTTTACAGAATGTGTGGCACTATAAGACGGACACTGAAAAATAAAACTTTGAGCAGAACACAACTAAAATTTTACAAAATTATGGCAGTACCTGTCTTAACATATGCAAGTGAAAATTGGACTCTTAACCGTTCAGACAGAAGGAAAATAGAAACTGCAGAAATGAAGTTCCTACGTTCAGTAGCAGGTGTAACAATTTTGGACAAGAAAAGAAGTGAGGATATCAGGAATGACTTAAATATTTTCAATTTAACAAATAGAATTGACAACATGAGAAACAACTGGTATGAACATGTCAAGAGAATGCCTACAGATAGAATCCCTCAGCTGTTACTAAAGTACAAACCAATAGGACATAGAAATGTTGGACGCCCATTTACTAGATAGGAGGATTCATTAAATCCCACTTGATGTGAAAACAGGTCAAAAGGCCTAATTTCATGAAGCAGCAGAAGAAGAAGAAGATATATATATTTTTTTCCCACACTTTTCGATCTTGTGTGTCTGCTTCTGTCATATTTCTCTTTTTATGTTGCCTTCAATTCCCTTTATCCACGTTGGCTTTGGTCTACCACGTTTCCCTTTTCCAGGAGGTATCCATTTTAATACTTTTTTGTTTGTTTCTGTGTCCCTTCTTCTCGTTATATGTCCATACCATCTTAGTTGAATTTCTTCAATCTGTTATACGATATCCTTTTCTACATTCATTATTTCTCTTATTGTACTATTTTTTATTTTGTCTAATTTTAATATTCTTGCCTATCTTCTTAAAAGGTCCATTTCTGTGACTAATAATAATTTATTTCTGCGTTTTTACTTCAAAATTAAAATATAAAATTATGGAATATTCACCCGAAAGGTCCGTCTCCTCAACTTAATTAATTATTTAACTGTAGCGCTTTCGGGACTTGTCTCATCATCGGCAAGATTCAAAACACCAGTGTAATTAATTATTTAACTGGTGTTTTGAATCCTGCCGATGATGGGACAAGTCCCGAAAGCGCTACAGTTAAATAATTAATTAAGTTGAGGAGACGGACCTTTCAGGTGAATATTCAATAATTTTATATTTTAATTTTGAATAATACCTCAACAGAACACATCATGAATCTTAAAAAAGTTTTTACTTCAACGTCCATGTTTCCACACCAAGTAATAAAATACTCTTTACAATTGTGTTATACATTAATAATTTAGTAAACTTCATTATATTTCAATTTCATAAAATAGAATTTAAATGTGGCGGACCGCACTGAAAACGAAATAGTGCATAACTGTTATTATTAGGTATATTGTGTAATTCCACACATATATCAGTAATTTCCTATCGCTAGCTGTCTCCTGTTTTATTAAAACTGTTAGATAAATTAAAACAATTTATGTATCCTACAGAATACATTGCGAATTTAATGGTTAATGCAAGGTCCTCCTCCTAGATAACACGACACACCTCATTTGTGACATATAATTAATTTTTTATAGTTTTGCCATTTTCTGTATAGTTTGTGAACTTAAATTTTATATGTCGAGGAGACGTTTTAAGGTACTAAATATCCCTTTTATTTGTTCTTGTGCTAGTTGTGCCTCATTTGGAAGCACTTAAACTAAACATTGATATAGTATACATGAGGATCTATATCTGGCACCAGCCCGTTGTCATCGTCAATATTTTAAATGTAATATTGGCGCATCAGGAGAAGTCGCGAGTTCGGACATGCGCACGGAGTAGACGCCATTCTATTACAAAGCTCTCAACTACTGCAATATAGAGTATCTTATTGAAAGAATCACATTCAACTCTTCCGTAACTGTTATGCAGAAAATGTTATTTGATACTGGAAATATCATCTGTATCCTTAAATATCATATATTTTTAAAACAGAAAAACAATAACACTGGCCAACATGATTTTTGTCTCATGAGTACCAATAGTTGTACTTAATGCAGTTTTTTTATCGTGTTTTCAAATATGTATTCAGAATTTCTGCATCACCCGCAGTTTTTTTATTTCAATTAATGGATTTAAATAATTATTATTTTAATAAACTTTTTTTCGCCCATTTGTCCATTGTAAAATAAAACCAAATGAGCTAACTCAAATGATTTCAGCTATGGAAAAGAGATATCAATGCAAATGGAATGCTAATATGCTGGCCAATTATTGTTGGACCATTAAGAGGGATGCTCAACAGGCGAAATATAGCAGACAATCGTCATTTCTTACTTTCTAGGTGAGTCCGAATGTTCGAATACCGTGTAGTTACGAATGTAGACAATTTTAAAGTGTTTGAAAGTATTATAAATGCCTGTCTCTCGGAAACATTGCGTGATGGAGAAAACCCGATATCATATTTGAATTCAGGAGACAAAATTCTATCAGAATCACATATTTTTCTTTCTGAGACTAAAAAAAAGTTTATTTTTTGTTGCTCGGTGTTATTAAACGCACATTAAACGTGTAAGTGATATTCAAACCTAAGTTAAAACAAACAAACAAACAAATAAATAAAGAAATAAATAAATAAATATATATATATATATATATATATATATATATATATATCGGCCGCTGTGGACTAGTTGTTATGCTCCTTGCCTCTGGTCCCGGGGTCGCGTGTTCAAATCCGGCCGGGATCGATGGATTTTTTAGGATGGAAAAATCCAAGGAGCAAGTCCTCAGGGAGGGACTTTAAGCCGTGGGTCCCGAGTTTGAAGATTTTCAGGCTCGTAGAAGATCCTTAAGCTTAAATAAAATGACTCTAAGCAAAATCTACCGAATTTTCCCGTCCTAGTACTACCTTGGTTTCCTAGATGTCAGTATGAGGCGAAATGCTAACCACGGACCACTCAAATGACATCAATACGAAAACAAGTGTAACTAAATTAGTATGGTTCAAATTCTTCCCTGTAGGGGGAGAGCGCCTAAATCTCTATTAAGGGAAAACGTGTGCTTACAAGAAGATATACCTATATATATATATATATATATATATATATATATACTGACGTCCGCAAGCCCCTTATTTCCTGTGGTAAGCAATCAGAATAAAGTATTTTACTTGTTTCTCAGCTCTACAGCCCAGGGTGGGTTTTTCTTCCCTCAAATTCCTCCTCAATACATCTCTCTCCAATAATTTTCTTTTTCCATGACCTAACTTTAATTTTATTAAGATCACTCGAACTAGAGCTAGTTAACCTTTAAATTGGCAAAACACAAATTTCTTCTGTTAAATATTTGAATGTGGCGGACCGCAGGGAAAACAGAATCTTGTATATCTGTTATTATTATGTATATTGTATTATTAGACACACATTCAAACGATTTATTTTAGTTCATTTTCTTCTGATGTATTTAAAATATTATATTAATTAAACCAACTGATGTATCTAAAAGGATACATTACGAATGGTTAACGTATAGTTTAGATATAAAAAATGCACTCTATATCTTGAATTACATTAACTAGGTATTAATGCATTTAGAAGGCGGTAATGTTGCTCAAATGCTTAATAAACAATGAAGAAGGGTTTTAGAGATTGCCGAGGGACGCAGAATTGAGCGGAATAATTACCGGCTTTGAATCTCCACATTAATTACCTTTTGTTGGATAAGGGGAAGAAGAGATATTCGCATCTGAAGGGAGAGACCCCAAAGTTTATGTAACAAAGGTCTTCCTGGTAATATACCACTTCCCTAGCAACAAGGGATGGTTCAGTTGGATCACTAGATATCGAGACTTATTCGCCCTTGGTCCTCTGAAACAAATTGTTTTCTCATTTTATAAAAGAAAACCAATCTATTTGTTCATTTGATAAACTATCAAGTATACTTGCAAAAAACAAGTCTTTAAATTTGAAATAATGTTAGAACAAATAGACTTGAATTTTAACTAACTAACTAACTAACTCACTGGCAGTATCAAACCCGTAGGTTCATGGCCGCGCGGACATAAGCTCTCCATTCATCCCTATTCTGAATGAAAGTAAATGCGCACAAATGTGCAAATTGTTAGTAAATTTAGTCTAAGCAAAACTTGTTAAATGATAATTGTCTTTCCGTACACTTTTCGACGTGATATCGTTCACATGGATTGTTGCACAGTTCGCATATGCATTCTTAGTTTGGCTCGTGGAATCGCTTTGTGCTGCGAACCTTGTGGTGAAAGCCATGGATTGCATACCGTGTTAGGATGAGCCTCATCTCGTAGTTTGGTCGTGTCCACTCTCTCATACACTCTCTCACCAAAGATAGTGCGACATCGATCATAATGTACGCTGATGACATGGTATTGGGATCATCAAACAAAGATGAACTACAATGCACATTAAATAGACTCGAAAAATGGGCAAATGAAAACTGCCTGCAAATAAACCATCAGAAAACTAAACAGATGACCTTCAGAAAAGGAGGAAAACCTACTGAAAATGACAGGCTAATGCTCCTTGGTGAGCCACTAGACGTTGTATCGCAATACATCCATATCCTGAGCTAATGCTTTCCAATCATTCCCTGTATAATCTACTTCCCTCAAATCAGAGTTAATGTTATTCTCCCACATCATTCTTGGTCTACCAACTGGGCGTTTTCCTCTGGTTTTCCTACAAGAAGCTTCCATGCACGTCTTTCATTCCCCATTCGTGTCACATGTCCTGCCCATCGCAGTCTACGAGACTTAACTGTTCTTATTATATCTGGCTTCCTATAAAGACCATGTAATTCACTGTTTAACGGTCTTCTCCATCCTCCTGTCTGTTCATCTCTCTTTGGTCTAAAAATTTTCCTAAGAACTTTATTCTCAAATACTCGTAATCTCCTTTCCTCCCTTAAAGTAAGAGTCCATGTTTCGCACCCATATAATATAACTGGTAGAATAATAGTTTTATATAGTTTCAGCTTAACGTTTTTTGAAAGGAGTTTGGACATCAAGAGTCTCTGTAATGCATAATAGCACGCATTTCCAGAATTGAGCCTATGTTTAATTTCTTCGTGCATCTCATTCCTATTTGTGATTATTGTTCCTAGGTATTTGAATTCAGCCACTTCCTCAAAATTTCCCTCATTTGTCATTAGTTGTCCATTTCCATTATATAATGTATTTCTATGTGTGACCATATATTTAGTTTTATTGACTTGTATTTTAACTAATTTAATTACTACATTTTTAAAAGTAAAAAATAATTATCTCATAGGCAATTTCGAACCCGGAGGTTCATGGCCGCGCGGATATAAGCGCCCCGCATATCCTTATCTTCAGCTAATGTTTTTTTACTCGTTACCCGGTTTTCAGAAATGAGTATCATTACACAAACATATACCTTATTAGGTAACACGAAGTTAACATAACGGAGCCTGATGTTCGATAGCTACCAGTGTTGAGTGATGAGGCCAATCATTCCATGAGTGTTTTACATATTAAATTGTATTTGCCTCGGTAATACATATTACATTTTTGTGGTTAACCCTTAAATTGGCAAAACATAAATTTCTTCTCTTATAACATCATAGCAGTACAAATAGGAACAGAATTGTCAGATTGGAAACATTTAACAATGCGGAGTCAGACAAGGATGCCCTCTATCACCACATCTATTTAATGTATACATTAATGCTATCATCAGACACTGGAGATTGACAGTTCATGGTAATATTCCTCTCTCAAGACACACAATTTTAGACACACTCTTATATGCAGATGATCAGGCTCTTTTCGGCAATAATGAAGATGAATTACAATATTCCCCAACGATTTAACATGGAAATATCAACAACAAAATCTAAAGTTATGGCCTTTCAAGGGAAATTCCCAGTAAGAAGTAAAATTTGTATTCAGAATTCAATATTAGAGTAAGTTAATTCATTTAAATACTTAGGATATAATGTAACTTATAATGAGGGATGTGATATATCCTTTAAAATACAAAACTATAATAAAGCTTTAAGAATTATCAACCAAGTTTTTAAACCATCAAAAGTGCAGAGACACACAAGAATGAAAATCTATAAAATTCTCGCTAGACCCATAATCTGTTATGGCAGTGAAGCTTGGACCATCAGAACTCAGGATGATCGTCATATCACAGCCAAGGAGATGAAATTTCTGCGACGAACTGCAGGTTATAGCCTTCTAGACCACCAAAGAAATTCAACAATAGCCAGAGAGTTAAACATCGTACCTATATCTGAATACCTCCAAGAATATAGAAACAATTGGCTAGCCCATATTCAGCGCATGGATCGTCACAGAACACCAAAACAAATTTTTCACTACATTCCTCGAGGCAGAAGATCTGTGGGTCGACCTTTTTGGAGATGGCGGGAGACCGTAACGGGCCACTGGGCCTAATACTTGAAAGGACGATGATGAGTTATTTGAATGTGGCGGACCGCAGTGAAAACGAAATCTTGTGTAACTGTTATTATTAGGTATATTGTATAATTATATACCCATTTAAGTGGTTTCTTTTTGTTCGTTTCCTTCTGATTTATTTAAAATATTAAATTAATTAAACCAACTGATGTGTCCAAAAGGATACATTATGAATTTAAGGGTTAATGAACCCTGTCTTCGTCTCCTTGTCAGTTTCTCCTGAAGCTGGCAGGGCAAGTGTCTTCTAGGCCTGTCATGCCATGCAGTTTTTGTGCATTTACAGTTTAGGACTGCTGCAGTGCATTGTATATAAAACCTGCATTTTGCAAATTGGTTTATGATACCCACATGACTAGGGTCGGTCTGTTTACAAGATCAAAGTGAATGTTAAAATGCGGCTTTTGTGACGTTAACATTCTAAATTTACGTCATTGACGGTTTTATCAACGGAATTGTGTTAAAATGTAGCAACGTAGAGAAGCAATATGACCCAGTTTATTACATTTGGCTAACAATAGCGTGCCTAGTTTTGTAGCACATTACAAAGTACCACTTTACAGCCAGTTTGCATCTATGTAAGGAAATTGCGCTTTACACGAAAATAAACTACACTCCTAAAGATATTTTCTTCATAAAATTGTATTTCTGGATGCTTATAAAACAAAGAGCTTTGAAAAGTAGCATATAATGGACGCATTTTAAGAATTTGTCATATTAGGGGAAGGTTGCTGTATCGTACCACAATTCAGTTCTTATTTTTACACGCTTTATATTAGCTTGACCTGTATCTATGTAACGGAATCTTGCAACACGATTTTCACCCTCTTAAAACATTGGATCGACTTGAAACTTTGCACAATTGTAAAGGACCCGTGGCAATACAATAATTTTATAAATATTTTCTATGATCCTGGCCAGGGTCATCAGGACATAAAAAAAATAATAAAGACCGGTATAATAGGTTGCGGACTTATCGACTTCTTGACCTGTATCTGTCTATGTAACGGAATCTTTCAACACGATTTTCACCCTCTTAAAACATTGGATCGACTTGAAACTTTGTATACTTGTAAAAGACCCGCGACAATACAATAATTTCATAAATATTTTCTATGACCCTGGATCAACAGGACATCAAAAAATAAATAAAGACCGGTATAATAGGTTGCGGACGTATCGACGTTTTAGTCTATCGTTATGGTAGCTCAGTTGGTAGAGTGGTGGACTGTAGTGGTATATAATTTCAGTAATCCATAGGTCGCTGGTTTAAATCTGGCCCGGATGATTTTTTTAGATGAGTATTACTTTTAGCTCATACTACAGTACAATAGTATCGAATTTAAAGATATTTACGTTTTTAGAAAACCAAACTAAAAAATAAAAAAACATAATAATTTAAAAAACTAAAACAACACGCTTTATTAGAAAACCGAACTAAAAATTAAAAATAACTTTAATTTCCAACACGCTTGGGATAAAATTAAAGTTGTCAACAAAAAAAATCATCTCAAACACATTTGGAATAAAACTAGAGTTATCAACCTTTATCAATTAATATAATTGATGATAAACAGATATTGGTAAAAGTAAAGTCTCTAAGAACAAAACGTAAAAACCATAAAAAGCACCCCACGCTTTTGATGATAAAATTATTGTTTTTGTAGATAACTCTAGTTTTATTCTAGATGTGTTGGAGATGAATTTTTTGTTGACCACTTTAATTTTATCCCAAGCGTGTTGGAAATTAAAATTATTTTTCATTTTTTAGTTCGGTTTTCTAATAAAGCGTGTTGATTTATTTGTTTAGACTGTTATTTATTAATAATCGTTTGTAGGTTTCCCTGTATCATTTGATGTTGATTATTAGCGAATCCCAAATTTGAGACTGTACTCATAAAAATATGTTTGAAAAACTTTTATATATTGAAGAGGGATTTTAATCGGGGATGTTCGGATTAGGTGT
Source organism: Diploptera punctata (assembly GCA_030220185.1). Lineage (NCBI taxonomy): Eukaryota > Metazoa > Arthropoda > Insecta > Blattodea > Blaberidae > Diploptera > Diploptera punctata. Next base: position 854,249 of record JASPKZ010000446.1, on the reverse strand, counting down.
CCAGGATAAGGTACTTGGACAATTTGTTGCTCGGGACTAGCTGGGTTCGGTCGGTAGAACAAGATTATATTCTCAGGTATCCGTGAAGAAGGATATTCATTGGGGAAAAATAGTAGACTCGGTGTGTTTTGAAATTGACGTTCCACTTTTATCATCACTATATTTCGACAATTATATTTTTCTGGATTATTACCTGGGAGAAAATGCATTTAAGAAAGTGCAAATAGTGGTTTCTTTTTTTTTTTTTTTTTTTTTGGTGGTATAATCAATTGCTACAACTGTTTTTATATTAACTCCCGCAAGCGCTATGTGTTGACTTCCATGCACTATATATATGCAATCTGGTAGCCGTATTTCTTAGTGAGTCAGTCACTGCAAAAATAATGGTCAGACCTGTTCAGAATATTAAAAAGTAGGAGCTTTCTTTAATATGATAAATTTAATATTGATAAATATTTGGTGAAACACGACTGTGATTGGTTGTAAAACAGAAATCATTGAAACGTGATTGGTCATTGACTCCCATTTGGGGCATGAGTTAAATAGTCCAGCAGAGTATATTCTGCTATATTTCTTAAAAAATCTCTTCTCAATTGCTTCCAATCTTTGTTCTTGTCTTTTAGTGATCGTCCAACATTCTGATGCATACATTAATGCGCACTCTGGATGTGGCAGATTCATGATGATGGTGTTTCACAGATCACCCAATCAAACGAAACAATTAGCGTGCTAATTATTAATTGTGAAATTAATCACAGAGCATTAATTCAAAGGTAAAAATTCTGGCTTAAGCGAGATGAGATAATCATGATTAATAACTGTGCAGTGTTGTTAAACCATATATTACAATTGTTATGTAGGTGCGTGCGCACACTCATTCTGATAATGCGCGTGTTGAACGCTTAATGATTCTCGCTTGACGTGTTATCAAAAATAATGTTCCATATTTCATGCAGCGGTCTTTTAAATCATCCAGAAACACATGTGAAAATTACTAATAAAGTCTGGCGTTTGAAATATGTCAGAGACATCACTATGATTTGCAATAAAACTCCTAATAATATGAATTTATATTTAAGAATGGGGTATTACAAAAACAAAAGTAGACAAACAGATCGAATGGACTCAGGAGATAGCGTTTAGGCTCATATTCCAGAGAAACCGGGTTCAAATCCTGGTGGCGACCAATTTCAGATTTTTATTTTTGTTTATCTCATTCGTCATGGCAAATAATGGGTTGAAATTTTATCATTATGGTCAGAGTTGTGACATTACGCGTAATAAAATATTTGTATGTGACGTGTTGATTACGCCTAAAGTGCGTACAACACGTGTAAAACGTAAAATATGTAAAAAAAATCTATAGGGATTAAATAAACCGTAGATCTTGTAATGGTTACTGTTTCACACAGGGTGTTGCAAAAAAACACCGACAATGGAGGTGAGGTGGTATATTGAGATATATTCATCATTTTTAATAAGATACCAATGTCCGGAAATGATGCGTTTTCACACTTCTCCAGAGTTCTGTTAGTTGGATTTCAAGACACAATACTTGACAATACTGTCACAGTCACACCAAGTTTTCAAAATGTCCACTTCCCATCTCATTGCAGAGCGTTCATCGGCGGTATAGTGATTGGCGCACACATTCAAATATGACTGGCTCGTTTGAATTATTTCTGTAGCAGGGTATATGTGATACAAAATTTTACGCTCTGGACATGTGTTCTGTGCGCCGTGGGTGGCATGAGGCACGTAAAAGTACCTGCAAAGGGAGAGGTTAAACTAAAGTAAAGTAAGAAAAAATCCATCAACTGTATTTTTAGTTTAATTAAAACTCTGTGCACTTTCTTAAATTTAGTTTTTTTTCAGAAAAAGAATATGATTTTAATTGTAGTTTAGATTTAGATTTATTTAGTTTTATTTAGCCTGGTGGAGTTAAGGCCATGTCGTCTTCTCTTCCACTCACCAGGACAAACATATATTACATCAGAATATAACAATCTCAATTAACTCTAATATTAAATACTAAATAAAAATTTGATCAAAAAGATAATATCTATTATATTACGATCTATAATGCAACCAGTTAATGTTAGTTAAAATTAAGACTAAAACTAATAATAAAATGTATACAAGCAAGACATATTAAATTGTCCCTGTCTAATGTATATAAAAACAAAGAAAAATAATGATATAGAAAACTAATTTTACGATTATACAATATTTAAAACAAAACAAAAGAAAATATTTGTTAATCTTAATATTAATTTGATAAATAATTAAATGCATTAATTATTAAAAGAATACTATCAGTGAGGTGTATAATATAAGTTAGTTTGTTATTAAATAATTCTTTAGTTTGTTTTTGAAGGTTGTTATAGTTTGACAGTCTCTGACATAGGACGGAAGGGAATTCCATGTTTTGGTAAATGAGGCCGTAAAAGATAATGAATAATATACAGTGTGATGAGGAGGGATATAAAGGACAATGTGCTGATGGGATCGAGTGTCAAGATTATGTGTGTCGGATAGTCTGATGAAGCGGCGTGATAAATAATTAGGCGATGATGTGTGAAGTATTTTATAGAGAAGGGATAGGGAATGGACAGTTCTACGATCTCTTAGACGAAGCCACGATAATTGTTCCAGGGACGGTGTAACATGGTCAAATTTGCGAATAGCACAAATAAAACGTGCGCAAGAATTATGAACACGTTGAAGTCTTTGAATGACTATTTAACTCATGCTCCAAATGGGAGTCAATGACCAATCACGTTTCAATGATTTCTGTTTTACAACCAATCACAGTCGTGTTTCACGAAATATTTATCAGTGTTATAATTACCATATTAAAGAAAGCTCCTTCTTTTTAATATTCTGAACAGGTCTGACCATTATTTTGCAGTGACTGAGCCTATAAGAAACACGGCTACCAGATTGTATATATAGTGCACATAGCGCTTACAGGAGTTAATATAAAACATTTGTAGCAATTGATTATACCACCAAAAAAAGAAACCACTGTTTGCACTTTCTTAAATGTATTTTTTCCCAGGTAATAATCCAGAAAAATATAATTGTCATATTTACATCATACGACATCAGAAATGAATTAATATACAATTTGATGTGTTTCAGTTTTTCTCCACTAGAGAGCATTCTTACAATATTGCGTTCCTTTGGCAATAAATAGTATGATCTGGTAGCAGTGATAAACAAAGGAAGCAGATGAAGCGTACCTATCTTTTCTCATTTGTTTTCAAACATCGCCGTTTACATTAAATATAAAAATATTTTAAAATAACTATAGTTAAATAATGATTTGTGAGTAAACAGCTTAATTTTATTCGTTAAATAGTCCTAACAAATGCCACTCTTGATTTCCAAATTATCTAGATAAATTCACTCCTCACTTCGTGAGCCGTGAATTTATCGATAATTTGGAATTCACTCGTGGTATTACTTATGAAAATTATATTTAAGTCTGTAAAAGGAGTGTCACAATAATCAAAATGGGGCACAGCCTATGAATTTTAACCCTCTGAAAGAACATTGTTTTGACGTAGCTGATATTCTTACATTTGCAAAGAAAAAGTTTAGCCTGTACCGTAGCGTGGAATACGTCCAGGAAAAAAAAAGCGTTAGAAAGGGAAGAAAGGGTAGAAATAAGGGATGAAAAGTGAGCATCTGCTGAAATAATCCCGCTACTTTGCATACAGGACCAAAACTACTTTGGGTGATTACGTTGCGAAAACCCTCGCCATTTTCTCGTGGTTTATGTAACTCCTTTCCCCAGGCAGACCTGTGTAAATTCTAATTCCACTTGCCTCTAACATTTCCATTTCTCTCACGATAATTAAACTCATCTGTTCAAGACTTCAATAATTTATTTTTTAATTCGTAAAAATACAATCACAGGATCATTACATATCGTATTAATAAATTACAACCATCACATTATTGTTAAAGAAGTTATACAGCACTTAATATCTATCTCTTAATTTTCTGTTTTGCGTCGAGATGCACCATGCCAATTTTTATTTAGCGAATTCCGAAGCAAATAAGTTATTGAGTTTAAACTCTTCGGAAAAACTGCACTTAAACTAGCGTGAAATATTTTCAATTCGGAAAAACTGCACTTAAACTAGCGTGAAATATTTTCAATTCGGAAAAACTGCACTTAAACTAGCGTGAAATATTTTCAATTCGGAAAAACTGCACTTAAACTAGCGTGAAATATTTTCAATTCGGAAAAACTGCACTTAAACTAGCGTGAAATATTTTCAATTCGGAAAAACTGCACTTAAACTAGCGTGAAATATTTTCAATTCGGAAAAACTGCACTTAAACTAGCGCCCTATAGAGCAACAGTGCGCATGCGCCAGAGTTTATAGAGCCAGCGATAACCCACAATCGAACCACATATTGATTATCTTCCTTGATTACTATCCGTTGCTATGAAATTTAAGTGACCAATCTTCGCAATAAATCCCCAAATCTATGTTAAAAAATATATTAATAACATTAAAATTGCCAAATGTTTATTAAAAATGGGTGCACACTTACTTATCACTCCCTAACGCTGATTCAACCTGCGATAACCCAAAACAGCGATAGGTAAGTCATAGACTAAGTAATATACTCTTTGGAGAAAGTAGCAGTTAGCATCACAATATTGTCTAACAGTGTCATAATATTGTGATTTGCATATTTAAATAAATACTTAAAAATTGCCTAATAATGTTATAAAAATTGTTTGAAAAAGTTTAAAATATTAAATAATGTTAGTAAATACAGAAGAAGAGCTACTGTTTACAACAATATAACTGAAAAATCAAGCGCTAGTAGAAGTTCAGTTGAACCAACTCTTCTTCTTCTTCTTCACTTCAGGGGCTGGAAAATTGCCTTTTCAGCCTCACAGTTGTTCTGTTCATCTTTTCATTGGCATTCCTACAATCCTTGATCCTCTTGGCTTGTTGTTAAATGCTGCTTTTTGTAATCTTGTTACATTCATTCTTTCTACATATTTAAACTATTCATCTCTACATTCTTTGATTTTTTCATTCAGTGTTATCTGTGTTCTTATATATAAATGTTGTTTGTTCATTGAATTTATATTGCAATTTTTAATATATTTTAAATTATTTATAGTTAGTATAGCGTATTTATAATCTGTACTATACACGTGCATTTGTAATTTGTGATGGTTGAGTGGAAGAGAAGCCCATATGGCCTTAACTATGCCAGAATAAATAAAACATTATTATTATTATTATTATTATTATTACTGTTATTATTTAGGAATGTTTCACAATAGTGTTTCTCCTTCAACCCAAAGTAATTTGTCGCCAGAGGTTCCTGTCTAAAGCATCTTCTTCCCTCAAATATCTAGCTTCCATACTTCTCTTCACTCCATCCACCATTCTGTAGGCCTGCCTCTTCCACATCTTCCATTAGCTTTCCAATTAAGGATCTTTTATGGTATTCTCTCTTCTTCCATTCTTGTGAGGTGTACGTATTTCAGACGTTTTTCTTCTATTTTTCCTCATTTTTTTCAACTTGCATAATTTCCCTTGTTGTGCTGTTTCTGACCTTATCCCTTCTTGAAATTCTTGTCGATCGCCTCCAAAAATCCATTTCTACTGCTAAGAGCTTATTGGCTTGTTTTCTACTTACTGTCCAGGTTTCGGACCCATATAATAAAATGCTTTGTAACAGAACTTGAAATATAGTTTTCTTCGTTCCTTGAATTATATTTCTACCCCAAAGCACTGAGTTCATTATTATTATTATTATTATTATTATTATTATTATTATTATTATTATTATTATTATTATTATTATTATTACTGTTAAAGGTGGGTTGTTGGATGCGATGTCCCACGTTGTAAATATATGATTGTAATAATTTAGATCACTGTTATTTGCCACGGCACTGATGACTCCCTTCAAGGGAATGAGGGAAAGTTTCTTACATAAACAAATAACGACACTTTGTTAACAGTTAAATTAAATGTTATTTTATTAAAGTTTTCACTTCTGTTTAGGTGAATCTTGTAAATGATCAATAATTTAACAGATTCCGGCTTAAATTAATAAATTTCACTTATAGAAGATTATTACTTCATATATGTAATGGATGACTATTTCCAACGGTCAATTTTACACTAACACTTTATTTTCACTTTATGGATTATTTATACTTCAGATGAATTAAATTTCTACTATAATATTATTTTCCATAACTTTGACACCATTTTGTCAACTAACATCAAGAAATGAACTATAATTCTCTTATTTCTTGATGACCTGTAGTTTTATATGTCTGACTTCTTTCAAGTATTGCAGCGATCTTGTTGTTCTGGGAAAAATCCCATTTCATCTCAGTTATAATCTAGAAGTTCTGATTGGTCCAACTGAAAAGGAAGGAGTACTACTGGCTGACTCCCATCCAATTCGCCCAATCCCATTTATTTGTTTATAAAGAATATTAATTCAAATATTTAAAGTATTTTTACATATTTTAAATCAGTTTTAAATACATCTAACTGTATTAACAGTTTATATTGACACGTTTGAATTTTTTTATATAGGCCTACTTATAAAAAAATTGTATTCTCTAAATCAATCTTCTTTCCATTCTTAATAGAAATAAATATAATTATATTTAAGTATTAAATAAAAAACCCTTATTATTATTATTATTATTATTATTATTATTATTATTATTATTATTATTATTATTATTATTATATGAGGTTAAATATGAGGTTTTACTTTTACTTTTTATTGACAGAACTTGGTATAAGTTGAACTGGGTGTCGAGGAAGTTCACATGTGAATGGAAGAGATTAGGAAACAGGTGTCCATGAATGATCTGCACGCCAACCTGGTCTAAAGGCTTTTCCTATTACGTTAGCGTGGACAGGTTTATCGCACGGAGTCAGGGAACCTCGTGGGATTGCGACATTTCTAACGCCATGTCAAAGAAACTCGATTTAATCTATTGAAATGACATACTAGAGAGTATTGCTTAGAAATATACGCCATCTGGGGAAAATAAAGGTGTTCTGTCACTCACTGGCACTATTTGAACCCTGAGGTTCATAGCAATGCGGTCATAATCTTTCCACACATCTTTATTTTAAGCTAATATTTTCGTTGTATTACTCATCATCCTCAAATCATGATTATTCGTATTCCCTCACTAGATCTTGGTCTTCCTGCTGACGTTTTTCCCTCGTTTTCATAAAATAAATTTCCATATCTCTCTTTCATGCCACATGCCTTATCCATCGCAGACTATGATACTTAATTATTCTTATTATCGGGGAAGAATAAAATATTTAAGATGTAACAGAAAATAAATAAAAAACATAACAAAGGATGAATGTATCATAGTAACTAACTAGCTAACTAACTCACTGGTACTATCGAACCCGTAGGTTCATGGCCTCGCGGACATAAGCTCTCTGTACATCCCTATCCTGAGCCAATGTTTTCCAATCATCCCCTGTATAATCTACTTCCCTCAAATCATATTTAATGTTGTTCTCCCACCTCATTCTTTGTCTACCAACTGGGCGTTTTCCCTCTGGTTTTCCTACAAGAAGCTTCGATTCACGTCTTTCATTCCCCATTCGTGCCACATGTCCTGCCCATCGCAGTCTACGAGACTTAACTGTTCTCATTATAACTGGCTTCCTATTAAGACCATGTAATTTACTGTTATGCAGCCTTCTCCATTCACCTGTCTGTTCATCTCTCTTTGATCCAAAAATGTTCCGAAGAACTTTATTCTCAAATATTCGTAATCTCCTTTCCTCCTTTAAAGTAAGAGTCCTTGTTTCACATCCATATAATATAACTGGTAGAATAATAGTTTTATATATTTTGATTTAACGTTTTTTGAAAGGAGTTGGGACATCAAGAGTCTCTGTAATGCATAATAGCACGCAATTCCAGAATTGACCTCGCAGTCTACGAGACTTAACTATTCTTATCATTGGGGAAGAATTAAATATTTAACCCATTCGCTTTAGGTTTAAATGCTCAATACATTTCCCCATATACCGGACTTATGTTACTGTAAATTGTATTGTATATTTTCAGGCACTCAAAACAAACAAAAGATAACGGTACTAGAGATCACAATAAGGGTGAAGACCAAAACACATTCCTCTACTATTCATAAATGTTAACAAAATCCTGCCAATCATTTAACTTCTATCGAGTCTACCTCGTATTTTGAGGCGAATGGGTTAAGTTGTAACAGAAAAAAATTAAAAACTATAAAAAAGAATGAATGGATCATATTAACATGATGAAAAATAATATACTCCGTCATTTATAATTACAGTACAAACCATAAGGAAATAGAATAGTAAGAAAACCTTCAAGAAGGTATGAAGATTGCTTTAAAAGCTCGGAACAGGCCAACACGCCTAATCTTCTTCTTCTTCCTTCCAAGTATTAGGCCAAGGCCTGTTACGATCCTATAGAAAATTTTCCCTCCAGCATTCATATGGGAAATTCTCGTATAAGACTTGAAAGCATAATAATAGTCCCTTCGATTGGTTGCTGGCCAAAGGAAGGCAAGACCAGTGATGGGGCTGCCATCTTATAGCCTCTGTTCAGGCTTTTATGGAGAAGAAAAGAAAATAAAGGAAAGAAGAAATGGAAGAAAGGAAAGACTCCCTAGCCCTCGGATGCCCTAATAAAGTTGGGGTCGAAAAAACAAGAGTTAACCAAGAGAGGTTAGATAGTAAAGTTAAAAGAGTGCAAAACACAAGTAAATGGAAGAAATGTTTTGCTCAGCTTGTGCACCTTGTGGTCGCCATCCACATATCCCCTAGATGAGGACCCCTCCAATGAAGAATATTATGATCAAGCTTTTGTTGTGTTGCTCTTATTAATGCATAGGGATGCCTGGCTGCATGTTTCATCGTTCCCTCTGACACGAGGACCTTTTAAAGTTCAATTTCTGATATTAATTAGGGCCAAAGCTTTCAATAACTAATAGTTGCAAACTAAAATCAATAAATCACAACTAACCAACTTAAGAAACTTACGTCATTGCTCTGCTGTAATTTGATTTACGGTTAATGTGTGTCGTAACTTCTAAATTAGTTAACTTACAAAATTGAAATCAAATTAGATGGTATGAATCGAGCGTAACTCATTTGCATCCTCGTACGTTACAGACAGTTTAATAATGGTGCCACATTTTTGCCACATCTTCACTTCTTGTTTCTGTTGTGCCCCAAGTTAATCTACTTGTAACACCAATCATCGTCATCATTGTACCGGGCTTCCAATATAAACCCGGACCGGCCTCACGGGGTTTCACCCGTCAGGCAGCGCTCTCTCCTCGTCCGCATTTCACTCTGCCAGCCGCTCGTCCTTGAACTAGTCAGTTTACTATCGTTCGACAAGATGAGACGTCAGCTGACATTAGAGCAGCGCATTTATGTGTGTAAATGTTATTATAAATACGAATCAGCTCGTCGCGTTCGCGAGGAATTTATTCGGAACTTCCCTGGACAATTACCTCCTTCCAGATCGACAATCCACGATCCTGTGACTAAATTTGAAGAGAAATCATTTGGGTGGTTTCAACAAGATTCTGCTACTGATCATACAGCAGAGGAGTCCATGAATAAAATTAGGGAAGTGTTTGAAGATAGAGTGATTAGTGCTGGCGTATGGCCCCCTCGCTCCCCAGATCTAACAAAGTGTGTTTTTTATTTGTGGGGTAGCCTGAAAGACAAAGTGTACAAAACAAATCCGCACACATTGGAAGAACTGAAGAACAACATAAGAAATGAAATCAGAAACTTGACAGTGCCCGAACTACAGCGTGTCAATCTAAATGTTTTTACTCGGTATAATGCCTGTTTAACTGCGGGAGGACAACATTTCCAACATTTTCTATAAGGTAAGAAACAGTTCAAGGACGGGTGGCAGGCAGGGTGAATTGCGGGAGGAAGAGACAGCACTGCGTGCCGGGTGAAACTCCGTGAGGCCGGTCCGGTTTTATATTGGAAGCCCGTTATTTGGTTATACAGTCAAACAAAATGAACCTGGATCTCTCGCACAGCAGATATAATAGGTGTAAAGTTGTGTCTCTCACCCACACTCCTCAGATCTCTCTCTGCATCATCAAGACATTTCCTAGGTCGTCCTCCTTTCCTTCCACCTTCAATTTTGGAGTTGAAAATAATTGTAGGCATTTCTCCATTGACAAATTAACATAAGTAATGCTACGAGTGATTTCCAAATTATCTAGAGAATTTGTAAATCAAGAGTAGCATTTGTTAGTACTATTTAACGAATAAAATTAAGTTTCTTACTAAAAATACATTATTTAAATATAGTTACTGATATTTTAAAATATTTATGCATTTAATGTAAACGGCGATGTTTGAAAACAAATCATAAATGCGAGGTTATGTATATTCACTGCAATTTGATCGTATTTATTTATTGCCAAACAGGATCGCAATATTGTAAGAATGCACCCTAGTGGAGAAAAAGAGAAACACATCAAATCGTGTATTATAATCAGCATTATAGGTTAATTTATTTTTTAGTAAACAACTCAGTAAAATCAAAATCAAGGAATCTGCTCGAGGTGGACCTGCTAATCCGAGTAATCCAAATCAAGGTTGTGGTATAGAATCCCTTCGGCGATTTGGGGGGAAGAACTGATTGGAAGAGGGGGTCCTTTCTCTGGGATGGTAAGAAACCCATGCTCGGAGAAACAAGAGTAAAATCCACAACAATATAATGTACGGTTAAAAACTATAATATAGTTACCTTGTAGGTCCGACTCCTCAACTTAAGTTCTTTTCAAAACTCTGTAGGCCTTTCGGGACTAGTCCCATCATCAGCAGAATGCATTGGGTCCGTTCTTGTTGACCCTTGTTGAAGCACTGACTTGGTTGTGAGAATTTTGTACAGAGGATTGTGTGGATTAGGTGTGTATTCATTGAGAATCAGGTTGTTGTTGTTGATTTCTCTTAGGATTGCGATTTCCTCCAGTATATTTATTCTCGTTGGAATGTTTTCTCTATGTACTATTGTGAGGGTGTTATCGATGTTATGCATATGGTGTCCAGCTTGAATTACATGTTTTGCGTAACTTTATTTTCCTCCATTGTAAATGAAATCTCTGAAATGTTCCTTGAATCTAATGTTGAAGCTTCCACATAATCCTGTGTACAAAATTCTCACAACCAAGTCAGTGCTTCAACAAGGGTCAACAAGAACGGACCCAATGCATTCTGCTGATGATGGGACTAGTCCCGAAAGGCCTACAGAGTTTTAAAAGAACTTAAGTTGAGGAGACGGACCTACAAGGTAACTATATTATAGTTTTTAACCGTACATTATATTACTGTGAACTAATACCTCAACGGAAAATCACCATGAATTTTACTAGTATCAAAATCCACAACGACAATTAATTTTTAATATGTTGGCGGAAGTGGCAACCCTCTAGATGGGGTTAGTACATCCAGAAGCTGGACCTAAAGCTTTAAGGTGGCAATGATCTACTCTGCATAGCGTCGGTACCGCGATCAGAGGAAAACATATTACTCATATTCTTCACAATAGAAAAACACGACCCTAGCGTAGAATTGGGTAAAGAATCGCTTTAAAGTGGAAACTTGGAATGTTAGAGGGCTAAACACAAAAGAAGAACATGTAGAAAGAATGGAAGAAAATAGATTACCAAATAAAATCTTACATTGTTTTCCGACAGGAAGAAGAGACGTCGGACGTCCTCGGAAGAGATGGTTTTAGATCTATTAGTGAAGAAGGAACAGGCAACTAATGCCTAAACCAGGAAGTGAAGAAGAACAATTTGGGTACGGTTGATGTATAATGTATCAAAAGAATTCCAGAGCAAAGATTGTCTAAAATTGTTATGGAATTGATCCCAATAGAAAGGAGGAAGAGAGGAAGAAAACTTGGAATAGAAGGGGTACAATCAGCTATGAATATCAGAGGATTGGAGGAAGATCAATGGATGGACAGAGAGGAATTCATAATTCAGAGCATTTTAACATATGGTGCTGAAGTCTGGCAAATTCCTACCATGGAAATGAAAAGAATTTTAAGTACAGAAATGGATGTTTTAAGAAGATCAGCTGGAAAAGAATACGAAATAAAGAAATAAGGGAAATTATGGGTGTACAAGAGGAGCCGGACATCATAGACATCATAGAAAAGAAAATATTGCAGTGGTATGGTCATGTCAAACGAATGTCAGAGCAAAGATTGCCAAAAATTGTTATGGAATTGATCCCAATAGAAAGGAGGAAGAGAAAAAGATCGAAGAAAACGTGGATAGAAAGGGTATAAGCAGCTGTGAATATCAGAGGATTGAATGAAGATCAATGGATGGACAGAGAGGAATGGCGTTTGGTTTCCGGAAGACGGCGGCAGCTGCCATGATACCGGATGATGATGATAAAAAATACGTCTTCTTCTTCTTCCGAATGCAGTATTGGGTGATGATGCCCGTTCTGGAACTACAAAAACTGATCTTTCCATCGGTTGAAGGGTCTTCCGAGGTCTCTTTTGCCTTTAAGGTTGAGGTGGTAAATCATTATTATGACCCCAGCTGGATTCCTTAGGCTTAAAGGACCTTCAGGACTTGGAAAATCTGGTAGCGTGAATTCTCTAGCCGAGCGTTAGTATGAGGGTGTACAGTTAAACATGTTTTGAAATAAACAAATGGAGTCTTATTTTAAACTATTTTATTACTAAAGTATAAATAATTAGAAACCCTAAGTATTCTAGCCCTAAATAACTAATCTAAGCCTATATTAAAAACTACAGTACTTTCTGGGGTTTGAGAGAGTGGGAGGTGTGGAAGTTATAACTCTACCCTAATCTACATGTTTAAAAATGTTATACTCCTTTTTGAAAATTTAATATCAAAATAGTTAATTGTACTTGATTCACATCCTAAATTCCAGAATACATATTAAGAAAAATGGTCGATGACTTACCCTTCAGCAGTTTACACAAAACAGACATGAGACCCTCACTTCTCAAGTGTAAAAGTAAAAAAAAGTAAAGTGATCCCACAACAGACCCGGAGGTCCTTGGGGTAGTAGGAGGTTAAGGCTCCCACTTTTTCTAGACAATCGGCACTTTATGTCAGCCGGGTTGTCAGCCCTGCGTGACGGCCGCCTTTACCCCAGAACAAGCGTCTGGTACTCATTTCCGTTAGAGGCTGAGTCGACCCCAGGGCCATAGTGCCGCCAGAGGGTTTGGGTGAGTTTAAAAATCCTGACCCCAACGGGACTTGAACCCTCGACCCTCCGGCTTGTAGCTCAGTGCCTTAACCACTACGCTACGAGACATGAGACCCTCACTTCTCAAGTGTTATATACTCGATTTGACCTCTAGTTACCCTAACTGTACTCACTAACATTCCAATAAACTAAATATAGGGATGTTTACAGTTAGCTAAGCGAAACTTTGCTCTGAACTATATCATGTCTAAACTCTATTTCAAAAGACTTTGCTTGAATAATTAAAATAATCTATAAAACAATTAAAATCTATATAAAAGACTATGTATTCATAACAATCATCTTTGGTAAACGGGAATTTGACATTCTCTGGACGTGTTGGAACCATTTAATCTGATAATTTTTCTTTAAACCGGTAAATCTGGAACATAAATTTGACTTGCTTAGGAATTCCGTTAGTTATGCAGATACTGAAAGATGGACTTTCTTTTGTAATCTGGTCATCCTAGTTTATTCGGGAGAAACAGGACGTAAGTAGTAGTGAATAGTGAATTGCTGTCAGTAACGCACGATGTGCCAGAAAGAGATGAGACAACTTTGTTAATTAATGCACCAAATTGGCACTTTCACTAGCCGGAAATTGAAAATGTTGCGGGGTTGAATTGCTTTTATAACATTCCCCCTGTTATGTTCAATGTTGAAGGAAAACAGAGGGCTGTAACGGGAAGCAGGAGGTCCTGCAGTCAACTGGGAGTAATTGTTCTTTAGAACGAACCTCAATTCCTCCCTTAGGGACGGAGGGATCATTTTTACAAGATGCCACCACCCAACCTAAGTAGGGCAGCTTGCTTCTTTAACCTCCATTTATTTTTTCTAGGTCAATTGAGAGTAGATTCTGTATATATGCCGAGCGCTTAGTGTTTTTTTTAATGTACTAGATACTTCCTTGAATGCAAGAAACAGGGCAATGCTTTCTATAAAGGAAAAAAAAAAATCCATTAGCACTTGGTCTAATTTTTAAAATAGCCTAGTTTTCAAATGGAATGTTTACATTACTTACTTACTTACTTACTTACTTACTTACTTACTTACTTACTTACTTACTTACTCACTGGCACTATCGAACCCGTAGATTCATGGCCGCACGGACATAAGCTCTCCATACATTCCTATCCTGAGCTAATGCTTTCCAATCATTCCCTGTATAATCTACTTCCCTCAAATCGTAGCTAATGTTGTTCTCCCACCTCATTCTTGGTCTACCAACTGGGCGTTTTCCTTCTGGCTTTCCTACAAGAAGTTTCCATGCACGTCTTTCATTCCCCATACGCGCAACATGTCCTGCCCACCGCAGTCTATGAGACTTAACTATTCTAATTATATCTGGCTTCCTATAAAGACCATGTAGTTCATTGTTATGTAGTCTTCTCCATTCACCTGTCTGTTCATCTCTCTTTGGTCCAAAAATTTTCCTAAGAACTTTATTCTCAAATACTCGTAATCTCCTTTCCTCCCTTAAAGTAAGAGTCCATGTTTCGCACCCATATAATATAACTGGTAGAATAATAGTTTTTTTTATATTTTCAGCTTAACGTTTTTTGAAAGGAGTTGAGACATAAAAAGTCTCTGCAATGCATAATAGCACGCATTTCCAGAATTGAGCCTATGTTTAATTTCTTTGTGCATCTCATTCCTATTTGTGATTATTGTTCCTAGGTATTTGAATTCAGCCACTTCCTCAAAATTTCCCTCATTTGTCATTAGCTGTTCATTTCCATTATATACTGAATTTTTATGTGTGACCATATATTTAGTTTTACTGATATTTACTTCCAGTCCTAATTTCTTAGTGTTACTCAATAGTGTGATGTTTACATTCAACTATCTAATACCCGGCGTGCGCTGCTACGCCTAAATAAATGAAAATTAATGTGTTTTTATGTTTAGTTGAATAAGTGAAAGGAAAAATAATTACAAATTTATATTTTTTAGATACCGTCCCGCGCCGTAGCCGAGTGGTTAAGGCAGGAAGCCTTGGCGCAGAGCTACGGGACTTGCGCTGGTTGGAGTCTCCATAGGCGAAGAAATCTTCTCATGGTGTTTTCGGCCAGTATGGGACCGGTGCCCACCCATCATTGTGATGCATTTGGGTAGCTACAATAAGTAGCGGCTCCAGGTTGAGAAAACCAGCTATAACTGCTGGGGGACTCGACATGCTGACCACATGTCACCCCTACACTGGTTGATTATCATCTACCTCTGTGATTGACACATGTGGATGTGAGGCCAGCAGCCGGCTGGTAGGCTAAGGGCCTTGTAGGCCTGTCGCGCCAGGAGTTTTTTTTAGATACCCCGTGCTGTTTACCCGGCGTTGTCCGGGAAATCTACTCATCACGTTCTTCTTGGCATAAATGAGCTGAAAGACGTAAATTAATGTACTTCTTATGATTAGTTGGTCCACCGCTGTGGTCTCGAGGAAGCGTGCTGCCTTGTCACGCAGCGGACCCGGGTTCGATCCCGGTCGGGGCAGTTTTCCTGGGTGAGGTGGGTGGAAGTAAACATTAATACAACTATATATATAACAAGAAAATTTGAATTATAAATATATAATTCAATAGTGAGAACTACTGTCACATATGGAGCTGGAGTTTGGAAATTCAACAAAAACTTACGTCGATGGAAATGGATTTCTTGATGAGAGCAG
Source organism: Diploptera punctata (assembly GCA_030220185.1). Classification (NCBI taxonomy): domain Eukaryota; kingdom Metazoa; phylum Arthropoda; class Insecta; order Blattodea; family Blaberidae; genus Diploptera; species Diploptera punctata. The sequence goes on along the minus strand of JASPKZ010000446.1, from coordinate 838,268 downwards.
CAAGATGTTCAAAATTAGACAAAATAAGAAATACTGTCATAAGAGAAAAAATGAATATTGGTTATTCAATAGTAGATTATATACGGTATAAGCAATTAAATTGGTATGGGCACGTACGACGAATGCAAGAAGAAAGATTACCCAGGAAAACATTAGAATGGTGTCCACCTGGAAGAAGGAGGAGAGGAAGACCTCGAAACTCGTGGATGCAGGAAATAAGAACTGGAATGAGAGCAAGAGGACTGGAGGACATGGATTGGATGGAGAGATACGAGTGGAGAAGAAAAATAAAACTTTAGGCGCAGAAAGATGTGTAAACATTAAAATTCTGTATATAAATAAAATTATTATTATTATTATTATTATTATTATTATTATTATTATTATTATTATTATTATTATTATTATTATTATTATTATTATTATTATTATTATTATTATTATTATTATTATTAAAAAGTAAGAAGTCAATTTCTCAGATGACAGGTCTGGTTGTCATGGAAACAAATTGATTGTCACTGGCGTCAAATTATCCTGTTCTACTTCTAGGAATTGATTCAAGTGTCAATATAAAAGCAATCTTAGTTCTATTATTTCGTCGTTCCATCTCCCTCCCAGAAAAAAAACCATCTCAAACCTTTAATTTGAAATGTCATATTTTCCTATAACTATATATTACATCGTATCATGTTCTTAATACATTATTTTTTAAATTATCTTCGAAAAATGGAAGTTATGAATCTTTATTTAGAGATCGGGTTATTGCTCTGAAATTTTAAATAGTATCGATAAGTCGCATATCTGTCCCGCGCCGTAGCCGAGTGGTTAAGGCGAGAAGCCTTGGCGCAGAGTTACGGGACTTGAGTTGGTTCGAGTCCACGTGGGGGAAGAAAAATTTCCTCGACTCGTGGTTAAGTTATTTATTCTCTTACTTCATTCTTGGTCTACCTACTGTTTTCCTTTATGAAGTTTCCTTACTCATTTTACCTCCATTTGTGCCACATTTCACAATATGCGATATACTTAATTGTTCTCATTATATATTTTTTAACGCCCCCAGTTTTGTCCTTTTAGACATTTCTGGTGTTCTCTCCTGGCAATGGCGTAATTGTAACCCACTTCTGAGGTTGGGGCGTCTGGAAGACGGGGTTACGTTGCCCCTATGATATGATGGGTGATGATGATGGTAGTGGTGCGCCAGGAGAGTCCCTAATCCTAAGCATATCCTAAGATGAATATGAATGATGATGATTGCGATGGCCATATGATTTCGGGGACCGTTTGGCCTTAAAGTTTTCCTGACATTTGTCTTACAGGTGAGGAAAAATCCCTATAAAAACCTCACCCAGAGAAACTGTCCCGACCGGGGATCGAAACCGGGCCCGCTGCATGACAAGGCAGCATGCTACCTCGAGACCACAGCGGTTGACTTCTCATTATAAATGGTTTCCCATAAAAATTATGAATTTTATTTATTTATTTATTTATTTATTTATTTATTTATTTATTTATTTATTTTGTAGTTTTCTCCTTTTACCTGTCTGTTCATTTCTCTTCAGACCAATAATTTTCCTAAGAACATTATTCTCGAGGTTTCGTGGCGAAAGTTGTAAGTAACTAACCTTCTATATCTGGATCCCGATTTGTCGTCTCGGTCACTCCATGATCGATTCGTGATGAACGAATCGGAGCTTGGGCATGTTTTTTCTCTGGTTTTCCCCTTTTCTTCTGCAAGAAACTTCATTCCATCACTTCTTCATATTCAACTCGCCACTTAGTTTAATTCCATGTGCTGCTCTGATGACATGGCAGGCCTAGTCAGCCGGCATCCCTTATCGTAATCATTATCATCATCATGAATAAATCAGTTTCAGATCACATGGCCTGTGACGATAAACCTAACGATCTTTCCACCGATTTTTTGGTCTACCTTGGTCCCTATGTCCAGTTGGAGTGTAATGGGTTGCCAATTTTGGAAGTCTATTTCTTTCCATTCTTCTCAGATGATTTTTCCATTCTTGTTGGCATTTTTCTATAAATTCATTTTAACTTGGTAACCCTCTGTCGGCACTATGGCCCTGGGGTCGACTCAGCCTCTAACGAAAATGAGTATCAGACGCTTGTTCTGGGGGTAAAGGCGGCCGTCACGCAGGGCTGACAACCCGGCTGACATAAAGTGCCGATTGTCTAGAAAAAGTGGGAGCATTAACCTCCTACTACCCCAAGGGCCTCCGGGCCTGTTGTGGGATCACTTTACTATACTTTACTCTCAAGTTTTTCTCTGATAATAGTGTTCCTTTGGTGATCCAGTCTGGATATTAATTCCTAACAGTGAACGTAAGAAGGGCATTTGGCTTACTCTAAGTTTACGAGAATTTCTTTTATTTAAAATATAAATTTTACTTCCATATTTTAGAGCAGCTTTTGATGTGATGTTATGTAATCTTAGTTCTGTGTCTGGCCTCACCTGTTTACCAAAATGTCTTCTTATCACCCCATTAATTTTATTGTATTTTTTTTGCAATTTTGAATCAATGTCACTCTTATGTCCTGCAAATACACTTCATAAACTATGAGAAATCAGGCACTTGTTATGTAATTTATCCATTAATCTGAATATTCACCCGTTGTATGTTTTTTTTTCTTTTTTCACATATTGCCATTTGTTTAGATGCATTCTTTAAATTGCACAATAATAGGGACTTCGTCTCATCTCATTCCTCGACCTGACATTAGGCTGGACACGCGTAGAGGATTTACATTTATTTATTCTCAATTGAAACTAGTAAAATTCAAGTCAGTGATTCAACAAGAGTCAACAAGAACGGACCTAATGCATTCTGCTGATGATGGGACTAGTCCCGAAAGGCCTACAGAGTTTAAAAGCACTTAAGTTGAGGAGACGGACCTACAAGGTAACTATATTATAGTTTTTAACCGTACATTATAGTACTGTTATTCTCAATTACTCGTAAATTTTTTCTTCTCTTGCAGAAAGATATATAATTTGTATTCATACAACTGGAAAATCGCTATTTTATATATTTTAGTTTAACAAAAGACTGAATAAAACAAAAATATAATTCACAATGTAATAACACATCTTGCTGTGCCCAAAGCTATTCAATTTTTTATCTTCTTTCTCAGCTCTTCTCTATCTTCCCATTCCAATTCTTCCGGACCTAGCTCCCTTATACCTTTTCATACATCATCCATCCATTTAAATCCTCTTTTTCCTTTGCCAGGTGGAATCCATTCCAAAGCTTGTCTGGGTAATCTTTTCTCTGGCATCCTACGTATATGACCATACCATTCTAGTCTATATCTCACAAAATCTTGTCTGATGATTGTATTTCTGTTTTTATCAATTTAGAATGTCTAGTTGGCTTTCTGAAACAATCCATTTCAGTAGACATACGCTTTATACTCATATTTTTATTTAACTGCCATGTTTCTGCACCATATGTTAGCGTGCTTCGAATTATGGGTTTATAAATTTGTAATTTGGTACCTTATTCTTATGTTCTTATCACACAAAACTCCGTTTTACAAATATAGTCTATATATATTGTTAATATGCCGGTCGTGATATAGGCCATACTTGTACAACATGGAGACAAATAAATAAATAATAGTTTTAAAAAACTAAAAGAACACGCTTTATTAGAAAACTAAAAAATGAAAAATAATTTTAATTTCCAATACGCTTGGGATAAAATAAAGTGGTCAACAAAAAAATTATCTCCAACACATATAGAATAAAACTAGAGTTATCAACAAAAAGAAAATAATTTTACCATCAAAAGCGTGGGGTGCTCTATATCAATTAATATATTTGATAATAAACAGATATTGCTAAAAGTAAGCTCTCTAAGAAGAAAATGTAAAAATCATAAAAATCACCCCACGCTTTTGATGGTAAAATTATTTTCTATTTGTTGATAACTCTAGTTTTATTCTATATGTGTTGGAGATGATTTTTTTGTTGACCACTTTAATTTTATCCCAAGCGTATTGGACATTAAAATTATTTTTCATTTTTTAGTTTTAAAGCGTATTCTTTTAGTTTTTTAAAACTATAATTTATTTTTTATTTTTTAGTTTTAATATTTTACAGAATAAGATAAAAATGTAAATATCTTTAAATTCGGTACTATTGTAGTATGAGCTAAAAATAATACTCTTCTATAAAAAAAACCCTCCCAGCCGGATTTGAACCAGCGACCTACAGATTACTGAAATTATATACCACTAAGAGTTCACTGCTCTACCAACTGAGCTCTTACAACGATTGACTAAAAACTCGACAAGTCCGCAACCTATTATACCAGTTTTCATTTTTTTTTATTTTCGGATGATTCTGGCCAGGATTTTAGAAACAAAATATAAAATTATTGTATTGTCACGGGTCCTCTACACGTATACAAAGTTTCAAGTCGATCCAATGTTTCTAAGTGGGCGAAAATCGCGTTGAAAGATTCCGTTACATTGATACAAAAACACGTTTTTTGATTTTATGATGATTATGGCCAGGATTTTAGAAAATAAATATGAAATTATTGTATTGTCACGGGTCCTTTACAAGTATACAAAGTTTCAAGTTGATCCAATGTTTCTAAGTGGGTGAAAGTCGCGTTGAAAGATTCCGTTACATTGATACAAAAACACTTTTTTTGATTTTCTGATGATTATGGCCAGGATTTTAGAAAATAAATATGAAATTATTGTATTGTCACGGGTCCTCTACAAGTATACAAAGTTTCAAGTCAATCCAATTTTCTAAGTGGGTGAAAATCGCGTTGAAAGATTCCGTTACATTGATACAAAAACACTTTTTTTTATTTTCTGATGATTATGGCCAGGATTTTAGAAAACAAATATGAAATTATTGTATTGTCACGGGTCCTCTACACGTATACAAAGTTTCAAGTCGATCCGATGATTTTAAGTGGGTGAAAATCGCGTTGAAAGATTCCGTTACATAGATACAAAAACACTTTTTTTGATTTTCTGATGATTATGGCCAGGATTTTAGAAAATAAATATGAAATTATTGTATTGTCACGGGTCCTCTACAAGTATACAAAGTTTCAAGTTGATCCAATGTTTCTAAGTGGGTGAAAGTCGCGTTGAAAGATTCCGTTACATTGATACAAAAACACTTTTTTTGATTTTCTGATGATTATGGCCAGGATTTTAGAAAATAAATATGAAATTATTGTATTGTCACGGGTCCTCTACAAGTATACAAAGTTTCAAGTCAATCCAATTTTCTAAGTGGGTGAAAATCGCGTTGAAAGATTCCGTTACATTGATACAAAAACACTTTTTTTGATTTTCTGATGATTATGGCCAGGATTTTAGAAAATAAATATGAAATTATTGTATTGTCACGGGTCCTCTACAAGTATACAAAGTTTCAAGTCGATCCAATGTTTCTAAGTGGGTGAAAATCGCGTTGAAAGATTCCGTTACATTGATACAAAAACACGTTTTTTGATTTTATGATGATTATGGCCAGGATTTTAGAAAATAAATATGAAATTATTGTATTGTCACGGGTCCTTTACAAGTATACAAAGTTTCAAGTTGATCCAATGTTTCTAAGTGGGTGAAAGTCGCGTTGAAAGATTCCGTTACATTGATACAAAAACACTTTTTTTGATTTTCTGATGATTATGGCCAGGATTTTAGAAAATAAATATGAAATTATTGTATTGTCACGGGTCCTCTACAAGTATACAAAGTTTCAAGTCAATCCAATTTTCTAAGTGGGTGAAAATCGCGTTGAAAGATTCCGTTACATTGATACAAAACACTTTTTTTTATTTTCTGATGATTATGGCCAGGATTTTAGAAAACAAATATGAAATTATTGTATTGTCACGGGTCCTCTACACGTATACAAAGTTTCAAGTCGATCCGATGATTTTAAGTGGGTGAAAATCGCGTTGAAAGATTCCGTTACATAGATACAAAAACACTTTTTTTGATTTTCTGATGATTATGGCCAGGATTTTAGAAAATAAATATGAAATTATTGTATTGTCACGGGTCCTCTACAAGTATACAAAGTTTCAAGTTGATCCAATGTTTCTAAGTGGGTGAAAGTCGCGTTGAAAGATTCCGTTACATTGATACAAAAACACTTTTTTTTTATTTTCTGATGATTATGGCCAGGATTTTAGAAAATAAATATGAAATTATTGTATTGTCACGGGTCCTCTACAAGTATACAAAGTTTCAAGTCAATCCAATTTTCTAAGTGGGTGAAAATCGCGTTGAAAGATTCCGTTACATTGATACAAAAACACTTTTTTTTTATTTTCTGATGATTATGGCCAGGATTTTAGAAAACAAATATGAAATTATTGTATTGTCACGGGTCCTCTACAAGTATACAAAGTTTCAAGTCGATCCGATGATTTTAAGTGGGTGAAAATCGCGTTGAAAGATTCCGTTACATAAATAGATAGATAGATAGATATATACAGGTCAAGCTAATATAAAGCGTGTAAAAAAACTCTAGTTTCGTAACGGGACATTATACTGAGACCTTGGATATGCAGAAACCTTTGAAACACCGCGTATTATTTCAGATGATGTAGAATATTGTGCATGGGTTTAATTAGAGAAAATTTAATTATCCATACGCGTTATGTCTGGTAATGATAAAAATAATTAAATACAAATCTCTAGACTGCAAATTATGCAGATACACAGTAATTGAGCTACAGTTCTGCTAGCTTTTTTCCCCCTCTCTTTCTTGTGTTATTAACATTAAGGTAATTCGCGTATTTAAATTAAAATGAGGAAACTCTAAGCTAATGACTATGTTTGAACTACAAACAGCATTTCTGGAAATTTTCAACTAATTGCTAGCAGTTGTATGTAAAAATACAACGACCTTACTTCGTTTATTAAAGGTAATTCAATTTTTAACCGTTTTCAGTATTTTTTAAAATAAAAATAAAAGTTTTATTTGATTTTCATATTTATTAAGATATAATTCAGTTACAGCTGTTTCGGTACACTGTACCTTCTTCAGACATGTTAACAAATTATGAATTGTGTTATTATAGTACATATCAACTGATCTAAGCAACAATACAACAATAATTTATTTAATTTTTTTTAAATTTAACAAAGGCGATTCATTCAAATCAAGTCGAGAATTTATAGCCTGGGCTATAATTTCGTCCACATCCTTTGATTCCCCACAAAATTTCATTCCACACTACATTGTACCGCCTTTTAAAACTGTCCACAACCAACCTGATGATGCCTTGAAATCGTTATTCCCTAGGGATATAGCAACAGATACAGCTTGACTTTGGAGCATCGGTCCGAAAATTTGGAGATTTTTTGATCATGGACTTGTAAAACACACCTCATTTATTTCTTCATTTTTTACCCCTATTCATTTGACCATTTCCTTGCGTTTTTTCTTTGTTTTAAAATCTTACAAACTTGGGGTTTTCCTCATTTAAATGTAATAATTATTTCGCGTACTGAGGGTTTGTGTTTCTTTATCTTCAATCACTTTCACTTTTTCGTTTAATGACAATGATACATACGATTTAGCAATCTTTATTCCGTAAATGCAGAACGCTGCCTGTGAAAGATACGTACGTAATCAGTCTCAAATCTTAAACTAACTTAAAATTTTACAGTGCACTAGTTATTTGTAAGACAGATGTCACACGCTAAATATTTGTTAAACGAACCTGTATTTCACATAACGGGTGTGCAGTGAGGCCGAACAAAATTCCAGATACAGGTAGAAACTTTCATTCACCCGGCGCGGGCGGCAGGAATCATCACTTATTGTTAATTCGCCTAACGGCAATTCAATGAAGTGTAAATTAACTTATTTCTCTCTCTCTCTCTTTTTCTCTCTCTCTCTTTTTCTCTCTCTCTCTTTCTCTCTCTCTCTTTTTCTCTTTTTTTTTCTCTCTCTCTCTTTTTCTCTCTCTCTCTTTTTCTCTTTTTCTCTCTCTCTTTTCTCTTTTTCTCTCTGTCTCTTTTTCTCTTTTTCCCTCTCTCTCTTTTCTCTTTTTCCCTCTCTCTCTCTCTTTCTCTTTTTCCCTCTCTGTCTTTTCTCTTTTTCCCTCTCTGTCTTTTTCTCTTTTTCCCTCTCTCTCTTTTTCTCTCTCTCTCTCTCTCTCTCTCTCTTTCTCTCTCACTCTTTTGCTCTCTCTCTCTTTTTTCTCTCTCTATTTTTCTCTCTCTCTCTTTTTCTCTCTCTCTCTCTCTTTTTCTCTCTCTCTCTTTTTCTCTCTCTCTCTTTTTCTCTCTCTCTCTTTTTCTCTCTCTCTTTTTCTCTTTCTCTCTTTTTCTCTCTTTCTCTCTTTCTCTCTTTCTCTCTTTCTCTCTCCTCTCTCTCTCTCTCTCTCTCTCTGCCTTATAAACATTTGTTTCATGAATTCTGTAGAAATATCCTTCCGCTTCCGCGTTGGACAGATTTCGTTTTATACAAAATAAATACACGTAAAATTACTATTATTTCACCAAGACCAATAAATGTATTCACATTGCACAGATTTCCGCATTATTCACGTTCCGGATTAAACAAGTTTACTGTATAAACTTAGAGAATAATTAAGTTGATAGAGTTTACGGTAGAACAATAGTTTAGCTAACCAAAATAATTCAGCCACAAGTCCTGGAATTACCACAAACAAAACCATGAAATATATATACACCTACATACGTAGACTACAGCAATCAAACCCACGCAACTCTGCGTGATATTCATCGTGCATAGGAAGACTGTGATTCAGTTAAAAGTTGTAACATAATTTAGTGCCCTTAGACTTATACGAATGTGTCTAAATGGCACAAAGAGTAGGGTGCGTGTAGGCAAACAGTTTTGGGACACTTTTGAAATCCAGAATGGGTTGATGCAAGGAGATGCACTATCTCCATGAAATATTTAGAGGATGAAGAAGGCCTACAACCCAATGGTATTAATAAGCTGTTAGTTTATGCTGATGATGTAGTATTATTGTCCGATAGCGAGGAGATACTAAAGGACAACACGTAGACACTATTGAGTAACACTAAGAAATTGGGACTTGAAGTAAATCTCAATAAAACTAAATATATGGTCACACGTAGAAAGAAATACATTATATAATGGAAATGGACAGCTAATGCAAATGAGGGAAATTTTGAGGAATGAGATGCACAAAGAAATTAAACATAGGCTCAATTCTGGAAATGTGTGCTATTATGCATTGCAAAGATGAATAAACATTAAACTGAAAATATATAAAACTATTATTCTTCCAGTTATATTATATGGGTGCGAAACATGGACTCTTACTTTAAGGGAGGAAAGGAGATTACGACTATTTGAGAACAAAGTTCTTAGGAAAATTTTTGGACCCGAAAGAGAGATGAACAGACAGGTGAATGAAGGAGACTACATAACAATGAACTACATGGTCTTTATAGGAAGCCAGATATAATGAGAACAGTTAAGTCTCGTAGACTGCGACGGGCAGGACATGTTGCACATATGGGGAATGAAAGATTTGCATGGAAGCTTCTTGTAGGTAAGCCAGAGGATAAACGATCAGTTGGTAGACCAAGAATGAGGTAGGAGAATAACATTAACTATGATTTGAGGGAAGTAGATTATACAGGGAATGATTGGAAAGCATTAACTCAGGATAGGGATGTATGGAGAGCGTATGTCCGCGCGGCCATGAACCTACGGGTTCGATAGTGCCAGTGAGTAAGTAAGTAAAGTATATCAAACCATAGTTCAGAGCATTTTAACATAAGGTGTTGAAGTCTGGCAAATTCCTACCAGAGAAATGAAAATAATTTTAAGTACAGAAATGGATGTTTTAAGAAGATCAACTGGAAAATGTAGAATGGATAGAATACGAAATAAAGAAAATTATGGGTGTACAAGAGGAGCCCGATATCACAGAAATTATAGAAAATAAAATATTACAGTGGCATGGCCATGTAAAAAGAATGCCAGAGTAAAGGTTACCTAATGTCATTGTGGAATGATTCCCAATGGAAAGGTGGTAGAAAGGAAGACCAAAGAAAACCTGGATAGAAGATGTACAAGCGGCTATGTTTATTAGATGAGTAGCTAATACCCGGCGCGTCGTGCGCTGCTCCTCATAAATAAATGCTAATATGTTTTTACCACCAGCCGTGCACTGTTCGGGAATCTGCTTATCCCGATCTTCTTGGCATCAATGAAAGACAAAAATGGTTATTGTGAGTTATCCGTAAGAGATAAACATATGCTGTCGCGGACTTTTTTGTAGAGTTATTTGAGATATTCAATTCTGTGTGCATTAATTTCGTATATTCGTTATGGTTTACGCAGCGTAAGCCATTTAATGGTCAAAATAGGGACTTTATTTCACGTTTTTCACTACAAAAGGTGATTTTTAGGGATGAAGGATTTGAATATCACAACTCTCTTATAGGCCATCTTCATCCCGGGAATCTTCTGAACATTTTGCAAAAAACCCCCATCAAAATCGGATCAACGGTATGGCCGCGCATAGAATACGAACAAACAAACAAACCAACAAACATTGAGATCTTTATATATAAGACTGAAGGAAGATCAATGGATTGACAGAGAGGAATGGCGTTTGGTTTCCGAAAGATGGCGACAGTTGTCATGATACCGGGTGATGATGGAAGAGAATGGATTTAACATCACAAGACAAGATAAATAACAGAGAAGGCAGATTTAAATATGTCATTGAAATCATGTCCACCGCTGTGGTCTCGAGGTAGCGTGCTGCCTTGTCACGCAGTGGGCCCGGGTTCGATCCCCGGTCGCGGCAGTTTTTCTGGGTGAGGTTTTTATCGGGGTTTTTCCTCACCTGTAAGACAAATGTCAGGAAAACTTTAAGGCCCAAAAGATCCCCGAAATCATATGGCCATCATCATCTTTCACCGGTGTGGAAAGCAACGGGAAGCTACCACACCTACAATTCCCTAGTAAAGCTGCAAGCACAGCATGAAAATGCTATGATTGCAGCGAAGGACCTGCCTTCGGGCAGAATTACTATGGATGGATTGAAATAATTTTTTTTCCCCTCTTTTCGTTTACACTGTTTTCCTTCTTGTTTTTACCTTTTTGTTAATCTCACATATCGACACAAGGACAAGACACACACCCAGACCCAAGGTAGAGATTAAAAATCCCGTACGCCGTCGGGAATCGAATCCGGGTCGCCGGAGTGGAAGGTAGGAACTCTACCGACTACGCCACGGCGACGGACACTTTAAACATCTAACAAACTGTAAAATTTCTCTCAAAACATACAAGATATTTTTTTTATGTTGTTTGTAGTCTAAGATTCAGGTCAACGTTTTTGTCTACTTTTTTTTTTGAGGAAAGCTTGTTCTTTATTTTTTCGTCATCTTTGCAGACATTACACATACATCAAGTAATAAAATATTACTGAATAGAAAGGTTGATACATGTTTCTGTAGGGAGGAACAGTAGAATGCTTCTTTCTTAGCAGTTTGTGTTGTGAGATGGTATTGATTTCTTTTATCAAGAGCCTCTCTCACAATTTCACAACTCTCTTCCCCACCCTCTCCAAGAAATTGGGAAACATTGGTTACCATTAAGAATTTGCAATAGAAATATCAAATACTTGATAAGTCAACGCATTATTCATTCCGTAACTGGAAAAGAAGAAAAGCGAAAAAGTTAATTAAATGTATTGTTGTCAGAGTTATTTACATCTGTATTGTCAATTCTACTCCAAAATATGAATCAGGAAATAAATGTAATTTCTTCTCATTCTATCATTTGAAAATTGTAACTCTTAAATTCCCAAAACACTGATTTACCTTTCCGTTATTTAAATGTGTCGAACTGCAGAGAAAACAAAATCAGGTAAAACCTATAAATTATATATGATATTTTCTAATCCCGGCGTGCGCTGATACGGCTAAATAAATTAAATGTGTTTTTATGTTTGGTTGAATAATTATTGTATTGTATTGTAAGCCCATGTTTTCCCTTAACAGAGATTTAGGCGCTCTCCCCCTACAGGGAAGAATTTTAACCATACTCATTTAGTTACACATGTTTTCTTATAGATATCATTTGAGCTGTCCGTGGTCAGCGTTCCGCCTCATACTGACATCTAGGAAACCAAGGTAGTACTAGGACGGGAAAATTCGGCAAATTTTGCTTAGAGGCCTTTTCATTCAGGCTTAAGGATCTTTTACGAGCCTGAAAATCTTCAGACTCGGGACCCACGGCTTAAAGTCCCTCCCGGAGAACTTGCTCCTTGGATTTTTCCATCCTAAAAAATCCATCGACCCCGGCCGGGTTTGAACCCGCGACCCTGGGGACCAGAGGCAAGGAGCATAACCACTAGTCCACCGCGGCCGACGGTTGAATAAGTAAAAAGAAAAATAATTATAAATTTATATCGTTATTATTTTAGAGAATCGGCCGCGGTGGACTAGTGGTTATGCTTCTTGCCTCTGGTCCCCAGGGTCGCGGGTTCAAACCCGGGTTCAAACCCGGCCGAGTTAGATGTATTTTTTAGGATGGAAAAATCCAAGGAGCAAGTTCTCCGGGAGTGACTTTAAGCCGTGGGTCCCGAGTCTGAAGATTTTCAGACTCGTAAAAGATCCTTAAGCCTGAATGAAAAGGCCTGTAAGCAAAATTTACCGAATTTTCCCGTCCTAGTACTACCTTGGTTTCCTAGATGTCAGTATGAGGCGGAACGTTGACCACGGACCACTCAAATGACATCTATACGAAAACAAATGTAACTAAATTAGTATGGTTCAAATTCTTCCCTGTAAGGGGAGCGCCTAAATCTCTGTTAAGGGAAACATGGGCTTACAAGATAAAAGATTATTTTTATATTGCTGATTACCTGGCGTTGCCCGGGAATCTACTTATCCCGATCTTCTTGGCATAAATGAGCTGAAAAACAAAAATGGTTATTGAGAGTTATCATAAGTAATGCCACGAGTGATTTCCAAATTATCGATAAATTCACGACTCACGAAGTGAGGAGTGAATTTATCTAGAGAATTTGGAAATCAAGAGTGGCATTTGTTAGGACTATTTAACGAATAAAATTAAGCTGTTTACTCACAGATCATTATTTAACTGTAGTTATTTTAAAATATTTATATATCTAATGTAAACGGCGATGTTTGAAAACAAATGAGAAACGATAGGTACGCTTCATCTGCTTCTTTTGTTTATCACTGCAACTAGATCATACTATTTCAGAATATTAAAAAGGAGGAGCTTTCTTTAATATGGTAATTATAACACTGATAAATTTTTCGTGAAACACGACTCTGATTGGTTGTAAAACAGAAATCATTGAAACGTGATTGGTCATTGACTCCCATTTGGGGCATGAGTTAAATAGTCCGTAAAAGACATGTGCTGTCGCGGACTTTTTTGTAGATGTTTTTGACATATTCAATTCTGTGTACATTAATATGGCGTTTATGTTATGGTTTAGGCAAGCGTAAGTCATTTAAGTGTCCAAAAAGTTCCGAAAAATACGTTTTTCACTACAAAGGGTGATTTATAAGAGTGAACGAGTTGAGTATTATAACTCTCTTACAGCCTAAGACCTTCCTGGGAAACTCCTGAACATTTTGCAAAAAATATTCATCACAATCGGATGAACGGTATGGTAGCGCATAAAATATATAACCGTATATTGTGTAATCCGACACAAATTTAATTTAGTTTCTGTATTGTTGTCCATTATTCTCCATTGTTGACATTGTTAAAATGCACAAAACTTTTTGAGTTTCTCTTTTGATTACTGAACAATAAATTTCATTTAGATACGATTATCCAAAGCGATGTAGTTTAAAGTGTGATACTATATTTGTGGACACGTTGTACTTCTTACAATTGATTTATAAATATGTATTTTAGATTCTTTGAATATCTGTTTATCCCACAAAATTCCATTCAACATAAGCAGGTATGTTGTATAATTAAACATTCGTTTTTCAAGTTTCATGTAAAAAATAACTTATATGTTCTTTTCCTTGTGCCCTTAAACTGATTTGAACAAAATTTGTTTTGCAAAAAAGTTCAGTATTGAAAGCTAGAGTATTATTGACACAAAGTTGCTTCCTGTTGAATTGGATCAATAATGAATATCGATCCTTAAATTGCGTGACGAACCCTTTTATTCCTTATTTAAAACGTACAACCGGTCACACGAAAATATCTCTTAAACATATCAGGGCTGGAGTTGTAAACAGTAGGTACGTAAACAATAGTCGCTGTTCTATTCTGTTGATTTCCATTCACAACTTATCTCGCAAGCACATTAAATCTCTTCGCCCGTTCATTCCAGATATCATTTTGTTTTATTTCACAGTTGTTCCGAGAGGGGTCGTTTATTTACTCTTGCAAAATGAGTTTGTTTGATAAGGTATACTAATTCAAATAAATATATTCAGTGATTGGATTCAATAATGAAACGTTCCACCTATCAATCAGTTATATTAATTCAGATTAAATGAACAATCAACTCTAAATCGAACGAACGAGTTTCAGTTACCACAAAACATAACATACATTGAAATTAAAGTCAAATTAAGTTTATTTTGTTACGTTATGGATCTGAATTTTTCAAATATTGTGTCGAAATCTTCATTTCAAATTGCTCAATGGCACTCGAATTCGGAGGTTAAGGGCCACGTTGACATAAGCTCTCCTTACATCCCTTTCATTCATAGTGTTCTGCTCAAGAGCAGATCTTTCACTGCAAACTCAGCATTCTCCACTCTTTCCTTGACTCAGCTTTCCTTTTTGTATCTGCATACAAAACATTTATTTTAATATTGTCTATCATCTGATGTCCTTTTCTGCCTCTAACTTTCTTTCCGTTGACCATTCCTTCTAGGGCATCCTTCAGCAGGCAGTTTCTTCTTAGCCAGTGGCCAATCCAATTTCTTTTCCTCTTCTTTATGAGTTCCAGCATTGTTCTTCTTTCACCCACTCTGTCTAGCACATCTTTATTTCTTACTTTGTCTGTCCATTTTATACGTTCCATTCTTCTCCATATCCACATCTCAAAAGCTTCCAGTCGCTTTTCCTCATTCCGTCGTAATGTCCAAGTCTCTGCACCATACAATGCTACACTCCACACAAAGCACTTCACTAGACTCTTCCTTAATTCTTTTGCCAAAGGTCCGCAGAAAATGCTTCTCTTCTTGTTGAAAGCTTCTTTTGCCATTGCTATTCTCTGCTTTACTTCTTGACCGCAGTTCATGTTACTGCTGATAGTACAACCCAAATATTTGAAGCTCTCCACTTGCTCAATGGCCTCATCTTTAATCCTCGTGTTTATCTTCCTTTGTTTCTTTCCTATAATCATGGCCTTCGTCTTATTTATATTTATCTTCATCCCATAATCCTTGCACTTATCATTCAGCTCCATCAGCACGTTCCTCAATCTAGAGTAAAAAATTGTAAACGGGGCCTCAAAATATCCAAATGTTTATCATAAGTAATGCCACGAGTGATTTCCAAATTATCGATAAATTCACGACTCACGAAGTGTTTACTCACAAATCATTATTTAACTATAGTTATTTAAAAATATTTTTATATTTAATGTAAACGGCGATGTTTGAAAACAAATGAGAAACGATAGGTATGCTTCATCTGCTTCTTTTGTTAATCACTGCAACCAGATCATACTATTTATTGCCAAAGGAACGCAATATTGTAAGAATGCTCTCTAGTGGAGAAAAAATGAAACACATCAAACTGTATATTAATTCATTTCTGATGTATGATGTAAATATGACAATTATATTTTTCTGGATTATTACCTGGGGAAAAATACATTTAAGAAAGTGCAAACAGTGGTTTCTTTTTTTGGTTCGATAATAAATTGCTACAAATGTTTTTATATTAACTCCTGCAAGCGCTATGTGTTGACATCTATGCACTATATATACAATCTGGTAGCCGTATTTCTTATAGGCTCAGTCACTGGAAAATAATGGTCAGACCTGTTCAGAATATTAAAAAGGAGGAGCTTTCTTTAATGTGGTAAATATAACACTGATAAATATTTCGTGAAACGTGACTGTGATTGGTTGTAAAACAGAAATCATTGATACGTGATTGGTCATTGACTCCCATTTGGGGCATGAGTTAAATAGTCATCATAATCCGGTATCATGGCAGCTGCCGCCGTCTTCCGGAAACCAAACACCATTCCTCTCTATCCTTCCATTGATCTTCCTCCATTCCTCTGATATTCATAGCTGCGTGTACCCCTTCTATCCAAGTTTTCTTCAGTCTTCCTCTCTTCCTCCTTTCCATTGGGATCCATTCCATAACAATTTTAGGCAATATTTGTTTTGACATTCTTTTCACATGGACATACCACTGTAATATTTTCTTTTCTATAATGTCTATGATGTCCGGCTCCTCTTGTACACCCATAATTTCCCTTACTTCTTTATTTCATATTCTATCCATTCTAGATTTTCCAGCTGATCTTCTTAAAACATTCGTAAAACACATCATGGTTACTGTCATTGTCCTACCTCAATCTAGGCCTAGGTTCAATCCTGCAAACGCGTGCTATTATGCATTTCAGGGATTCAGGTCACCTCAACTTCTCTCAAAGAAATGTTAAATTAAAAGTAAATAAAACTATGATTCTGACATTTCTATGGTTGTGAAACATTATACCCTACTTTAAGAGAGGAGAAAAGATTAGGAGTATTTGAGAATAAAGGGCTTAAAAATTGAACAAAAGACTGACAAACTGTGAATGAAGATAACTGTATAAGGTGAGGTGTACTTTTTACACGCTTTATGTTAACTCATAAAGAAGGGGGAAAAGAAATTGGACTGGCCATTGGCTAAGAAAAAACTGCCTGCTGAAGGATGCTCTAGAAGGATTGGTCAAAGGAATGAAAGTTAGAGGCACAAAAAGACATCAGATGATAAACAATATTAAAATAAATTGTTTGTATGCAGATAAAAAAAGGAAAGCTGAGTTAAGGAAAGAGTGTAGAATGCTGAGTTTGGAGTGAAAGACCTGCTCTTAAGCAGAACTCTATGAATGATGAATATTAGCTTGGCCTGTATGCATCTATGTAACGGAATCTTTCAACACGATTTTCACCCACTTAAAAACATTGGATCGACTTGAAACTTTGTATACTTGTTAAGGACCAATGACAATACAATAATTTCATAATTTTTTCTAAGATCCTGGCCAGGATAATCAGGACATCAAAAAAATAAAGACCGGTATAACAGGTTGCGGACGTATTGACTTTTTAGTCCATTGTTGTAAGAAATCAATATTATATCCTCTGGTAGCTCAGTTGGTAGAGCGGTGGATTGTAGTGGTGTATAATTTCAGTAATCCATAGGTCGCTGGTTCAAATCCGTCTGGGAGGTTTTTTTTAGAAGAGTATTACTTTTAGCTCATACTACAATAGCATCGAATTTAAAGATATTTACATTTTTATCTTATTCTGTAAAATATTAATTACAATTTTGTAAACTTACCACATTGTAATTTATCCAAAAAATATAAGAAGGATACGATTAACTGTAACTATTTATCTTTATTAAAATATTATAATAATGTTAGATAATAATAATTTTAAAAATATGTAATTATATTCGTGCGTAGACACTAAAAATATCGTAAGCAATTAAATTTTCATGGGAATCCGGTTTATGACAATCAATTGAGCTAAAAAATAAATTATAGTTTAGAAAACTTAAACAACACGCTTTATTAGAAAACCGAACTAAAAAATGAAAAATAATTTTAATTTCCAAAGCGCTTGGGGTAAAATGAAAGTAGTCAACAAAAAAAATCATCTCCAACCTATCTAGAATAAAATTAGAGTTATCTACAAAAAAATTAATTTACCATCAAAAGCATGGGTGCTTTTTATGGTTTTTACGTTTTCTTTTTAGAGACTTTACTTTTACCAATATATGTTTATTATCAAATATATTAATTGATATAGAGCGCCCCACACTTTTGATGGTAATTTTTTTGTAGATAACTCTAGTTTTATTCTAGATGTGTTGGAGATGATTTTTTTGTTGGCCACTTTAATTTTATCCCAAGCGTGTTGGAAATTAAAATTATTTTTCATTTTTTAGTTCGGTTTTCTTATAAATGGTGTTCTTTTAGACTCAGTTTATGGCTCAACATTTTTTATAGCTACAGGCTTTCATGGTCTCCATGTAATTATTGGTACCACTTTCCTATTAACATGCCTACTCCGACATCTCTTTCTTCACTTCTCATCGCACCACCATTTCGGATTTGAAGCAGCAGCTTGATATTAACTATATTTATTTTATGGGAAACCAGATGTAATAAGAACAGTTATGTCTCGTAGACTGCTATTATTAGGATGTGTTACGGATGGAGAATTTAATATGGATATTGGAAGTTCTTGACGAA
This sequence comes from Diploptera punctata, assembly GCA_030220185.1. NCBI lineage: Eukaryota > Metazoa > Arthropoda > Insecta > Blattodea > Blaberidae > Diploptera > Diploptera punctata. The sequence continues at coordinate 819,798 of JASPKZ010000446.1, read as the reverse complement.
AAACTAGAGGAAAACTCGTTTCTTCGGTTTGGAGGTTTGAGTTGATCGTTGACATTTTTAATAAACAAACATTGAACATCAAATAATGTGTTATATATGATTATGATGGCCAGTTTGTGTTCGGGGACCTATTTGGGCGAGATCATATTTTTAACGTAACGTATGAGAAGTAAGACTTCTGACTGTATTTTGTTTTGGTTTCACATACAAACAGTTGAATAGTATGAGAAGTTAGATTTCTGACTGCCTTTTGTTTTGATTTCACATACAACCAGTTGAATAGTATAATGAGAAATTAGACTTCTGACTGTGTTTTGTTTTGGTTTCACACACAAACAGTCGAATAGTGTTATGAGAAGTTAGACTTCTGACTGTCTTTTGTTTTGGTTTAACATACAACCAGTTGAATAGTATAATGAGAAGTTAGACTTCTGACTGTCTTTTGTTTTGGTTTCACACACAAACAGTCGAATAGTGTTATGAGAAGTTAGACGTCTGACTGTCTTTTGTTTTGGTTTCACATACAAACAGTTGAATAGTATAATGAGAAGTTAGACTTCTGACTGTCTTTTGTTTTGGTTTCACATACAAACAGTTGAATATTATAATGAGAAGTAAGACTTCTGACTGTATTTTGTTTTAGTTTCACATACAAACAGTTGAATAGTATGAGAAGTTAGATTTCGGACTGTCTTCTGTTTTGGTTTCACATACAAACAGTTGAATAGTATAATGAGAATTTAGACTTCTGACTGTCTTTTGTTTTGGTTTCACACACAAACAGTCGAATAGTGTTATGAGAAGTTAGACTTCTGACTGTCTTTTGTTTTGGTTTCACATACAAACAGTTGAATAGTATAATGAGAAATTAGACTTCTGTCTTTTGTTTTGGTTTCACATACAAACAGTTGAATAGTATGAGAAGTTAGATTTCGGACTGTCTTCTGTTTTGGTTTCACATACAAACAGTTGAATAGTATAATGAGAATTTAGACTTCTGACTGTCTTTTGTTTTGGTTTCACACACAAACAGTCGAATAGTGTTATGAGAAGTTAGACTTCTGACTGTCTTTTGTTTTGGTTTCACATACAAACAGTTGAATAGTATGAGAAGTTAGATTCTGACTGTCTTTTGTTTTGGTTTAACATACAAACAGTTGAATAATATGAGAAGTCAGACTTCTGACTGTCTTTTGTTTTGGTTTCACACACAAACCGTCGAATAGTGTTATGAGAAGTTAGACTTCTGTCTTTTGTTTTGGTTTCACATACAAACAGTTGAATAGTATAATGAGAAGTTAGACTTCTGACTGTCTTTTGTTTTGGTTTCACATACAAACAGTTGAATAGTATAATGAGAAGTTAGACTTCTGACTGTCTTTTGTTTTGGTTTCACACACAAACCTAGGAAAATTTTGGAGAAAGAGTTGAATGTCTTAGATATCAGGGATAAGATTAATATGCTTGCCTACTTCTACAGTTTTATAAAATCGGATTCCTGCTAGCAGTATTACCATATTTTAAGATACTTTATCTCCTGTAGTTTGTATAGACAGATAAATGATGTGAACGAAAGATCCATCTTGTTGGTCTGGACTGGGTGATAGCAGGTTCGCTATTGATGAATGATAAATACATCTGGTGTGAGAAGAAGTTGCATGGAGGTGATAATGTCAACGTGACAGATGTGAGTGACGTCAAAGGTCACAAGTAGACCTACGTCTCACCACTTTCTACACCTCACTTTATCAATTTCTTGCACCACATTGTCACATAATGCCCTCTATACCATAAATAATGTACTAATATCATTGTTGACAAAAACCTTTTTCTAAGAAATGAATACAATACGCTTCACGCATCCATAAACAGGTTTTACATACATAAAATTCATACTTTTTATGAATAATTCAGCAAACGTGTGGAATAATAATTACGCCATATGTTATTAGGTTGTTTCATTCATTTTTTCATAAGTAATGCCACGAGTGATTTCCAAATTATCGATAAATTCACGACTCTCGAATTGAAGAGTAAATTTATTTAGACTATTTAACTCATGCCCCAAATGGAAGTCAATGACCAATCACGTTACAATGATTTTTTTTAATTACAACCAATCACAGTCGTGTTTCGCCTAGAATTTACCAACTAAAGTTTATCATAATAAAGAAAGCACCTCCTTTTTAACATTCTGAATAGATCATATCATTATTTTGCAGTGACTGACTCACCAAGAAATACGGCTACCAGATTGTATATATAGTGCATGAATGTCAACACATACCGCATGCGGGAGTTAATATAAAAACATTTGTGGCAATTGATTATACCACCAAAAAAAGAAACCACTGTTTGCATTTTCTTAAATGTATTTTTTACCAGAAAAATAAAATTGTCATATTTACATCATAGGACATCAGAAATTAATTAATATACAGTTTGATGTGTTTCATTTTTTCTCCACTAGGGTGCATTCTTACAATATTGCATTCCTTTGGCAATAAATAATATGATCTGGTTGCAGTGATAACAAAAGAAGGAAATGAAGCGTACCAATCGTTTCTCATTTGTTTTCAAACATCACCGTTCACATCAAATATATAAATATTTTAAAATAACTATATTAAAATAATGATTTATGAGTAAACAGCTTAATTTTATTCGTTACATAATCCTAACAATGGTCCTATTTATGAGAATTTAGAAATCGAGAGTGGCATTTGTTAGGACTATTTAACGAATGAAATTAAGCTATTTACTAACAAATCATTATTTAAATATAGTTATTTTAAAATATTTATATATTTAATGTAAACGGAGATGTTTGAAAACAAATGAGAAACAATTGGTACGCTCCATTTGCTTCTTTTGTTCGTCACTGCAACCAGATCATATTATTTATTGCCAAAGTCACGCAATATTGTAAGAATGCACTCTAGTGGAGAAAAAATGAAACACATCAAACTGTATATTATTATTTCTGATGTCGTATGATGTAAATATGACAATTTTATTTTTCTGGAATGTTATTACCTGGGACAAAATACATTTAAGAAAGTGCAAACAGTGGTTTCTTTTTTTGGTAGTATAATTAATTGGTACAAATGTTTTTATATTAACTCCCGGATGCGCTATGTGTTGATATTCATGCACTATATATGCAATCTGGTAGCCGTATTTCTTGGAGTCAGTCACTGCAAAATAATGCTATGGCCTATTCAGAATGTTAAAAAGGAGGTGCTTTCTTTATTATGATAAAGTTTAGTTGGTAAATTCTAGGCGAAACACGACTGTGATTGGTTGTAAATTAAAAAAATCATTGAAATGTGATTGGTCATTGACTCCCATTTGGGGCATGAGTTAAATAGTCATATAAAATTCATACTCTTTATGAATAATTCAGCAAACATGTGGAATAATAATTACGCCATATGTTATTAGGTTGTTACATTCATTTTTCAACTCATTTAAACCTCAGCTGTGATATAAACATATAAATAAATATGACGAAATATGCAGTGTATGATTTAAATTTATTTTTCTTTAATTCGTGCGCATAGACGTGGTGTGAATGCGGAATGAAAATTTATGAAAACATATTAAATAACTCACTGGCACTATCGAACCCATAGGTTCGTGGCTGCGCGGACATAACCTCTCCATACTTCCCTATCCTGAGCTAATGTTTTCCAATCATTCCCTGTATAATCTACTTCCCTCAAATCATAGTTAATGGTATTCTCCCACCTCATTCTTGGTCTACTAATTGGGCGTTTTCCCTCTGGTTTTCCTACCAGAAGCTTCCATGCACCTCTTTCATTCCCCATTCGTGCCACATGTCCTGCCCATCGAAGTCTACGAGATTTAACTGTTCTTATTATATCTGGCTTCCTATAGACACCATGTAGTTGTTATACAGTCTTCTCCATTCACCTGTCTGTTCATCTCTCTTTGGTCTAAAAATTTTCCTAAGTACTTTATTCTCAAATACTTGTAATCTCCTTTCCTCCCTTAAAGTAAGAGTCCATGTTTCGCATCCATATAATATAACAGATGGAATAATAATTTAGATATTTTCAGATTAACGTTTTTTTGAAAGGAGTTGAGACATCAAAAGTCTTCTAAGGAAGTTGTAATTGGTCGTTGTCCAAGTTTCACTCACATAAAGTAATGCAGGAGCTTCCATTGTTTTATAAAACTTCCATATAGTATCTCTTCTTGTTTTGTTCAGGAATACGTAATTAAGTATTTTCTAGATTGATTTAATAGGAATCTATGAACACTCTGTATAAACTTTCAATTAAAGACAGATTGAACAATGGTTGTCTTCAGGAAATTAACTCTGTATGGAGCTTTTCATCTGAGGAATGACGTTGTGAACAATGGATGTCTTTAGCAAATCGATTTAAGAGTGCGCATGCTCACTTGTGCTGACTATGAGGAGTTTAATTGCAAAATCTAATAAATAGCTACACAAGTTGTTGAGCGTCAGCTGTTGACGTCATGTCGCTGTCTTCTCCACTCATTTTCTAGGAAGACAAATGTAAGAAATCAACTAAATGAACACATTAAAGTTATATGCACAGTAATATATTTAGGCCTACATCTAATGGACAGATGAATGGAGAAAATTTAATTACATAAAATTTTCTTCATTATAGGATTGCCAGAAGGACAAAGTAATACAGACAATTAATTTTCGAAATTGATTAAATACATTTTGTAAATACATTAAATACATTAAATTGTTCTTGAAGTATATTCTATAAAGTAGAAATTTTGTAAATATAGTTTCTTAAAATTTAAATTGATCCTCTAATGGCAGCGATGGCAATTTTAGAAATATACACTCTGTCCAAATCTAAGGAATTTAAAAATGTAGATAAGAATCCTGGCATAGTCCCTGCATGGTATATTTACCTTATCGTGGTGGAGTGGCTTGCGTGCTTAAATGATCCTGAGAGCTATGCCGGCGGTAGCATTGCTGCCGATAGGGTTACCCATGCCGGGCTAGTCGAAGGTGATAAGCCAGACGAAAAAGTACTTTTGTCGAAAGAGTGACGATCTTTCACCTTAAAAATACAATCGTCAAGAAATGCGGACATGGGTTCAACTGGGGTAAAATTTTCCGGAGGTAAAATAATCCGCCATTCGGTTCTCCGGGCGGGGACTACTTCAGGGAACCTATGCCAAACGCTCAAGCATAGGGACATGTTCCTAGGAACTTGGAATGTTAGGACATTATACTATGATTTGAGGGAAGTAGATTATACAGGGAATGATTGGAAAACATTGGCTCAGGATAGGGATGTATGGAGAGCTTATGTCCGCGCGGCCATGAACCTACGGATTCGATAGTGCCAGTGAGTAAGTAAGTAAGTTAGGTTAAGAACTCTCCTGGTGCTTCATTATCATTTAACACCCATCACATCATCGCGGTAACGTAACTCCGCCTTCCAGGTGTATTTTCATGCTATGCTTGCAGCTTTACTAGGGAATTGTAGGTGTGGTAGCTTCCCGTTGCTTTCCACACCGGTGAAGGATGATGATGATAATGATAAGGATGATGGTCATATGATTTCGGGGACCGTTTGGGCCTTAAAGGTTTCCTGACATTTGTCATACAGGTGAGGAAAAACGCCGATAAAAACCTCACCCAGAAAAACTGTCCCGACCGGGGATCTAACCCGGGCCCGCTACGTGACAAGGCAGCACGCTACCTCGAGACCACAGCGGTGGACATAAAACTACTAATGGCATAGAATACATTTTTTTAAAGATGAAATTAAAAATCCAATAACAATTAATTGTTGAAGCTTGACTTCAAAGAGTTAAGTTTTACCTAGATATACCTTATTTAACATTTTCCAATACTGTTATTTTAACACAGTTCCAATAATGGATCATATTATAATATTATAATGATATTGTGGAAAAAAAAATTAATGTGTGAACCAGGAATCGAACCGTGGACCTCTAGTTCTCCAGACTAGTGTGCAGCCCACTACACGATTCCACACCTGGCACAAACACCAACAATTCTTTCCACATATACAAATCTATAACTCTCGTTTCAAGAATTGTTGGTGTTTGTGCCAGGTGTGGAATCGTGTAGTGGGCTGCACACTAGTCAGGAGAACTAGAGGTCCACGGTTCGTTTCCTGCTTCACACATTAATATTTCTTTTCACAATATCATTATAATATTATAGATAGACCTTACAGTATGTCTCTAGAAGATTAACATAATACAAAAACACGTATAAAGACTCCAGGAGAAAGTGGAGCTCTCAGTAGACGTGAATGAAATTGTCTACTTATAACCTGAGAGATGCAGTTTGTGGTTTAAACGCGAAGCTAGTCATTGAGAAATGTATTATTAAACATTTACCTCTCAGGAAAAAGTTATTCTGTTTCAAACTTTAATCCCCTGCCAAACAGTGAAATGGTGACTTGCCTCCCCTTTTCTCTGTCATCATCGTATGCAATTAAATCATACAATTACAATATTAAATTATATCATGTTTAAGGTATTACATTTCATCCCTCATATGAAAATTAGGATAATTGGAAGTAATTATAAGATAAATAAGATAATGGGATGAAATTAGTTAGTATAAAAATAAGTCTCATTATATAGAAAAAACTAATTACACTTGGGAGTTAAATACATGTGTCATGGTTCATAGTTCATTTATTACCATTGCATAGTTCATTTATTACCATTGCATAGTGTTATGGTCCCAACTGGATTTATTAGGCTTAAAGGACCTTCGGGACTTGGAAAATCTGGTAGCGTGAATTCTCTAGCCGAGCGTTAGCATGAGGATGTACAGTTTACATGTGTTGAAATAAACAAATGGAGTCTTATTTTAAACTATTTTATTACTAAAGTATAAATAATTAGAAACCCTTAATATTCTAGCCCTAAATTTAATCTAAGCCTATATTAAAAACTACAGTACTTTCTTGGGGGGATTGAGAAGAGGGAGTTGTGGAATTTTTAAATCTAACCAAATCTACATGATTAAAAATGTTATATCCCTTTTCTAAAATATAGTTTCAAAAATGTTAATGGTACTTGATACAAATATAAAAGAAATGGACTACATTATTAAGAAAAATGGTCGGTGACTTACCCTCCAGTCGTTTACACACACAGACAGACACGAGACCCTCACTTCTCAAGTGTTATATACTCAAAATGACCTCGAGTCACCCATAACTGCACAAACTAACATTCCAATGAACTAAATGTAGGGATGTTTACAGTTAGCTTGAACAAGACTTTGCTCTGAACTATACTCTATCTCAACAGACTTTGAATGTCTAAAGTCCATCTCAAACGACTTTGCTCGAATAATTAAGATAATCTATAAAACAATAAAAAAATATATATAAAGAACTATGTATTCATAACACATAGTTCATTTATTACCATTGCATAGTTCATTTATTACCATTGCATAGTTCATTTATTACCATTGCATAGTTCATTTATTACCATTGCATAGTTCATTTATTACCATTGCATAGTTAATTTATTACCATTGCATAGTTCATTTATTACCATTGCATAGTTCATTTATTACCATTGCATAGTTCATTTATTTTATTACCATTGCATAGTTCATTTATTTTATTACCATTGCATAGTTAATTTATTTTATTACCATTGCATAGTTAATTTATTACCATTGCGTAGTTCATTATATTACCATTTCATAGTTCATTTATTTTATTACACCTGCATAGTTCATTTATTTTATTACCATTGCATAGTTCATTTACCATTGCGTAGTTCATTTATTACCATTGCATAGTTCATTTATTACCATTTCATAATTCATTTATTTTATTACACTTGCATAGTTCATTTATTGTCATTGCATAGTTCATTTATTACCATTGAGTAGTTCATTTATTACCATTGCATAGTTCATTATTACCATTGCATAGTTAATTTATTACCACTGCCATAATGAATAACAAATTCACACACAAAGAAAAATCTAAAATTTACCGCAAATTTTAAAAAAAAACATTTCACTCTTTTGCAGGATACTTAATTAAAGTTAGAAACAGAATATTTTTTTTCCTGAGAGGTAAATGTTTAGTATTAACTCTGTCCATCCACTCCATGCCCTCCAGTCTTGTTCTCATTCCAATTTTTACTTCTTGCATCCACGAGTTTCGAGGTCTTCTTTTCTTTCTTCTTCCAGATGGAAACCAATCTAATGTTTTTTGGGTAATTAATAATAATAATAATAATAATAATAGTAATAATAATTAATAATAATAATTAATAAAAATAAAAAATATAAAATTAAAAATATATAATAATAATGATAATAATAATAATAATAATAATAATAATAATAATAATAATAATAATAATAATAATAATAATAATAATAATAATAATAATAATAATAATAATGATAATAATAATAATAAAAGTAACAATTAATTGTTTCAAGCTTGACTTTAAAGAGTTAATTTGTACCTAGACAGACCCACAGGGCGAAGAGACCCAGGAAGACCTAAGAAGAGATGGAGGGATCAATTTCTTTCCTGAAGCGGAACAAGCCAATGGCCTAATCCATGACTGCCATTGATGATGATGATGATGATGATGACAGACCTTTCTGTTCGTCTCTACAAGATTAACATAATGCAAAAATACATATAGAGACTCCAGTGAAAAGATGTTTAATATTAAATTTCTCGATGACTAGCTACGCGTATGAACCAAAAAGTGCATATCTGGTTATAAGTAGACGATTTTATATACGTTCAGTCGATTCTGATACAACAAAATGGCTGAATGGTATTGAGTCTTCCGTCGCTGTGTCGCCACCTAAATTTTTAAAACACAAGTCTGGCAAACCTTTGACTAGTGACCAAAAAACAGTTATTTTAAATGTATTCCTCAAGTTCAGTGAAGAATTTCATCGGATTTTTTGTAACCTACCCCATTCAACGACACATGTCTTATTAACTTCACTCGTGCCCCCTGTCAATGTGACAGTAATTGTGGCGTGAATGGCGGAAGGATAGTATTCGCGTTTGTTTGTTAGGATCACTCATTTGTTTTGTTTATAAGCAGGCAAAATTTAATAAAACATCTTCCTGTGTTCATAAGAGCGGATAAAATATAAGTTTTGGAGACTTATGAAGAAACATATTTCCTCTTTGAAGTTCTAAAAGATTGTATATTAATTACATTATTTTTAGTCTGATCGTCTTACCTCAATATTAATGTTGATTTGTTCTTGAACATGTTTCAAAACAATTCTGTTTTATCGTCAGCTTGTCCAGACTGGTTTCATTTATGTTGCATTATGTTGCACAACCTGGATGTCGATGTCAGGTCCATCCTGTGGTTGGCCAAAGAACCTCCAAACAAGATCACGCTCCATCGGTATATCAAAATTCATAACTCTGTTTTTGTTCTTCTGAATATAAATGTTTTCTCAAATAGTCAGCTCTTTTGTATTTTCTAACTGTTTTAATAATTTAGTGTCTGAATTTATATTATGTTTTTCAGACCAAACATGAGCAGCAACTGCAGATTTTTCTATTTCTCCATTTTTAATAGTTTTGAAACATGTTCAAGAACAAATCAACATTAATATTGAGGTAAGATGATCAGACTAAAAATAATATAATTTAAATAACCTCAAAATATCACTTCCTAAAATTAAAGATTGTAAAAGATTACCTTATTTTTGGTTTACAAGACCAATATTAATTTAAATTATTGTCAATGTCAGTACTTTTTATTTATGCACAGGGCATCTTTTAAAAGAAATCTAAATTTATATTTGCTCTAAACTCGACTTCATTATTATCCAGTGTAAGATATATATATTAATTGGTGTTTCTCGTATAATGTATCATATTTATATTATGATTATTATTATTATTATTATTATCGTATCATTATTGTTATTACCCTATAAAATGTTGTTTGTACATGACATTTACATTGCTACATTTATTGTATCTTTAACTGTTTATAATTAGTATAGTGTATATCTATATTTGTTGAATATTTATTTGTATTTGTGCTGGTTGAGTGGAAGAGAGGGCCTTATGGCCTTAACTGTACCAGAATAAATAAAGTATTATTATTATTATTATTATTATTATTATTATTATTATTATTATTATTATTGTCCCGCGCCGTAGCCGAGCGGTTAAGGTAGGAAGCCTTGGCGCAGAGCTACGGGACTTGCGCTGGTTCGAGTCTCCATGGGGGAAACATTTTTCTCATGGTATTTCGGCCAGTATGGGACCGGTGCCCACCCAGCATCGTGAGGCAATTGGGTAGCTACAATAAGTAGCGGCTCCAGGTTGAGGAACCAGCTATAACGGCTGGGGGACTCGACATGCTAACCACATGTCACCCCTACACTGGCTGTTGATCATCTACCTCTGTGATTGACACATGTGGATGTGAAGGGCCAGCAGCCGGCTGGTAAAAGGGCAACCGCTGAAAAGGGCACCGCTGAAAAGTGGAAAGACCCTCAATCGAATCGAATTATTATTATTATTATTATTATTATTATTATTATTATTATTATTATTATTATTATTATTATTATTATTATCATTATTATAGTGTTGGTACACGCTCTGGACTGTGGGTGGGTTCAAGAAATGTAGAGTGTTTGACAGTAAGGTATTGAAATCCCTGTCACTCCAAACCTTCATACTCACTCCAGCAATCTGTCATTACTGTAGTTCCAGCTGCTACATGTTTCCTAATCAAACCAAGCAGAGGACGGGCACTTCTGTTACTACCAGGACAAATTTCTAGCCTGACCTCATATGTCTCGGTTTACAATCTCGAGAACCCAAGAGTTTTCCACTAGAAAACCGTGATGAAATTTCCGTCGTCCAATCTAACATTCGTCAATTTCGACGATACGGTTTGGACCTCCAATATGAGGTCTGTTATTGTATCGACGATACGGTTTGGACCTCCAATATGAGGTCTGTTATTGTATCGACGATACGGTTTGGACCTCCAATATGAGGTCTGTTATTGTATCGACGATACGGTTTGGACCTCCAATATGAGGTCTTTTATTGTCGACGATACGGTTTGGACCTCCAATATGAGGTCTGTTATTGTATCGACGATACGGTTTGGACCTCCAATATGAGGTCTGTCTGTTATGTATCGACGATACGGTTTTGGACCTCCAATATGAGGTCTGTTATTGTATCGACGATACGGTTTGGACCTCCAATATGAGGTCTGTTATTGTATCGACGATACGGTTTGGACCTCCAATATGAGGTCTGTTATTGTATCGACGATACGGTTTGGACCTCCAATATGAGGTCTGTTATTGTATCGACGATTACGGTTTGGACCTCCAATATGAGGTCTGTTATTGTATCGACGATACGGTTTGGACCTCCAATATGAGGTCTGTTATTGTATCGACGATACGGTTTGGACCTCCAATATGAGGTCTGTTATTGTATCGACGATACGGTTGGACCTCCAATATGAGGTCTGTTATTGTATCGACGATACGGTTTGGACCTCCAATATGAGGTCTGTTATTGTATCGACGATACGGTTTGGACCTCCAATATGAGGTCTGTTATTGTATCGACGATACGGTTGGACCTCCAATATGAGGTCTGTTATTGTATCGACGATACGGTTTGGACCTCCAATATGAGGTCTGTTATTGTATCGACGATACGGTTTGGACCTCCAATATGAGGTCTGTTATTGTATCGACGATACGGTTTGGACCTCCAATATGAGGTCTGTTATTGTATCGACGATACGGTTTGGACCTCCAATATGAGGTCTGTTATTGTATCGACGATACGGTTGGACCTCCAATATGAGGTCTGTTATTGTATCGACGATACGGTTTGGACCTCCAATATGAGGTCTGTTATTGTATCGACGATACGGTTTGGACCTCCAATATGAGGTCTGTTATTGTATCGACGATACGGTTTGGACCTCCAATATGAGGTCTGTTATTGTATCGACGATACGGTTTGGACCTCCAATATGAGGTCTGTTATTGTATCGACGATACGGTTTGGACCTCCAATATGAGGTCTGTTATTGTATCGACGATACGGTTTGGACCTCCAATATGAGGTCTGTTATTGTATCGACGATACGGTTTGGACCTCCAATATGAGGTCTGTTATTGTATCGACGATACGGTTTGGACCTCCAATATGAGGTCTGTTATTGTATCGACGATACGGTTTGGACCTCCAATATGAGGTCTGTTATTGTATCGACGATACGGTTTGGACCTCCAATATGAGGTCTGTTATTGTATCGACGATACGGTTTGGACCTCCAATATGAGGTCTGTTATTGTATCGTCTATCCAAACTATCTGAAGAAAAAGGGGGGATTATATAAACAATAAAAGTAAAGCTGACATAGTTAACCTAACTATGAGAACCTGGTGACATTGAACGAAAAAACATCTTTAATAAAAAATAAAGGAAAATAAATAACACTAAGCAACAAAAAATAAACTTTTTTGTCTCAGAAAGAAAACTATGTGATTCTTATAGCATTTTTTCTCCAGAATTCAAATATCATATCGGTTGTTCTCCATCAGGCAAGGTTTCCGAGAGACAGGTTTTTATAATTTCAAACACTTTAATATTTTCTACACTCGTAACTACACAATATTCGAACATTCGTACTCACCTAGAAAGTAAGAAATGACGATTTTCTGCTATATTTCGCCTGTGGAGCGTCACTCTTGATGGTCCAACAATAATCGGCCAGCATATTAGGATTCCATTTGCCTTGATATCTCTTTTCCATTGCTGAAATCTCCTGATGAAAGGGTTCCCCGTGCTCATCGCTCAGTGCGCCAAGATTTTCCGGGAAATAATCTAGGTTTATTAAAAAAATAATTATTTAAATCCATTAATTGGAATTGAAATAAAAAAGAACTGTGGGTGATGGAGAAATTCCGAACACATATTTGAAAACACGATGAAAAACTGCATTAAGTACAACTATTGGTACGCATGAGACAAAAATCATGTTTACCAGTGTAATATGAATGCCAATCTTAATTCTTAAGAAAGAATTAGTGGAATAGCATAAATTAGAAGCCTTAAAAAATATGGCTCTAAGCATAAATTGTCGCCTCTTTGTCTGCCAGATCGCTAATGAGCCTGGCTGTTAAAGGGCATCGTTAAATAAAGTACCTGTGTTGTACAACTCCTTGTAGCTCCATGCAAAGGGAATCAAGATGAAAGAATATAACCTGCTGCTCTGATCCAATAAATCTCACATTTTCCTTTGTAATGGATCCCCTCTACTACTCACATCGCAATGGCAGATTCCATAACACCAAAAGACAGTCGTCTCGCCTCGCTTCGAGTGCACAGTGGAAAGTATTAAACACACGACATCTTTTTTTCATTTCCTTTTTAACTGCAATCAAACGAGGACGTAAACTTTTTCATTTTCTTTCCTTTCTCGCAGAAAGCACGTTTTTACAGAGGATGGCTTTTAAAAGGTTAAAAAACAAAGACTTCAAGATTTATAATTTCAGAATTGTTCGTATGAGATTACTTGCACAATTTATGGTAGAACTGTTAAAATTTAATGAATATTGTATTCATTTCAAATGAGAATAAATATATACAAAAAATGTACATTTTCTCGCCCTGAATTTTTCTTGACTATTTAACTCTTGCCCCAAATGGGATTCAATGACCAATCTAATACATGAATTTTGAAAGTGTTGATGTGTCACTCTTGCAGCTAAGTTACATAACGTGCCCTCAATTCTTCAGGTTATTGTGAAATAAGTTGTCTTAGTGAAATAATGTTTCTTTTGAGTTTTTAAATGATGTATTACCTATTCCCATATTTGGTATTTATGAGGAAATTACTTTATACTTTGTTAATACTATGTGATGATAAAAAAATATGATTTCGATGTTGGATTATTTTCTCATCACGTGACTCTACTTATCCTCGGATTTGAAATGCGTGACTACTGTGGGTTGTAACAACTCATTTCCTTATTTTCAGGTCAGCAACCCTTTCTTATAAATCAAAACCTAATCCTTCGATACATAAAAAGTAATGTACTCGTATTTTCTAAAATCCTGGCCATAATCATTAGAAAATTAAAAAAAAGTGTTTTTGTATCAATGTAACGGAATCTTTCAACGCGATTTTCACCCACTTAAAATCATCGGATCGAGTTGAAACTTTGTATACTTGTAGAGGACCCGTGACAATACAATAATTTCATATTTATTTTCTAAAATCCTGGCCATAATCATCAGAAAATAAAAAAAAGTGTTTTTGTATCAATCTAACGGAATCTTTCAACGCGATTTTCACCCACTTAAAATCATTGGATCGACTTGAAACGTTGTATACTTGTAGAGGACCCGTGACAATACAATAATTTCATATTTATTTTCTAAAATCCTGGCCATAATCATCAGAAAATCAAAAAAAAGTGTTTTTGTATCAATCTAACGGAATCTTTCAACGCGATTTTCACCCACTTAAAATCATCGGATCGACTTGAAACTTTGTATACTTGTAGAGGACCCGTGACAATACAATAATTTCATATTTATTTTCTAAAATCCTGGCCATAATCATCAGAAAATCAAAAAAAGTGTTTTTGTATCAATGTAACGGAATCTTTCAACGCGATTTTCACCCACTTAGAAACATTGGATTGACTTGAAACTTTGTATACTTGTAGAGGACCCGTGACAATACAATAATTTCATATTTATTTTCTAAAATCCTGGCCATAATCATCAGAAAATCAAAAAAAGTGTTTTTGTATCAATGTAACGGAATCTTTCAACGCGATTTTCACCCACTTAGAAACATTGGATTGACTTGAAACTTTGTATACGTGTAGAGGACCCGTGACAATACAATAATTTCATATTTATTTAGATTAATCTCTTCATGCCGTAGTATTTCTTGATTGATTAATGGCTTCCTTGTTCGACTCTGGTTCTGAGATTCATTGCTTCAAACCCGGACAGGGAAGATTAATTATTTCAGGACATTCAAATCCTTAGCATTGCTTCTTTTTTAGAATGAAATTAAAGTTCGGGTTCCAAGTCGTAGATTTTCGGCATGTAAAATAATTTGTTCTTCTTATTCTTCTTCTTCTTCCTTTCATGTGATAGACCTAGTGGTCTGTTACGGTCTCAATCCAACGTTTGAAGGGTCTGCCCAAAGATCTCTTACCTGGTGGCTGGTAATTTAAGATCTGACGTGGTATTCTTGTTCTGCTCATTCTTCGTACGTGATATTTCCAGTTGTTTCTGTATTTTTGTACATATTCCATGACTGATTCTGTTTGTAATTCTTTGAGAATCTCAGAATTCCTTTTATGGTCTGCCCTTGAATAGCCCGCAGTACGTCTCATAAATTTCATTTCTGCCGCAGTTAGTCTTTGTTCATCTACACTGCAAATTGTCCAGGCCTCACTGCCGTAACATAATATGGGTCTGGCCAGTGTTTTATAAATTCTAGTTCGTGTGTGTTGCTATACTGTGTTTGGCTTGAAAATATTATTTATAATTCCTGTTACTCTGTTAAATTTTATAATTTTTTGACTAAAATCTTTTTCTTCTTCGTATGTAACTTGGTATCCGAGATAGTTAAATGTGTTGGTTTGTTCTAATATTTTATTATTAATAACAATTTTACTGCGAACTGGGTCTTTTCCTAGGAAGCCATGACTTTATATTTTTCTGTTGAGATTTCCATGTTGTAGTTTATTGCAGTTTGGTGAAAAGAGTGGACTGAACGTTGTAGGTCATCTTCTGAATTCGCTATAAACACAATGTCATCTGCAAATAATAGGGTGTCTAAATTATATAATCTATTAAGTGGTATACTGCCATGTGGTTGTAGTCTCTAAATAATTTGTTTTGGATAATAAATCCACTGAAACAAACGAAATATTTGGGCATAATTATGGATAATGTTGAAGGTATAGGCAAAGATAACATAAAACATAATATTGAATTGAGTAGCAAAATAATATCATTATTAAATTCCATATGGTGGGATGATTATATTTGGAAAGTCAAAAAAAAATATTGGTGGAATCTGTTGCAATGTATGGTAGTGAAGTGTGGAAAATCAATAAGTAGGCCTACTCTAGAAATGGATTATTTACGCAGAATTGCCAGAAAGTCAAAATTAGAACATGTCACAAATAAGGAAATTAGAAACATAATTAAAGTATGATTGAAAGAATTGAGGAGAAGGAATTAAAGTGGTTAGGACATATTTTAAGAATGGGAGATGTGCGATGGCCAAAACTACTATATCAATGCAACCTGCCAGAAAGAAGTAAAGTGGGAGACCAAAGTTAACATGGAAGGAAAGCATGAGGATAATAATGCAAGCAAGAGGGCTAAGCATTGAAGATGACCAAGATTGTAGGCTTTGAAGCGTTGGCACGGGAAGACGGCAGCAGCTGTAAAAACTCGAAGATAGATAATAAATCCATTCCAGAAGGGGGAAAAAAATAACTTAATTAAAAAATCATAAGATTATAGGGTAATGCGTGTCATTAATAACATTAGGTAAGACAATTGGCCTACTTAATGTTTCTCCAAATTATACTGTTTTATACACACGCGCGCGCGCGCGTACACACACACCCACACACACAGGCTTCAACTGTCCCACATACAGATCTACTAAGTGTATCACATACGCCTATGCGAAAGTTCTGCAGAATACACCAGGATTAATCTTTTTCTTCTTCTTCTTCTTCTTCTTCATGTACGCATGAAAGTTGGCAGCTTGTTGCGTGTTAATCACTAACAAAAAATACGTACTTGATGTTGAATGCAGGCTTTCGCGGCCGATATTGATAATAATATTAAGGAATTCCGGGCTATGTGGCCATGGTCTGTGACTGGTATTTCTTCCAGACGTTTTTCCCTCGACTGCGGAGGGCATCTTCAGTGGCGAGTGTTTCTAGGAAGTGTTCCCTGGTCGAAGGCTATGAAGATGACCTCCGCAGTTGAGGGAGAAACGTCTGGAAGAAACGCCAATTATAGACCACGACCACATAGCCCGGAATCTCCTAATATAAAAAATGCGTAGGTTATAAAATGCTTGCAGATTGAATTTACTATGAAAAAAATGATGTAATATATCAATAGAACATATCCATCTGAAGAAGAAATACCTACAACCAGGAGATTGGATGGACCGACAAAATTGGCTATTAGGAATTGGACGATGTCAAAGACATTAATCAACCGATGATCTATATATATATATATATATTAAAATATGCTGTGATAGCTGAACGTTATATCTGGAAGAACGATGCACTTCAAATATGCACAATTTTGCTCGATTTTTGTGGAAAATTTTGAAGCAAGACAGAGATAGAGGCTATATTTTAACGGAAAGAATGGAAAAATTAAGATATTAGGAGCTGTATCAATATCTTTCCATTACTACGCCCTTGAACTAAAAATACTTTTTGAAGTTAACTATTCGCTTTCCTTTCTTTAGCGTTCAAAAGTAATTCATGTTATTATTCCCTGTCTTTCCGGTTTTTGTCTAAGAATCTAAGATTAAATATATAAAGAGTAATCTTGCCTGTTGTACTCTATGATTCTGAAACATAGTCTCTTACATTAAAAGAAGAGAAACATAATTTTCAAAAATATTATTCTAAGTCGAATAAGAGATAAGAATGGAGGAAGCTACGCAAAGAGGAAGCCCATCATTTATATCGTTCCTCTAATGGTGCAGCGGCGGTTGCAGCGGTGTTGGTCGGCATTCATTACAGTAAAAATATAGCAATTCCTACAAAACAGAATCACTCACAAATGGATCGCATGATCAGTAATGCTTTTGAGAGTCCTTATCAATGCATCAGTATCTAATAATAATAGAGAACAAACCAAAACATTAGATTACATTACATTTACATTGTAAATTAATCAATTAATCTAAGCTAGTAGAATTGCCGTATTTAGTAATAGTAATTACAGTTTGTATATATTACATCCATAGTAATTCTACCCGAGAGCAGGATTTTAATATTATAATTAATATAAAGGTTAAAGTTAATAATTTTGTATTTTAAAATTCTTTTAATATTTAAATAAAACTTATAT
This sequence comes from Diploptera punctata, assembly GCA_030220185.1. Lineage (NCBI taxonomy): Eukaryota > Metazoa > Arthropoda > Insecta > Blattodea > Blaberidae > Diploptera > Diploptera punctata. The sequence goes on along the minus strand of JASPKZ010000446.1, from coordinate 801,622 downwards.
AAATAATTCATTGTTGGTTATTGTTGAATAAAAATGTCTGGGTAATAATTAAATAAATTGTGCTACATAACGGTTTTTGTAAACAATGCTATAAAAATTGTTTTAAGTCATTGTTGTCAAAGAACGACTGGAAAGAACATATTGATAGAATGCCAGAAGGAAGGTTTCCAAAATTATTGCTAAATTATAAACCGCACGGAAGGAGAAATGTTGGTCGCCCACACAGAAGATGGTCTGAACAATTTTAACAATTCTAGCTTTCATGAAACCGGAACGAGCACGGAGGGTATTCTTTTCTAACGAATGTTGTGTTTCAGTTCATTTATGCCAAGTACATTGGGATACGTAGATTCCCGGGCAACGCCGGATAATCAGCACGTTGTATCTAAAAATAATTACGATATGGCTTTACTTATAGTGATTGCTTGAATATGACATTTTGGAAGATTACATTTTATTTACTATTTGGATTGTCTGAAAGGAAATTTGGAAATATAATTAATAAGTTTATTGTTGTTTTTAGCTGCAATAACGAAGAGAACAAATGTATAATTATTTTTCCTCTTTGTTATTTAACTAAATGTAAAAATATATAATTTATTTAGGTATAGCAGCTGATGCCGGGTATTAGCTAGTATGAAATAAATGAATGAGAAAAGGGAGTGGAGAATGTAGATGGGATGAGATTTGTGGAACGGGAGAACCTGAGAAAACCCCGAAAACCATCGGTGTGGCCCACCATCAACACATCTCCAGTACTGCCAGATTCGAATCTGGGATTCCAGTCGGGTAGACGCGCTATGTTCCCACCGAGACAACATCGTATGTAACAGACATGGATTTATGTGAGTGAGCATTTAAGGAAGAGTGTGTTGTGCATTTTAGAAAATTATTTTAATGAATAGCAAGATTTATGTCTTCATTATTTTACAGTGTTCATAAATTTCTTGCTTTCTGACATAAAAGCTGCGGTGGACTTGGCGCCACGTCACAATTACAAATTATGATATACGAGTTCATACTTACTGTAAATAATTTTTGTAGCACTTAGTCCTTATTTTTAATTTAAGCAAACAAATAATAGTATATTACGGTGCGAAGTTAGGAATTGGTTTTTACAGAATGGAGGAAAATTAAAAAAAACGAGCGATGGCGAGGTTTTTAATTTCCGAGATTCTGTAAAACACTTTACTAACGTGCGGGGATCGAACCCGGGGCCTCATGAAGAGTGGTAAGAAACGCTGACCACTAGCCCATGAGGTTTGTCAAATCCTAATTCTGATGATAATGAATATGAGCCTGTTTTACACGTAACTGATAGGGCATGGAATGAAACACTTTCTTTTGATTTTAACATATATTGAATTATAAGTTATAACATGGAAATTGAAGCCATGACTTTCATAAGTGCACAAGTCCACTTTTTGGCACATTCAATCTCTTGTACAATATCCGTTTCTACATTTATAATAAAATTATGAATGTAAAAAAAAAGGATATTGTACAAGAGATTGAAGGTGCCAAAAAGTGGACATGTGCACTTATGAAAGTCATGGCTTCAATATTATGAATGTAGAAAAGGATATTGTACAAGAGATTGAAGGTGCCAAAAAGTGGACTTGTGCACTTATGAAAGTCATGGCTTCAATATTATGAATGTAGAAAAGGATATTGTACAAGAGATTGAAGGTGCCAAAAAGTGGACTTGTGCACTTATGAAAGTCATGGCTTCAATATTATGAATGTAGAAAAGGATATTGTACAAGAGATTGAAGGTGCCAAAAAGTGGACTTGTGCACTTATGAAAGTCATGGCTTCAATATTATGAATGTAGAAAAGGATATTGTACAAGAGATTGAAGGTGCCAAAAAGTGGACTTGTGCACTTATGAAAGTCATGGCTTCAATATTATGAATGTAGGAAAGGATATTGTACAAGAGATTGAAGGTGCCAAAAAGTGGACATGTGCACTTATGAAAGTCATGGCTTCAATATTATGAATGTAGAAAAGGATATTGTACAAGAGATTGAAGGTGCCAAAAAGTGGACATGTGCACTTATGAAAGTCATGGCTTCAATATTATGAATGTAGAAAAGGATATTGTACAAGAGATTGAAGGTGCCAAAAAGTGGACTTGTGCACTTATGAAAGTCATGGCTTCAATATTATGAATGTAGAAAAGGATATTGTACAAGAGATTGAAGGTGCCAAAAAGTGGACTTGTGCACTTATGAAAGTCATGGCTTCAATATTATGAATGTAGAAAAGGATATTGTACAAGAGATTGAAGGTGCCAAAAAGTGGACATGTGCACTTATGAAAGTCATGGCTTCAATATTATGAATGTAGAAAAGGATATTGTACAAGAGATTGAAGGTGCCAAAAAGTGGACATGTGCACTTATGAAAGTCATGGCTTCAATATTATGAATGTAGAAAAGGATATTGTACAAGAGATTGAAGGTGCCAAAAAGTGGACTTGTGCACTTATGAAAGTCATGGCTTCAATATTATGAATTTAGAAAGGAAATTGTACAAGAGATTGAAGGTGCCAAAAAGTGGACATGTGCACTTATGAAAGTCATGGCTTCAATATTATGAATGTAGAAAAGGATATTGTACAAGAGATTGAAGGTGCCAAAAAGTGGACTTGTGCACTTATGAAAGTCATGGCTTCAATATTATGAATGTAGAAAAGGATATTGTACAAGAGATTGAAGGTGCCAAAAAGTGGACATGTGCACTTATGAAAGTCATGGCTTCAATATTATGAATGTAGAAAAGGATATTGTACAAGAGATTGAAGGTGCCAAAAAGTGGACTTGTGCACTTATGAAAGTCATGGCTTCAATATTATGAATGTAGAAAAGGATATTGTACAAGAGATTGAAGGTGCCAAAAAGTGGACTTGTGCACTTATGAAAGTCATGGCTTCAATATTATGAATGTAGAAAAGGATATTGTACAAGAGATTGAAGGTGCCAAAAAAGTGGACTTCTGCACTTATGAAAGTCATGGCTTCAATATTATGAATGTAGAAAAGGATATTGTACAAGAGATTGAAGGTGCCAAAAAGTGGACTTGTGCACTTATGAAAGTCATGGCTTCAATATTATGAATGTAGAAAAGGATATTGTACAAGAGATTGAAGGTGCCAAAAAGTGGACTTGTGCACTTATGAAAGTCATGGCTTCAATATTATGAATGTAGAAAAGGATATTGTACAAGAGATTGAAGGTGCCAAAAAGTGGACTTGTGCACTTATGAAAGTCATGGCTTCAATATTATGAATGTAGAAAAGGATATTGTACAAGAGATTGAAGGTGCCAAAAAAGTGGACTTCTGCACTTATGAAAGTCATGGCTTCAATATTATGAATGTAGAAAAGGATATTGTACAAGAGATTGAAGGTGCCAAAAAGTGGACTTGTGCACTTATGAAAGTCATGGCTTCAATATTATGAATGTAGAAAAGGATATTGTACAAGAGATTGAAGGTGCCAAAAAGTGGACATGTGCACTTATGAAAGTCATGGCTTCAATATTATGAATGTAGAAAAGGATATTGTACAAGAGATTGAAGGTGCCAAAAAGTGGACTTGTGCACTTATGAAAGTCATGGCTTCAATATTATGAATGTAGAAAAGGATATTGTACAAGAGATTGAAGGTGCCAAAAAAGTGGACTTGTGCACTTATGAAAGTCATGGCTTCAATTACTATTAGTTATTGTTGTTACGCAAGGGACTTACGACTGTCTTTGCTAACATATGCCCCCATAACAATATTTAAAGTACTTCTACTGTTATCCATTCGAGCAATTACCTTCTTGTTTTTTCTCCTTCTTCTTCTTCTTCACTCCTCGGGCTAGGCATATTATTGTTCTGCCTCACAGTTGTTCTGTCCATCCTTTCACTGGCCTTCCTACATTCCTTGAGCCTCTTGGCTTGTAGTTAAATGCTGCTTTTGGTAACCTTGTTACATTCATTCTTAGAACGTGTTTAAGTAATTTTTCTCCATATTCTTTCATTTTTTCATTCAGTGGATATATATTTAACTCTGTTCTTATGCAATCTTGTGCAGCATTCTGTTCTTCTAAGGTAGTTGTATTTAACTTTATAACTTTTTTGGTCATTGCCCAAGTTATGTTCCCATAAAGTAATGCAGGAACTGCTTATGTTTTTTTTTAGTCCGTCGCCGTGACGTAGTCGGTAGAGTCCCTACCTTTCACTCCGGCGACCCGGGTTCGATTCCTGACGGGGTAGGGGATTTTAATCTTCACCTTGGGTCTGGGTGTGTGTGTCCTGTCCTTGTGTCTATGTGAGAATTAAATAAAGTTAACAAACAGGTAAAACAAACAAAGATAAAGGTAAAACAATAAGGAAAAACTAGTATAAACGAAAAAAAAATCTTCAATCTATTATTATCTATTCTTGTTTTGTTCTTTAATGTTTTATGTCTTAACATTCCATGTTCCTAGGAATATGTCTCTGTGTTTGAGCCTTTGGCATGGGTTCCGTGAAGTAGTCCCCGCCCGGAGAACCGAATGGGGGACTATTTGACCTCCGGAAAATTTTACCCCAGTTGACGGTTGCATTTTTACGGTGAAAGATCGTCACTCTTTCGACCAAGGTACTTTTTTCGTTTGGCTTATCACCTTCGATCAGTCCGGCATGGGTAACCCTATCGGCAGCAATGCTACCGCCGGCATAGCTCTCAGGATCATTTAAGCACGCAAGCCACTCCACCACGACAAGGTAAAGATACCATGGTCTTTATAGGAAGCCAGATATAATATGAACAGTTAAGTTTCGTAGACTGGGCAGGACATGTTGCACGTATGGGGAATGAAAGACTTGCATGGAAGCTTCTTGTAGGAAAGCCAGAGGGAAAACGCCCAGTTGGTAGACCAAGAATGAGGTGGGAGAATAGCATTAACCATGATTTGAGGGAAGTAGATTATACAGGGAATGATTGGAAAGCATTAGCTCAGGATAGGGATGTATGGAGAGCTTATGTCCGCGCGGCCAAGAACCTACGGGTTCGATAGTGCCAGTGAGTAAGTAAGTATGAAAAAAGTTGATTTTGTTCATACACTCGATGAACGTAGTAATCTTGCAGCCGGATCTTGGACTATTTTCACAGACTATTTAACTCATGCCCCAAATGGGAGTCAATGACCAATCACGTTTCAATGATTTCTGTTTTACAACCAATCAGAGTCGTGTTTCACGAAATATTTATCAGTGTCATAATTACCATATTAAAGAAGGCTCCTCCTTTTTAATATTCCGAACAGGTCTGACCATTATTTTGCAGTGACTGAGGCTGTGAGAAATACGGCTACCAGATTGTATATATAGTGCATGAATGTCAACACATGCCGCATGCTGGAGTTAATATAAAAACATTTGTAGCAATTGATTATACCACCAAAAAAAGAAACCACTGTTTGCACTTTCTCAAATGTACTTTTTCCAAGGTAACAATCCAGTAAAATATAATTGTCATATTTACTTCGTACGACATCAGAAATGAATTAATATACAGTTTGATGTGTTTCATTTTTTCTCCACTAGAGAGCATTCTTACAATATTGCGTTCCTTTGGCAATAAATAGTATGATCTGTTGCAGTGATAAAACAAAAGAAGCAGATGAAGCGTACCTATCGTTTCTCATTTGTTTTCAAACATCGCCGTTTACATTAAATATATAAATATTTTAAAATAACTACATTTAAATAATGATTTGGGAGTAAACAGCTTAATTTTATTCGTTAAATAGTCCTAACAAATGCCACTCTTGATTTCCAAATTATCATTAGTAATGCCACGAGTGGTTTCCAAATTATCGATAAATTCACGACTCACGAAGTGAGCAGTGAATTTATCTAGACAATTTGGAAATCACGAGTGACATTTGTTAGGACTATTTAACGAATAAAATTAAGCTGTTTACTCACAAATCATTATTTAAATATAGTTATTTTAAAATATTTATATATTTAATGTAAACGGCGATGTTTGAAAACAATTGAGAAACGATTGGTACGCTTCATTTGCTTCTTTTGTTCGTCACTGCAGCCAGATCATATTATTTATTGCCAAAGGAACGCAATATTGTAAGAATGCACTCTAGTGAAGAAAAAATCAAACATCAAACTGTATATTAATTAATTTCTGATGTCCTTTGATGTAAATATGACAATCATATTTTTTTCTGGGAAAAAATACAATTAAGAAAGTGCAAACAGTGTTTTTTTTTTTTTTGGTGGTATAATCAATTGCTACAAATGTTTTTATATTAACTCCCGCATGCGATATGTGTTGACATTCATGCACTATATATACAATCTGGTAGCCGTATTTCTTAGGGAGTCAGTCACCGCAAAATAATGCTATGAGCTATTCAGAATGTTAAAAAGGAGGTGCTTTCTTTATTATGATAAACTTTAGTTGGTAAATTCTAGGCGAAACACGACTGTGATTGGTTGTAAATCACAAATCATTGTAACGTGATTGGTCATTGACTCCCACTTGGGGCATGAGTTAAATAGTCCCTAGTATTTCGTGCATAAAAACCTACGTACCTGAATTATTTTCATTTTGTATTGGAGATAGGACCTGGTATATTGTATATCTGCGCGATCTCGCACTGGAGCGCCATGTTTGTAGAGAATGAAATAAAATCTCAAGATGAAAACTGGTGACTATAAATTCTGTCCCGAAGGCAAATAAAAGCGGCTGTCTCTTCACAAAGAAAAATCTCATCGAGTACTCATCAATTCAGAGCAGCAAGAAGATGTGATGGTGTCGTGGGAATCCTTATATATTCCCTCCTTTTCCAGCATTTTAGTCTTCACACAAAAGAATATGGATGTTTCTCCATCTCATCCAGTATTCCAGATATCTAATTCTAAATTACCGCTTTCTCAAGTGACTTCAAATTGAAATTTTAGTGGGTACATATTTCTTCCATCTTTAATAACACTGTATTTTTCTTTGTAATAGGCACAATTACAGGTAACTTGGTACTGATGACGTAACGGCAGCTCTTAGGGCCACATGCAAATACATTAGTCTCTACTCAAATTACTTCCAATCACTGGTGAGCTGACTCACCGTGAGCAATTGCTGAGATCGAATTAACGGCCGCCTTAACCGGTCATGCATGAAAGTTGACGTTTTCGTAATATTGGCAACGAATTACCCAGAATTCTCAGCGATAAAACCACTTCCGTTATTTTCGTCTGCTATAGAGGAACGCATTTACGCTTGCGACCCGCAAATAATACCGTATACAAAGACGTCTGCGTCGCGCAATATTACGCCGATTCTCCTATTCTTCCAGTTGAATTCTTTGGTAGACTCTATCAAATGCCTCTTCTCCGCGTATACCGAAAACATGATCGAAGTCTTCAAGGTCCGACATCTTGGATAAAGCTGCAAAGGTTTCAAACTACATCGGTTACCATCGGTTCCCTTCGGGATTTTCACGATAAGTTTCTATCTTGAGCTATGATCTTAAGGTACCTCGTCAGGTAGCTTACAATTATTATCGCATGAATAGATTTCTGAGTAAGCAAAATGTATTTGGATAAAACTTTCTCAGCAGAGAACGCCTTTTACTGTCTAATGCGTTCAAACATTCGACCCTTTAGTCCTATACAACTTCGCTAAATACGTACAGTTAAATTGCTTTGCGGTTCATTTGTCTTTCTTATTACAATGTTTTTTCATTAAATGTATTATTATTAAAGTTAAAATAAGACTCAAATCTAAATTAAATATAAACAATCGTTTGAAATTTAGACCTATAGGTCTAATAAAGAACAGTTATTTAGAGGACTAGTTAAAGTCATCCCACTACAGGCCTCAGGAGGCCCTTGGGGTAGTAGGAGGTTAAGGCTCCCACTTTTTCTAGACAATCAGCACTTTGTCAGCCTGTTTGTCAGCCCTGCGTGACGGCCGCTTTTACCTCTAGAACAAACGTCAGGTACTCATTTTAGTTAGAGGCTGAGTGGATCCCAGGGTTATAGTGCCGCCAGAAGGTTTGGGTCAGTTTAAAATTCCTGACCCCACTGGGACTCGAACCCTCGACCTTCCGGCTTGTTGCGCAGTGCCTTAACCACTATGCTACGGCGTATTATTATTATTATTATCATTATCATCATCATCATCATCATCAATCCACCGCTGTGGTCTCTCGGTTACGTCTTTGCCTCAGACACCGTGGTCCCGGATTCAACCCCCAGTAGGGACAAGTTTCCTAGGTGGGTTTTTTCGGGTTTTCTTCACTTGTAAGATAAATTTCGGGAATATTTATGGCCCAAATAATCCCCGAACATCAACTGGCCTTCCCAATCATCCATATCATAATCACCTTGTTTAATATAAATGAATGACTAAATGATATATCTTATTTAAGAGTTCGTATTGTCACGGAGGTGGCCCTAGCACTCAGGTACCCACTCATCGAGAGAGACCTATATGTGTGTATGTGATCCAGAGTTACAAATCTTCTCCCGAGACTGGACGTGTCACTAAAAGGTCCAGGTGACGTGAGGCACGTAAAAGTACTTAAAGGGAGAGGTTAAACTAAAGTGAAAAGAGACTATAGAGCATTCTATAAATAATCATCTAGGAAGCTACTTTATTTTATATAATTTTAATGTTATTATATTCTATGTTTTTGTTAGTATTAGCTAGTATTAGATCACATCATCATTGTATTTTGTTTAGTCTGTATTTTAATAATATCTTAAAATTGTAATTTGTACGTAATTTTTGTATAATTCTACTATTCGCTGGTTGAGTGGAAAGAAGGCCTTATGGCCTTAACTCTTCCAGCTAAAATAAAGCATTATTATTATTATTATTATTATTATTATTATTATTATTATTATTATTATATTATCTGATTATCTTGTTAATTTTAAACTTAATAATGGTTTCTCACTTTTTTCTTAGGATGAAGGCTGGAAGCTGAACCGTACCAATTATTACCAAGAAGGCTGGCTCGCGACGGGCAACGTGCGTGGTATCGTAGGAGTAACGTTCACCACATCGCACTGCAAGAAGGCTGTGGACTTCCCTCTCAGAACAAACTATAACCTCCGCGGACATCGGTCTGAGGTAATGTACATCTTAACAATATATCATTTCACATTTTTAGTGTTTCAGCCTATGGGCTTAGGCCTACTTAGGCAAGTATTGTGAATAGTCCATAATATACGTATTATTAGAACCATGAAGTACAGCAACAATATAAAGAGCACTTTATAAAAAACATACCGTGAAATATGACTTTAATTGTATTAATTTACAATTTTGATGGTAACACCTCAGTTGTTGATTATTTTAAAGCATAAAAACATACGAAAATATCTGTTTTTCGTTGCCTTTTTCCTAATTATAAGAAAATAATTATGTTGATTTGTATCCCAAAATAAAAATAGTTAAACTGTAATTCAGGCTACTGTGAGAGACCTGTACGGACAGGCTCTATATCATCTCTTATTAATCGCCAATATTAATTTACTCTTGCTCAACTTGCATGCTCCGTGGATTATCACAGAATAATTAATACTAACATCATGATTACGCATGCTCTACGGGCATATATTTTACCGTAATATTTATAGGAGGTACGATTATAGCTTTTGGCAGTATTCAATATAAAACTTCATTAAATCGTGATATCAATATAAACAAGAAATTACGAGAACCGATAAACATAACTATTCATTTAGGATAGCAGAGATTCTGCGCGCTGGGCCCGAGTTTACGCAGACTTGCTTCATTTCGTATAGACATCTACTAGTCTAAAACAAACAATACTTTATTAAGGATAACATAGATTCTGCGCGCTGGGCCCGAGTTTACGCAGACTTGCTTCATTTCGTATAGACATCTACTAGTCTAAAACAAACAATACTTTATTAAGGATAACAGAGATTCTGCGCGCTGGGCCCGAATTTACGCAGACGTGCTTCATTTCGTATAAACATCTACTAGTCTAAAACAAACAATACTTTATTAAGGATAACAGAGATTCTGCGCGCTGGGCCCGAATTTACGCAGACATGCTTCATTTCGTATAAACATCTACTAGTCTAAAACAAACAATACTTTATTAAGGATAACAGAGATTCTGCGCGCTGGGCCCGAATTTACGCAGACATGCTTCATTTCGTATAAACATCTACTAGTCTAAAACAAACAATACTTTATTAAGGATAACAGAGATTCTGCGCGCTGGGCCCGAATTTACGCAGACATGCTTCATTTCGTATAAACATCTACTAGTCTAAAACAAACAATACTTTATTAAGGATAACAGAGATTCTGCGCGCTGGGCCCGAATTTACGCAGACATGCTTCATTTCGTATAAACATCTACTAGTCTAAAACAAACAATACTTTATTAAAGATAACAGAGATTCTGCGCGCTGGGCCCGAATTTACGTAGACTTGTTCATTTCGTATAAACATCTACTAGTCTAAAACAAACAATACTTTATTAAGAATAACAGAGATTCTGCGCGCTGGGCCCGAATTTACGCAGACGTGCTTCATTTCGTATAAACATCTACTAGTCTAAAACAAACAATACTTTATTAAGGATAACAGAGATTCTGCGCGCTGGGCCCGAATTTACGCAGACATGCTTCATTTCGTATAAACATCTACTAGTCTAAAACAAACAATACTTTATTAAGAATAACAGAGATTCTGCGCGCTGGGCCCGAATTTACGCAGACGTGCTTCATTTCGTATAAACATCTACTAGTCTAAAACAAACAATACTTTAATTTTGACTTTACTGTACTTCAATACTAATATAATTCATTGTTAAAACCGTTGAGGTGGATAGTCATAAAATAAAATAAGTTAAAATATATCTTCTTAGGTAAACTCCGTCGTCCTCAACTTATAAAATATGTATTCTTTATGCCTGTAGGCCTTTCAGAACATCCTTTCAATCTTCAGCAGATCATTCTTCGCTACAACATCCAGTATGATGGTTGATGCTGCTGCTCACGACAACACCACATTAGGACCAGCAGCATCAACCATCATACTGGATGTTGTAGCGAAGAGTGATCTGCTGAAGATTGAACGGATGTTCTGAAAGGCCTACAGGCATAAAGATTACATATTTCATAAGTTGAGGACGACGGATTTTACCTAAGAAGGTATATTTTAACTTATTTTATTTTACTGTACTTAGCGTGATACAAAATGTGATCATGAGGGAGGAGATCTCAGGACACTAAATACTTGCAATACAGACAATAAATAATTAATCACAATGATTAACTAAAAATGAAACTATGTTTAATATAAAAGTAGACATATAAATGAAAGCGGCCGTAACCCAAATTATCAAAAGAATAATGAAAGTTAACATAATCAATAACAACTCTCTCCAAATACAATAACGATAATAACCTCTCTCATACTTAATAATCGAACTCTAAACACTCATACAAAAACTATACTTAACCCTTAAATTGGCAAAACACAAATTTCTTCTATCAGTTATTTGAATATGGCGGACCGCAGTGAAAACTGAATCTTGTATAACTGTTATTATTAGGTATATTATATAATTAGACACACATTTAAGTGGTTTATTTTTGTTCGTTTATTCTGATTTATTTAAAATGTTAAATTAATTGAACCAACTGATGTATCCAAAAGGATACATTACGAATTTAAGGGTTAACTCTTAAGTTTTTTGTAAACACAGCCTTAACAAAAACATATACCAAATCTTGAAGTAATGGCCGAGGGAATCACTTGCTTGAACCCCATTGCGACAACTATAGAGTCCCCTTCTGGAGAAAGTCTCTTCCATATCTTAGGAAGACAACCAGACTGTAAGAGGTCAGTACGCCGACTGCTTAACGTTCCATGTCAATGCGGACGGACCTCCTCTTTCGCGCAATTCGTGCGCGCAGAGGAGGGAGAAAAGGGTGAGTTCGGAAAGTACCGGGGACTAAAGGAGAAATGGATCAGGTATGCACAGACAAAACAACGCTCAACTGACGTCACGGCAACACAAAGTTAAAAAATTACGCATACACGGTTCAGAGCATTACTTAAAGCCGCGTTTCCAGAGTAACCTCAAGATGGTATTATTAACATCATGCGAAAGTTTTATGATTTACTATTAAGGATGTACCGAAATCAAGATTTCGATACAGGGATTACGTCATACTGCGTAACCTATACGTCATCGCGTCTCCATTTCGTGTGTGATCTTTGTGAACAGTGCCAAATGCTCTCCTACCTACCCCTTCCCTTCCTAGTACGCGTCGTGTGCTATCGCGCATACTCCCCTCTCCTAGTGAACTCTCATAAAGAGCTGCGTTTTCTAACATCGGATCATCATCTGTTGAGTTATCGTAGGAGTCTGGTCAATATAGCTCAGAAGAGCTAGTTTGGTTTGCTAGTCCTTTAGGCCAGGGTGGGGCCGCAAGGACTGTGTACCCCAACCCTAGGCTGGACTAGTGTGAGTGTAACATTGTACGTATGCTTTGTTAATATTATTTTTGTGCAGATGATCAATGATAGCATTTTTTTTGTCAAACTAATTATTTATTCATTTATTTTCAATGTTATATCTGACTATATTTCTTGACTCGCATTAAACTCTAGTTATTAAAATTCATCGGAGAACATATTGTTTAAACAACTCACTTCATAGGATTCATGCTTCCATGATATCGCGATTTCAAACACAGTCGTGTTCATCTTCAGCCATAACTTCGACTGACGAAATTCTTCGGCCGTCAACTGTTCTATTGTTGCCATATTCAGTGCTGTCATCTATGGTTGAATTTATGAACTTCGAAATCAATGTAATTTCGTTAGGGATATCAAAATTCATTGATCTATTTTTGTTTTTCTGAATGTATATTTTTCCCCAAACTGTCAATTCCAAAGGTTTCTCTACTTGTTTTAAAAGTTTAGCTTCTCTTCCAATTTTATGATGTTTTAATAAACTATGTGCAGAAATTGCAGATTTTTCAATGTCACAATTTTTAATATTTCTGAAATGTTCTTTTGTCCGAATTTCCAAATTCCTTTTTGTTTTTCCTATATAAACTTTATTGCAATCTTCAGAATTTATTTGATAAATTCCAGATTTCTTACTGTCTGGAACATTGACTTTTTTATTGGTACTTAGAAGATTACCTAGACTAAATTTATTTATTGGTGCCAAAGAAATGTTGTATTTGTCAAATTGGAAGAGAAGCTAAACTTTTAAAACAAGTAGAGAAACCTTTGGAATTGACAGTTTGGGAAAAAATATACATTCAGAAAAACAAAAATAGATCAATGAATTTTGATATCCCTAACGAAATTACATTGATTTCGAAGTTCATAAATTCAACCATAGATGGCAGCACTGAAGATGGCGACAATAGAATAGTTGACGGCCGAAGAATTTCGTCAGTCGGAGTTATGGCTGAAGATGAACATGATTATGTTTGAAATCGCGATATCATGGAAGCATGAATCCTATGAGGTGAGTTGTTTAAACAATATGTTCTCCAATGAATTTTAATGATTATACCTCATAATGTTTACTTCCTAACATTAATTTAATATAAACTTTAGTTAGCTAATTTTAAGTAATTTTTGCATATTTATTTAGTAGCTAGCCTATGTAAGATATGAAGGTAAAAATTCCAAAGCCTACTCAAGCGCGTGTGAGTTCCTCTTTCCTTAAAGCTTCCACGATTATAGCTTGTAACTTACTACACATTACATGTTTGATAATTTATTAAGGAAAGTTAAATTAATCTTTGTCTTTTATGGGCCCGGGCCAAGATATCTTAATTTGAGCTATCTATGTTTTCTATTCAAAATATTTATCAAGAACAATGGTTTGATCCAGCAACAACACGCGGTGTAATCTTTGGTAGTAGATCGCGTGGTTAAAGAGTTCAAGTCCCGGTGCAATTAATGGTAGCATTGAGCGTGGTTACGCCGGTGCAAATGGTAGCATTCAGCGTGTTTGCCGCCACAAGGAGGCAAAGCATTGTAATGATAATAAATTAATGCATGTTTCATTTACTGCATTAACATTGTATTTCATCATCATCATCATCATCATCATCATCATCATAGTACATTCACGAATTTAGGCCATTTGTTGACCTGTTTCGGCCTCGAGAGAAACGCCATCCAAAAGTCTTTTGAGTGGACGTCCTCGTCTTCTTCTTCCTGCAGGTTGATATCTTAACATTTGTTTGGGTATTCTGTGATCTTGCATTCGATGAACATGTTGCATCCATCTTGACTTATAATCAGAAATTTTGTTTTCTAAAGATTCCATGTGTAATTCTTCTAAGATGTCTTCATTTTTTTGTGATCTAGTAAGTGTGTATCCTGCAGTCCTCCGAAGGTATCTCATTTCAGCAGATCTAAGTCTCTGTATATCCTTCTGTTTCAACGTCCATACTTCGCTACCATACAAAAGAGTTGGAAGAGCCAGTGTTTTATACACTTTTAATCTTGAATGCTTTTGGACTAACTGTGGCTTGAAGATAGAATTTATTAACCCTAAAATTCTTAAAAATTTAGATATTTTTGCATTTACATCCTTTTCTTCATATGAGATATTGCATCCTAGATATGTAAAATTATTCACCTGCTCCAAAATTTATTGTCCAGTACAATTTTACTTCTGACAGGATCTACACCTTGAAATGCCATAATTTTTGTTTTTTCTGTAGATATCTTTAATCCATATTCTTCTGTAATTTTATTAAGTTCATACAGATCTTTCTGTAGATTATCTTCGGAATTTGCTATTATTATTTGGTCATCTGCAAACAATAGGGTGTTTAATTTTCTATTTTCTGATATTCTTATTCCAAATTTATATGTTTTGTTCCAACAACATATTAGTTAATTGATATAAATTGCAAGGAGTGTTGGGGATAGGGGGCAGCCTTGTCTCACACCACGATTTATAATTCCTTCTTCAGAAAATCTGTTATTTAATTTAATCTTTATGGTGTTGTCTTTGTAAATATTTTGTATGTTCTGCCAAAGTAAATTTGGTATATTTCTGTCTAACATTGTATTTAAATGTTAATATTAAAATATATAATATTTGGATGCGTTTATAATACTCAACATATATTCAGCAATTTAAAGAGAAGTTTCACAAATATATTATTGTTTAAAGGTTCTCACATGGTGCTGTGCTAGGTTTGTATTTTCTTTTGTTCACGGTTCAATTCATCTGAGTGTCTGAAGGAAAGTAAGGAACCTCGGCAGTGCTAATTCTTCCACCTGACTTCTCTAAGATATATAAGAAATCTTCCCGTCAGGAAGTGAAACTGGTGGTCTATGAGCTAAATTAAATAAAAAAAGGTAGAGCTGAAAGTTCTTGTGAGCTCTTGGCCCGTAATGAATTGCTTTAACTTTACTGCACACTTTTAAGCAACCTCTTTGAAATTTGTCTTCTCAGAGTTGTTATCAGAGATATTAATAGAAACACGAGAGAATTTTATGGAGATAAAACAAAATAGATGCCTAAAAGATGACGCACAGAATAAATTTAAAATAAAATCATCACGATTTACTTCTAAAAACTGCAAATAGTTTTAATTTAAGATAAATATTCATCTTCTTTTTTTGTTTTTATAGATTAGGGAGCAATCCGCACGTACCACTCTCAAAATATTGTTCAATCGTTTTCTTGGCCTGCTTCTTGACTTCATTCCATTTGGTACACAAAATCAATATTCGACATGTATTTAGAAACATGCTCCTTCCATTTATTTCTATAATCTTATATATATATATATATATATATATATATATATATATATATATATATATATATATATATAATATTCATTTAACTTACTCACTGAAACTGTCGAACCCGTAGGTTCATGGCCGCGCGGACTTGAGCTCTCCATAATCCCTATCCTGATCTCCAATCATTCTCTGTATAATATACTTCCTTCCAATAATGATTATTGTTACACTCCCACCTCATTCTTGGTCTACCAACTGGGCGTTTTCCCTCTGGTTTTCCTACAAGAAGCTTTCATACACATCTTTCATTCCCCATCGCAGTCTATGAGACGTCCGCAACCTATTATACCGGTCTTTATTATTTTTATGTCCTGATGATCCTGGCCAGAATCATAGAAACAATTTATGAAATTATTGTATTGTCATTGGTCCTTTACAAGTATACAAAGTTTCAAGTCGATCCAATGTTTTTAAGTGGGTTAAAATCGTGTTGAAACAGTACAACTATCAAATATGGAAATAGTAAATCTAAAGAAATTTTAGTCCAGCAAGGAATACGACAAGGAGACTCATTAAGTCCCATACTGTTCACACCAATAATGGATGAAATCATCAAAGAACTAAAAGTTGAAGTTAGAAAAGGAATCAAAATAGGTAACAAAGAGCTGAAGATAATAAACTATGCTGATGACACAGTTCTAATTGCACAAAGTGAAGATGCTTTACAAATGCTATTGCGCAAATTTAGAATCATTGCAGCAAAATATAACATGAAAATCTCAACAAATAAAACCAAATCAATGGGCATTATCCAAGGACCCACGACGTGTTAAATTAGAAATAGAAGAGAAAAGTATAGAGCAGTTCATGAAAATCAAATATTTAGGAGTAGAAATTAATAGCAGCAACAGAATAACAGATGAAATCCTCCATCAAGCAAATAATGCAAACAAAATATCGGGATGTTTAAACAATACTGTTTGGAAAAATAAAAATGTAAGAATAGATACAAAAGTAAGAATTTACAAATCTGTCATAAGACCAGTTCTAACATATGGTTGTGAATGCCAAACAGAAACTCAAGAAACAAAACAAATCAATGAAACAACCGAAATGAAAGTTTTAAGGAAAATCGTAAAAAATCGCTGAGAGAAAATTCGCAGCTCTGTTATTAGAGAAGAATGTGAAATTGAACCTATAAACCTTTGGATAAATGATAGAAGATTAAATTGGAACGATCACATAGATAGAATGGAGAACAGTAGAATTAGTGAAGAAAGTACGTGACTGGACACCTCAGCAGAAAAGTCCATTAGGAAGACCACAACTACGATGGAAGGACGTCACCATACACCGGACCTGTAGTGAATGAACACGCAACAAGCTGCCAGCTTTCATGCGTAGAGGAAGAACAAGAAGAATAAGAAGATTCTTAACTTTCAGAGCGTAATAACCCGTTCCTAATGTTTAAAATATCATCCATAGTAATTTTACCCGAGGGCAGGTCTTCATTAGTACAAAAATCAACTCGTACTCGTCTTTATCAAATAATGGCTCGACCAGTCCTGTGTTATGGGAGTGAAGTGTGGACTATAAGGACGAGAGATGAAAGCAGACTAACAGCTTGTGAGATGAGATTTATGCGCCGAACAGCTGGCTACACCAAATGGGATCGAAAGAAAAATGTAGAAATCCTTCAAGAACCTAATGTGTCACCAATACTGGACTACATCTCCAGATATCAGCTAAACTGGAAGGAACATGTCTCAAGAATGGCTAGATCCAGGATCCCCAAGGCAATAATGAACTACTGTCCAAATGAGAAACGGTCACTTGGTCGACCTATGAAAAGATGGCACGAAAACTGCTTTCTCAGGCCGTAAGAGTTCTTCTAGAACTAATACCTGGCAGGAAGAAGATGATGATGATGATGCATTGCAGCTTTGCTAGGGAATTATAGGTGTGGTAGCTTCCCGTTGCTTTCCACACCGGTGAAGGATGATGATGCTGTTGATAATGATAAGGATGATGATGGTGGCCGGATGATTTTCGGGGATCGTTGGGCCCTAAGCTTTCTGACATTTCTCTTACAGGTGAGGAGAAACCCCGAAAAAATGACCTCACCCAGGAGCCTGTCCCGACCGAGAATCGAACCCGGGCCCGCTGCGTTACAAGGTAGCACACTGCCTCGAGACCACAGACGTGGACGATGAAAATATAAAAAATGAAGAAGTTTAGATATTTTACTAAAATGAATTTCAATTTGATCTGGGCTAAAGGTGTAATTTAAATCTCTGCAATGCATCAAGAAGCTTTTATGCAAGGAAATTGAACAAATGACAGATGTCCTGCTAAAACGACAAAATTGTCAGACATGTTATTTTGAACGACATGTTGTTTCCATGGTAACAGAATAAGGGTCGTGCAATTCAGCTAACACTTTGCAAATAACTTCACGTCACATCAACAAGTTCTGTTGGCTTCCAGATTAAACAACAGCTTCTACTGGATGCCTAGAGTTTTCCAGTAGACGCCAGATATTGAATGATAGATGCGGTAATCAAAGTTTGCATGGAAGTATTGCAGAACTTGTTCCCGAGATGATGTAAGACATTTTTTCTTCAATGGTGAGATGGAGTGTCTATGTTTTTTTTAAAGATGTAGAAGTAGACTATAACATCGTTTCCCAACCTGTGGTTCGCGAAACCCCAGGGGGGTTCGCCAAATATTTCAAGGGGTTCGCGAAAACTTTTCCGTAATGGTGGGTTTCGAGGTTAGGTCTATTATTGTTTCCTTCATTTATGCAGCATTGTAATAATAATAATAATAATAATAATAATAATAATAATAATAATAATAATAATAATACTAATAATGGTAATAATAATAATAAGTTATAATAATAATTTTTATTTATATACAGAATTTTAATGTTTACAGATCTTTCTGTGCCTAAAGTTTTATTTTTCTTCTCCACTCGTCTCTCTCCATCCAATCCATGTCCTGCAGTCCTCTTGCTCTCATTCCAGTTCTTATTTCCTGCATCCACGAGTTTCGAGGTCTTCCTCTCCTCCTTCTTCCAGGTGGACACCATTCCAATGTTTTCCTGGGTAATCTTTCTTCTTGCATTCGTCGTACGTGCCCATACCAATTTAATTGCTTATACCGTATATAATTAATACTATTGAATAACCAATAATAATAATAATAATAATAATAATAATAATAATAATAATAATAATAATAATAATAATAATAATAATCTTAAAACATTAAAGAATAAAACAAGAAGAGATGCTAGATTGAAGTTTTATAAGACATAGGCAGTTCCTGCATTACTTTATGGGAGCGAAACTTGGGTAATGACCAAAAAATTGCAAAGTAGAATACAAAGCGCAGAAATGAACCTCCTTAGAAGAACAAAAGCCTGCACAAGATTGGATCGGTTAAGGAATGAAGATATAAGAACAGAGTTAAATATATATCATTTGGATGAGAAAATCAGAGAATATAGAGAGAAATGGTTTACACATGTGGAAAGAATGGATGTATCAAGATTACCAAGAGCAGCATTCAACTACTTGCCAAGAGGTTCAAGGAATGTAGGAAGGCCAGTGAAAAGATGGACAGAACTGTGAGGCGGAACAGGCAATTTGCCTAGACCGTGAAGTGAAGAAGAAGAAGAAGAAGATAATCTTAATACATTATATACAGATTTTTAATGTTTACACAAGTTTCTGTGCCTAAAGTTTTATTTTCCTTCTCCACTCGTCTCTATCCATCCAAACCATGTCCTCCAGTCCTCTTGTTCTCATTCCTGCGTTTTATCTCTTGCATCCACGAGTTTCGAGATCTTCCTTTCCTTCTTCTTCCTGGTGGACACCATTCCAATGTTTTCCTGGGTAACCTTTCTTCTTGCATTTGTTGTACGTGTTCTTACCAATTTTATAATAATATTAATAATAATAATAATAATAATAATAATAATAATAATAATAATAATAATAATAATAATAATAATAATAACAATTAAGTTCACCGCTGTGGTCTCGAGGTAGCGTCCTGCTTTTGTCACGCTGCGGGTCCGGGTTCGATCCCGGTCGGGACAGTTTTTCTGGGTGAGGTTTTCATCGGTGTTTTTCCTCACTTGTAAGACAAATGTCAGGAAAACTTTAAGGCCCAAACGGTCACCGAAATCATATGGCCATCGCAATCATCATCATTCATATTCATCTTAGATTAAGCTTAGGATTAGGGACTCTCCTGGCGCACCACTATCATCATCATCATCACCCATCATATCATCGGGGCAACGTAACCCCGCCTTCCAGGCGCCCCAACTTCAGAAGTGGGTTACACCAGGAATGTCAAAATACAACCTGGGGCATTTGCAAAAATATTATTATTATTATTATTATTATTATTATTATTATTATTATTATTATTATTATTATTATTATTATTATTATTATTATTATTGTCCACCGTTGTGGTCTCGAGGTAGCATGCTGCCTTGTCACGCAGAGGGCCCGGGTTCGTTCCCCGCTCGGGACAGTTTTTCTGGGTGAGGTTTTTATCGGGGTTTTTCCTCACCTGTAAGACAAACGTCAGGAAAACTTTAAGGCCCAAACGGTCCCCGAAATCATATGGCCATCGCAATCATCATCATTCATATTCATCTTATCATCATCCTTCATCGGTGTGGAAAGCAACGGGAAGCTACCACACCTATAATTCCCTAGTAAAGCTGCAAAGCATAGCATGAAAATGCTATGATTGCAGTGAAAGACCTGCCTTCGGGCAGAATTACTATGGATGGATTATTATTATTATTAATTATTATTATTATTTTAATGAGAAATAAGAGTATCATCAGTTTGATGGTCAGGGAGAAACCGCCACTGACCACTACGTATCTATAACAATGGGTATGGATTGTTTTCATGATTGTATGTAATAATATGAATGAAATCCCCTTCGGTTAACACCAGTACTATTCGAGAGATAAAGGATTAATACATTTACGTTTTTCATTTGTTATGTTTTACAATTGGTACGGCAATTCACAACCCCGAACACAATGGAACGCATGTTATGCAAACAATGTTGAAGAGACAACATAAATTTCCACTGACATTCCATACTGCGAAAGTTTTAAAAAAAATGCAGTTACAAAAGTGACAAAGGGCAGATGAGATTTGTAGGCTCTGGAAAGCAATAACCAGAAGATAAGAGAATGCAATTTATTGCGTAGTTTTATTTTTTCAGGAAGTAAAATTTAATATTCAATGGAACAAGAACATTAATTCCGTTACACAATATTGTAGCAGACATTTTGTTAGAAAGTGTAGATTAAATATGAATCAATTTTCATTTAAAATATTGGTCTTTGAATTTAAAATATGAAAGTCCAGTTTTAAAACTTCAAAAAAAAATTATCATCCTAGGTACGCTATTTAAAAATAGTCCCGATATCAAGTGATTTATATAGTGTTATTCAATATTCATCCATCCACAGTAATTCTGCCCGAGGGCAGGTCTTTCACTGCAATCATAGCATTTCCATGCTATACTTTGCAGCTTTACTAGGGAATTGTAGGTGTGGTAGCTTCCCGTTGCTTTCCACACCGGTGAAGGATGATGATGGTGATGGCCATATGATTTCGGGGACCGTTTGGGCCTTAAAGTTTTCCTGACATTTGTCTTGTCTTACAGGTGAGGGAAAAACCCCGATAAAAACCTCATCCAGAAAAACTGTCCCGAGCGGAGATCGACCCGTGCCCGCTGCGCGACAAGGCAGCACGTTACCTCGAGACCACAGCGGTGGACTTATTCAATATAATAGTAATAATTTATTTGTTTATAAACAGGTTTACAGTGTAACAAAACATCTTCCTGTGCCCAAAGCGTTTTAAATTTTTATGTTCTTTCTCCATTCTTCTCTATCTTTCCATTCCAATTCTTCCAGACCTATCTCCCTCATAGCACTTTTTATATCATCCATCCATTTAAATATAGTAATAATAATAATAATAATAATAATAATAATAATAATAATAATATCGCAGTCGATGTCTCGATATCTGTACGTTACACTACTTGTCTCTGGTCTCGAGAGTTGCGGGTTCAAACCCTGCGGGGTCGATGGTTATATTAGGATGGAAAATCCAAGAGACATTGTCCTCCGGCACGGACTTATTAAACTATGTGCTGCGAGTTTGAACATTTTTGGGGCTCGTAGAAGAATCTGAACGCTAAATTAGAGCATATGAGACAATTTAAGCGACCTTTTCCCAGCCGCCTAATATCTTAGTTGTCTTGTCTGGTAGCTGTCTATTTGAGGCGATGAGATAACCGTTTGTCACTCGTCGACATCTGTAAGGATGTAGGCTTAAGTACTAAGTTAAGTATTTCTTGTAAGTGAGCACCATTGGCCCACATAGGATGTATAAGTATAAATTTATTTTATATCATTTTTACTTTAATGAATATATTTAAGCCGTAAGAAAAAGTTAACAGAAATTTAATATCTAATATGTGCTTTCAAATAATAATAATCCATCCATAGTAATTCTGCCCGAAGGCAGGTCCTTCACTGCAATCATAGCATTGTCATGCTATACTTGCAGCTTTACTAGGGAATTGTAGGTGTGGTAGCTTCCCGTTGCTTTCCACACCGGTGAAGGATGGTGATGATGATGACGATAATGATAAGGATGATGGTGATGACATATTATTTCGGGGACCATTTGGGCCTTAAAGTTTTCCTGACATTTGTCTTACAGGTGAGGAAAAACCCCGATAAAAACCCTCACCCATAAAAATTGCCCCGACCGGGGATCGAACCCGTGCCCGCTGCGTGATAAGTCAGCACGCTACCTCGAGACCACAGCAGTGGACACTACCAATATAATATGGAAAAAAAAATCGATTTGTCTATTTTATTTTGTGTGTAGAAGAATAGGCTTGTTGTAAGTAATTAATTGTATAGTTTTTTTTCACAACATTAATCTCTTGTGTCATTAATGTACAAGACATATTTTTATTTCCATTTATAAAACCATGCGACGTTACATAGACCTGGAGAAAAACTGGAATCACGGCGGATCATTAATCTTCAATCTGTGCGAACCTGACCTACTACATGGCTGGCCCCAAGTGGTCGCGCTTGTGTATCAGAGAGATTCATAGCACAAAGGGCACAAGTTCACTTCTAATTACATAGCCTAACTAACTCACTGCCTCTATGCAGCAGAAACATTAATTTTGAACAGAAAAAAAAAAATATCGAAAATATAGTGAAAAAACTTGCAAAATTATAAGAAAAGTTTTAGGTCCACAAGTCATAGGTGAAGCATTTAGACTCAGAAGTAAAAAGGAAATAAAAATATATACAGACATTCATAGTGATGTTAGAAAAAGAAGGTTAAAATGTTATGGCCGTATTAAACGAATGAACTCAAATAGGCTTACAAAACAGATAATGGAATTCTACGAAAACAGAAGTAAAGCTCCAGTGGATACTATGAAGTGGATTGATGAAGTCAAAAAGGACTTAAAATTGGCAGGAATTACTAAAGAAGATATCCCAAACAGAGATATATTTAGAATTAAGGTGAATACGTGGCAAGTTGACCAAGAGGACAAACCGAAGAAAAAAACTGGAACAACTTGGACAGATGATAGAAAACAAGCTCATAGCAAAAGAATGAAAGAAATTTGGGCTCAAAGGAAACGCCTCTAAGTACTTTGCGTAGTCCTACATGGGCTCATCCGCAATCAAACAAAATAATAATTTATTTATTTATATACAGAATTTTAATGTTTACACATCTTTCTGTGCCTAAAGTTTTATTTTTCTTCTCCACTCGTTTCTCTCCATCCAATCCATGTCCTCCAGTTTCCTTGCTCTCATTCCAGTTCTTATTTCCTGCATCCACGAGTTTCGAGGTCTTCCTCTCCTCCTTCTCCTTCTTCCAGGTGGACACCATTCTAATGTTTTCCTGGGTAATCTTTCTTCTAGCATTCGTCGTACGTGCCCATACCAATTTAATTGCTTATACTGTATATAATCTACTATTGAATAACCAATATTCATTTTTTCTCTTATGACAGTATTTCTTATTTTGTCACTCTAACAATAATGATAGTAATAATAACAATTTCTAGAATGAATAGAACAAGAAATTTATAAAATGGAATAAAAATAATATTTTAAAGTATTAAACAAGAGAAAAATGAGGATGAACAGAATGGTGATAGAATGTTGGCAACCGTTTTGGTGACGTCGATAAATTTTTTGGTGACCTCGGTCTGGAAGTTTTTATTTTAACAAAATGCGTTTATAGCCACAAGGAAGGCTCGTAAAATGTACAATTATAAACTCTGGTATAACACAACTGCAAATCCTCCAATAACAGATTTTACAAGAAAATCTTCCAAAACAGCTCAAGTGTTATTATCATAAAATAAAATATTATTATTATTATCTCTTCAAATTTAAATGTAACATTAAAATATTTGGAAACGTATCTAGTTTCTGATCTACTTCCTACATATTGATTCAGAATCCCTCTTGAACACATTTTGAAGGTTGTAAATTTCGACCAGTATGAGACCGGTGCCAATCCAGTATTAGGAAATCAAGTAGTTACAATAAGTAGCGTTTTCAGATTGAAAAAAAAAACAGATACAACGTCTGGTGTACCAGACATGGTGCCCTTATTTCACCCGTCTACTGCTTGGACTATTTTCGATCCCTGTAAAAGGAACATGCGAACGTGAGTCCAGCTGTCGTATGTTAGTTAAGGACTAAGAAGTTTTTTTTTAATGCCCCAGGTTTGTCTTTCGACATTCCTGGTTTCTCTCCTGGCATGGCGTACTTGTAACCCACTTCTAAGGTTGGGGCGCCTGGAAGGCGGGGTTACGTTGCCCCGATGATATGATGGGTGATGATGATAGTGGTGCGCCAGGAGAGTCCCTAATCCTAAGCTTAACCTAAGATGAATATGAATGATGATGATTGCGATGGCCATATGATTTCGGGGACCGTTTAGGCCTTAAAGTTTTCCTGACATTTGTTTACAGGTGAGGAAAAACCCCGATAAAAGCCTCATCCAGAAAAACTCTCCCGACCGGGATCGAACCCGGGCCCGCTGCGTGACAAGGCAGCACGCTACCTCGAGACCACAGCGGTGGACTAAGGGCAATGAAGTTAGAGGATATATTTTGGTCAGGAATCCATGCTATCGGCCGCGGTGGACTAGTGGTTATGCTCCTTGCCTCTGGTCCCGAGGGTCGCGGGTTCAAACCCGGCCGGGGTCGATGGATTTTTAGGAATGAAAAATCCAAGGAGCAGGTCCTCCGGGAGGGACTTTAAGCCGTGGGTCCCGAGTCTGAAGATTTTCAGGCTCGTAAAAGATCCTTAAGCCTGAATGAAAAGGCCTCTAAGCAAAATTTACCGAATTTTCCCATCCTAGTACTACCTTGGTTTCCTAGATGTCAGTATGAGGCGGAACACTGACCACGGACCACTCAAATGACATATATACGAAAACAAGTGTAACTAAATTAGTATGGTTCAAATTCTTCCCTGTAGAGGGAGAGCGCCTAAATCTCTGTTAAGGGAAACATGGGATTTCAAGAAGAAGAAGAATCCATGCTCGGAAATGACTAGTTTAATACTTTACTACAGTGATGAAAATATAAAAACAAATTTAGATATAATAACCCAGGGATGCCTAATAATAGATTAACTAAACTCTCAGCACAAGAAGGAGTGAATAAGAGAAGGAGGAAGGTAGAAAGAATCAGAGTGAGAGAAATTGTATTGTATTGTAAGCCTATATTTTCCCTTTACAGAGATTTAGGCGCTCTCC
This sequence comes from Diploptera punctata, assembly GCA_030220185.1. NCBI lineage: Eukaryota > Metazoa > Arthropoda > Insecta > Blattodea > Blaberidae > Diploptera > Diploptera punctata. The sequence continues at coordinate 775,954 of JASPKZ010000446.1, read as the reverse complement.
CCTACAGGGAAGAATTTGAACCATACTAATTTAGTTACACTTGTTTTCGTATAGATGTCATTTTGAGTGGAACGTGGTCAGCGCTCCGCCTCATATAGACATCTAGGAAACCAAGGTAGTACTAGGGCGGGAAAATTCGGTAAATTTTGCTTAGAGGCCTTTTCATTCAGGCTTAAGGATTTTTTACGAGCCTGAAAATCTTCAGACTCGGGACCCACGGCTTAAAGTCCCTCCCGGAGGACTTGCTCCTTGGATTTTCCGTCCTAAAAATCCATCGACCCCGGCCGGATTTGAACCCGCGACCCTCGGGAGCATAACCACTAGTCCACCGCAGCCGACAGTGAGAGAAGTAAGATGGTAAAAAGACAGAGGGATATATATATATATATATATATATATATATATATAACAAACTAACTCACTGGCACTATTGAACACGTAGGTTCATGGCCGCTTGAACATAAGCTCTCCATATATCCCTATCCTGGGCTAATGTTTTCCAATCATTCCTTGTATAATCTACTTCCATCAAATCATAGTTAATGTAAATTCTCCTACCTCATTCATGGTCTACCAACTGGTCGTTTTCCCTCCGGTTTTCCTACAAGAAGCTTCCACGCACGTATTTCATTCCCCATTCATGCCATATGTCCTACCCATCGCAGTCTACAAGACTTAACTGTTCTTATTATATCTGGCTTCCTATAAAGACCATGTAGTTCATTGTTATGTAGTCTCCTCCATTCACCTGTCTGTTCATCTGTCTTTGGTCCAAGAACTTTCTTCCGATTGAGGGTCTTTCCACTTTTCAGCGGTTGCCCTTTTACCAGCCGGCTGCTGGCCCTTCACATCCACATGTGTCAATCACAGAGGTAGATGATCAACAGCCAGTGTAGGGTGACATGTGGTTAGCATGTCGAGTCCCCTAGCCGTTATAGCTGGTTCCTCAACCTGGAGCCGCTACTTATTGTAGCTACCCAATTGCCTCACGATGCTGGGTGGGCACCGGTCCCATACTGGCCGAAATACCATGAGAAAATTTCTTCCCCCATGGAGACTCGAACCAGCGCAAATCCCGTAGCTCTGCGCCAAGGCTTCCTACCTTAACCGCTCGGCTACGGCGCGGGACAGAACTTTCTTAAGAAGTTTATTCTCAAATACTTGTAATCTCCTTTCCTCCCTTAAAGTACGAGTCCATGTTTCGCATCCGTATAATATAACTGGTAGAATAATAATTTTGTATATTTTCAGTTTAACGTTTTTTGAAAGGAGTTGGGACGACAAGAGTCTCTGTAATGCATAATAGCATGCATTTCCAGAATTGAGCCTATGTTTAATTTCTTTGTGGTTCTGCTACTTAAGTTATTGTAACATCTCATTTTTACTTTCAGAGATGCATTCTTCCACGTCATGCAAAAATAAATTTTGAAAAGATATCAATATTGACTCCCTCATCGTAAGGTTAATAACAAATTACTGTTATTGTAGCAAATAGAATCCCCAAGCTGCGAATTTTCCAGTTGGTAAACAGCCGCAAGCAAGGAAGTTGGTGGAATAGTTGAGCTAGAATAAACATTGGCTAACAAAATGAATAATTAAAATCAGTTACGGAACACAAATCTCTACAAATAATTTAACTTTCTGTGCTAACTTGCAATACAGAGAAATAAATAAATATACAATACTAACCGATAAGAACTAAAATTGTTATTAACAACAATATAATAGAACAAGTTAATAACTTTACTTATCTTGGCTGCAATCTTTCCTACGACACATGTAAAGACATAGACATAAAATTGGTCAAATTTCAAAAACTTATAGGAACAATAAAAAGCATTCTTTTCCGAAAAGTACGTTCAGATACAATTCTAAAATTTTATAAAACAATGGCTCTTCCAACTCTACTTTATGGTTCTGAAACCTGGACTCTTACTACAGGTAAATTAAATAGGATAGTAGCTGCAGAAATGAAGTTATTAAGACCTTTAGCGGGTTATACGCTTTATGATCACATGCGTAATGAAGATATCCGCAAAGCTCTCAACACACCAGCAATAACTGAAATCATTCAAAAATATCAAAATAATTGGCATGAACACCTTCTTAGAATGCCAAACAATAGACTACCTCTGCAGCTATTGAACTACAGACCCACAGGGCGAAGAGACCTAGGAAGACCTAAGAAGAGATGGAGGGATCAATTTCTTTCCTGAAGCGGAACAGGCCAATTGGCTTAATCCATGCCTGCCATTGATGACAATACTAACATATGGAACATAACGCAGAACCTATTTCCTATTAGTTGAATCTGATTAAACCACTTGTACATATTATATATTTAATTCGTTAAATTTAGAGTAAATCAAAATAGATTATAAATATTGATTGTATTGTATTGTTTTTATAATCCATCCATAGTAATTCTGCCCGAAGGCAGGTCCTTCACTGCAATCATAGCATTTTTCATGCTATGCTTGCGGCTTTACTAGGAAATTGTGTAGGTGTGGTAGCTTCCCGTTGCTTTCCACACCGGTGAAGGATAATGATGATAATGGTAAGGATGATAATGAAATGATAAGGATGATGGCCATATGATTTCGGGGACCGTTTGGGCCTTAAAGTTTTCCTGACATTTGTCTTACAGGTGAGGAAAAACCCCGATAAAAACTGCCCCGACCGGGGATCGAACCCGGGCCCGCTGCGTGACAAGGCAGCACGCTACCTTGAGACCACAGCGATGGACTGTTTTTATAATATGTAATTGTTTATATAGTTGTAAGACTATTTACTTTTAACCTGGTTTAGTGGCAGACAAGGCCTTAAGGCCTTAACTCTGCCAGGTAAAATAAAGCTATTTGTTTATTTATCTATCAAGTATGTAGCTTAAAAAATGTAGAAAATAGAAATTTCTACCATCACCCCCCTTATCACTCACTAACTTAATATACATGTAAATAAAGTAAAGTTGAAAGTGGATTATTTTCCTGGAAATGAACAAAGCTGTTAAGTTGGATCAGTGGTTAGCCCTGTATTGCATGGCTGTGGAGTTTCTGTTATGACCGCTGTATGTACGTGGTAATCCCTATGTGTGGGCATTCCGCCGGCTGTTTTGTATTAATGTTATAACAAGCCCTCCAAGTCCTAAACCAATATTGATTCTTTTGCCCTACTGCAACGCGTCGCGTCTACATACAAATTGTCCGCATTCTAACTCCACAGACCTCTGTACGTCACAGCAAATCAAATTACGCTAACAAATCTAAGATTAACGCTACCAACCCAAATACGTGAGTGCGAAACATTGTCTCTTACATTAAGGTAAGAAAACAATCTAACAGTATATTATAATCTGAAGTTGGGAAATGGTTTTCACAGAAGCAAGGATATGGTTAATAAATAATAGTTTTAAAAATAATAAAACAACACGCTTTATTAGAAAACAGAACTACTTCTTCTACTACAAGGTTTAGGCTATGCAGCCTGTTCCGGCGAAGTTAAAAGTGGAGTCCATCTTCTACGTGGTCGGCCAACATCTCTTGTTCCTCTGGGATTATACAGGAAGGTTCTTTTTGGTATTCTTTCGTTGTTCATTCTCATTAAGTGTTCTGTCCATTTCTTATTATTTTCGCTGATTTTATCTTCAATTTTATATATATTTAATTCTTCTCGTATAGTTTCATTCCTTATTCTATCCGCTCTTCTGCATCCTTTCACATTACGTAAAAACAGCATTTCCGCAGTCGGTATCCTGCTTTTATCCCTTGATTTCATTATCCAATTTTCACTTCCATACAACAACAAAGGAACAGCCATTGTTTTATATAATTTAAGTTTCGTATCTTTCCTTGTTTTCCGACCTAAGGTTCTTTTTATAGTTCCACAAATAGCCTGAAATTTATTTACTTTATTTTCTATATCTTTATTTTCTCTATAAGTTATGTCACATCCTAAATATTGGAAATGTGATGCTTGAAAGCGAAGGAGAAAACAGAACTAAAAAATGAAAAATAAATTGAATTTCCAACACGCTTTGAGATAAAATTAAAGTGGTCAACAAAAAAATCATCTCCAACACATCTAGAATAAAAACTAGAGTTATCTAAAAATAATAATTTTACCATCAAAAGCGTGTGGTGCTCTATATGAATTAATATATTTGATAATAAACAGATATTGGTAAAAGTAAAGTCTCTAAGAAGAAAACGTGAAAACCATAAATAGCACCCACGCTAAAGTGTATTATATGGATGCGAAACATGGACTATTACTTTAAGGGAGGAAAGAAGATTACCTGTATTTGAGAATGAAGCCCTTGGGAAAATTTTTGGTCCGAAAAGAGATGGACAGACAGGTGAATGGAGAAAACTACATAATAATGAGCTACATGATATGTATAGAAAGCCAGATATAATAGTTAAGTCCCGTAGACCGCGATGAGCAGGACATTTCTCACGTTAGGGCGATGAAAGAGTTACATGGAAACTTCTTATAGGAAAACCAGAGGGAAAACGCCCAGTTGGTAGACCAAGAATGAGGTGGGAGAATAACATTATCCATGATTTGAGAGAAGTAGATTATACAGGGCATGACTGGAAACATTAGCTCAGGATAGGGATATATGGAGAGATTTTGCCCGCGCGGCCATGAACCTATGGGTTCGATAGGGCTAGTGAATGAGTGAGTTAGTTAGTTTGATAAAGTTTGTTTTATTTGTTTAAACAAGTCCACCTCTGTGGTCTCTAGGTAGCGTGCTGCCTTGTCACGCAGTGGGCCTCGGTTCGATCTCCGGTCGCGGCAGTTTTTCTGGGTGAGGTTTTTATCGGGGTTTTTCCTCACCTGTAAGACAAATGTCAGGAAAATTTTAAGGCCCAAACGGTCCCCGAAATCATATGACCTTCATCATCATCCTTCACTGGTGTGGAAAGCATAAAAATGATATGATTGCAGTGAAGGACCTGCCCTGGGGCAGAATTACTATGGATGGATGTTTAAACAAATTAATTAGTTGAACACATTTGTATGTGGAGAATGTAAGTTATAAATATTATTAAATACGTTTTGTTAAAATACATTTTTAGAAGTGACCTCTTTTTTTGTTTAAGAAAATTTACACTTGTGATATATTTCATGGACGTTCAGAGATAAAAACAAAGCATTGGGTAGGAAGCGGAATGTCGATTCGTTGAAACAACATGACACAGTTGAATTACAAATTCAAAATTCTGAATTTCCTGAGCTATTGCAGGAAATGAAATTTACGCATCTCAACATCAGTAATTTCCTGTTACGATTTTATTTTACAAGTTCATATAATGTTATATAAATTTATCATTTTACCAATTCTTATATGTTTTTCTTCTGAATGCTTTTAACCCTTCAAACGTTATAGAAGAAAATAAAGGTTATAAAATTAAGTTCTATATATATATATATATATATATATATATATATATAAAGCATGATAAGAAAAATAAATGCCCGAACGGGATTTGAATCTGGAGTTCTGGGTTGATACCCCAGCGTGCTATCTATTACACCACCAGGCAAATCCAATTCAAACATTTATATTTCTTATTATATTCTCCATTATTACTAGATGTCGCGTGAACTCGGTCTTCACTGCCAACCCAGAGGTTCAGGTTCAAATCCCGTTGGGGCATTTATTTTTTCTTATCATACCATATTAAGCTTGCATTGCTCAATGTTAAACATTTAATTATAACATCGATAAAGCGTCACTGCTATAAAGTAAAAATATTCTTTTTAAGTTGCTTACTTGTGATAGTCAGCTACTAGATGGCAGTGAAGACCGAGTTCTCGCGACATCTAGTAATAATGGAGAATATAATACATATATAAGAAAAATAAATAATAGTTTTAAAAAACTAAAACAGCACGCTTTATTATAAAACCGAACTCAAAAATGAAAAATAATTTTAATTTCCAACACGCCTGGGATAAATTTAAAGTGATCAACAAAAAAATCATCTCCAACACATATAGAATAAAATTAGAGTTATCAACAAAAAGAAAATAATTTTACCATCAAAAGCGTGGGGTGCTCTGTATGAATTAATTATTTGATAATAAACATATATTGGTAAAAGTAAAATCTCTAAGAAGAAAATTTAAAAATCATAAAAAGCACCCCACGCTTTTGATGGTAAAATTATTTTCTTTTTGTTGATAACTCTAATTTTATTCTATATGTGTTGGAGATGATTTTTTTGTTGACCACTTTAAATTTATCCCAAGCGTGTTGGAAATTAAAATTATTTTTCATTTTTGAGTTCGGTTTTCTAATAAAGCGTGCTGTTTTAGTTTTTTAAAACTATTATTTATTTTGTATTTTTTAGTTTTAATATTTTACAGAATAAGATAAAAATGTAAATATCTTTAAATTCGATACTATTGTAGTATCAGCTAAAAGATTACTCTTGTAAAAAAAAATCCTCCCCAGCCGGATTTGAACCAGCGACCTATGGATTACTGAAATTATATACCACTAGTTCACAGCTCTACCAACTGAGCTCTTACAACGATTGACTAAAAACTCGACAAGTCCGCAACGTATTATACAGTACCAGTTTTCATTTTTTTTTCTGATGATTCTGACCAGGATTTTAGAAACAAAATATGAAAGTATTGTAGTGTCACGAGTCCTTTACAAGTATACAAAGTTTCAAGTCGATCCAATATTTCTAAGTGGGTGAAATCGTTTTCAAAGATTCCGTTACATAAATACAAAGACACTTTTTTTTTATTTTCTGATGATTATGGCCTGGATTTTAGAAAATAAATATGAAATTATTGTATTGTCACGGGTCCTTAACAAGTATACAAAATTTCAAATCAATCCAATTATTTTAAGTGGGTGAAAATCGCGTTGAAAGATTCAGTTACATAGATAGATAGATACAGGTCAAGCTAATATAAAGCGTGTAATAAGTGTTTGAATTGGATTCGCCTGGTTGTGTAATGGATAACACGCTGAGGTACAGACTCAGAGTTCCGGTTTCGAATCCCGTCCAAGCATTTATTTTTCTTATCATACCATATATATATACATATATAGTATTCGTCTGAAGAAGGTACAAAGTACTGAAACAGTTGTAACGAATTTGTATTAAAATAAATATGAAAATCGTATAAAACATATATTTTATTTAATCACTAAACTAAAATATTAAAATTTTTGATGTTGTGTATTTTAGTTATTTTATTCCAATTCGAAATGAAGGCATATTCCCAGTATTTGTGGGCTTTTTAAAATATTTGTTTATAGTCAGACTGTATGACGTGAGCCAAGCTTAGAAACTAAACCTTATTGTTCTCTGCAGAGCTGTAAGTTTAACTGCATGGATACGGCGGTTAATGAAGTTCTCATACCTCGTTTAAGCTCAGCAGAGAGAGCTTTATGTGTGCAAAGTTTCAACATACGTTACTTTACCGTCTCTAAATTGTGAGCTTAAATGCATCTTACAGTCTTGCATATGATATAATATAAATAATAATCTTCTTCTTCCTTCCAAGTATTAGGCCAAGGCCTGTTACGATCCTATAGCAAATTTTCCCTCCAGCGTTTCATAGGACGGCCCAGAGATCTTCGTTCTCTTGGTATATAATTATTAGAGACCGGATGTTAGGGAAAATGCCTACAGTTATCTTCTTAATATATACAAATTTCGTGTCACGTTGTTTGTCCGCGATGGAATCCTAAGTTACTGGACCGATTTTAATAAAATTTTGCACACTGTGTGCAGTTTGATCCAACTTGAGACTTAGGGTAGTTTATAACTAAATTTATTGTCGCATTATTTTTATTGCAAATTATTTGTTTATTATTTAACAAAGAGTTATAATTATCTGTGAGTTCCATACGATTCTAACAGATGGCGGTGTAATTATCTGTGAGTTCCGTACGATTTTAACAGATGGCGGTGTAAGGTAATTTGGTAAGGTAATTGGTTTATTATTTAACAAAGAGAGATCCAGATGGCTGTGCTTTTTGTTGCAACCGCGAATTTCAATTGAATTACAAATATTGATTATTTCATAATTTAAGTGTGTTCAGTGTTTATTTTATTTTCAATAATTTCATGTGTAAGTTTTAGTTTTAAGTAATCTGGCTGAAAGACAGCAACTTAATTTATATTTTTAACGTATACCTTAGCCACAGCAACGCGTGGCCGGGACTTCTAGTTTATTATAGATATTGGAAACGTAACTTCATATGAGTTCATACCAACGACCCCAGAGTTGTTTTCCATGAAGTTAATTTTGCCTATAAATGCCTATTTCAGCTTACAATGCCTATAAATGCCTATTTGCCTTTTTTCTCGAAATTAACTTAGTATTTCAATGAAATTAATTGAAATGGACAAACTGCATGACACATATCTATTATTTTTTATGTTGATAACCCTGAATTCAGTCTGTAGTCCTCGTTCACAGACTGGTGCTTCAAAGACGAAGTTGTGCGACAAGTGTATGTGGCTTCCCCCCCCCCTTTAGAACAGTTGTTTCACGATGCCTAAAGAACGGACAACAATAAAAGACAAACTGACCAATTTCGTGAAAGAATTTGGTGTGGAAATATTCTCAAGTGACATTGTTTTGCAAAGTGTGTAACATTTCAGTGAATTGCGCAAACAAGTGCCATGTTTCGCAGCACGTACACACTGCAACTGCAAAACGCAAGTATGCTCTTTGTAAAAAGGCAAAACAAGTTCCAAAATCATATCTGATATCTTCGTATGGTATTGATAGCATATGTTTATATTCTTTGCGTAATGCTGTAACATTTTATGTTGTCCATTTTTGTAAGAGCTAATTTGATTTTTTGAGTGTTTATGTTAATGATTTTAGTGCCTTTTTGTCTGCCTATTTTGGACTTTTTAAGTGTCTAACATCCAGACTCTAATAATTATAAACAGCTTTGGGGATCCGATGTGAAATCATTCTTTCAAGATGGTGTTTCCAATTTAGTTGGTACTGTTTAATATATTCCAAAATTGGCGTAGTCTTCAATTCTTTTAATATATCGGTGTTCCTTTTCCGATCCCACCCGGTGTAACCTGCTGTTCTGCGCATGATTCTCATTTCACAAGCCGTTATTCTGCTTTCATGTTGTTTTTTTAGTGTCCATGCTTCATTACCATAGGTCAACACTGGTCTAGCCAAAGTGTTATATAAACGTAATCTGGTGTTTTTTTGTACAAGGGATGGTTTCATAACTTGATTAATAATTCCCAAGCTTTGTTTTCCGCTATGTTTTTCCCTTTTTTTTTTTTTAAAGCTATAATTTTCTGTTGTTAAATTTCTTAATAGTAATAAACAATTATTTGCATCTCCCCCTAACAATATCGATGTTTTCCTTCTGAGTTTTAATCTTGGGGGTTTGCGTAAAGTATAGACCGTAATAAAAAAAAATTTAAAAAATCCCACAACAGGCCCGGTGGCCCTTTGGGTAGTAGGAGGTTAGGCTCTCAATTTTTCTAAACAATCGGCACTTTATGTCATCCGGGTTGTCAGCCCTGCGTGACGGCCGCCTTTACCCCCAGAACAGGCGTCTGGTACTCATTTCCGTTAGAGGCTGAGTCGATCCCAGGGCCATAGTGCCGCCAGAGGGTTTGGGTCAGTTTAAAAATCCTGACCCCAACGGGACTTGAACCCTCGACCCTCCGGCTTGCAGCTCAGTGCCTTAACCACTACGCTACGGCGTGCCCCTAGACCGTAATATAACTGACTTTAATACCTACCGACTTCAAAATACGTTGCACATGACCAGACAATAAACTTAACAGTTATTCATATTTCTTCAAACACCCTCAAATAATCCATATTTGGTTCGTCTTCCGGGCTTATAGGCCGTGGTCTGGTTGTCTTCATACTCGACGTTTCGTCTACTGCTGCGGTAGACATCATCAGGAGATACTGCGTGCTCTCTGTGCCTGCTGCAGCCGACTGTTGAGGAGTTCACAGAGAGCACGCAGTATCTCCTGATGATGTCTGCCGCAGCAGTAGACGAAACTTCGAGTATGAAGACAACCGGACCATGGCATATAAACCCGGAAGACGAACCAAAATATGGATCAAGACGCCGGCCGTGAAAGCCTACAATTATATACCCTCAAATAATTTTAAAAATGCCGCTTGTCGGCAGTGATTTGTTTTCTAGAAAGTATTTTATATTTTTATATATTTACAAGCAGAAAAAGCATAACCTTAAAATATAAACTTTTGGGGCCCATTGTACTGGTACATGTCATTGTTTGAAGGGGCAATGTAGATAATGGAATTTATTGCCTTTTTTTTTCAGAAGAAAGAAAATACATATGCATTTACATTGCGCACGGGCCTGCTTGGCCGTACGTGCATTATTTTTCCATGAATATGGTATCTTTACCTTGTCGTGGTGGAGTGGCTTGCGTGCTTAAATGATCCTGAGAGCTATGCCGGCGGTAGCATTGCTGCCGATAGGGTTACCCATGCCGGTCTGGTCGAAGGTGATAAGCCAGACGAAAAAAGTACCTTGGGCGAAAGAGTGACGATCTTTCACCGTAAAAATACAACCGTCAAGAAATGCGGACGTGGGTTCATCTGGGGTAAAATTTTCCGGAGGTCAAATGGTCCCCCATTCGGTTCTCCCGGGCGGGGACTACTTCAGGGAACCCATGCCAAAGCCATGAACCTACGGGTTCGATAGTGCCAGTGAGTAAGTATAAAAAAATAAAACTAATCATCATCATCATAGTACATTCACGAATTTAGGCCATTTGTTGACCTGTTTCGGCCTCAAGAGAAACACCATCCAAAAGTGTTTGAGTGGACGTCCTGGTCTTCTTCTTCCTGCAGGTTGATATCTTAACATTTGTTTGGGTATTCTGTGATCTTCCATTCGATGAACATGTTGTATCCATCTTGACTTATAATCAGAAATTTTGTTTTCTAAAGATTCCATGTGTAATTCTTCTAAGATATCTTCATTTTCTTTGTGATCTAGTAGTGTGTATCCTGCAGTCCTCCGAAGATATCTCATTTCAGCAGATCTAAGTCTCTGTATATCCTTCTGTTTCAACGTCCAAACTAATCATAATATAAACAAATACCTACAAATACACTTGTATCAAAAAACAATAATAGGCTATATATAAGTAAAATATATGTCTACACTACATCACAACAATACATATCTACACTCATCCATGAAAAGACCATGTGTATAAATAAATAAAAAAAACTCTCATTCTGTACATTAATATTAAAAAAAATTGCTAGAAAACAAATTAGAAAAAAAACACCCACACACCCCCACACATATACACACGCGCATGCTCATACTCCAAGGGGGAATGTAAATCATCATCATCATCATCATCTGCATTCATAGATTAGGTCTGTTGACCCGTTCCGACTTCAGCCCATCTCCTTATAGGTCTGCCCACATCTCGGGTGCCTTTAGGTTTGTATTTTATTTGTTTTGGATATCTATCTACATTCATTCTGTCTATGTGTTGCTTCCATTTTTGTCTATATGTATCTATTTTATCAGTTATTGCAAATATTTCAAGTTCCTGTCTTATTTCTGTGTTCTTGATTCTGTCTTCCTTAGTGCACCCTTTAACAGATCTAAAAAATTTCATTTCTGCCGCCGTTATTCTACTTAGATCTTGTTTTCTATGTATCCAGGCTTCTGAACCATAGAGCAGTACCGGTACTGCCAACGTTTTATAAAATTTCAATTGGGTCTCTCTTGTTGTTTTGTTATTATCGTACCACATATTCCCTGGAATTTTGCTATTTTATTAGTTATATTATTATCATAATTAAATTAAATGTCACATCCTAGATAATTGAGATGGTTCACCTGTTCTATGATTTTGTTTCCTATTACTATTTTGGAACAATCTCCTCTACTATTTAATTTTGTACTAGAGCATGCCATTAAATCTTTAGAGAATGAGGAAGGCTTACAACTGAATGGTATTAATAAGCTGTTAGTTTATGCTGATGATGTAGTACTAGTGGCCGATAGTGAGGAGATACTAAAGGACAATACGCACACACTGTTGAGTAACACTAAGAAATTAGGATTGGAAGTAAATATCAATAAAACTAAATATATGGTCACACATAGAAATTCATTATATAATGGAAATGGACAGCTAATGACAAATGAGGGAAATTTTGAGGAAGTGGCTGAATTCAAATACCTAGGAACAGTAATCACAAATAGGAATGAGATGCACAAGGAAATTAAACATAGGCTCAATTCTGGAAATGCGTGCTGTTATGCATTGCAGAGACTCTTGATGTCCCAACTCCTTTCAAAAAACGTTAAACTGAAAATATATATAGAACTATTATTCTACCAGTTATATTATATGGGTGCGAAACATGGACTCTTACTTTAAGGGAGGAAAAGAGATTACAAGTATTTGAGAATAAGGTACTTAGGAAAATTTTTGGACCAAAGAGAGATGAACAAACAGGTGAATGGAGAAGACTACATAACAATGAACTACATGGTCTTTATAGAAAGCCAGATATATTAAGAACAGTTAAGTCTCGTAGACTGCGATGGACAGGACATGTTGCACGTATGGGGAATGAAAGACTTGCATGGAAACTTCTTGTAGGAAAGCCAGAGGGAAAACGCCCAGTTGGTAGGCCAAGAATGAGGTGGGAGAATAACATTAACAATGATTTGAGGGAAGTAGATTATACAGGGAATGATTGGAAAGCATTAGCTCAGGATAGGGATGTATGGAGAGCTTATGTCCGCGCGGTCATGAACCTACGGGTTCGATAGTGCCAGTGAGTAAGTAAGTATTACTATTTTGGATCTGATTTGATGTTTCCCATGGAATGCCATTACCTTAGTTGTATGTGAAACAATATTTAGTACAGTTGAAGTTATGTGGACTGTTTTATTGAGAGATGCAGCTGTAAGGTAGGAGAAATGTGTCTTGATTAGTGGGAGGGGTTAGGTTGAATCCAGGAATGTGATGTAAACCGAGTAGACGGGCATTTAAACTTTATATAGTTTAACAGCAAAGTTTCCTCTTGGTAGATTAGTGGTTTGCGACCTGCCGCGACTACATCTTCAGGTTCTCGGGATTATGTTCTATAAGGACTTTTACATAGCACAAAAATATCGTGGCGTGGTTTGCTTAAGCATGTTAATGAAGCACTTAATTCCTGTTGATAAATTAACCGTACTTAAGTCTACAACCTGTGTATCCCTCCCTATATTGTGTCATGCACAGACTTGATAATCAATATAACTGTCTCCGGATAACACTGGTCAATATGATTTTTGTCTCATGAGTACCAATAGTTGTACTTAATGCTGTTTTTATCGTGTTTTCAAATATGTACTCGGAATTTCTCCATCACCCATAGTTTCTTTATTTTAATTTCAATTAATTGATTTAAATAATTATTTTTTCATTAATTAAATAAAAATAAAACGTAGTTATATTTGATTTTCATATTTATTATATGTTTATTATATATTATTATATGTTATTATATATTTATGACATGTCTGAAGAGGGTACAGTGTACCGAAACAGCTGTCACTGAATTATATAATAAATATGAAAATCAAATAAAACTACGTTTTATTTTTATTTAATTAATAAATATGGATTTTCATCAAGTAAACACCAACTCAATTATTTTTTTAATATACGTTTTTCGTCCATTTGTCCATTGTAAAATAAAACCAAATGAGCTAACTCAAATGGTTTCAGCTATGGAAAAGAGATGTCAAGGCAAATGGAATCCTAATATGCTGGTCGATTATTGTTGGACTATCAAGATGGATGCTCCACAGGCGAAATAGCAGAAAATGGTCTTTTCTTACTTTCTAGATGAGTCCGAATGTTCGAATATTGTGTAGTTACGAATGTAGAAAATACTAAAGTGTTTGAAATTATAAATGCCTGTCTCTCTGAAACCTTGCGTGATGGAGAAAAACCGATATCATATTTGAATTCAGGAGAAAAATACTATCAGAATCGCATATTTTTCTTTCTGAGACAAAAAAAAAAAAAGTTTTTTTTTTTTTGCTCAGTGTATTCTACAATCTTTCAGAAACAAATTGAAAATAAAATTATTAACAGAAACAACTCACTAATATTACTTTTTAAAAATTGATAGTTTGTTTTTTTCATTATTTAATAAAAATAGTTTTAAGATTTGTTAATATATTTACCTAATGCCTTGTATAATAAGCGATAGATTAATTCATCTTAGTTTATTACTTCCTTTGTAGTTTTTTTGTTCTTGCTTATGTATAGTAGATTCGAGCTGTTATTCCTTTCTGTATTCATTCTATCATTAATTTAATTTTAATTGTATTTAATTTCATTGTATTATTAGACATTATTTTCATTATTATTCAATTTGACAGATAATTAATTGTTTAGTATGATTATTATTGTAATTTTTTGTATTTATATGTAACATATGTTTGTCCTGGTGAGTGGAAGAGAAGGCCACATGGCCTTAACTCCACCAGGCTAAATAAATATATTTCTATTTCTAACCACTATTTTATGTCACACGTATTTGTAACCTGAAAAGGGCCGTTTCTGAATGAAGGTGCAGATTTTTAACCTCCAAAGCCGTAGAGGGCGCGTCCTTGCCTCTTCAAGGCATACACGACATCCAGAAGACATCTTAGAAGAATTACACATGGAATCTTTAGAAAACAAAATTCCTGATTATAAGTCAAGATGGATGCAACATGTTCATCGAATGGAAGATCACAGAATACCCAAACAAATGTTAAGATATCAACCTGCAGGAAGAAGACCAGGACGTCCACTCAAAAGACTTTTGGATGGTGTTTCTCTTGAGGCCGAAACAGGTCAACAAATGGCCTAAATTCGTGAATGTACTATGATGATGATGATGATGATGATGATGATGATGATGTATTTGTAACGTATATACCTATTCACCTGAAACCCCGAATTTGTCTAGTCTCATTTTTCAAGTGCATATTTGAGTATGTCGAGAGAACAATAAGATATTGCATTTCACGGATGATGCAATTTTTCTTTTTATGTATAGTAGATTCGAGCTGTTATTCCTTTCTGTATACATAAAGTAAAGTGTTCCCACAACAGACCCGGAGGCCCTTGGGGTAGTAGGAGGTTAAGGCTCCCACTTTTTCTAGACAATCGGCACTTCATGTCAGCCGGGTTGTCAGCCCTGCGTGACGGCCGCCTTTACTCCCAGAACAAGCGTCTGGTACTCATTTCCGTTAGAGGCTGAGTCGACCCCAGGGCCATAGTGCCGCCAGAGGGTTTGGGTCAGTTTAAAAATCCTGACCCCAACGGGACTTGAACCCTCGACCCTCCGGCTTGTAGCTCAGTGCCTTAACCACTACGCTACTGCGTGCCCCCCCTTTCTGTATACATTCTATCATTAATTTAATTTTAATTGTATTTAATTGCATTGTATTATTAGACATTATTTTCATTATTGTTCAATTTGACAGACTATTTAACTCATGCCCCAAATGGGACTCAATGGCCAATCACGTTTCAATGATTTCTGTTTTACAACCAATCAGAGTTGTGTTTCGCGAAATATTTATCAGTGTTATATTTACCATATTAAAGAAAGCTCCTCCTTTTTAATATTCTGAACAGGTCTGACCATTATTTTGCAGTGACTGAGCCTGTAAGAAATACGGCTACCAGATTGTATATATACTGCATGAATGTCAACACATGCCGCATGCGGGAGTTAATATAAAAACATTTGTAGCAATTTATTATACCACCAAAAAAAGAAACCACTGTGTGCACTTTCTTAAATGTATTTTTTCCCAGGTAATAATCCAGAAAAATATAATTGCAATATTTACATCATACGACATCAGAAATGAATTAATATACAGTTTGATGTGTTTCATTTTTTCTCCACTAGAGAGCATTCTTACAAAATTGTGTTCCTTTGGCAATAAATAGTATGATCTGGTTGCAGTGATAAACAAAAGAAGCAGTTGAAGCGTACCTATCGCTTCTCATTTGTTTTCAAACATCGCCGTTTACATTAAATATATAAATATTTTAAAATAACTATAGTTAAATAATGATTTGTGAGTAAACAGCTTAATTTTATTCGTTAAATAGTCCTAACAAATGTCACTCTTGATTTCCAAATTATCATAAGTAATGCCACGAGTGATTTCCAATTTATCTAGAGAATTTGGAAATCAAGAGTGGCATTTGTTAGGACTATTTAACGAATAAAATTAAGCTGTTTACTCACAAATCATTATTTAACTATAGTTATTTTAAAATATTTATATATTTAATGTAAACGGCGATG
Source organism: Diploptera punctata (assembly GCA_030220185.1). Classification (NCBI taxonomy): domain Eukaryota; kingdom Metazoa; phylum Arthropoda; class Insecta; order Blattodea; family Blaberidae; genus Diploptera; species Diploptera punctata. The sequence continues at coordinate 759,595 of JASPKZ010000446.1, read as the reverse complement.
TTTGAAAACAAATGAGAAACTATAGGTACGCTTCTACTGCTTCTTTTGTTTATCACTGCAACCAGATCATGCTATTTATTGCCAAAGGAACGCAATATTGTAAGGAGGAGCTTTCTTTAATATGGTAATTATAACACTGATAAATATTTGGTGAAACACGACTCTGATTGGTTGTAAAACAGAAATCATTGAAACGTGATTGGTCATTGACTCCCATTTGGGGCATGAGTTAAATAGTCATAAGTAATGCCACGAGTGATTTCCAATTTATCTAGAGAATTTGGAAATCAAGAGTGGCATTTGTTAGGACTATTTAACGAATAAAATTAAGCTGTTTACTCACAAATCATTATTTAACTATAGTTATTTTAAAATATTTATATATTTAATGTAAACGGCGATGTTTGAAAACAAATGAGAAACTATAGGTACGCTTCTACTGCTTCTTTTGTTTATCACTGCAACCAGATCATGCTATTTATTGCCAAAGGAACGCAATATTGTAAGGAGGAGCTTTCTTTAATATGGTAATTATAACACTGATAAATATTTGGTGAAACACGACTCTGATTGGTTGTAAAACAGAAATCATTGAAACGTGATTGGTCATTGACTCCCATTTGGGGCATGAGTTAAATAGTATAGATAAATTCACTCCTCACTTCGTGAGTCGTGAATTTATCGATAATTTGGAAATCACTCGTGGCATTACTTACGATAATTAATTGTTTAGTATGACTAATATTGTAATTTTTTGTATTTATATGTAACATCTGTTTGTCCTGGTGAGTGGAAGAGGAGGCTTACATGGCCTATTCACCTGAAACCCCAAATTTGTCTAGTCTCATTTTTCAAGTGCATATTTGAGTATGTCGAGAGAACAATAAGATATTGCATTTCACGGATGATGCAATGCATTTCCTTAAGTGCACAATTCTGAGACTTCTAGATCAATATATCGGAACTAGACCGGAATGAAGGTTAGAATGGCAGATGGAAGAGAAAGGAAACTCTTCTATAGTTTCAAACGCCCTGTTTCATTTCACGGTGTCACAGACAATGGCAGATCACCTTCCCCTCTATTTGGGAGTTCGTGAATCGATTTCCGAAGCGGTGGTCTTTACGGTTCATAGCCCTTCCCTCCCCAATACTTGGCACTTCGTCACTGTACCACCCGGGTTTGGTTGTCAATCCACAGGAAGGTGGGCTGCCAACCAACTGTATCTCTGCCACAATATATTTCTCTTTGTGCTGTCACAGGCAAAACCCATAACAATAAAATAGATGATTACCGTTTATAAAAACGAAGATTTCCAAACCAAATTCGCTATGTGGTTTATCACTTTTAGGACATGAAATAAGCCTATACAGAATAAAAGTAATAATAATAATAATAATAATAATAATAATAATAATAATAATAATAATATTTGGGAACAAAATTAGACCATTCAGGCGATAACACAGTGGAAATTAAAAGAATAGAATCGCACAAACAAAACAAGCAATAAATGCTTTAAACTCTGTTTAGTGGAGCAAAAATATTACAAAAAATAGAAAATTACAAATATATCAAACCATAATTCAGAGCATTTTAACATATGGTGCTGAAGTCTGACAAATTCCTACCAGGGAAATGAAAAGAATTTTAAGTACAGAAATGGATGTTTTAAGAAGATCAGCTGGAAAATCTAGAATGGATAGAATACGAAATAAAGAAATAAGGGAAATTATGGGTGTACAAGAGGAGCCGGACATCATAGACAATCCTTGCACGAAGAAGAAGAAGAAGAAGATTATAAACATTGAAGATATGGAAGTGGATCACGACGATATTTGTACATCAAAAACCAAAAGAGACTTGTGCCGTCGCGGTAAATAAACCTCGCTGAAAGCTAACTCAGGGCCATAGAATGTGGTAATCTGTATTCTGAAGAATACAATAATGTCTTGTCAGAAAATATTCAAAATACGGGTTTGTTATAAGAAATGGCACTACTTATGGGAGAATAGGAAATTGGGACTGGAAGTAAATATCAATAAAACTAAATATTGGGGGCACGCCGTAACGTAATGGTTAAGGCACTGCGCTACAAGTCGGAAGGTCGAGGGTTCAAGTCCCGGTGGGTCAGGATTTTTAAACTGACCAAAACCTTCTGGCGGTACTATGGCCCTGGGGTCGAATCAGCCTCTAACGGAAATGAGTACCAGGCGCTTGTTCTGGGGGTTAAGGCGGCCGCCACGCAGGGCCGACAACCCAGTTGACATCAAGTGCCGATTGTCTAGATAAAGTGGGAGCCTTAACCTCCTACTACCTCAAGGGCCTCTGAGGCCTGTAGTGGGATTACTATATGCTCACACATACAAATACATTAGGCCTATATAATGGAAAGGGACAGATAATGACAAATGAGGGAAATTTTGAGAAAGTGGCTGAATTCAAATACCTAGGAACAATAATCACAGACAGGAATTAGATACACAAAGAAATTAAACATAGGCTCAATTCTATTATGCATTACAGAGACTCTTGACGTCCCAACTCCTTTCAAAAAACATTAAACTGAAAATATATAAAACTAATATTCTACTAGTTATATTATATGGATGCGAAACATGGACTCTTACTTTAAGGGAGGAAAGGAGATTACGAGAATTTAAGATTAAAGTTCTTAGGAAAATTTTTGGACCAAAGAGAGATGAACAGACAGGTGAATGGAGAAGACTTACATAACAGTGAACTGCATGGTCTTTATAGGAAGCCAGATATAATAAGAACAGTTAAGTCTCTTAGACTGCGATGGGCAGGACATGTGGCACGAATGGGAAATGAAAGACTTGCATGGAAGCTTCTTGTAGGAAAACCAGAGGGAAAACGCCCAGTTGGTAGACCAAGAATGAGTTGGGAGTATAACATTAACTATGATTTGATGGTAGTAGATTATATAGGGAATGATTGGAAAAGATTAGCTCAGGATAGGGATGTATGGAGAGCTTATGTCGGCGCCCATGAATCTACGGGTTCGATAGTGCCAGTGAGTAAGTTAGAGGAAATGTGTGAAGGTAGCAACTGCTTGTGGACAGGTACTGTTAGTCTGCAATTCATTTGGGAGCCTGGCGAGAGAGAACTGTCGTTTTATCCCCAGTGTGTTTAATCTGTGACAGATTAAAGGATCCCTGTGTCTGGATCAGGCTGATTGAAAAGAGTATTTCGAATTGGAAATCGAACACTGCAACTTCTTCCTTAGATGAGAAAATGCTCTCCTCTTAATCTCGGTTTACTAAGCTTTTGACCTTTATCAGATCTCTTGTTACTGAGAGCAGGTTGCAAAAAAAGATGAAGTTTGTTTTTATTTTATCGGAAAATTTCACATTTCCTCTTCATAAGTTTACAAACAATATTCTGGTATAAATAAATAATAGTTTTAAAAAAACCAAAACAACACGCTTTATTAGAAAACCGAACTAAAAAATGAAAAATAATTTTAATTTCCAACACGCTTGGGATAAAATTAAAGTGGTCAACAAAAAATCATCTCCAACACATATAGAATAAAACTAGAGTTATCAACAAAAAGAAAATAATTTTACCATCAAAAGCGTGGAGTGTGTTTTGTGATTTTTACGTTTTCTTCTTAGAGACTTTATTTTTACCAATATCTGTTTATCATCAAATATATTAATTGATAAAGAGCACCCCACGCTTTTGATGGTAAAATTAGTTTTTTGTAGATAACTTTAGTTTTATTCTATATGTGTTGGAGATGATTTTTTTGTTGACCACTTTAATTTTATCCCAAGCGTGTTGGAAATTAAAATTATTTTTCATTTTTTAGTTCGGTTTTCTAATAAAGCGCGTTGTTTTAGTTTTTTAAAACTATTATTTATTTATTTATTTATTTATTCAACGACGCTCTTTAACAACTCTAGTCATTAGAGTTCACAGTTCAAATCTGAACGTGAACGATTTTACAGAGAGACCTAATTTCTTAAGACTTGAAATTCTTTTATGTGCCGTAAATCTGCCATACTACAGTGTGATTATAAAGTCCCAGTACATTTTAAAGAAATCGCTTACATATCGTATTTCTGTTACAGCCATTCGAAAGATACAAATATGTTCACCATTGAAGAGCGGATAGAGATTGTTGCTGCACGTTTAAGAGGTCAGTCGTACGACGAAGTTAGAGACAGATTCCAAAGGAAACCCTCACGGGAGACGTGTATCTTGATATGTTGCAACTTTTCTTACAGCCACAGTTACAGCAAGATGGTATCATTGATACAGTGGTGTTGCAACAAGATGGAGCACCACCACACTTTGCTCTGGCTATACGCGGGTATCTCAATGACAGGTTTCCCAAAAGGTGGATTGGAAGGAAATCTCCTCGTATCTGGGCACCTCGTTCGCCAGACCTCGCACCCCTGGACTTTTTTGCTTGGGGGGTTCATCAAGCAACAGGTGTACAGAACCAAGTTTCCTAATCTGCAAGTGCTGAAAGAACGCATACGCCAAGCGAGTGAAATGATTACAGAGGATGTGTTGGTGCATGTTTTCCGGGCGACGGTGCGTCGTTGGGGAACATGTTTTGAGAATGATGGAGGTTATGTTGAACACTAACTTGATAGTAGAAACTACCTTATAATTTTTGTTTTATTTGCGCTACGTTATCCACAAAATGTACTGGGACTTTATAATCACACTGTAGATCCGTAGCATTAGTTCTTTTTTTAGAACCATATTCAAGAGTTTTAGACCCTGAAATACCTATCGGTCCGGAACGGCTGTGAAGCCACGAATCTTGGAAAAATAGGCCAGCAAAGTAACCACTAGTCAATCAGGACCAACGCTATGAAGTGGTGATTGTGATAAAAATGGGTCTTGCTGATGAAATTTCAGCCCAGTATTTGTTTTGGCGATAGAAAAAGCAGGAAAAAACTTCAGTCAAATAGGTCTACACCAGGATTTGAATCTGGGAGCTCCACAATACGAGTTCCAAACGTTACTGCCGAAGACAATTCGCTCGATATTGTTTCTCTGATTTTTAAATTATCTTACTTACTTACTCATTGGCACTATCGAACCCGCAGGTTCATGGCCGCGCGGACATAAGCTCTCCATACATCCCTATCCTGGTCTAATCTTTTCAAATCATTCCCTGTATAATCTACTTCCCTCAAATCATAGTTAATTTTATTCTCCCACCTCATTCTTGGTCTACCAACTGGGCGTTTTCTCTCTGGCTTTCCTACAAGAAGCTTCCATGCAAGTCTTTCATTCCCCATACGTGCAACATGTCCTGCCCCATCGAAGTCTACGAGACTTAACTGTTCTTATTATATCTGGCTTCGGCTTCCATGGCAAAATATGTCATAAACAAAGTTACCAGAACCTGAGGAGTCCTGCATCTGTAAACTCTGTAGCAAACCGTGCCCGAAGTATCACTTAGTGAAGTGCGAAAACAGAACCAAAACAATTCACGAATTAATAGCAAAATTGTAAACCATGTATATAATATTAGTGTACACATTGTGTTTAATAAATATATATATTATATCTGGCTTCCTATAAAGACCATGTAATTCATTGTTATGTAGTCTTCTCCATTCACCAGTCTGTTCATCTCTCTTTGGTCCAAAAATTTTCCTAAGTACTTTATTCTCAAATACTTGTAATCTCCCTTCCTCCATAAAGTAAGAGTCCATGTTTTGCATCCATATAATATAACTGGTAGAATAATAGTTTTGTATATTTCCAGTTTAACGTTTTTTGAAAGGAGTTAGGACATCAATAGTCTCTGTAATGCATAATAGTACACATTTCCAGAATTGAGCCTATGTTTAATTTCTTTGTGCACCTCATTCCTATTTGTGATTATTGTTCCTAGGTATTTGAATTCAGCCATTTCCTCAAAATTTGCCTCATTTGTCTTTAGCTGTCCATTTCCATTATATAATGTATTTCTACGTGTGACCATATATTTAGTTTTATTGATATTTACTTCCAGTCCTAATTCCTTAGTGTTACTCAATAGTGTGTGCGTGTTGTCCTTTAGTATCTCCTCGCTATCGGCCAACAATACTACATCATCAGCATAAACTATCTACACGAGAAAATGTACCGTAGCTATTATATCGATCATTTATGAGAAATTACAATAAAATTGAAAAATTAAATTGATTGAAATTGTCTTCTGGCTCTGCACCCACAATAATATCCAAGAGAAATATCAGAGCGTCCTGTTAGTCTTTGAAACAAGAGTCAATTTAATGAGCCCGATATTCAACTTCTCTAATAAGTCCTTTGATTTCAAAATAATGAAGGGCTCAGTAGATAGGATGTTGTTTTCTGATGATTAACGTTCAAAAATCAAGTAGAGATATGTCCTTCGTCTTCGTAATTTCATTACAAGTAAAAAAAACTACATATAAAACTTTTAGAGAGATTTCAGTCATGTGGAAATTTATTTAATCAGCTTCCGGCTCAACTGCACTTCTACTAGCGCTTGATTTTTCAGTTATATTGTTGTAAACTATAGCTCTTCTTCTGTATTTACTAACATTATTTAATATTTTAAACTTTTTCAAATAAATCTTTATAACATTTTAGACAATTTAAAAATATTTATTTAAATATGCAAATCACAGTATCATGACACTGTTAGACAATATTGTGATGCTAACTGCTATATTTCTCCACAGAGTATATTACTTAGTCTATGATTTTTCTATCGCTGTTTTGGGTTATCGCTGGTTGGATCAGCGTTAGGAAGTGATAAGTAAGTGTACACTCATTTTTAATAAACGTTTGGTAATTTTAATATTTATTAATATATTTTTTAACATAGATTTATTGCAAATATCGGTCATTTAAATTTCATAGCGACGGATAGTAATCGAGGATGGTAATCGATATGTGGTTCGATTGCGGGTTATCGCTGGCTCTGTAAACTCTGGCGCATGCGCACGGTTGTTCTATAAGACTTAGAAAATATTTCACGCTAATTTAAGTGCACTTTTTCCCAGCTAAACTAACTCACTGGCAGTTCATGGCGCGAAGACATAAGCTCTCCATACATCCCTATCCTGAGCTAATGTTTTCCAATCATCCTCTGAATAATCTACTTCCTCAAATCATGGTTGTTATTCTCCCACCTCATTCTTGGTCTACTATGGGTGTTTTCCTCTGGTTTTCCTACAAGTAGTTTTGTACGTGTGTAAATTATTTTTTGTGCGATAGCGCGTTCTGTCGTACTTACAGCAATGGCGACCATGATTGAAAGTTCAACTTCCTAAATTTCGGGTTTGCCAACCTAAATAACTATACTGTAATATTATATATTACCGACCTTGTGCGGGAAGTAAAACCACTGCCCTTTATATACAATGTATATACAAAAATATATCCTAAAAGTAGTGTTAATATACATTATACGAAACAAATCACTGCATTTTAAATGAACTGAACTTTATTTGAAACAATATAAAACAATAAATACGTACCTGCCGCCATTTTATGATAACTGGTGTAACAGCCTGCTATAATCTCAACTGATAAACATTGCCCACACTGTTAACGTTAGTCAATTGTTTACAATGAACGCAAATATTTACTACAAATATGTTATTATTTTACTATTCATTATTGTTGTGAAAACACCATCGCGCAAAAAATAATGTACAACGCACGTTTGTGAAGTGTTTTACAGAATCTCGCAAATTAAAAATCTCGCTATCGCTTGGTTTTTAAACATTTCCTCGCTTCTGTAAAAACCACTACCCAACCTGGCATCGTAATATACTATTTCCATCGCTTAAATTCTATCTTAAAAACTTGAGCATATTAGGTCATATCTTTGTATGACATAATTTTTAAAAAATATAATTATAAGTACTTGATATATGTCTTCCTCAATTAAAATGGATTTTTGTTTAAAAAACTTGGTCAATTAGTTAAAACCACGTAGGCCTTTCAGAACATGGTAACAAATGACATGCCGAAGATGGAACATATTCTGAAAGATGAACAGACAGGTGAATGGACAAGACTAGTAACAATGTTAACTAATTGATGAAGTATTTTTAAACAAAAATGAGGAAGACTGATATTCAGGTACTTATATTAAAATCACTGAGCAAGGAAAAATAAACTTTTTTGTCTCAGAAAAAAAAATGTGATTCTGATAGTATTGTTCTCCTGAATTCAAATCTGATATCGGGTTTTCTCCATCACGCAAGGTTTCCGAGAGACAGGAATTTATAATTCCAAACACTTAAATATTTTCTACATTCGTAAGTACACAATATTCGAACATTCGGACTCACCTAGAAAGTAAGAAATGACGATTTTCTGCAATATTTCGCCTGTGGAGCATCCCTCCTGCTGGTCCAACAATAATCGACCAACATATTAGGATTCCATTTGCCTTGATATCTCTTTTCCATAGCTGAAATCTCCTGGTGAAAGTGTTCACCGTTTTATTTTACAATGGACAAATGGACGAAAAAATTTTACTAAAAAAATAATTATTTAAATCCATTAATTGTTATTGAAATAAAAAACTGTGGGTGATGAGGAAATTTCGAATACATATTTGAAAACACGATAAAAAACTGCATTTTATGTACAACTATTGGTACTCATGAGACAAAAATCATGTTGACCAGTGTAATCTATTTATACATGAAGGAGAAACATATATAATCAGGAGATTGGATGGACCGACAAAATTGGCTATTCGGAATCGGACGATGTCAAAGACATTAATCAACCGATTTTCTATTATTATTATTATTATTATTATTATTATTATTATTATTATTATTGTTATTACTATTATTATTATTGTAATTACTATTATTATTATTGTTATTACTATTATTATTAATATTATTATTATTAATATTATTATTATTATTGATATTATTATTGTTATTATTATTATTATTATTATTATTATCCTTGTTGTAATAAATGTGATTTGCTTGTAAGATATATACACACGATACGATTTGCTGGTGTCTCTTGAAATTTTGACAGTATCTTAATCACAAAAGGGACAAGAAGGAAATAGGTCTCCCAGTGGACGTCACGATTGGCTGGCAGCTAAAAGGGGGTTTTGTGATGTTCTTTGTGATCTGTAAATTAACAAGCCCTTTGTATGACACGCGTCCGATCTCAGAATTATAAACTATAGAAACAAAACTAAAACGCGAAACATCCTTAATATGAAGAATTACATAACCATGTGTTTATATGCTGCATTTTTTCACATTATATATATATATATATATATGTGTGTGTGTGTGTGTGTGTGTGTGTGTGTTTCAACGACACAGCGGCTGCAATGTTTTTTTTCGAAACAAACTCGGCATTTGGTAAAAAAAATTAAGGATAGTAGGGCCGACTTCGTTAAACAACAAATGGATTAGGAGTGCTGGTTAATCGGAAACAAAGATTTCAAAATCTCTCTAGCGGCCGCCATGTTTGTTTTCTCGCAACGTAACTGGATACTTACGATTTAATGAGTCCGTCGCCATGGCGTAGTCGGTAGAGTCCCTACCTTCCACTCCGGCGACCCGGGTTCTATTCCCGGCGGGGTAGGGGATTTTAAATCTCCACCTTGGGTCTGGGTGTGTGTCCTGTCGTTGTGAAAGTTAACAAAGGGTAAAAGAAAAATGGTAAAATAAGAAAGAAAACTTGTATTAAAAAATGTAATGAGATGCACAAAGAAATTAAACATAGGCTCAATTCTGGAAATGCGTGCTATTATGCATTACAGAGACTTTTGATGTCCCAACTCCTTTCAAAAAACGTTAAGCTGAAAATATATAAAACTATTATTCTACCAGTTATATTATATGAGTGCGAAACATGGACTCTTACTTTAAGGGAGGAAAGGAGATTGCGAGTATTTGAGAATAAAGTTCTTAGGAAAATTTTTGGACCAAAGAGAGATGAACAGACAGGTGAATGGAGAAGACTACATAACAATGAACTACATGGTCTTTATAGGAAGCCAGATATAATAAGAACAGTTAAGTCTCGTAGACTGCGATGGGCAGGACATGTTGCGCGTATGGGGAATGAAACACGTGCATGGAAACTTCTTGTAGGAAAGCCAGAAGGAAAACGCCCAGTTGGTAGACCAAGAATGAGGTGGGAGAACAACATTAACTATGATTTGAGGGAAGTAGATTATATAGGGAATGATTGGAAAGCATTAGCTCAGGATAGGGATGTATGGAAAGCTTATGTCCGCGCGGCCATGAACCTACGGGTTCGATAGTGCCAGTGAGTAAGTAAGTAAGTAAGTAAGGTGGATATATTTCGTAAACCATAAAATTTGGACCATAAATTGAACTTTCTGTTGAATTCGCGTAATTTATGCAGTTCCTGTACGACGAAATGTGTAAGTTAGAATTATTTTGTGTAACGTATCTATTTCTCTTTCAAAAATAAAGCCAGGAAAGACTCTGTAATGAAATTATACAAGACAATGGCAGTGCCTATTATTACTTATGGATCCGAAACATGGACAGTGACAACACAACAATCTGCCAGAATACAAGCTGCTGAAATGAGATTCCTCAGACCAATAGCAGGATATCAAAGGACAGACAAAAAACATAACACAAAAATAACACAACAACTAAAAATAGAAGAATTAAACTCAATAGTAGAGAAATACAGAACAAACTGGAAAGAACACTTGTCAAGTATGACTGAGAATAGAATACCAAAAGCAACATACAACTATTCACCACGAGAAAGAAGAAGTTTGGGAAGACCAAGGTGTAATATATATTGAAGTATATCATAATATATATTGAAGTATATCATAATATATATTGAAGTATATCATAATATATATATATTTTATAATATGAACATTCATTATAATGTATGACTGTCCTAAATTAACACAATTATTGACCTAATTGATCTTTTTGTTAAAATATGCTGAAGAATGATTTTAAAGAATTCTGTCATGAATATTTAAATAGGTATTACCTTTGTAGTTATTTGGAAAAGTCATGCAGTATAAGGGATTGTTACACAATAGGTAGTCTTACCTAATGATGACTTAGCTTTTAAAAGGTCATAGGTTAAGCGCATTCAATATGCTTTTCAGAAAGGGAGAATCTGGTTACATGTACAATACAACCAAATTGATTCTCACGTATACATTGTAACTACGTCATTACTCAACTGGTATATATGTATGAAACTTATGATTGTAAGTTAGACAGTTTTTTTCATCGGTGTTACCGATACCCTGTCTCACGTTTTTTGTATTAAAGTCTGTTTGTTTCTCACTACTGCTCCGCTGTGTCTTCTTATAGTTAGGTTTAATCCTATCTACTAACCACATTTCCGAAGAATTCCTGGGGTTGATTCCTAATCTATAAATTTACAGATATCTACTAGAACTTCAAGACGATCTTCACCTCCTGACACAACTCTTACTTATTTTGATTATTATTTATACTTTAAAAATAATCCTTATAATTATAGAAGGAATCGACCACCCAGATATTACATGGTGGCAGCGCATCGGGATTGGAAAACCAGCGAGCAGTGAGACATCCGAAGGTGCGAACGAGCTGGAGAGACTCTTCAATTAGTCCCAGATAATTCAGAGCCTATCTCGAGGGATCAACGCTCCAGAGTAATCCACAGGCGCCGTGGTACCCGTAAACGCACCAGAGGAAAGCAGACAGTGGTCCTGAGGCCAACACCAGCAGCCACCGACGCGCTCGAGGGACGTCCTTGGTGTTCAGCCGTTGGCAGCCTGCACCGCGAGAGGAGTCGCACCCTGAGGGGAGCTGAAAGGCCATCACTACGACTCTGAACTGTGCATCTCAGACCACCCTACATCTTTCTTTAGGTGAGTCCAATTCCATTATGGCTAGCGAGGGCGATATTGATATTAGCGAGGAAAGCTATATCCCTGTAGTTCAAGCAGTTAAGTTGATACCCCGAACATTCGATGGAAACCCCAAACATTTAAGAGAATTTATAGAAGGAGTAGAAGCTGCGGTTCAGGTAGTCCATCCAACCAAACAACCCTTATTGTTAAGATTTATAGAATCCAAAATTTCAGGAGACGCTAAAGATAGACTTTTAGCTAGGACAGAGAGAGAAACTTGGATTCAAGTTAAAGCAATATTGGAGGAGAACTTTTCTGTAAGGAGAACGCTAGAATATTATGCAGGAATACTCTTTAATTCAAAACAAAGTACAAATGAAACAGTTGCACAGTGGGGTTCAAGATTAGATGGAATAGCCATGGATTTAAGAAGAGAAGTCAGAAATAGATTGGAGAGGTTAGAAAGACGCGATAATTCGAGATATGTAGAAGGAGGCCTACAGCTGATAGGAGAATTTTTAAAAGGTACTTTCGTAGCAGGGTTAAAGGACGATAAGATTAAGTATATAGTAAAGGCTAAGGGTGAAGAAGAATCATTAGCGCAACTAATCGAAACCGCATTACAGGAAGAAAGCGAGGTAAAGTCCACGAGATTTAGGGTAATCAAAATGGACAAGGACATCCAATCACAGGGGCAGTAAAAAGGGAATTTAGAAGACCGTACGGATCAGAGATAAAGAGAGAGGTTAACCTGGCCACAAAAGAAATAAGGTGTTATAATTGTAATGAGATAGGGCACATTAGTAGAGAATGTGGTAAGAGACCGCAACCCCGTAGGCATGGAGGACGGGACAGAGCAGCTCTGGGAGGCCGCCAGGGAAACGAGAATTCGGGTTACCTGAGCAGTCGCAGGTAATCCTCCCGTCTGACTGCGCGCCAGGACTCATGGAGTGCCTGAGGGATCATACTAGGGTAAATATGGAAGGGGAATTACCTGAACTAGTTGATCAGAAGTTTAAGGATAGGATAGATAAAGCCGCTAAAATAGTTAGTGACGCAAACGAATCCCCAGATGACAGTGTTTGTTGGGCAGTGTCGCAAGGCGAACTGCATAAGTTGACTAGAACGCCGATAAATGGGTTCTGTGACTGTGGGCCTAGCGTGGTTGGGGAACGCCAAGAGACTGTAGGCTCGAAACAGTGGAATAATAGAGAGAAACGCCAAGAGACTGTAGGCTCGAAACAGTGGAATAATAGAGAGAAACGCCAGGAGATTGTAGGCTCGAAACAGTGGAATAATAGAGAGAAACGCCAAGAGACTGTAGGCTCGAAACAGTGGAATAATAGAGAGAAACGCCAGGAGATTGTAGGCTCGAAACAGTGGAATAATAGAGGGAAACGCTACGAGTCGTCCACAAGGGATAGAACTTGGGATAGTGGATTTAAGGAAAAATCCAAGGACACCAAACCTACCTCAATGGAGACAGCGTGTTGTGAGATCGAAGTAGGGACTCTTAATGCTATTAATCAGTGGGACGCCTCTGGTTATGAACCGAGACCCTGGGAGATGTATATCCTAAGTGAACAATTAAAAAATGGCCTAGGTTTAGTATTGATAGATACTGGTGCACAAATATCATTAGTTAAAGAAACATCACTAAAGAGAAACGTTATAAAGGATAACTGTAATATGAAAATACAAGGTATTAGTGGGAACTCTATAAAAGTAAATGGGATAACTCAATTAGTATTGAATAATTGTGAAAATCATACAGTTGTTAATTGTCATATAGTAGATAAATTACCCAGAGATTTAGATATAATTTTAGGCCAAGACTGGCTCATGGAACAAGGTTATATGTTAAATAAAAAGATGATTATTCCTCCGTATAGTGAAAATTTAATGGAATTTCCTACGAACGAAAGAGGGAACAGATTCATAGAACGGCAAATTTTACAGCCAGGGCTAATTTGCGCTAACGGGATAACAAAATGTGATAAGACATTCACATGCCTAGTAATTAATTTAACAGCTGACGCACAGATAATAAAGAAAATACCAGAACTAGTTAAACCGCCCACTCAAATAAGTAAGGAACAGGAAGTATCAGTTGAAAATTTCGTACCTCAAAGATTAGATTTATTAAATAAAAATCTGAGACTTGAACACGTGAAAGAAGGAGCCCATAGTATACGAAACATTTGCACAGAATACGCGGACATATTTAAGCTTCCGGGAGATAGACTAACAAGCACAACAGCTGCTACACATTCCATACCCACACCTTCAATTCCTAAAGGAAGAGCTATAACTTTGAAGAATTATAGGTTAGCAGAGGCTCATCAAGAGGAGATTGACAAACAAGTTACACAAATGTTAGAAGACGGTATTATCGCACATAGTAAGAGCGAATGGAATTTTCCACTAATAGTAATACCTAAAAAGGAAGATGCTTCTGGAAAGAAAAAGTGGCGAATTTGTATAGATTTTAGAAAGTTAAACGAAGTAACCGTAGGAGACAGCTATCCTCTTCCTAATATACAAGATATATTAGACAAAATAGGAAAGGCTAGATATTTTTCAGCAGTAGATTGCGCAAGTGGATACCTTCAGGTGCCGATCGCTGAGGAAGACCAATGTAAAACCGCTTTTAGCACCCCTAACGGACATTTCGAGTACAAGAAAATGCCTTTTGGAGTTAGGTCGGGACCAGCTACATTCCAAAGGATGATGAACTCGGTACTCCAAGACTCAATAGGCAATAGATGCTTTGTGTACATGGACGATATATTAGTAATGGGCGAAACCTTAGAAGAACATAATAAAAAATTACGGGAAGTGTTTAATCAGTTACGGAAACACAATTTAAAAATCGAACCTGATAAATGTGAATTTTTGAGAGAAGAATTAAAATATCTAGGACACGTGGTTACCGCTCAAGGTGTCAAACCCGATCCGAATAAGATACAGGCAGTTACCGAATTTCCAACTCCAAAGACACCTAAAGACATAAAATCATTCTTAGGTTTGGCAGGATATTACAGAAAATTTATAGAAGAATTTAGTGCGATTGCAAAACCTCTGACTGAATTGTTAAAGAAAGATAAAAAATGGAAGTGGGAAGATACGGAACAGAATAGCTTCAATAAATTGAAAGATAAATTAACGACAGCTCCGTTGTTACAGTATCCAGATTTCACACAAACCTTTATAGTAACGACAGACGCGAGTGGATACGCTTTAGGCGCAATTCTTAGTCAAGGAACGTTAGGAGATGATAAACCCATTGCTTACGCTAGCAGGACTTTAAATCAAGCCGAATCGCATTACAGCACTGTAGAAAAGGAACTATTAGCAATAGTATGGGCATGCAGACATTTTAGACCTTATTTACTAGGACGTAAATTTCAAGTAGTGACAGATCACAAAGGATTGGTCTGGCTATTTAAAGTGAAAGACCCTAGTTCGAGATTAATACGTTGGAAACTTCAACTTTCAGAATTTGAATTCGAAATTCATTATAGGGCAGGTAAAAGACACGTAAACGCAGATAGTTTGAGTAGACACCCTGTAGAATGTTGCACCTTGGATAATACGCACTTAACTGAGGATCGTAAGAAGGAAATAATCAAGGAATTTCACAGCTGTCCAATTGGAGGACATCTTGGAATCAATAAAACTACCGATCGAATTAAATTATACATAACTTGGCCGGGAGTAGAGAAAGACGTAACCAATTACATTAAAACTTGTAAGATTTGTCAATTTAATAAAGACGAGAAGCAGAAAGTAAAACAACCTTTAGAGGTCACGGACACACAAAAGGAACCTTGGATAAAAATTTATTTAGATGTAGTGGGACCACTTCCGCTAACCGAGAGAGGTCATAAATATATATTAACTTGTCAAGATAACTTAAGTAAATATTTAATAGTCATACCCTTAAAGACACAAACAGCTGAAGAAGTGACAGAAGCTTTCGTAAACAATGTTATTTTAATTTATGGGATTCCTGATATCATATTAACTGATCAAGGAACAAATTTTATGTCAGATTTATTTAAAAGAATATGTAAACTATTTAAGATTCAGAAACTAAGCACTACTGCTTATCACCCTGAAAGTAATGGAGCTCTAGAAAGAACTCATAAGACCTTAGTAAACTACTTACGTTGTTTTTGCAATCCTAGAGGAGCCGATTGGGACAAATGGTTACCTTTCGCCAGTTTTACGTACAACACTACCCCCCATAGTATTACTAAATACTCTCCTTATGAATTATTGTATGGAAGAAAATGTAATATCCCAGGAATTTTACAAACTAAATCACAACCTTTATATAATTACGACGATTTAATTCTAAATGTACGGAATAAATTGCAAAGTTGTCATGAGATAGCTAGAGAAAGGCTTATTAAGTTTAAGGAACTACAACGATCGCGTGTGAAAAGCAATTATGTTGAATTCAAGAAGGATGATCTAGTACTTCTCAGAGTAGAAAATAGGAATAAATTAGATCCAATATGGAAAGGTCCATATGAGGTTAAGACTACTGAAGGTCACAACGTGATAATACAAAAGTTAGGTAAACGCAAATATGAGACGGTACATTCAAATAGATTAAAGCCATATTTTCCTTTGCAGGGAAAAGAAAATGAAACTTCATAACACATGGGTAACGCTAAAAATGTTAATACCATTTTGGTTGGGGAAGCTTACAGACGCTCAAGAAGTAAAAGCTCTGGATTCGAAGACCGGTGTGTACTTTGACGAGATAGGAATTATACAATTTTACCCTATACAATGGAAAGTGGTAAGTTATATAAACTTGGAACCAACTAGAGATCTTTGGAAACAGACAAAAAATCATTTACGGTTGATAACTGATTATTGTGATAAGATAAAGGGAGAAAAGTGGTATCATTTGACAGATTGTGGGAGTTTAAATCACTTTGTAAAACCAAAAGTCAGGTATGTTGAAAATTTAAAAGAATTAGTCACAGAATATTTAAAAACACCTAATGAACAGAATACTAGAAGCAAGAGAGGCGTTTTAAATTTTATGGGAGATATTGCTAAGATATTATTCGGTACTCTGACTCAATCTGATGCAGAGGAATATAATAAGCACATTTCACAGTTAGAGAAGGAACAGGCAGAATTTTTGCATATTCTAAAGGATGAAATTACAGTGATTAAATCAACCATTAATTCAGTTAACTTAACTATAGCAAGGGTGAACCGGAATGAAAATATTTTAAAAAATGGTTTAATAAAATTAAATAATTATACCACTAATAGGATTAACGCACTGCAGAAGGAAATAGAAGGTATTAGTTTAGCCAATGAACAAATAAGGATTTCTCTTAGAGGTGTGGAAGAATGCCAGCATTCTTTTGAGCTTCTTATAGACGCATTTGTACACGCAGAGCAAGGAACTCTTCAACCTCAATTAATTACGGTGGAAAGAATTAAGAATGTTATGAAAGCCCAAACGCTACCAACTGGTCTGGACTACCCTAATTTTTCTTTTTCAGAACTTCAAAATTTAATTACACCTCACACCTATTCTTATAAACAATATCTAGTATATGTATTACAAATACCCCTTCTCTCTCCTACTCCGTATCACTTGTATAAAACACTTCCTTTTCCTGTCAAGAAGGAAGGTAATATTTACATTTTTCTAAGCGCAAACAAAGAATATATTTTCAGTGACCCGTTGAGACAACATTACGGAAAAATGACAACTAATGAACTAACAGGATGTTTTCGTCCTAATCTTTTGCATTATGTATGTAAAGAAAATATACCGATTTATTTGTACACCCCTGAAGCTGATTGTGAAGCTTCACTTCTTCATCCATCCACCACTAAAGTTCCAAAAAGTTGCGAGACTAGAATTTTCACATTGAACAAATCCTACTGGATTCCCTTATATTTATCTAATGAATGGTTATTTGTCACCCCAAAACCAGATCGTATGACTGTGTTATGTGGCGACAAATCAACACAACTCAATATTGAAAAGGAAGGTAAATTATCGCTAGGACAGAATTGCAAGGCTTTTAATGCCCACGTAACCTTACATGCCATGAGTAATTTGGTAAGTAACTTAACCATAGATTTTATACCGACAGCACCTCTTGACTTCGACTGTTGCTTTGATATGGATAAAACTAACGACTACGAGAAATTACAATTGGACATGCCTATGTCTAACCTAATGTCATCGGTAGATGATTTGAGAATGGCCAGTATGAAGGCCGATGATTTAGGTAAGTTAATAAAACAGCAAGAAGAAAATGATTATTCGAAGTGGTATATACATATAACCACATGGAGTTCTGTAATGGGTACGATCATATTCGTAACCTTGACTTGTTGTTGTTGCATTTGCTGTTGTAAGAGCTACAGAACTTTAATATTTTGGTTATGGGATAAATGGACTCCAAGAAAATGCTGGAAGGAGACGACCGAGAGGCTGTGTGTTAACATACATAATTACTCTGGGCATGATCGTGTAGTATACACTAAAACTACAGGTAATGATGAGAGTTCACCTGTCGTGTCCCTCAAGTCATCACCGCTTATCGGAGAAAGAATTAGAGACCCCAGTTGTCCACAGAATGTATCCCCAAAAGATGAAGAAGATAAAGATAGTATTGCGCATAGAACTAGAAATAAAAATAAAACATTTCGTTAGTAAAGTTTCGAATTATGTAATTCAAAACTTTCTATAGGGGGAAGAGTGTAATATATATTGAAGTATATCATAATATATATTGAAGTATATCATAATATATATTGAAGTATATCATAAATATATATATATTTTATAATATGAACATTCATTATAATGTATGACTGTCCTAAATTAACACAATTATTGACCTAATTGATCTTTTTGTTAAAATATGCTGAAGAATGATTTTAAAGAATTCTGTCATGAATATTTAAATAGGTATTACCTTTGTAGTTATTTGGAAAAGTCATGCAGTATAAGGGATTGTTACACAATAGGTAGTCTTACCTAATGATGACTTAGCTTTTAAAAGGTCATAGGTTAAGCGCATTCAATATGCTTTTCAGAAAGGGAGAATCTGGTTACATGTACAATACAACCAAATTGATTCTCACGTATACATTGTAACTACGTCATTACTCAACTGGTATATATGTATGAAACTTATGATTGTAAGTTAGACAGTTTTTTTTCATCGGTGTTACCGATACCCTGTCTCACGTTTTTTTGTATTAAAGTCTGTTTGTTTCTCACTACTGCTCCGCTGTGTCTTCTTATAGTTAGGTTTAATCCTATCTACTAACCACATTTCCGAAGAATTCCTGGGGTTGATTCCTAATCTATAAATTTACAGATATCTACTAGAACTTCAAGACGATCTTCACCTCCTGACACAACTCTTACTTATTTTGATTATTATTTATACTTTAAAAATAATCCTTATAATTATAGAAGGAATCGACCACCCAGATATTACAAAGGAAAAGATGGAAAGAGCAGCAATTTGGAGCCGGAACAGGCTAGTAAATAAGCCTAAACAGTGAAGAAGAAGAAGAAGTTACTTATTTCTGCTACGAAAAGTAATAATGATTCCAGAGGATCAATGAAAATCAAAAAACGAAAAGTAACTCAATCTGCGTTTTATGTGATATCTAGATCATATTATTTTATGAGGAAATGAAACCTCGGTACGAGGCTATCGATAACATTTATCTTCACTTTTATGGCTCGCGGTCTTGAATATGCGTCGATATATATAAAACATATGTGCTTGAGGGTAAGTTGTTTTCGCAGGTGCGGTTTATAAACGTTCAGATTATGTTATAAACGCTTACTGCATCGCTTTACATTATTATTATATCTATGTTAAGCGGAACGGAAATGAAGCTTTAAAGCTTTCAACTCAAGTTATGTTGAAAATTGCTAACAGCGGTTGGCTTGTTTATTACTAAATGGTTCAGTGCCTTATTTGTTGTTGTTTCAATTACTATACCAGAGGATAATCCTGTGCGCTGTTTTTTATTCACCTGATCCACTTCATTACATGCGCCAATGTTCTCTATGATGATGAAGTCCATGAGGTAAAACGGAAAGGATTGTTTCAAAATACAAAATGTGCAGAGATTATCAACAATTTGCATCTTTTGTATGTTTGTGGTTTTTTTACAGTTTCTAGCTCTATCCATGTACCAATTTATTTTTACTTAATATTTAATTTTAGGAAGTGATATTTTGAGGTTATTTTAATTATATTATTTTTAGTCTGGTCATCTTACCTCAATATTAATGTTGATTTGTTCTTGGACATGTTTCAAAACAATTCTGTTTTATCGTCAGCTTGTCCAGACTGGTTTGATTTAATAATCAATTGAGTTGGTGTTTACTTGATGAAAATCCATATTTATTAATTAAATAAAAATAAAACGTAGTTTTACTTGATTTTCATATTTATTATATAATTCAGTGACAGCTGTTTCGGTTCACTGTGCCTTCTTCAGACATATTTTTTTCATAATTCATATTTATTATATAATTCAGTGACAGCTGTTTCGGTACACTGTGCCTTCTTCAGACATGTTTTTTTCATATTTATTATATAATTCAGTGACAGCTGTTTCGGTACACTGTGCCTTCTTCAGACATGTTTTTTCATATTTATTATATAATTCAGTGACAGCTGTTTCGGTACACTGTACCTTCTTCATTCAGACATGTTTTTTTCATATTTATTATATAATTCAGTGACAGCTGTTTCGGTACACTGTGCCTTCTTCAGACATGTTTTTTCATATTTATTATATAATTCAGTGACAGCTGTTTCGGTACACTGTGCCTTCTTCAGACATGTTTTTTCATATTTATTATATAATTCAGTGACAGCTGTTTCGGTACACTGTGCCTTCTTCAGACATGTTTTTTCATATTTATTATATAATTCAGTGATAGCTGTTTCGGTACACTGTGCCTTCTTCAGACATGTTTTTTCATATTTATTATATAATTCAGTGATAGCTGTTTCGGTACACTGAATTATATAATAAACATGTCTGAAGAAGGCACAGTGTACCGAAACAGCTGTCACTGAATTATATAATAAATATGAAAAAAACATGTCTGAAGAAGGTACAGTGTACCGAAACAGCTATCACTGAATTATATAATAAATATGAAAATCAAGTAAAACTATGGTTTGATTTATGTTGCATTATGTTGACCAACCACAGGATGGAGCTAACATCGGCATCCAGGGTGTGCAACATAAATCAAACCAGTTTGGACATGCTGACGATAAAACAGAATTGTTTTGAAACATGTCCAAGAACAAATCAACATTAATATTGATGTAAGATGATCAGACTAAAAATAATATAATTATTTTTACTTACTTACTTACTTACTCACTGGCAATATCGAACCCATAGGTTTGTGGCCACGCGGACATAAGCTCTCCATTCATCCCTATCCTGAGCAAATGCTTTACAATCATTCCCTGTATAATCTGCTTCCTTCAAATCGTAGTTAATTTTATTATCCCACCTCATTCTTAGTCTACGAATTGGGCGTTTCCTTCTGGCTTTCCTACAAGAAGCTTCCATGCACGTCTTTCATTCCCCCATACGTGCTACATGTCCTGCCCATCGCAGTCTACGAGACTTAACTGTTCTTATTATATCTGGCTTCCTATAAAGACCATGTAGTTCATTGTTATGCAGTCTTCTCCATTCACCTGCCTGTTCATCTCTCTTTGGTCCAAACATTTTCCTACTAACTTGTAAGTTCTCACAGACGCGGAAGCTCCTTGCCTCCCTTAAAGAAGAGGCATTCCATTGCAGACATTAAGGTGGGCACAGGGGTTTGGCTCAGCACTCATAAAGTGTGATGGTGATTGGTTTTGCCATAATTTTATGCTTCTTCTTCTTTTCCTTCTTCCTTCCAAGTATTAGGCCAAGGCCTATTACGATCCTATAGAAAATTTTCCCTCCAGCGTTTTATAGGACGGCCCAGAGATTGTCCTTTTTCATGCTTTGGTCGTCATATGTTTGATCCTTCCGGGAAATTCTCGTATAAGACTTGAAAGCATAATAATAGTTCCTTCGATTGGTTGCTGGCCAAAGGAATGCAAGACCAGTGATGGGGCTGCCATCTTATAGCCTCTGGTCAGGCTTTTCTGAAGAAGAAAAGAAGAAATGGAAGAAAGGAAAGACTCCCTAGCTCTCGGATGCCCTAATAGCGTCGGGGTCGAAAAAACAAGATTTAACCAAGTGAGATTAGATAGTAAAGTTAAGAGTCTGGTATAAGTAAGTGGAAGAAAGGAATAAATACCGGATCGGTTAAAGATAAAAGTAAAGAGCAAAACACAAGTAAGTGGGAGCAATGTTTTGCTCAGCTTGGGCACCTTGTGGTCGCCATCCACATATTCCCTAGATGGGGTCTCCTGAGGGCTAATTTTATGCTTTCATTCATATATAAATCAAATAGAAGAGTGGAAAGTGGACAGCCTTTGTTTTACACCTTGGATTATTAGTCATAAGTAATGCCACGAGTGATTTCCAATTTATCTAGAGAATTTGGAAATCAAGAGTGGCATTTGTTACGACTATTTAACGAATAAAATTAAGCTGTTTACTCACAAATCATTATTTAACTATAGTTATTTTAAAATATATTTAATGTAAACGGCGATGTTTGAAAACAAATGAGAAACGATAGGTACGCTTCATCTGCTTCTTTTGTTTATCACTGCAACCAGATCATACTATTTATTGCCAAAGGAACGCAATATTGTAAGAATGCTCTCTAGTGGAGAAAAAAAATGAAACACATCAAACTGTATATTAATTCATTTCTGATGTCGTATGATGTAAATATGACAATTATATTTTTCTGGATTATTACCTGGAAAAAATACATTTAAGAAAGTGCAAACAATGGTTTCTTTTTTTGGTGGTATAATAAATTGCTAAAAATGTTTTTATATTAACTCCTGCAAACGCTATGTGTTGACATCTATGCACTATATATACAATCTGGTAGCCGTATTTCTTATAGGCTCAGTCACTGCAAAATAATGGTCAGACCTGTTCAGAATATTAAAATGGAGGAGCTTTCTTTAATATGGTAATTATAACACTGATAAATATTTCGTGAAACACGACTCTGATTGGTTGTAAAACAGAAATCATTGAAATGTGATTGGTCATTGACTCCCATTTGGGGCATGAGTTAAATAGTCTATCATTTGATGATTGGGTTATTTATCTTTATTCGAATTCGTGTGTTATGAATATCTTATTTAGTCTTACTTACTTACTCACTGGCACTATCGAACCCGTAGGTTCATGTCCGCGCGGACATAAGCTCTCCATACATCCCTATCCTGAGCTAATGTTTTCCAATCATTCCCTGTATAATCTACTTCCCTCAAATCATAGTTAATGTTATTCTCCCACCTCATTCTTGCTCTACCAACTCGGCGTTTTCCCTCTGGCTTTCCTACAAGAAGCCTCCATGCAAGTCTTTCATTCCCCATACGTGCAATATGTCCTGTCCATCGCAGTCTACGAGACTTGACTGTTCTTATTATATCTGGCTTCCTATAAAGACCATGTAGTTCACTGTTATGTAGTCTTCTCCATTCGTTTGTCTGTTCATCTCTCTTTGGTCCAAAAATTTTCCTAAGAACTTTATTCTCAAATACTTGTAATATCCTTTCCTCCCTTAAAGTAAGAGTCCATGTTTCGCACCCATTTAATATAACTGGTAGATTTGACCTCCGGAAAATTTTACCCCAGTTGAACCCATGTCCGCATTTCTTGACGGTTGTATTTTTACGGTGAAATATCGTCACTCTTTCGACCAAGGTACTTTTTTCGTCTGGCTTATCACCTTCGACCAATCCGGCATGGGTAACCCTATCGGCAGCAATGCTACCGCTGGCATAGCTCTCAGGATCATTTAAGCACGCAAGCCACTCCACCACGACAAGGTAAAGATACCATGGTCTTATTTTAGTCTACTTTTACGATTCTCTTTGTTGTTATATTCTTTAATATCCTATGTGAAATGAATCCAAGAGCTTTATTTTCAATTTAGAACAAAGCAGCTCTTCATATTTGCTTAATTAAAAAATGTGTCGCTCTCCAAGATGAACTCTGTTATTGTAAAAAAACACTTAAAGTTAGAACATTCTCGTAGAAACGGTGCAACCATGTAATAATGTGTCATTATCAGCTGGAAAAAGTTGGATGTTACTAAGAGATTTTACATTCTGAGAAGATAAAGCATAAGGCTTCAGAAACCTAAGAAGTATTGTTTACATGCATCATCTCTGTAGAAACAGCTGATTCCTTAATGCTATTATACCAATTTATTTATTTTTGTCTTTTTTCTCTTGGTCAACGGCCATACCATGTTGAAAATACCGGTTCTCGTCCGATCATCGCAGTCAAGCAACATTGGGCATGGTTAGTACTTGGATGGGTGACCGCTTGGGAACACCACGTGCTGTTGGCAACTTTTGGGGCACGCCGTAGCGTAGTGGTTAAGGCACTGAGCTACAAGCCAGAGGGTCGAGGGTTCAACTCCCGTTGGGGTCAGGATTTTTAAACTGACCCAAACCCTCTGGCGGCACTATGGCCCTAGGGTCGACTCAGCCTCTAACTTAAATGAGTACCAGACGCTTGTTCTGGGGGTAAAGGCGGCCGTCAGGCAGTAATGACAACCCGGCTGACATAAAGTGCCGATTGTCTAGAAAAAGTGGGAGCCCTAACCTCCTACTACCCCAAGGGCCTCCGGGTCTGTTGTGGGATCACTTTACATTATTTTTTCTCTTGCATTTTAAAATCCTCGATTTTCACATCATTTGTCTTTCTGTATTTTTTTACCTTATAAATGATTTTATAAAATGCTATCAGATTACTATTTGGGCCTCTTCCATCATTCAAGTTTTCCTTCGTTACTTTCTATACTTCTTCAGAAATAAGATTATTTATTTATTTTTATTTATATACAGAATTTTAATGTTTACACATCTTTCTGTGCCTAAAGTTTTATTTTTCTTCTCCACTCGTCTCTCTCCATCCAATCCATGTCGTCCAGACCTCTTGCTCTCATTCCAGTTCTTATTTCCTGCATCCACGAGTTTCGAGGTCGTCCTCTCCTCCTCTTTCCAGGTGGATACCATTCCAATGTTTTGCTGGGTAATCTTTCTTCTTCCATTCGTCGTACGTGTCCATACCAATTTAATTGCTTATACCGTATATAATCTACTATTAGATAACCAATATTCATTTTTTCTCTTATGACAGTATTTCTTATTTTGTCTAATTTTGAACATCTTGCTGCTCTCCTGAAATCCATTTCCATCGACATAAGTTTTTGTTCTAAGTTTTTGTTGAATTTCTAAACTTCAGCTCCATATGTGACAGTACTTCTCACTATTGAATTATATATTTGTAACTTATTTTTCCTGGTTATATGTCTGTTCCATAAGACTCCATTCATCATTGCTGTTATCGCTCTACCTTTATTTATTCTGTTCTTAATATCACTTTCTTGTTTATACTCTTTATCTAATTTTACTCCCAGACACTAAAATTCTTCACATCCTCTAATATACCCCTTTCCATCTTCTAATATCAAATCTTCGGTTTCGGCTCCACATCCCATATAAAATGTGTCTTTCTAAATTTATTTTCAAACCCCAGTTATCGTATTCGTCCAATAATTTTCTGAACATAAACTCCATGTCTTCATATTCTTGAGCAAATATTATCTGGTCGTCAGCAAATAACAGTGTATATATTGTATCTGTTGATTTATTTATTTTACCTGATGGAGTTAAGACCGTAAGATCTTCTCTTCCAGTTCACCAGGGTTATATTATACACACAATAAGAATTATGATATATGATACATAACAGATATAGACTAGACAATATAAAGTTGACAGGGGTAAGAAAGAATAATAATAATAATAACAATTTTAATTATTTAGGATGCAATGTATCATACTGCCAGAAGGAAGATATTAATATTAAATTAAATAGATTTTATAGAATGTGTGGCACTATAAGACGGACACTGAAAAATAAAACTTTGAGGAGCACACAACTAAAATTTTACAAAATTATGGCAGTGCCTGTCTTAACATATGCAAGTGAAAATTGGACTCTTAACCGTTCAGACAGAAGGAAAATAGAAACTGCAGAAATGAAGTTCCTACGTTCAGTAGCGGGTGTGACAATTTTGGAGAAGAAAAGTAGTGAGGATATTAGGAAGGACTTAAATATTTTCAATTTAACAAATAGAATTGACAACGTGAGAAACAACTGGTATGAACATGTCAAGAGAATGCCTACAGATAGAATCCCTCAGCTGTTACTAAAGTACAAACCAATAGGACATAGAAATGTTGGACGCCCATTTACTAGATGGGAGGATTCATTAAATCCCACTTGATGTGAAAACAGGTCAAAAGGCCTAGTTTCATGAAGCAGAAGAAGAAGAAGATAATAATAATTCATTCATAGTGTTCTGCTCAAGAGCAGGTCTTTCACTACAAACTCAGCATTCTCCACTCTTTCCTTGACTCAGCTTTCCTTTTTGTATCCGCATACAAACCATTTATTTTAATATTGTCCATCATCTGATGTCTTTTTCTGCCTCTAACTTTCTTTCCGTTGACCATTCCTTCTAGAGCATCCTTCAGCAGGCAGTTTCTTCTTAGCCAGTGGCCAATCCAATTTCTTTTCCTCTTCTTTATGAGTTCTAGCATTGTTCTTCTTTCACCCACTCTGTCTAGTACATCTTCATTTCTTACTTTGTCTGTCCATTTTATACGTTCCATTCTTCTCCATATCCACATCTCAAAAGCTTCCAGTCGCTTTTCCTCATTCCGTCGTAATGTCCACGTCTCCGCACCATATAATGCTACACTCCACACAAAGCACTTCACTAGTCTCTTTCTTATTTCTCCTATAATAATAATAATAATAATAATAATAATAATAATAATAATAATAATAATAATAATAATAATAACAAAGATAATAACCTATAATTAGATTAAGTAAATGGCTTGTCAAAGAAAGTTTAAAATACTAAGGAATAATAACAGTATACATGGAACACGGTTAAATATTATATTGTCTAAGGAAATATAAAGTCAGCTTCTTTTTAAACTGTTGGTTAGGGTGAAGTTTGATAATTTCGTGATAGTGTAATGATAACATTTTCAATTTTTCCAACGAAATGACAGTGGTTTTTATTTGAAATGTTATATTAGAATAGAATAGATTTAGAATAGAATAGATTTATTTAGCCTGGTGGAGTTAAGGCCATGTGGCCTTCTCTTCCACTCACCAGAACAAGCATATGTTACATATGAATACAAAAAAATACAATAATAGTCATATTAAACAGGACAAACATATGTTACACATGAATACAAAAAAATTACAATAATAGTCATATTAAACAGGACAAACATATGTTACATATGAATACAAAAAAAAGTTACAATAATAGTCATTGAACAATTAATTATCTGTCATATTGAATAATAATGAAATTAATGTCTAATAATAGAATGAAACTAAATACAATTAAAATTAAATTAATGATACAATGAATAAAAAAAGGAATAACAGCTCGAATCTACTACACATAAAAAAGAAAAGAAAAAAAGAAAAAAAAAGAAAAAAGAGAAAAGAAAAAAAAGAAAAGAAAAAAAAAGAAGAAAAAAAGAAAAAAAAAAGAAAAAAACTCCATGGTGTGATAGGTCTAGAAGGACCAAGACCTACCAGCCGGTTGCAAGCCTCACATCCACATGTGTTAATCACAGAGGTAGACGATCATCCAGCCAGTGTAGGAGTGACATATGGTCAGCATGTCGAGTCCCCTAGCCGTTATAGCTGGTCTTCTCAACCTGAAGTCACTACTTATTGTAGTCTGCCTCCTACGTAGATGGCTTATTTCGAACAGCTTCTCTACAGATTCTACGGACAGAGTTTAGATGCTGATGATGGAAGACTATTCTGAAAGGTCTATATTTTTAATGTTTGATGATGATTGATGTATACGGTACGAATTTTATAATTTTAATATTTTATCCACCGCTGTGGTCTCGAGGTAGCGTGCTGCCTTGTCACGCAGCGGGCCAGGGTTCGATCCCCGGTCGGGGGCAGTTTTTCTGGGTGAGGTTTTTATCGGGGTTTTTCCTCACCTGTAAGACAAATGTCAGGAAAACTTTAAGGCCCAAACGGTCCCCGAAATCATATGGTCATCATCATCCTTCGCCGGTGTGGAAAGCAACGGGAAGCTACCACACCTACAATTCCCTAGTAGTAGGACTTTATTAGACAAAAAGAAAGATATTTACAATATTATTTATAAATATGGGTCGCACGGGCAGTAAGCCGTACGTGCTGTTGACAGTCCGTTACAATAAAGTAATAATTGGTACTAGTGTAAAGAAAAATAAACAACAAAAAAAGCAATAACATTAGGCTACAATTACATAAAGAAAACACAATAATATTACAATTAAATAATAACACAATAGCAGTATACACTAAAAAACATTAACATTACAATTACATAAAGAAAACACAATAATATTACAATTAAATAATAACACAATAGCATTATACACTAAAAAACATTAACATTACAATTACATAAAGAAAACACAATAATATTACAATTAAATAATAACACAATAGCATTATACACTAAAAAACATTAACATTACAATTACATAAAGAAAACACAATAATATTACAATTAAATAATAACACAATAGCATTATACACTAAAAAAACATTAACATTACAATTACATAAAGAAAACACAATAATATTACAATTAAATAATAACACAATAGCAGTATACACTAAAAAACATTAACATTACAATTACATAAAGAAAACACAATAATATTACAATTAAATAATAACACAATAGCAGTATACACTAAAAAACATTAACATTACAATTACATAAAAAAACACAATAATATTACAATTAAATAATAACACAATAGCATTATACACTAAAAAAACATTAACATTACAATTACATAAAGAAAACACAATAATATTACAATTAAATAATAACACAATAGCATTATACACTAAAAAAACATTAACAGTACAATTACATAAAGAAAACACAATAATATTACAAATAAATAATAACACAATAGCATTATACACTAAAAAACATTAACATTACAATTACATAAAGAAAACACAATAATATTACAAATAAATAATAACACAATAGCATTATACACTAAAAAAACATTAACATTACAATTACATAAAGAAAACACAATAATATTACAATTAAATAATAACACAATAGCATTATACACTAAAAAACATTAACATTACAATTACATAAAGAAAACACAATAATATTACAATTAAATAATAACACAATAGCATTATACACTAAAAAAACATTAACAGTACAATTACATAAAGAAAACACAATAATATTACAAATAAATAATAACACAATAGCATTATACACTAAAAAACATTAACATTACAATTACATAAAGAAAACACAATAATATTACAATTAATAATAACACAATAGCATTATACACTAAAAAAACATTAACATTACAATTACATAAAGAAAACACAATAATATTACAATTAAATAATAACACAATAGCATTATACACTAAAAAAACATTAACATTACAATTACATAAAGAAAACACAATAATATTACAATTAAATAATAACACAATAACATTATACACTAATTAATTTATATATAATTGTTAAGAATTAATGGTATTGCATTTTGATAACATATATTTATTCATGAATGAGTGTTGTCCTTATTTTCCGCGTTTTGTCCAGAAATTTACCGAGATTTATTCAATTATTAGAATTCCCTAGTATAGCTGCAAACATAGCATGAAAATGCTATGATTGCAATGAAGGACCAGCCTTCGGGCAGAATTACTGTGGATGGATATAGAAATGATATAATGAAGTTTTGACAGGAGAAAATGAGAAAAAACCCCAAGAAAATCCTTTTCTGGCTCCCATTTGTAAACCACATTCTGCATATGGTGTGACCGAGACGCGACCTCGGGACCTAGAGGTAGAGGGCGTGTGTCTAACCAATTTTGCCACGATGCCGCCATTAATAAACTGTGTTGTATTAAAATAGTATTGTTTGGTACTGTCGTTTATTTTGTATTTACCTCTGGCAGCAAATACGAGAATCCAGAGCAGTAAATAAAATTTTATACATACCCTAACTAATGACTCGTGAGTGCCAAATGGCCCCACATTCAAATATGAGTTAATGCACCGATTCTTCCGTCCTATTTTATTGCGAACTCCACAAAAATCGTAAACGGGGGAAAAATACCTTCCATACATAGTTGAATGGGTGACAGCAGTAATGCTTCTAAATTCTATAATGGAAAAGATTTGGATAAAAAAAGTCCTGATGATAGAAGGACTCAGAAGTAAGCATAAACATAATATCCGTATGTCCATGGTATGAACCGGGTTCTGACTGTTTAGGGTAGAGATCAGTGTAAGCCTTGGTGAATCAACGGATTTCGTAAGTTATTATTATTATTATTACTATTATTATTATTATTATTATTATTATTATTATTATTTATTTTTTATTTAGAGCCCCACCACCCCCCGGGTTACCTCGGGCATAATGCCCTTATCCCCGGGTCTGCTCTATGTCCCTATTTATATATCTTATCTTTATTGAAATATTATTATTATTATTATTATTATTATTATTATTATTATTATTATTATTATTAAATGTATCACTATCAATAGAAATTTAAAATTAGATATAATAATGACGCCAATTTTGGAATATATTAAATAGTACCAACTAAATTGGAAACACCATCTTGAAAGAATGAGTTCAAATCGCATCCCCAAAGCTGTTTATAATTATATACCAAGAGGACGAAGATCACTGGGCCGTCCTATGAAACGCTGGAGGGAAAATTTTCTATAGGATCGTAACAGGCCTTGGCCTAATACTTGGAAGGAAGAAGAAGAAGATATAATAATGTTTGCAGATGATCTTGTTTTACTACCAACATCTGATGATGATTTACAATGGTCAGTACATAGTTTAAATTTGATAGCCCAGAAATGTTCAATGCAAATATCTACCAATAAAACTAAAATAATGACCTGATAATTTCTTTTCCATTGAGAATTTTCCTTCTGCTTCATCATATTTTGTTTCATTTCTTCGCGCCATATTTCGACGTCGTGATACGTACATGACGATCCTAGAACATTTTAAAATATTATCAATCGTTACGAACTAGTTCAGTACGAACTAGTTCAGTATAATACATTCGAGAATATTCTAATATTTTCTCGCTCATTCTAATGCAATCAATGACAGTTTTTTTAGTGATGGTGGTCGATAGTGGGTGGTCTGTAGTAGATGTTCGGTGGCTAGTGGTCCACTCGCTGACCTAAACACGCGCAAAACTTCAGAAATCCCGAACATTATAGGAAATTTGGAACATTTTGTAGAACACTGGTCGAAATGTATTAATACGCTCGAGGTTGACCACCACAACCACCGACACGCAACCACCATATTGTACATGGGAGACTGGGGGCTACTACCACACAGGTATACTACAGTCTGCGGTGAGTGGTTGTGGCTGCAAGGTGAAATATACGTACACACACGTATATTTTTATAATTATATTGATTTACGAGGGCGGATCGGAAAGTAACGGACAATATTTTTTTTCTGCCTTGGTATTGCAGCTAGAATGTTGAAATTTCACAGAGATATAGTTTGAAGTTTTCACTACAGATGGTATTTTTTTCTCAGGTGCACCTCTTGCGAGAGAAGCTTGAACTATGCAACAAAGATGGCGCGCATGCTACAGTCGTCCACAGGGCGGATCGGAAAGTAACGCACAATAATTTTTTTTTAAAAAGTTTAATAGTAAAAAAAAAGGAAAAAAATCACAAATGAACTTACATCTTTTACCTACTTTTCGACATAGTCACCAACTTTCTCAACACATTTTTCCCATCGTGTTACCAGTTTCAATATGCCCTGTTCGTAGAAGACCGTTTGGTTGGAGTGTAGCCATCTGCGCACTGCTGATTTCACTTCCACATCTGTCTCAAAGCGTTTGCCGGTCAGGAATCACTAAGGCGAATCACGTGGCGAATCACTAAGGTTCACGCGTCCCTCTTGGAAGAATGTGCACCACCTGGAGACATTGCTACGGTCCATACAATCATCCCCATACACGCCACGCATGTCCCTGTGAATTTCACTGGGTTTATGCCCTTTGGCCCACAAAAATCGAACAACACTTCTCTGTTCCTCACAGGTGGACGACTGTAGCATGCGCGCCATCTTTGTTGCATAGTTCAAGCTTCTCTCGCAAGAGGTGCACCTGAGAAAAAAAAATACCATCTGTAGTGAAAACTTCAAACTATATCTCTGTGAAATTTCAACATTCTAGCTGCAATACCAAGGCAGAAAAAAATTATTGTGCGTTGCTTTCCGATCCGCCCTCGTAAATGAAATTTATATTATACCAGTTGTACTAATATTTCAGAATATGTAGTAAAATGACCAGTAATCTGTTAATGGGAAGCCGGGTGTAATAAGAACAGTTAAGTCTCGTAGACTGCGATGGGCAGGACATGTTGCACGTATGGGGAATGAAAGACTTGCATGGAAACTTCTTGTAGAAAAGCCAGACGGAAAACGCCCAGTTGATAGACCAACAATGAGGTGGGAGAATAACATTAACTATGATTTGAGGGAAGTAGATTATACAGGGAATGATTGAAAAGCATTAGCTCAGGATAGGGATGTATGGAGAGCTTACGTCCGTGCGACCATGAACCTACGGGTTCGATAGTCCCA
Organism: Diploptera punctata; assembly: GCA_030220185.1. Taxonomy (NCBI): domain Eukaryota; kingdom Metazoa; phylum Arthropoda; class Insecta; order Blattodea; family Blaberidae; genus Diploptera; species Diploptera punctata. The sequence goes on along the minus strand of JASPKZ010000446.1, from coordinate 726,765 downwards.
TTGAGTAAATAATATGGATTTACTATTCGTAGACTACAATGGGCAGGACATGTGGGACGAATGGGGAATGAAAGACGTGCATGGAAGCTTCTTGTAGAAAAGCCAGAGGGAAAACGCCATTTGGTAGAGCAAGAATGAGGTGGTAGAATAACATTAAGTATGATTTGAGGGCACTAGATTATACAGGGAATGATTGAAAAGCATTAGCTCAGGATAGGGATGTATGGAGAGCTTATGTACGCGCGGTCATGAACCTACGGGTTCGATAGTGCCAGTAAGTAAGTAATATGGATTTACTATTCGTAGACTACGATGGCAGGACATGTGGCACAAATGGGGAATGAAAGACGTGCTTGTAAGCTTCTTGTAGAAAAGCCAGAGGGAAAACGCCATTTGGTAGAGCAAGAATGAGGTGGTAGAATAACATTAAGTATGATTTGAGGGCACTAGATTATACAGGGAATGATTGAAAAGCATTAGCTCAGGATAGGGATGTATGGAGAGCTTATGTACGCGCGGTCATGAACCTACGGGTTCGATAGTGCCAGTAAGTAAGTAATATGGATTTACTATTCGTAGACTACAATGGCAGGACATGTGGCACAAATGGGGAATGAAAGACGTGCATGGAAGCTTCTTGTAGGAAAACCAGAGGGAAAAGCGCCCAGTTGGTGACCAAGAATGAGGTGGCAGAACAACATTAACTATGATTTGAGGGAAGTAGATTATACAGGAAATGATTGGAAAACATTAGGTCAGGATAGGGATGTATAGAGAGCTTATATCCGCGCGGCCATGAACCTATGGGTTCGATAGTGCCAGTGAGTTAGTTAGTTAGTTAGTTAGGTAGTTAGTTATTGGTTTACTGTATCCTGATATTTACCCCCTTTTTCTCATTTTAGATTTTTTCATATTAAGATCTTGTCAATTCACGAATATGTTGATAGTAGAATTTTTGTGTATTGAGTTCAGTCTCTATTCACGATATAAGTTTGCATTCACAGGATGTGTGTAAGAAATCTAACGCCGAGAACGTGTGGCAGGAAGATAGGCAGTGGATTTCTATTGTGTGTGAGGGCGAATCACACTACAGACGCCTTTCACTGAGCATTTGTCGCTGTCACTCGCATAAAAGAACGTGAGGACACCAGCTCTTGATGTTGGTCTCCTGTCCACTACTCCATTATGTGACGTTTACTAACATATGAAGGGTGCCTACATTCTGTTTCTAAACAACAACATTTGACATTTTTCCACCATTACTTCATTGTTTAAAAGGTAAAGTGATCCCACAACAGGCCTCAGGAGGCCCTTGGGGTAGTAGGAGGTTAAGGCTCCCACTTTTTCTAGACAATCGGCACTTTATGTCAGCCGGGTTGTCAGCCCTGCGTGACGGCCGCCTTTACCCCAGAACAAGCGTCTGGTACTTATTTCAGTTAGAGGCTGAGTCGACCCCAGGGCCGTAGTGCCGCCAGATGGTTTGGGTCAGTTTAAAAATCCTGACCCCAACGGGACTTGAACCCTCGACTCTCTGGCTTGTAGCTCAGTGCCTTAACCACTACACTACGACGTGCCCCCACTTCATTGTTTAGTTTAGTTATATTGGGTATATATATTTTAGCGCAAGACAAATTTGATATGGAATTAATGATAAAAAGGTTGAAAAACACATATCATGGGGTCTCACAGTAAATTTACAAAAAACAGAATATCTGGCAATAAATAGCAATGAAAGAGAAGACTACATAACAATGAACTACATGGTCTTTATAGGAAGCCAGATATAATAAGAACAGTTAAGTCTCGTAGACTGCGATGGGCAGGACATGTTGCACGTATGGGGAATGAAAGACGTGCATGGAAACTTCTTGTAGGAAAGCCAGAAGGAAAACGCCCAGTTGGTAGACCAAGAATGAGGTGGGAGAACAACATTAACTATGATTTGAGGGAAGTAGATTATACAGGGAATGATTGGAAAACATTAGCTCAGGATAGGGATGTATGGAGAGCTTATGTCCGTGCGGCCATGAACCTACGGGTTCGATAGTGCCAGTGAGTAAGTAAGTAAGTAAATAGCAATGAAAGAGAAAATTTAATATTGGAAGAAGGAATCCAAATAAAGCAAGTGAAACAAACTAAATATTTGGGAATAATTATGGATAACATTGAAGGGATAGGCAAAGAGAACATAAAACATAGAATTGAATTGAGTAGCAAAACAATATCATCGTTAAATTCCATATGGTGGGATAAGCATATTTGGAAAGACACAAAAAAATATATTGGTAAAACATTGGTGGAATCTGTTGCAATGTACGGAAGTGAGGTATTGACAATCAATAAGTACTACAAGAATAGACTAATAGCTCTAGAAATGGATTATTTACGCAGAAGTGCCAGAAAGTCAAAATTAGAACATGTCACAAATAAGGAAATTAGAAACATAATGGAAGCAGAAGAAAGCATAATTGAAAGAATTGAGGAGAAGGAATTAAAGTGGTTAGGACATGTTTTAAGAATGGAAGATGAGCGATGGCCGAAGCAACTATATGAATGGCATCCGAACAGAAAGAAGAAAAGAGGGAGACCAAAGTTAATATGGAAGGAAAACATGAAGACATTAATGCAAGCAAGAGGGCTAAGCATTGAAGATGCCCAAGATCGTAGGCTTTGGAGGTTTGGCACGGGAAGACGGCAGCAGCTGTAAAAACCCGAAGATACATAGATAGGGTATATCACACTACATTGTTTAGTTCAGTTATGCTGGTGCGAAACATGGACTCTTACTTTAAGGGAGGAAAGGAGATTACAAGTATTTGAGAATAAAGTACTTAGCAAAATTTTTGGACCAAAGAGAGATGAACAGACAGGTGAATGGAGAAGACTACATAACAATGAACTACATGGTCTTTATAGGAAGCCAGATATAATAAGAAAAGTTAAGACTCCTAGACTGCGATGGGCAGGACATGTGGCACGTATGGGGATTAAAAGACGTGCATTGAAGCTTCTTGTAGGAAAACCAGAGGGAAAACGCCCAGTTGATAGACCAAGAATCGGGTGGCAGAATAACATTAACTATGATTTGAGGGAAGTAGATTATACAGGAAATGATTGGAAAGGATTAGCTCATGATAGGGATGTAAGGAGAGCTTATGTCCGCGCGGCCATGAACCTACGGGTTCGATAGTGCCAGTTAGTAAGTAAGTATACTGTGGTTAAGGCAGGAAGCCTTGGCGCAGAGCTATGGGACTTGCGCTGGTTGGAGTCTCCATGGGGAAGAAATATTTCTCATGGAATTTCGGCCAGTATGGGACCGGTGCCCAATCAGCATCCTGAGGCATTTGGGTAGCTACAATAAGTAGCGACTCCAGGTTGAGAATACCAGCTATAACTGCTGGGGGATCCGACATGCTGACCACATCTCACCCCTACACTGGCAGATGATCGTCTACCTCTGTGATTAACACATGTGGATGTGAGGCCAGCAGCCGGTGGTCAGCCAAGGGCCTTCTAGGCTTGTCGCGCTTGGCGGTGGAGGAGGAGGGGGTATCACTGGCTGAGATTCCCTATTTGTCTGCCACGATTTTCCTTACATCATTCTTATGCCACTATTGCACTAAACACTTTTCGACGATTTATAATATTTCTTACTATTTTAAACAATTTGGAACCATTTTATAAACATTTCTTACGATTTTTAAATATCTGTATATACGTGAAGCAAAAACTTTGTACCCCTTTTTTAAGCACGTTGCACGCACGGAGGAGTGTGATATTTGGCATAATAAAAGTTCATGTAGAGAAGGAGTGCAGAAAAATAAAATGTATGTATAATATGTGTTACAAATAAATTAAATTAAACAAAATAAAAGTAATTGTCTCTAAGGAATTTCCTGACTCTCTAGGAAATACGGCTACCAGAATGTATACATACTGCATGAATGTCAGCAGATAGCGCATGCGGGAGATAATATAAAAACATTTGTAGCAATTGATTATACGACAAGAAAAAAAGAAAAAACAAACCACTTGCACTTTCTTAAACGAATTATTTTCCAGGAAATGACGTTGCAGAAAAATACAATTGACATATAAACTAAACTCAAAAATCAACTAACAATAAAAAGATTAAAGAAGAGTTTTAAATTTAATTTTTTCCCGTAATTTACATCTTAGGACATCACAAATGAATTAATACCTATAATGTTGGTTATAAATTTCTCCACTAGGAAGCATTCTTACAATATTACTATCCTTAGGCAATAAATAATATGATCTGGTTGCAGTGATAAACAAAAGAAGCAAATTAAGCGTACCAATCTTTTCTCATTTGTTTTCAAACATCGCCGTTTACATTAAATATATAAATATTTTAAAATAACTACAGTTAAATAATGATTTGTGATTAAACAGCTTAATTTTATTCGTTAAATAGTCCTAACAAATGTCACTCGTCATTTCCAAATTCTCTAGATAAATTGAGAATCACTCGTGGCATTACTTATGACTACTTAACTCATGCCATAAATGCTAGTCAATGGCCAATCACGTTTCAATGAATGTTGTTTTACAACCAATCACAGTCGTGTTTCAACTCGCTCTTTATCGATTTCTCTTTATCAGCCTCTGCTTTTGTGATAAAGAAAGCTCCTCCTTTCTAATGTTCTGAACAGGTCAAAGCATTTTTTCTCCAACAAATACATTGAATATAGCAAATAATGAACAGATTCCTTGATTTTACTGAGTTGTTTACTAAAAAAATAAATGAATAATCCGTAATGTTAATTATGATACATAGTTTGATGTGTTTAATTATTTCTCCACTTGGGTGCACTCTTACAATATTGCGATCTTATTTGGCAATAAATAATATGATCAAGCAGCAGTGAATGAACATAACCTCACATTTCTGATTTGTTTTCAAACATCGCCGTTTACATTAAATATATAAATATTTTAAAATAACTATATTTAAACAATGATTTGTGAGTAAACAGCTTAATTTTATTCGTTAAATTGTCCTAACAAATGCCACTCTTGATTTCCAAATTATCTATAAATTCACGACTCACGAAGTGAGGAGACAATTTCAGACTCACTCGTGGCATTACTTATGATAATGCTGCGTTATCAAGAAGTTTGCTTAATGTGTCTGTAACATCGAGTACTCTGGATGTTGGAATTATCAAGTTTAGCGTGGCGGAATGAACAACAGACAACGTGACTCAAGTTAAGGCATTGTTATGTTAATAAGTAGACTGATCTCTTGTCATCACAACTCTGTCGAGCTTCACAGTTTCAATGAAATAAAATTAGAAGCTCTCCTCTCTGCCTCTGCATGGTTTTAATTAACTTTTGATCAAAAACAAGATTTCTATTTGAAATGCATTTAACTTGTGTACATTCATTTCACAAACGTTAAATTAAATTCCGTATCATCTGATCAGGATTCGTGGGATTAACATTTTTTTAGAATAGAATAGAATAGAATAGATTTATTTAGCCTGGTGGAGTTAAGGCCATGTGGCCTTCTCTTCCACTCACCAGAACAAGCATATGTTACATATGAATACAAAAAAATTACAATAATAGTCATATTAAACAGGACAAACATACGTTACATTTGAATACAAAAAAATTACAATAATAGTCATATTAAACAGGACAAACATATGTTACATATGAATACAAAAATTACAATAATAGTCATATTAAACAGGACAAACATATGTTACATATGAATACAAAAAAATTACAATAATAGTCATATTAAACAGGGCAAACATATGTTACATATGAATACAAAAAAATACAATAATAGTCATATTAAACAGGACAAACATATGTTACATATGAATACAAAAAATTACAATAATAGTCACATTAAACAGGACAAACATATGTTACATATGAATACAAAAAAAATTACAATAATAGTCATATTAAACAGGGCAAACATATGTTACACATTAATACAAAAAATACAATAATAGTCATATTAAACAGGATAAACATATGTTACATATGAATACAAAAAAAATTACAATAATAGTCATATTAAACAGGACAAACATATGTTACATATGAATACAAAAAAATTACAATAATAGTCATATTAAACAGGACAAACATACGTTACATTTGAATACAAAAACATTACAATAATAGTCATATTAAACAGGACAAACATATGTTACATATGAATACAAAAAAATTACAATAATAGTCATATTAAACAGGGCAAACATATGTTACATATGAATACAAAAAATTACAATAATAGTCACATTAAACAGGACAAACATATGTTACATATGAATACAAAACAATTACAATAATAGTCATATTAAACAGGGCAAACATATGTTACATATGAATACAAAAATTACAATAATAGTCATATTAAACAGGACAAACATATGTTACATATGAATACAAAAAAATTACAATAATAGTCATATTAAACAGGACAAACATACGTTACATTTGAATACAAAAAAATTACAATAATAGTCATATTAAACAGGACAAACATATGTTACATATGAATACAAAAAAATTACAATAATAGTCATATTAAACAGGGCAAACATATGTTACATATGAATACAAAAAAATAGAATAATAGTCACATTAAACAGGACAAACATATGTTACATATGAATACAAAAAATTACAATAATAGTCATATTAAACAGGACAAACATATGTTACATATGAATACAAAAAAATTACAATAATAGTCATATTAAACAGACAAACATATGTTACATATGAATACAAAAAATTACAATAATAGTCATATTAAACAGGACAAACATATGTTATATATGAATACAAAAAAATTACAATAATAGTCATATTAAACAGACAAACATATGTTACATATGAATACAAAAAATTACAATAATAGTCATATTAAACAGGGCAAACATATGTTACATATGAATACAAAAAAATAGAATAATAGTCACATTAAACAGGACAAACATATGTTACATATGAATACAAAAAATTACAATAATAGTCATATTAAACAGGACAAACATATGTTACATATGAATAAAAAAAATTACAATAATAGTCATATTAAACAGACAAACATATGTTACATATGAATACAAAAAATTACAATAATAGTCATATTAAACAGGACAAACATATGTTATATATGAATACAAAAAAATTACAATAATAGTCATATTAAACAGACAAACATATGTTACATATAAATACAAAAAAAAATTACAATAATATTCATACTAAACAGGACAAACATATGTTACATATTAATACAAAAAAATTATAATAATAGTCATATTAAAAAGGACAAACATATGTTACATATGAATACAAAAAAATTACAATAATAGTCATTGAACAATTATTCTGTCATATTGAATAATAATAAAAATAATGTCTAATAATACAATGAAACTAAATACAATTAAAATTAAATTAATGATACAATGAATAAAAAAAGGAATAACAGCTCGAATCTACTATACATAAAAAGAAAAGAAAAAAAATACAAAGAAAGTAATAAACTACAATGAATTAATCTACGCTTTTTATACAAGGCATTAGGTAAATATATTAACAAATCCTAAGTCTATTTTTATTAAATAATGCAAAAACGCATTATTAATTCTTAAAAAGTAATATTAGTGAGTTGTTTCTGTTAGTAATTTTATTTTCATCGTGTTATTTACCGACGCTGTTTAACACGTAAGAGTGCATTTAAAAATTAAGAAAAATCTGGGTCTGCTTTCCATTAGATATAACACTGGTCAACATGATTTTTGTCTCATGAGTACCAACAGTTGTACAAACCAAATATGGCGGTTGCTAGAGTAAATTTCTAATTTCAAATTTCAGGTAAATTCCCACTCCTAATGGGAACATGTCTCCTGCACTAATCTTTAACTATTTAAGACCATTAAAACAAAATATAGCGCGTTTAAAACATTTCATAAACCGTTACCTCGTGAAATACAGCTTTAGCTCTTCGAGCATGCGCAGTGGGTCTTAACAGAGACACTTGCGTTTTGAAGCCGCTAATTTTTTTCTAAGTGTACATAATCTCGTACGTGTGCCTTAAAAGAATATTTTAGAGGCTAACAGTTGTTTGTCAGACTTCGGGAAGCGCTCACATACAGCTTCAATTATAGTAAAACATTTTATACGCCTCATTAATATCTCTAGAGGATGTGATGTGCTAATGGCGTGTCTAATATACGAATGATGAAATATTTGACCCAGTCAGATAACTTTCCGCTTGGACAGTCTTATTTTTATTTTATTTTATTTTATTTTTTGTGTTAAGGTGTATATGGCTTAAATTAAACCACTAGGAAATAAGGAGAGATCAGGGCTTGCTTGGTTTAGGCTAGGGGCATGGAAATTTCTAAAAATTAGCGACGATCACGATATGCGAAATGTCCAATGTGCGGGAACTTTGAAGATGAGATACATCCATCCATAGTAATTATGCCCGAAGTCAGGTCCTTCACTGCAATCATAGCATTTTTAATGCTATGCTTGCAGCTTTACTAGGGAATTGTAGGTGTGATAGCTTCCCGTTGCTTTCCACACTGGTGAAGGATGATGATGATGACGATGATAATGATAAGGATGATGATGATGGCCATATGATTTCGGGGACCGTTTGGGCCTTGAAGTTTTCCTGACATTTGCCTTACAGGTGAGGAAAAACCCCGATAAAAACCTCACCCAGAAAAACTGCCCCGACCGGGGATCGAACCCGGGCCCGCTGCATGACAAGGCAGCACGCTACCTCGAGACCACAGCGGTGGACATGAGATACATATATTAGGAAAATGTAATGATTTAGAATGTTGGAGACGTCAGTTATTATCGGAAAGATTTCTAAATTCAAATCGGGAAAGATTGCCATGCTACGAGTTATTGGTAAACCCAGAAAATTGGATAAACCTCGGTAAATTTCTGGACAAACCGCGGAAAATAGGGACAACACTCATTCATGAATAAATATATGTTATCAAAATGCAATACCATTAATTCTTAACAATTATATATAAATTAATTACTGTATAATGCTATTGTGTTATTATTCATCATCATCATCATAGTACATTCACGAATTTAGGCCATTTGTTGACCTGTTTCGGCCTCAAGAGAAACACCATCCAGAAGTCTTTTGAGTGGACGTCCTGGTCTTCTTCTTCCTGCAAGTTGATATCTTAACATTAGTTTGGGTATTCTGTGATCTTCCATTCGATGAACATGTTGTATCCATCTTGACTTATAATCAGAAATTTTGTTTTCTAAAGATTCCATGTGTAATTATTCTAAGATGTCTTCATTTTTGTTTGTGATCTAGTAGTGTGTATCCTGCAGTCCTCCGAAGGTATCTCATTTCAGCAGATCTAAGTCTCTGTATATCCTTCTGTTTCAACGTCCATACTTCGCTACCATACAAAAGAGTTGGAAGAGCCAGTGTTTTATACACTTTCAGTCTTGAATGCTTTTGGACTAACTGTGGCTTGAAGATAGAATTTATTAACCCTAAAATTCTTAAAAATTTAGATATTTTTGCATTTACGTCCTTTTCTTCTTCATATGAGATATTATGTTATTATTTAATTGTAATATTATTGTGTTTTCTTTATGTAATTGTAATATTAATTTTTTTTAGTGTATAATGCTATTGTGTTATTATTTAATTGTAATATTATTGTCTTTTCTTTATGTAATTGTAATGTTATTGATTTTTTTATTTTTCTTTACACTAGTACCAATTATTACTTTATTGTAACGGACTGTCAACAGCACGTACGGCTTACTGCCCGCGCGACCCATATTTGTAAATAATATTGTAAATATCTTACTTTTTATCTAATAAAATCCTACTGCTACTAAAAATTAAACCACCCCCTACCTACCTGGGGGCACACCACCCCATAGCATACAGTAGTTAAGAGAGAGCAAGAAAAATAAATCGATTAAAGTTTAAATGCCCACCGCTGTGGTCTCGAGGTAGCGTGATGCCTTCGTATGCAGCGGGCTCGGGTTCGATCCTCGTTCGGGGCAGTTTTTCTGGGTGAGGTTTTTATCGGGGTTTTTCCTCACCTGTAAGACAAATGTCAGGAAAACTTTAAGGCCCAAACGGTCCTCGAAATCATATGGCCATCATCCTTCACCGGCGTGGAAAGGAACCGGAAGCTACCACATCTACAATTCCCTAGTAAAGCTGCAAGCATAGCATGAAAATGCTATGATTGCAGTGAAGGACCTGCCTTCGGGCAGAATTACTATGTATGGAATGTATAAATAAGTTTACCTACGGCTCCTAGAATGGAGGATACACCTGCAATATAGAGTGAAAAAGTAGCTACATCTACTGGTTAAGGCAGTATCTGGATTGCGTTCCTTTTGCAATTGAACAAAAAGGACTGTAGTCGGGTTTTAGGTTTTAATTAGGTCCGAGGATAAGGGCTCATGGACGATTGTGCTCCGGACTAGTTGGGTTCAGGTTTCGGTAAAACAATGGACTTAAATCTCGGGAATCCGTGAGGAAAGGATGTTCACTTGGGGAAAAACAGTAGGCCCAGTGTGCTATCTTGTAATTGATCGATGCACTTTTATTGTCACTTGTTGTTTACATTTGTCGAATTGGACGACGATTTGACGAGAAGGCTCTTGGTGAATCAGAACTAATAATGTTTATATCACTCAACGCGCTGAAACTTATACAAAAGCGGTGTGCCTTAATTTATTTCGTTTATCGACAGCGATGTGCCCTGCACTGGCACACCCGCTAGTCGCTACTGACCACCCAACTGACGAACTGTACTAACAGAACTGAACTGACTAACTAACTGCTGAACTCACAGAACTCTGGTTTTCGCTAAATAAAAATATTTATTAATTCCGAGTGGGCCGGCATTAGTCCCTTCCACCAAAAGTCTTATCGTCTCACAAACAGTTTATATGTTATACTAATTTTGATTGGTAAATTTTACCTTAAGGGCGTTATCGTGGGTGTTAAACTTAGAAGTTTGTGGCCTCGTCCCCCCCTTTAAAATAGTTGCCTCATAATATAAAATTTCCAGGGTTGACCAAATGGAGTTTTCTTTAAGAGCGCGGCTATCGACTGTCGGCATCTACCTTAGGCCGCAAAGAAGGCACCCGCTGCGAGCGACATGTACTCGTTAAAATTGGTTTGGGGATAACTCTTTCCACAAGTTACCTTGGAAAATCCAATTGCTTGTTTGTGACTTCCCAGCCTTTTGTAAGAAGTTTTTGGGCTTAGCATTGTTATAGCAATTTGATAATAGTGCAGTCTTGTAAATCCTCTTGACAAAGGAAACTGCAGACTTTTTCCCCATTGTATAAGGACTTACGGATCCATTGTATGATGTTTACTAATTTCGTTTGCTACAATAGCAAGGGTCCAGGTCTATGACTGGCGCTAATTGCTTGGTACTACTGTTTTATTTATTGCTTATTAAATTATTTTGTGGTAGGTTATATCATTTTAATTTTGTTACTATTGGATTCCTATTTTCATTACAATTCATTTGAATATACATATGCCCTACTTCTGACAATAATTACGGGTTCATAAATTATTCACTTTTGATGAAAGTACTTATTTTTCTGAAATAAGAGGCTGAGTAAATGACTTGCCACACAATAAATAGTATGATCTGGTTGCAGTGATAAACAAAAGAAGCGGATGAAGTGTACCAATCGTTTCTCACTTGTTTTCAAACATCGCTGTTTGCATTAAAATGTATAAATATTTTAACATAACTATAGTTAAATAATGATTTGTGAGTAAACAGCTTAATTTTATTCGTTAAATAGTCCTAACAAATGCCACTCTTAATTTGGAAATCAATCGTGGCATTACTTATGATAATTCTCCATAGTTTAAGACACCCAAGTGATCCAAAAATAATACGGTATGTTTAATTACTGAAATTGGCAGATATATATCCATCTGCCCGAGGGCAGTTCTTTCCACACCGGTGAAAGATGATGATAATGATAAGGATGATGGCTCTTACTTTAAGGGAGGAAAGGAAATTACAAGTATTTGAGAATAAAGTACTTAGCAAAATTTTTGGACCAAACAGAGATGAACAGACAGGTGAATGGAGAAGACTACACAACAATGAACTACATGGTCTTCATAGGAAGCCAGATATAATAAGAACAGTTAAGTCTCGTAGACTGCGATGGGCAGGACATGTAGCACGTATGGCGAGAAAGACTTGCATGGAAACTTCTTGTAGGAAAACCAGAGGGAAAACGCCCAGTTGGTAGACCAAGAATGAGGTGGGAGAATAACATTAACTATGATTTGAGGGAAGTAGATTATACAGAGAATGATTGGAAAGCATTAGCTCAGGATAGAGATGTATGGAGAACTTATGTCCGCGCGGCCATGGAACCTACAGGTTCGATAGTGCCAGTGAATTAGTTAGTTCTATTGAAATTATTATTTTTTTTATTGTTTAACGACAACCTCAACGTGATTAATAATGTTTCTTTAAGTTTTGGCCCACTTAAAGACCCAAATATTTTGACTCAAGAACAACTTTTGCCTTCTAAAGTGTTACATTTGGATTTAAAAATATATTAAACTCAAAAATAAAATAATCAATTGAGTTGGTGTTTACTTGATGAAAATCCTATCTCTCGGATAAAGCAACAAATGAGAGCATATAACAGAAATTTAGAATATTCAAAATATGTTAACCACCTATTCCAATCCGGCTTTTCTTCTGCTGAAGTTTATAAGTTATTTTTTTACTAGTAGAGGTTACCAGCCTCTAGCCAAACCCCTCTTCCTGGAGGACAGGGAACTGCAATTTCGGAGTGTTCGTCTCCTAGAGAAGTTGCCTTCACTACGGCTTTGGGGACTTCTCTTCTCCCCACGTAACCCTGTGGACGGGGTCCTACCCAGGTACTACCCACTGGGCGAGTGGGACCTGGAGCTCACAAAAGGGCAGGGGCGCCTACTCCCTGTAGTGGACTAGTGGACTACCTCTTTCAAGGGTACCACTCTGTTACCCTGAAATATTTGCAATAACTGATAAAATAGACACATATAGACAAAAATGGAAGCAACACATAGACAGAATGAATGAAGATAGATATCCAAAACAAATAAAATACAAACCTAAAGGCACCCGAGATGTGGGCAGACCTAGAAAGAGATGGGCTGAAGTCGGAACGGGTCGATAGACCTAATCCATGAATGCAGATGATGATGATGACCTATTCCAATTTAATCATTGTTTCGATCCAAATTTTGAAATGTTACATGTTTGTGATAAGGGTAAGAAGTTAGATCTTTTGGAGGCTGTAGAAATTAATAAATTTAAAAGTAGTAACAAACCGTTAAATTCTCAACTAGATTTGAATGAATCCCCTTTGTTAAATTTAAAAAAATATTATTGCTTAGATCAGTTGGAACACAATTCATAATTTGTTAACATGTCTGAAGAAGGTACAGAGTACCGAAACAGCTGTCACTGAATTATATAATAAATATGAAAATCAAATAAAACTACGTTTTATTTTTATTTAGTAAAGTAAAGTAATCCCACAACAGGCCCGGAGGTCCTTGGGGTAGCAGGAGGTTAAGGCTCCCACTTTTATAGACAATCGGCACTTTATGTCAGCCCCGCGTGACGGCCGCCTTTACCCCAGAACAATCGTCTGGTACTCATTTCCGTTAGAGGCTGAGTCGACCCCAGGGCCATAGTGCCGCCAGAGGGTTTGGGTCAGTTTAAAAATCCTGACCCCAACGGGACTTGAAGCCTCGACCCTCCGGCTTGTAGCTCAGTGCCTTAACCACTACGCTACGGCGTGCCCCCTTTATTTTTATATAATTAATCAAAAATAAAATTTTATCATCATCATCATCATAGTACATTCACGAATTTAGGCCAAGTTTGTTGACCAGTGTTTCGTCCTCAAATAGAACCACCACCCAGAAGTCTTTTGAGTGGACGAAAGCTCGCTAGGTCCTGTCTTCTTCCTGCAGGTTGATATCTTAACATTAGTTTTGGGTATTCTGTGATCTTCCATTCACGATGAACATGTTGCATCCATCTTTGGCTTATAATCAAAATTTTTGGCCTTTTCTAAAGATTCCCCATGAGGGTATATCATTCTAACCTGATGTCTTCATTTTTTTTTTTTGTGATCTAAGTACGTGTGTATCCTACAGTTTTCCGAAGATATATCATTTCAGCAGATCTAAGTTTCTGTATATCCTTCTGTTTCAACGTCCATACTTCGCTACCATACAAAAGAGTTGGAAGAGCCAGTGTTTTATACACTTTCAGTCTTGAATGCTTTTGGACTAACTGTGGCTTGAAGATAGAATTTATTAACCCTAAAATTCTTAAAAATTTAGATATTTTTACATTTACATCCTTTTCTTCTTCATATGAGATATTGCATCCTAGATATGTAAAATTATTCACCTGCTCCAAAATTTTATTGTCCAGTACAATTTTACTTCTGACAGGATCTACACCTTGAAATGCCATAATTTTTGTTTTTTCTGTAGATATATTTAATTTTAATTATCCCAATTCCACTTCAGTACTGAAGAAGATAGGGTTATTTCTTAATCCTCCATCCATCCATCCATCCATCCATCCATAGTAATTCTGCCCAAAGGCAGGTCCTTCATTGCAATCAAAGCTTGCACCTTTACTAGGGAACTCTAGGTGTGGTAGCTTCCCGTTGCTTTCCACAAGCTGAAGACTTAAAAAATGTTCGAATATATCGTAGATGGTAAATAAAGTAGAACAAGTGATACAGCAATTTGAAGATGTATTTTATATTTTTATTGTGATGGAGGGCCTGTACGTCACATGTAAACGTGGTTCAGAGTGTAATAATGGTAGCATGTAGGAAACTGTTGTAAGTGCAGTTTATCATGCAGCCCTCTCTAATCAATACTTGCCCCGCCAAGTTTTGTGGACTGTTTACTGTGCTTAGCATTCTAATTAAGGGGCTACAAACCGATAAATGTTCATAACAAAAGCAATAATGAAATTGGAATTTCATTACCGGGTCTAATTCCATCACAATACGCCTAATTAAAGATATAATTTAAAGAAACTGCAGAAATGAAGTTCTTACGTTCAGTAGCAGGTGTGACAATGGTTTAAGAGACCATTACTTGCTTTCAGTCATCTGATAACCCTCTTAATTTAGAAATTCAATTAATAAATTTATTTGTTGAAATTCTTTCAATAACAATTGGTATAAATCTATGATTAGCTCCACAAATTTCAGAAAAAGAAATGAAGATATTAGAAAAGACTTAAATATTTTTAATTTAACAAATAGAATTGACAATATGAGAAACAAGTATGGACATTTGTTTATTTTTTATTATTTCACTCACCTCATACTTCATAATTCATAGCAGACCCTGGGTTTCTTCACATCTTTTGTGACACAGCATTGAGAATGTCAGAAAAGATGTGAAGAAACCCAGGGTCTGCTATGAATTATGAAGTATGAGGTGAGTGAAATAATAAAAAATAAACAATATTAAAAAACCTCATAGTGTTATTTCCTATCTACATAACTTAATAAAGTATGGACATGTTAAAAGAATGCCTACAGATAGAATCCCCCAGCTGTTATTAAAGTACAAACCAATAGGATATATATATATATATATATATATATATATATATATATATGTTGCTGTGGCTAAGGTATACGTTAAAAATTTGAATTAAGTTGCTGTCTTTCATCCAGATTACTTAAAATAATACTTACACATGCAATTAATAATATTGAAAATAAGATAAACACTGAACACTCTTAAATCAATATTTGTAATTCAATTGAAATTCGCGGTTGCAACAAAAAGCACAGCCATCTGGATCTGTCTTTGTTAAATAATAAACCAATTACCTTACCAAATTACCTTACACCGCCATCTGTTAGAATTGTATGGAACTCACAGATAATTACACCGCCATCTGTTAGAATCGTATGGAACTCAAATATAATTATAACTCTTTGTTAAATAATAAACAAATAATTTGCAATAAAAAAATAATGCGACTATAAATTTAGTTATAAACTACCCTAAGTCTCAAGTTGGATCAAACAGCACACAGTGTGCAAAATTTTTATTAAAATCGGTTCAGTAGTTTAGGATTCCATCGCGGACAAACAACGTGACACGAAATTTTTATATATTAAGATATATCCAGACTATCTAGTGCACGGATGCGCAACTCAACCGACTAAGGGGAAACGGTAAAATCTTCTATATGCTGCTGTGACGTCATTAAACTTTTGCTGCGTGGTCAGTGTCGAACTTCCATTAACAAGCAGTTTTAGTTATTGTTAGGTTGTAGACTGTACGTGAACTACTCAGCTTGGCTCCATTCTTCATTGCAAAACGTGTTGCATGATTTTGACGTCAAGCTTACATAATTTATTATTGCGTCGGCATTGTAGAGGGATACATTACGTCGCCGTTCAGCGGCACGTTATGTCACATGTGCACATCACTGATCTACTCTCAAAGAATAAATAAAAAGTAAAAAATCTTATTCTTCTGAAAGTACAAACCAACAATAATAATAAAATAATAATTATAGATGTAAAAAGAATATGACCTTCACCACTATCCATCCTAACCCCGAGATTGAAAATTTGAAGAAAAATATATATATATAATTAAAATTTTCAACTCCGCCTGGTATCGAATCCGAACCTGCTAGTCAGGAAACAGGCATTCTTCCACATGAGCTAACGCACATTAAAAAAAATAGAACAATTCTTGTCACGCAGCGGGCCGGGTTCGATTCCCGGTCGGGACAGGCTTCTGGGTGAGGTTTTTTCGGGTTTTTTCCCCACCTGTAAGACAAATGTGAGGAAGCTTCGGGCCCAACGGTCCCCGAAAATCATCCGACCATCATCATCATCCTTATCATTATCAACATCATCCTTCACCGGTGTGGAAAGCAACGGGAAGCTACCACACCTACAATTCCCTAGTAAAGCTGCAAAGCATAGCATGGAAATTCTATGATTGCAGTGAAACACCAGCCTCGGGCACAATTACTATGGATGGATGGAATAATGAAGTCACATGGAAACATTATTACTGTTAAATTGTGATAGATTTATCATAAGTAATGCCACGAGTGATTTCCAAATTATCGATAAATTCACGACTCACGAAGTGAGGAGTGAATTTATCTAGAGAATTTGGAAATCAAGAGTGGCATTTGTTAAGACTATTTAACGAATAAAATTAAGCTGTTTACTCACAAATCATTATTTAACTGTAGTTATTTTAAAATATTTATATATCTAATGTAAACGGCGATGTTTGAAAACAAATGAGAAACGATAGGCACGCTTCATCTGCTTCTTTTGTTTATCACTGCAACTAGATCATACTATTTCAGAATATTAAAAAGGAGGAGCTTTCTTTAATATGGTAATTATAACACTGATAAATATTTCGTGAAACACGACTCTGATTGGTTGTAAAACAGAAATCATTGAAACGTGATTGGTCATTGACTCCCATTTGGGGCATGAGTTAAATAGTCTTTTGAAAATCTCGTCGAGTTAATTTAACAGTTGAAAGTTAACAAATTGACATGTTATTTTTTTGTTATTTGCAGTTTTGTCATTGTCGCTGTAATTTCAATTGTCTGCTTGTCTTGCGCAACTATGTTATAACAACAAGAACAGAATCAATATCAGATGGATGGATGTCCAGACCGCGAATTAACCTAATAAAGTTAACTCTTATGCATTCTCTTTTCATTAGCGTGTCGAATGGCAAAGTCGGAATACATTGAAGCTATTTGAAATTAAATCTCCATCGCAGTTCCAGTAACGAAGAAATTGCGATGAACACGTTAGATGGATGTCTACAGGGAATTTCAAAATACCAATTTTCAAACAGAATTTAAGAGCAGCGAATAATAATGATTCGCTTTCATCTCTGCACATCCATAAGCTATTTTACATGCTGATTATGCAACATGTTTCCGAAAAGCCTTACTTACTTACTTACTCACTGGCACTATCGAACCCGTAAGTTCATGGCCGCGCGGACATAAGCTCTCCATACATCCCTATCCTGAGCTAATACTTTCCAATCATTCCCTGTATAATCTACTTCCCTCAAATCATAGTTAATGTTATTCTCCCACCTCATTCTTGGTCTACCAACTGGGCGTTTTCCTTCTGGCTTTCCTACAAGAACCTTCCATGCAAGTCTTTCATTCCCCATATGTCCTGCCCATCGCAGTCTACGAGACTTAACTGTTCTTATTATATCTGGCTTCCTATAAAGACCATGTAGTTCATTGTTATGTAGTCTTCTCCATTCTCCTGTCTGTTCATTTCTCTTTGGTCCAAAAATTTTCCTAAGTACTTTATTCTCAAATACTTGTAATCTCCTTTCCTCCCTTAAAGTAAGAGTCCATGTTTCGCATCCATATAATATTACATTGCTTAATTGTTTGTCGAAGTTTTTAAACAGAAGTTTTTGCGCGATATTGCGTTTTGTCGTACTTACAGCAATTTCGACCATGATTATTTCGGGTTGCCAACCTAAATAACTATACTGTAACCTAAATAGCTATACTGCAGTATTACATATTTCAAACCACGTGTGGGAAGTAAAACCACTGCCCTCTATGAGGGGAACTTCGTGAGCGGTCGCAGAAGCCGTATTCACATCAACACGTTTTCAGTAATTGTACTGGGTTGTTTGCTGGTTAACACAGTGCACACTCGAGCAACATGAAAGAGAAAGCTTGGCTTAGTGTGGTTTCGTGGTCGAGAGGTTTAACAGACATCATCTGCGTTCGTAACCTCACGGGTTCGATTCCCGTTCTACTTTTTTTTAAACTGAATGTTAGAATTGCATTTCGCCTGTAATATAGTTTCATATTTAATACTATATTTGAGATTTATGGCTTTAATGCACACACAAAACACACAAGAACGTGAGTTAAAACCTTCTTCTAATAAATAAATGAGGAATGAAAATGATATATTCTAAAATAAAAACTTTAACAAAAACAAAATCAATATCGTGTGTAAGAACCCTCAGCATCTATTACCGCCCTCAATCTGCGGGGCATTGAGATTGCCTTGTGCCTATGTCCTTGTGTGTGCTCTGAGCGATGGTAAAACTCGATATGATTCATTATAAACAAACTTGTTAGTGGCCGTTGCTTTTGCGCATAATTCAGCGCATCACAGTTTACTGAATGCAATAGTTTGCAATTACCTAGAACAAACCCTGAATGTGGTAAATATAATTGTTGCAATAACGACATTAACATTGATTGATTTAATCCAAATGTCAAAATAAAATGTTGTATTTAATTCATATAACATTTTAATACAAATATCACGAAAAAAACTGCATAATTAAGGACGCGAACCAGCGACCTTCATTAATAGAAACAGTAACTGCATGATTTACCGCTGACCTAACAGGGCAAGTAGGAGTGTCTTTAGTTCATGCCACATAACACAGTAGCCCAGGGACTGCACAATTATGAGTAGTTTCCTAGTTTGAACCCAGCGCTGTGCCGAGTAGAACTTAGAAGAAATGTGCGTTCAAGAGATGACTCATTTGTTTTTGTCTAAGGGTGTTCTTACATAGGATTGAATGCCGAATTATAGATAGTTCATCGGTTGATTAATGTATTTGACATCGTCCGATTCCTAATAGCCAATTTTGTCGGTCCATCTAACTTCCTGGTTGTAGATGTTTCTCCTTCATGTATAAACATATTCCCTGATTCCAGGAGGTTTCAGGTCTTCCTCTGCCTCGTCTTCCCTCAGGTTTCCATTCCAAAACAGATTTTGGTAGTCGATCCTCTTCCATTCGCTGGACATGTCCGTACCATCTTAATTGCTGAGTTTTAATATAATCTAAAATAGTGTCTTCAATCTTCATTTTCTCCCTTATAACTGAGTTCCTAATTTTTTCTTTCTTGAAATTCTTGCTGCCCTTCGTATAAAATCCATTTCCGTTGCCAAAATATACTTATTTGTTTTTGTTGTTAATGGCCAAGGTTCTGCTCCATAAGTAATGATGCTTTTAACAATTGTATGATATATATTCATTTTATTTTTATCACTTATATTTTTATCCCACAATATTCCATTGAGGCCAGCAATTGCAAATTTTCCATTATTATTTCTATTTCTTATTTCCTCTTCATAACTTCCATTTTTATTTATTTTAATTCCAAAATATGTGATCTCACTACAAGATTTTGTTTCTCCAGTCTTCAAAATTAAATTTTGTTCTGCTTCACCAATTGATAAATATTTTGTTTTTTTTATGTTCAAATTTAATCCCCATTTTTCATATTTTTCTATTAATTTTCTAGTCATATATTCTAAATCTTCATAATCTTGTGCAATTAACGATTGATCATCTGCAAAATGTAAGTTGTATAAAGTTTTGTTGTTTGAAATAGGAATTCCCATGCTTGAACATTTTCTCCTCCAATTCTTTAATATTTCATGTACATATATTTTAAACAGAGTCGGTGATAGACAACAACCTTGACGAAGACCTTTATTTATCGTGAAACCACGTGACAATTTACTGCCTATTTTAATTTTAGATATGCAATTGTCTTATACATTTTGTATAGCTTTAATTATTATAGTATTAATTCGGATACGTCTTAAAGCAATCCATAATTTATGCGGAATCATATTGATAAAAATATTTAACAAATGGGATAAATGCTCAGAGCCCTCTTTATTTCAGATTGTAGTTATTTTACGATTCCAGATCCTTGACTTTACTTCCATTCCAAAGAAAGCTCTGAAAAAATGAATCTACCTTTATCGGATATAATAATAATAATAATAATAATAATAATAATAATAATAATAATAATAGCTTTATTTTACCTGGCAGAGTTAAGGCCTTAAGGCCTTGTCTACCACTCAACCAGGTTTAAAAAAAATACAAACAAACAAAAAATAGTCTTAAATCTAAATTACAATATATATATAAACGATTACAAGTTATGAATACAATACAATTAATATTTATAATGTATTTTGATTTACTCTAAATTTAACGAATTAAATATATAATATGTACAATATATATAAAAAAACTAGGAAAAGATTAATGACATAGTATAAAATTATATAAATAGAGAAAAATTAATTATTAGACAACAGGTAACTGTATAAGCGTGACTTAAAGGTTCCAAGTGTGCGGCAACCCCTGATATCTTGAGGAAGGAGATTCCAGGAGCGGGCAGAGGCTACTGTGAAGGAAGTAAAATAGGAGGAAGTGCTATGAAGAGGAATTGTTAGCAGACTGCTATCTTGTGATCTAGTGTCAATATTGTGGTAAGAGGATAACTTCTCAAATCTGGACGCCAGGTAAGTAGGGATGTAGGAATTCAGAAGCTTGAAAAGTAGTGAAAGGGAGTGCAATTTACGTCTGTCAGTAAGACGGAGCCAAGAGAGGTTATTAAAGTGTTCGGAAATATGGCCATAACGGCGGATATTGAAAATGAATCGAACGCAAGCATTATGAACACACTGCAGTCTCTGCGACAAGTCATAGTTTAGATCATTATATATAATATCACAATAATCGAAGTGTGGTAACACAAGATGAACTCGCAAACTTGGAATCAGAAGTAAGAATAGTGTTTACAAATCACCCGGTACGAGAATATAGAGATATGTTACGTATATCAAAATTTAAAACAACACAAAGCAATTTGTAGAGTGACAAGACTTCAGAGTGAATTTGACGTGTATAATTTGTACACATCAAAATGCAACGTTCTCAATAAAACCCCAATGTAATGTTTGAAATAAATTCAGTCACATCAAGTAAATATAAGTGAAAATAGAATTTTCTGTGGACTGAATTGAAAATAAAAGAAGCCAAGGAGAAAAAAGCAAAGGACAAAATAAACTGCTTTCTCAGAGAATTTACTAGACTGCCAGAGAAGAGAGAAGAATGGAGAAAACAGAGAGACGTAACCTCCATTTGTTCAGCAGCGAGATTCAATACACTACCAGAAATCAAATATTCTCCACAAAAAAGAATGTAAATACAGAATTCAATGGTTTCTGCACAAGTTTATTTAAATTAATAGCAAAGTAACTAGATTACACTTGTTGAAGTAAACTTAGAAATATTGATTATGTATAATATACACGGTAAGTCAAAATGATTGACCCGATTTCATAAATTTATTCTGTGAAATCAACTAAACGTATCATATGCTGAGATATATGCTCAAAAAGGCAAACTCTCAAAGTTCTTTTTCAGTCATATCACAAGTGTTCTATGTGAGCACCTCGTGTAACACGACACACATCAACCCGAACCTTGTGTAGTGTGTTGTGGTCAATCTCTGCAGTGGCTGCAGTGATGCGGGTACGATAGTCACCTAATGTTGCTGGAAGTGGTGGAACGTAAACAAGATTCTTTATGAAACCCCACAAGAATAAATTACACGGGTCAAGTCGGGGGAACAAGATGGCCAACGAATGAGAGGTAAATCATCCTGAGATGACCGGCCTATCCAGAGTTGTTCTAATGGCCTCATTGAAATGGTCCCGAACACTGTCATGGTATAATGCGGAGGGGCACCATCAAGTTGAAGAATGAAATCTGCACTATCCTCTTCGAGTTGTGGAAGGAGTCATTGTTGCAGCATATCACAGAGTTGTTTACATGGTAATCAAGCACACTTCTGCTCTGCAGTCACCGCCATTTCTTTTACCTGATTCCTGCGCAGCGTAGCGGTAGAAAATGAAAACCAGCGGGAGAGAGACTAAACTTTGAGAGTTTGCCTTTCAGGGCATCTTATATCCCACATTATGATATGTTCAGTAAATTTCACAGAATAAATTTGTGAAATCGGGTACATAATTTTGACTTGCCCTGTATTTCTCCTTCTCTATTTACCTTAGTCTAACCTCTCCTTTTGTAGATGCTTTTATGTGCCCCATGTCACAACATGTAAACAACGCTTAAGTTAAATTGAAATCTTCTAATATATAAAAATGAATGTTTGTTTGTTTGATTGTTCGTACTTTACCCGCGGCCATACCGTTGATCCGATTGTGAGGGGCTTTTTGCAAAATGTTCAGTAGATTCCCGGAATAAACATATGCTATAAGAGAGTTGTGATACTCAACTCCTACACCCTTAACAATCGCCCTTTGTAGTGGAAAACGTGAAAAAAGTAGCTCTTTGGACGCTTAAATGGCTTACACTACCTAAACCATAACAAATACACCAAATCAATGTACACAGAATTGAATATCTCAAAAAATTCTACAAAAAAGTCCACAACAGCATATGTTTATCTTTTACGGATAACTCACAATAACCATTTTTGTCTTTCATTGATGCCAAGAAGATCGAGATAAGTAGATTCCGGGCAAGCGTGCTCTGCCATACCGTTCATCCGATTGTGATGGGGCTTTTCGAAAAATGTTCAGGAGATTCCGGGGATGAACATAGGCTATAAGAGAGTTGTAATACTCGACTCCATCACCCCTAAAAATCACCCTTTGTAGTGAAAAACGTGAAATAAAGTCCTCATTTTGATGCTTAAATGGCTTACGCTGCCTAAACCATAACAAATACACCAAATTAATGTACACAGAATTGAATATCTAAAAAAATTCTACAAAAAAGTCCACGACAGCGTATGTTTATCTTCTACGGATAACTCACAATAACCATATTTGTATTTCATTGATGCGAAGAATATCGGGATAAGCAGATTCCCGGGCAAGCATAACAGCGCACGGCTGGTGGTAAAAATATATTGACATTTATTTAGGAGTAGCAGCGGCAGACGTTAGCAGTGTGGGCAATGTTTATTTTTTGAGACTACAGCAGGCCGTGACACCAAAATCAGTCATAAAATGACGGCAAGTACAAATTTATTTGTATTCGCGTAGACTTTCACGGCCGGAGTTGCTATGATGATCCTGATGAAGGTTTTCGGACTGTAGGCCGTGGTCGTGAGGCTTGTAGTTCCCCGACGTTTCGCCAAAGACTGCGTCTGGCATCCTCAAGACAACCGTTGAGGATGCCAGACGCAGTCTTTGGCGAAACGTCGGGGAATTACAAGCCTCAAGACCACGGTCTACAGCTCGAAAACCTTCATCAGGATCATCATTACAAATGTATTGTTTTATATTGTTTCAAATAGAGTGCAGTTCATTTAAAATGCAGTGATTTGTTTCGTATAATGTATATTAACACTACCTTTTGGATATATTTTTATTTATACTGTACATTGTACATAGTATATATAGAGGGCAGTGGTTTTACTTCCCGCACGAAGTAGGTAATATGTAATATTACAGTACAGTTATTTAGGTTGAAACCCCGAAATTTATAAAACTGAACTTTCAATCATGGTCGCCATTTCTGTTAGTATGTCAGAACGCACTATCGCGCAAAAATATAATGTTAGAATCTGGGGGTCGGAAAAACTCCAAATCTAACTTCAACATATCGGCTACTCCCCTAAAATTGACTTTTTTTTTTGCGCTTTAAGCCGGCAGAATGTGTATGCCCCCCCTTTTTTTTTTTATAGAAATCAGTATCGGCCGCGGTGGACTAGTGGTTATGCTTCTTGACTCTGAGGAACGAGGGTTCAAACCCGGCCGGGGTCGATGGATTTTTTTAGGACGGAAAAATCCAAAGAGCAAGTCCTCCGGGAGGGACTTTAAGCCGTGGGTCCCGAGTCTGCAGATTTTCAGGCTCGTAAAAGATCCATAAGCCTGAATGAAAAGGTCTCTAAGCAAAATTTACCGAATTTTCCCGTCCTACTACTACCTTGGTTTCCTAGATGTCAGTTTCCTAGACGCTGACCACGGACCACTCAAATGACATCTAAACTAAAACAAATGTAACTAAATTAGTATGGTTCAAATTCTTCCCTGTAGGGGGAGAGCGCCTAAATCCCTGTAAAGGAAACATGGGCTTACAAGAAGATGATGATGATTATTATTATTATTATCATTATTGTTATTATTATTATTATTATTATTATTATTATTATTATTATTATTATTATTATTATTATTATTATTATTATTATTATTATTATTATTATTATGTCCACTGCTGTGGTCTCGAGGTAGCGTGCTGCCTTGTCACGCAGCGGGCCCGGGTTCGATCCCCGGTCGGGGCAGTTTTTCTGGGTGAGGTTTTTATCGGGGTTTTTCCTCACCTGTAAGACAAATATCAGGAAAACTTTAAGGCCCAAACGGTCCCCGAAATCATATGGCCTTCATCATCATCATCATCCTTATCATTATCATCATCACCACCATCATCCTTCACCGGTGTGGAAAGCAACCACACCTACACAATTCCCTAGTAAAGCTGCAAGCATAGCATGAAAATGCTATGATTGCAGTGAAGGACCTGCCTTCGGGCAGAATTACTATGGATAGATTATTATTATTATTATTATTATTATTATTATTATTATTATTATTATTATTATTATTATTATTATTATTATTATTATAGTATATTAATTAAAAATGAAATTCACGTGTCATTCAGTTCGATTTATTTTTTAAAATCTAGGGGGTACGCCGTAGCGTAGTGGTTAAGGCACTGAGCTACAAGCCGGAGGGTCGAGGGTTCAAGTCCCGTTGGGGTCAGGATTTTTAAACTGACCCAAACCCTCTGGCGGCACCATGGCCCTGGGGTCGACTCAGCCTCTAACGGAAATGAGTAACAGACGCTTGTTCTGGGGGTAAAGGCAGTCGTCACGCATGGCTGACAACCCGGCTGACATAAAGTACCGATTGTCTAGAAAAAGTGGGAGCCTTAACCTCCTACTACCCCAAGGGCCTCCGGGCCTGTTGTGGGATCACTTTACTTTTTATTAACATTATTAAGCCATCATCATCATCATCATCATCATAGTACATTCACGAATTTAGGCCATTTGTTGGCCTGTTTCGGCCTCAAGAGAAACACCATCCAGAAGTCTTTTGAGTGGACGTCCTGGTCTTCTTCTTCCTGCAGGTTGAGATCTTAACATTAGTTTGGGTATTCTGTGATCTTCCATTCGATGAACATGTTGTACCCATCTTGACTTATAATCAGAAATTTTGTTTTCTAAAGATTCCATGTGTAATTCTTCTAAGATGTCTTCATTTTTTTTTTTGTGATCTAGTTTCTTTGCTGTGGGTCGTCATATTTCAATTCCTCCTGGATTTTTTCGTGTTGAGACTCGAAAGTAGTTTTGAAGTTCCTTAGGACAGGTTACTGGCCCGACGCTAAGTAGTCCAGTGGTAGGGCTGCTACCTTTTAGTCTCTGGACAGACATTAGGATACCGCATTTATATTATATTAAGACATTTAATAGGTAAATTAATTTTTAAAGAGCAGTGGAACTCGGTAAGGACTAAGAATGCAGGTTGAAGTGTTTGTTGAGCTGTTCCCAGGAGAAGCCATGCAGAAGGTGTAATGTGGGTATTGGAGTCCGTCTCGAGGGATTTGTGCACATTGAGAACTTGAAGCTGATGTGAATATTGTGTTTGTCGCCACCTGCTTTCACTCAAATTGTTCACATCTTGCTATTCTTTGCCTACATTTCAAATAGAGCGCAACAAAATTGTCATGTTTTCATGTTGTTATCACAAGTAATGCCACGAGTGATTTCCAAATTATCGATAAATTCACGACTCACGAAGTGAGGAGTGAATTTATCTAGAGAATTTGGAAATCAAGAGTGGCATTTGTTAGGACTATTTAACGAATAAAATTAAGCTGTTTACTCGCAAATCATTATTTAACTGTAGTTATTTTAAAATAATTATATATCTAATGTAAACGGCGATGTTTGAAAACAAATAAGAAACGATAGGTGCGCTTCATCTGCTTCTTTTGTTTATCACTGCAACTAGATCATACTATTTCAGAATATTAAAAAGGAGGAGCTTTCTTTAATATGGTAATTATAACACTGATAAATATTTCGTGAAACACGACTCTGATTGGTTGTAAAACAGAAATCATTGAAACGTGATTGGTCATTGACTCCCATTTGGGGCATGAGTTAAATAGTCATAAGTAATGCCACGAGTGATTTCCAAATTATCGATAAATTCACGACACACAACGAAATAGAACGGATTTAGTTTCTCAAATAGTTGTGTACTTGTGAACCAAATAGCTGATCTCTGATCATGCGCAGTGGCTTCGTTCAGAGACTTGAAAATTATCTGTGCGCTATAAATTATTTCAAAGGCTGTACATACGTGTTTTCAGGTATAGAGAGTGTTTAGCCGTATCTGTTATGTTTTAAAACGATTATTGCGTATGAGTACACCTGAAGCGAAAATTTAAAAATCACTCCAGCTGTCGCAATTTTCGATGTTTCACAGCGAAACTCAGTATATCTTATTAAAATAAACCGAGGTATGTATTTTCGAAAAATGAACGAAATCCGGCAAGTAGAAGTAGAAGTTTATCTGAAAACAAACATTAAAAATCGACTAGCAACCGCCATGTTTGGTTTATCACAGTGTATATTCGTACCATACAATTTAATAATTTTGTAATATTTAATTTATTTAATCAGTTGAGTTGGTGTTTACTTGATGAAAATCCATATTCATTAATTAAATAAAAATAAAACATAGTAAAATAATGAATTGAATATTATTAAACAATTAGCTATTAATAATAACTACGACCCTAAAATTATAGAATATTTAATTAAGAAAGTCCATTACAAAAAAGCAATTAACAAAGTTTTTCCTTTACCCAAAGAAAACATATAGAAATATGTCTTCTTCTTCTTCCAAATACAGTATTGGGTGATGATGCCCGTTCTGCGACTACAAAAACTGATCTTTCCATCGGTTGAAGGGTCTTCCGAGGTCTCTTTTGCCTTTAGGGTTGAGGTGGTAAATCATCTTTGGTAAACGGGAATTTGACATTCTCTGGACGTGTTGGAACCATTTAATCTGATAATTTTGTATATGTTCAACCATTTCCCTACTATTCCACTGCATCCTTATCTCATCACTTTTCATTCTATCCCTTAATGTTACTCCAGTTAGTGATCGGAGGAATCTCATTTGTGAACTATTAATGCGGGATTTATCTTTTGCTCGAAGTGTCCAGCATTCACTTCCGTATAGTAGAGCAGGTTTGGCTATGGCATTATGAAATCTCAATTGGATTTCTTTCCTCATTTGTTTTCTAAAATTTCTCCTAATTATACCATTTAATCTGTTATATTTTTCTAAATTTGTTTCCACATCTTTTTGATTATGAAACTGTGATATATTATTACCTAAATAATTAAAGTGTGTTACTTGTTCTATTGGTTTATTATTTATTATTATTTTTAGTCTCGAAAGTCCCTTTCCAGTGATTGCCATGGATTTGGTTTTATTTTCAGATATTTCCAGGGTATTCTGCAATTTAAACACTGATCTCTGCAAATCATCTTCATTCTCCGCTAGAAGTACTTGATCATCTGCGAAGATTATTGTTTGTATTTGATTTCCTCTACATATTTTTACTCCTGGGGGGTTTAGTTTTTTCCACTCCTCGACAATTTTATTTAGATATAGAATAAACAGTAATGGAGATAGTCCACATCCCTGTCTTAAACCTTGGTTAATTTCAAATTTATCTGTTATTTTCCCATGATCTAACTTTACTTTTATAAATGTGGTTTCATATAAACTTTTTATAGCATTTATTAGATTATTGGGGACTTGGTAGCTTTCCAATATTTTCCACATTATGTCCCGTTTGACTCTATCATAGGCCTTTTCAAAATCTAAAAATAATATATATGTCGTAATGTCATACATAGGCCCACTTTCAAATAAAATATCTAAACACTTTAAAAAGTTGAACATTAATGTGGCATTTAAAACTAATAAAACTCTACAAAATATAATAAAAAACAACAAAACCAAAATAAAAAAAAATATAAATTATCAGGTGTATATAAATTGAAGTGTGGCACATGTGACAGTGTCTATATAGGACAGACTACTGGTAGACATTTTATCTCTCGGATAAAGGAACACATGAGAGCATATAACAGAAATTTAGAATATTCAAAATATGCCAACCACCTATTCCAATTTAATCATTGTTTCGATCCAAATTTTGAAATTTTACATGTTTGTGGTAAGGGTAAGAAGTTAGATCTTTTGGAGACTGTAGAAATTAATAAATTGAAGAGCAGTAACAGACTGTTAAATTCTGAACTTGATTTGAATGAATCCCCTTTGTTAAATTTAAAAATTTAAATAAATATTGTTGTATTGTTGCTTAGATCAGTTGGAACACAATTCATAATTTGTTAACATGTCTGAAGAAGGTACAGTGTACCGAAACAGCTGTCACTGAATTATATCTTAATAAATATGAAAATCAAATAAAAATACGTTTTATTTTTATTTAATTTAATTTATTTAGGCGTAGCTGCACGAGCAGGGTATTAGCTAGTAATATCATCATCATCATCATAGTACATTCACGAATTTAGGCCATTTGTTGACCTGTTTCGGCCTCAAGAAAAACACCATCCAGAAGTCTTTTGAGTGGACGTCCTGGTCTTCTTCTTCCTGCAGGTTGATATCTTAACATTAGTTTGGGTATTCTGTGATCTTCCATTCGATGAACATGTTGTATCCATCTTGACTTATAATCAGAAATTTTGTCTTCTAAAGATTCCATGTGTAATTCTTCTAAGATGTCTTCACTTTTGTGATCTAGTAGTGTGTATCCTGCAGTCCTCCGAAGATTTATCATTTCAGCAGATCTAAGTCTCTGTATATCCTTCTGTTTCAACTTCCATACTTCGCTACCATACAAAAGAGTAGTAATAGTAATATTATATTTTATTTATTATAATATAATACTTTTATAACTCGTGCAAGTTGATAATTCTTGGAAGTATCTACTTTGAGTGTCTTGTGGAAGGTTGTATCTGAGGACAGAAATGTATTTCATAACGCTCCATAGAGACCCTGCAAGTTTTTTCATATAGTCAAGTTAAAACCCTCTTCCAGAGTAAACTCTTGTGAGAAGATGAGATTCGCTCTCTCTCTACATCGAAATATATGTCCTTCTCGGATATTTATGTGCTTGTTCCCAAGTTATGCCTTAGATGTGAATTTTTAAACTTATTTCTACCCCTCGGTTCAAAAATTGAGCAACTAGATAACTTACTGTCAGCCCGGAATGATCCATGAAAATATATTAGTGCACCGCAGGGAAGAGAGAAAGTGAATTCTTGGGTAGGCCCTATAGTAATAAATTTGAGAGAGAGTAAAATTGGGCCTCGGTGAAGAAATGCGTTACGTATAAAGAGGACTTCAATATGGTAACTGTTTTTATTAATAAATGTTATATATATATATATATATATATATATATATATATATATATACATATGGGACACGCCGTAGCGTAGTGGTTAAGGCACTGAGCTACAAGCCGGAGGGTCGAGGGTTCAAGTCCCGATGGGGTCAGGATTTTTAAACTGACCCAAACCTTCTGGCGTCACTATGGCCCTGGGGTCGACTCAGCCTCTAACGGAAATGAGTACCAGATGCTTGTTCTGGGGGTAAAGGCGGCCGTCACGCAGAGCTGACAACTCGGCTGACATAAAGTGCCGATTGTCTAGAAAAAGTGGGAGCCTTAACCTCCCACTACCCCAAGGGCCTCCGGGCCTGTTCTGGGATCACTTATATATATATATATATATATATATATATATAAATTATAACATCGATAAAGCGTCACTGCTATAAAGAAAAAAAAATGTTCTCTTTAATTTGCTTACTTGTTATAGTCAGCTACTAGATGGCAGTGAAGACCGAGTTCTCGCGACATCTAGTAATAATGGAGAATATAATACATATATAAGAAAAATAAGTGTTTGAATTGGATTCGCCTGGTGGTGTAATGGATATCACACTGAGGTACAGACTCAGAGATCCGGGTTCGAATCCCGTCCAGGCATTTATTTTTCTTATCATACTATATATATATGTCCACCACATATAACCTGGAAAAATAAGTTACAAATATATAATTCAATAGTGAGAAGTACTGTCACATATGGAGCTGAAGTTTGGAAATTCAACAAAAACTTAGAACAAAAACTTATGTCGATGGAAATGGATTTCTTGAGGAGAGCAGCAAGATATTGAAAATTGGACAAAATAAGAAATACTGTCATAAGAGAAAAAATGATTATTGGTTATTCAATAGTAGATTATATACGGTATAAGCAATTAAATTGGTATGGGGACGTACGACGAATGGTAGAAGAAAGATTACCCAGGAAAACATTGGAATGGTGTCCACTGGAAGAAGGAGGAGAGGAAGACCTCGAAACTCGTGGATGCTGGAAATAAGAACTGGAATGAGAGCAAGAGGACTGGAGGACATGGATTGGATAGAGAGAGACGAGTGGAGAAGAAAAATAAAACTTTAGGCACAGAAAGATGTGTAAACATTAAAATTCTGTATATAATTAAATAAAATATGTCCACCGATGTGGTCTCGAGTTATCGTGCTGCCTTGTCACGCAGCGGACCCGAGTTCGATTCCCAGTCTGGACAGGCTCCTGGATGAGGTTTTCTCGGGTTTTTCCTCACCTGTAAGACAAATTTCAGGAGGCTTAGAGCTCAACGGTCCCCGAAAATCATCCGGCCATCATTATCATCCTTCACCGGTGTGGAAAGCAATGGGAAGCTACCACACCTATAATTCCCTAGTAAAGCTGCAAAGAATAGCATGAAAATTCTATTATTGCAGGGAAAGTCCTGCCCTCGGGCAGAATTACAATGGATGGATATATATATATATATATATATATATATATATAGATATTATAAATATATTTTTGACATTTGGCAATGAAGGCAAATATGATATGAAAAGAAAAAAGAATGCTTGAGTCGGGATTTGAACTCGAGTCTCTAAAGTCTGTACCTTTAGCGCTCTAACCAACTGAGCTACCCAAGAATTCCAATACAAACATACAATTTTCTTATACATGTAGTATTCTCAATTCACGCAAGAGGTAGCGGAAATTATATAAAAGCGTTACTGCTATAAAGTAAATATTCTCTTTAAAAAAAAAATTGCTTAACTGTTATGTTAGCCGTTAGATGGCAGTTGGAATAAATTTCCGCTACCTCTTGTGTGAATTGAGAATACTACATGTATAAGAAAATTGTATGCTTGTATTGGAATTCTTGGGTAGCTCAGTTGGTTAGAGCGCTAAAGGTACAGACTTTAGAGACTCGAGTTCAAATCCCGACTCTAGCATTCTCTTTTCTTTTCATGTCATATATATATATATATATATATATATATATATGTATATTAAATATATTGTGTGTGTGTGTGTGTTTTATGGATGGGCGTGAGTGCGCTTCTGTTTCGAGGGAGCTCTTCAAATGTTCTAATCATCGTAACAGGTGTTTTGTTACCACTGTTAACAATAACCATATCTTCAGCTGCCATGAAGGTTGTTATTAGAGAAAATAGGCCTAATTATGTTTTTAAAAAGAGTTTTCGTCCCGCGCCGTAGCCGAGCGGTTAAGGTAGGAAGCCTTGGCGCAGAGCTACGGGACTTGCGCTGGTTCGAGTCTCCATGGGGGAAGAAATTTTCTGATGGTATTTCGGCCAGTATGGGACCGGTGCCCACCCAGCATCGTGAGGCAATTGGGTAGCTACAATAAGTAGCGGCTCCAGGTTGAGGAACCAGCTATAACGGCTGGGGGACTCGACATGCTAACCACATGTCACCCCTACACTGGCTGTTGATCATCTACCTCTGTGATTGACACATGTGGATGTGAAGGGCCAGCAGCCGGCTGGTAAAAGGGCAACCGCTGAAAAGTGGAAAGACCCTCAATCGGAAAAAGAGTTTTCCACTCTGTATGAGCAGACATATGTTCCGTGCCTGCAGCCATTTCATAATTCATGCCTTGGTTCCTCTGAAAGCGTTACTTCTAATTATACTAAATAACTTGCTTGGAACTTTTAGTTTAAAACTCTTTCTTTACAAGTTAAATTGCCACATATATAACTAATTTAAAACTGTGTTTGGTTTATGTAGTTAACTTACTACATACGTCCTACTTTTTAGTTAAATTTAATTGGTTATTATTTATGAAGATAGTTATAATGATATTAATTCACTCCATGCATTGTTAATTGTCATTTCAGTTTTCTCAGCCCAGTACTTTTTTATCCATTGGTCAGTTCGTCTCACTTCCCCAATATAAATCTGGAGCTGCCGGTTAATATCCACTTTGAAGCAAAAATTAACATAATCAATTGAGTTGGTGTTTACTTGATGAAAATCCATATTCATTAATTAAATAAAAATAAAACTTAGTTGTATTTGATTTTCATATTTATTATATATAATTCAGTGGCTGATTGTACAGTTTATACAATTCATTATTATATCTCTTTCTCCATACATTATTTTCCCCCTCAGGGGTCCTCATCTAGGGGATATGTGGATAGCGACCACAAGGTACCCAAGCTGTGCAAAACATTTCTTCCACTTACTTGTGTTTTGCACTCTTTTAACTTTACTATCTAACCTCTCTTGGTTAACTCTTGTTTTTTCGACACCGATGCTATTAGGCCATCCGAGGGCTAGGGAGTCTTTCCTTTCTTCCATTTCTTCTTTCCTTTATTTTCTTTTCTTCTCCAGAAAAGCCTGACCAGAGGCTATAAGATTGCAACCCCATCACTGGTCTTGCCTTCCTTTGGCCAGCAACCAATCGAAGGGACTATTATTATGCTTTCAAGTCTTACATGAGAATTTCCCTCAAATGCTGGAGGGAAAATTTTCTATAGGATCGTAACAGGCATCTTACATGAGAATTTCCCTCAAATGCTGGAGGGAAAATTTTCTATAGGATCGTAACAGGCCTTGGCCTAATACTTGGAAGGAAGAAGAAGAAGAATTCAGTGACAGCTGTTTCGGTACACTGTACCTTCTTCAGACATGTTAAAAATTATGAATTATGTTATTATAGTACATATCAATTGATCTAAGCAACAATACAACAATAATTTATTTAAATTTTTAAATTTAATGAATCGCCTTTGTTAAATTAAAAAATTTAAATAAATGATTGTTAATAGCCAGAGAGTTAAACATCGTACCTATATCTGAATACCTCCAAGAATATAGAAACAATTGGCTAGCCCATATTCAGCGCATGGATCGTCACAGAATACCAAAACAAATTCTTCAGTACATTCCTCGAGGCAGAAGATCTGTGGGTCGACCTTTTCGGAGATGGGGGGGGGGAACGTAACGGGCCACTGGGCCTAATATTTGAAAGGACGATGATGATGAAATAAATTATTGTTGTATTGTTGCTTAGACCAGTTGAAACACAATTCATAACTTGTTAACATGTCTGAAGAAGGTACAGTGTTCCGAAACAGCTGTCACTGAATTATATCTTAATAAATATGAAAATCAAATAAAACTAAGTTCTATTTTTATTTAATTAATCAAAAATTAACATCTTTGAATGCAGGTTTTCACGGCCGGCAATCATAATGTAGAGTAATCCCGGGCTGTAGCCGTGGTCCATCACTGGTGTTCATACCAGACGTTTCTCCCTCAGCCGCGGAAGGTATCTTCAGTGATGGTCCATCACTGGTGTTCATACCAGACGTTTCTCCCTCAGCCGCGGAAGGTATCTTCAGTGATGGTCCATCACTGGTGTTCATACCAGACGTTCTCCCTCAGCCGCGGAAGGTATCTTCAGTGATGGTCCATCACTGGTGTTCATACCAGACGTTTCTCCCTCAGCCGCGGAAGGTATCTTCAGTGATGGTCCATCACTGGTGTTCATACCAGACGTTTCTCCCTCAGCCGCGGAAGGTATCTTCAGTGATGGTCCATCACTGGTGTTCATACCAGACGTTTCTCCCTCAGCCGCGGAAGGTATCTTCAGTGACGAGTACTTTTAGGTGTTGTTTCCTGGTCGGAGGCTCCGACTCACCACTGAAGATGCCCTCTGCAGCTGAGGGAGGAACGTCTTGTAGGAACACCAGTGATGGACCACGGGCACAATGCCCGGAAACACTCAACAAAAATTAACATAATTTCTGAATGATAAATTGTAGTGTCCACAAAATCCTGCTACCAAAACAATGTATCGTAGCTCCTAAACTATTTTAGATAGAGACATGCTGTTTTTTGCAACGAATTCTAAATCTCTCAAAGTTTTGTTTACATTTTTTGGCAGATTGTGGTTTAAACGATTTTGACGACGCCACAGGAATAGGGTCAATGTGTATGGTCGTACCGCACGGAAGAAGAAATGTTAGACACCCACACTGTAGGTGGTCTGAACAATTTTAACAATTCTAACTTTCATGAAATCGGAACGAGCCAACAGGCTTAATCCCTGGAAGATGATGATGATGATGTGTATGGTGATATGCTGAGCCCGGTAAATCACCAGTAACTGTTAAGCGAAATTTCCGCCGGCAATATGGAAGGGATCCTCCATCCAAATCATCCATAATTTGATTTCCGAGATTCTGTAAAACACTTCACAAACGTGCGTTGTACATTATTTTTTGTGCGATGGTGTTTTCAAAATAATAAATAATAGTAAAATAATATAATCTTTCTTGGAAATATTTGCGTTCATTATAAACAATTGACTATAGTTAACAGTGTGGTCAATGGTTATACGGCAAATGCCGAAAATAATTTACTTGAGACTACAGCAGACCGCGACACCAATCAGGGATAAAATTGTGGTAAGTACGAATTTATTGTTTTATAATATTGTTTCAAATTTTGAGGGAAAATTTGAGGATGTGGCTGAATTCAAATACCTAGGAACAATAATCGCAAACAGAAATGAGATGGACAAGGAAATTAAACATAGGCTCAATTCTGGAGATGCATGTTACTATGCATTACAGAGACTCTTGACTTCCCAACTCCTTTCAAAAAACGTTAAACTGAAAATATATAAAACTATTATTCTACCAGTTATATTATATGGGTGCGAAACATGGACGCTTACTTCAAGGGAGGAAAGGACATTAGGAGACATTTCTAGTGACTAGCAGTGTAATGGACTTGCCACGGAGTGGATGACCAGGTATGAGCCAATAAAACTATCGACAATGTGCAACTTGCATTTCAACGCAGCCCTTAAAAATCGGTTTGTCGTGCTTCACTGGAATTGCATTTATCAAAATCAACCATTCATAAAGTCTTACATAAGCGGCTACATCTTCAGGCCTATAAAGTGAAAATTATACAAGCGTTGCTGCCAACTGACTTCCCTCGGCGTGCTGAATTTATTGACTCCAAGCTGAACGCAATTGACGAAGACAATAAGTACCTGCAGAGAGTGATTTTCTCGGATGAAGCGACTTTCTATGTGTCTGGACATGTTAACCGCCATAATGTTCGGATATGGGGGTAGTGGTGATTTACCAGACTCAACATACCACCATACACATTGGCATTTTCCTGTTGTGACGTCGTCGTTTAAATCACAATCTGCAACAAATGTAAACAAAACTTTGTGAGAAGTAGAATACGTTGCAAGAAACCACATGCCTCTATCTCAAATAGTTTACCAGCTAAGTTACATTGTTTTGGTAGCAGAACTTTGTGGACACCCTGTATTGTAGTGTCACTTTTTATTATAATATAATTTACTTGACTATTTAACTCATGCTTCAAATTAGAGTCAATATGCAATTACGTTTCAATGAATTTTGTTTTACAACCAATGACAGTCGTGTTTCACCTCGATATTTATCGAATTCTGTTTACCAAAATAAAGAAAGTTCCTCCTTTTTAATATTCTGAACAGGTCAGAGCATTATTTTGCAGTGATTGACTCTCTAAAAAAATACGTTGAATATAGCAAATAATGAAAAGATTCCTTCCAACTACACATTTGATAATTGTGTGTTCAATAATTGTGTTTTTAAATAACGATTTTATTGAGTTGTTTCCTAAAAAAATAAATCAATAACCTATAATGTTGGTTGTAATATACAGTTTGATGTTTCATTTTTTCTCCACTAGGGTGCATTCTTACAATATTGCGATCCTATTTGGCAATAAATAATATGATCTAGTTGCAGTGAATGAACATAACCTCACATTTCTTATTTGTTTTCAAACTTCGCCGTATACATTAAATATATAAATATTTAAAAATACCGGTAACTATATTTAAATAATGATTTTTTGAGTAAACAGCTTAATTTTATTCATTAAATAGTCCTAAATCCTCTTGACAAATTGGAAATCACTCGTGGCGTTACTTATGATAAGTTATGAAATTAATACAATTATAAGTTCCGTGTGCTCAAACGGATATCAGACTTCTAATATGGCGACAGGGTGAAACTTCCGCCTATAGGTATATTTCAGCTTAACTAGATTCAATCCCAGTCAGTCAATCTCTTTATGCCTGTGTTGAAATCCAGCACGTTTTTTTTTTTCTAGTGGCCAATTTATGAATAAGAGTTCTTGACTGGTAAACATTTTTCACGTTGCTCAAGTCGCAAAGAAACAAGATAGATAGATCATCGGTTGATTAATGTCTTTGACATCGTCCGATTCCTAATAGCCAATTTTGTCGGTCCATCCAATATCCTGGTTGTAGATGTTTCTCCTTCATGTATAAATGTATCCCATGACTCCAGGAGGTTTTAGGTCTTCCTCTGCTTTGTCTTCCCTCAGGTTTCCATTCCAAAGCACATTTTGGTAGCCGATCCTCTTCCATTCGCTGGACATGTCCGTACCATCTTAATTGCTGAGTTTTAATACAATCTAAAATTGTCTTCAATCTTCATTTTTCTCCCTTATAACTGAGTTCCTAATGCTTTTCTTCTTGAAATTCTTGCGGCCCTTCGTACAAAAGCCATTTACTTTGCCAAAAGAAACATTTGCTTTTTGTTGTTAATGACCACAGTTCTGCTCCATAAGTAATGATGCTTTTAAAATTGTATGATATATATTCATTTTATTACTTATATTTTTATCGGTCCCGCGCCGTAGCCGAGCGGTTAAGGTAGGAAGCCTTGGCGCAGAGCTACGGGACTTGCGCTGGTTCGAGTCTCCATGGGGAAGAAATTTTCTCATGGTATTTCGGCCAGTATGGGACCGGTGCCCACCCAGCATCGTGAGGCAATTGGGTAGCTACAATAAGTAGCGGCTCCAGGTTGAGGAACCAGCTATAACGGCTGGGGGAATCGACATGCTAACCACATGTCACCCCTACACTGGCTGTTGATCATCTACCTCTGTGATTGACACATGTGGATGTGAAGGGCCAGCAGCCGGCTGGTAAAAGGGCAACCGCTGAAAAGTGGAAAGACCCTCAATCTGATCGGATATTTTTATCGGCCGCGGTGGACTAGTGGTTATGCTCCTTGCCTCTGGTCCCGAGGGTCGCGGGTTCAAACCCGGCCGGGATCGATAGATTTTTAGGACGGAAAAATCCAAGGAACAAGTCCTCCGGGAGGGACTTTAAGCCGTGGGTCCCGAGTCTGAAGATTTTCAGGCTCGTAAAAAATCCTTAAGCCTGAATGAAAAGGCCTCTAAGCAAAATTTACCAAATTTTCCCGTCCTAGTACTACCTTGGTTTCCTAGATGCCAGTATGAGGCGGAACACTGAACACGGACCACTCAAAATGACATCTATACGAAAACAAGTGTAACTAAATTAGCATGGTTCAAAATCTTCCCTGTAGGGGGAGAGTGCCTAAATCTCTGTAAAGGGAAAAACATTGGCTTACAATACATACAATATTTTTATCCCACAATATTCCAATGAGGCAAGCAATTACAAATTTTCCTTGATTGTTTCTATTTCTTGTTTCCTCTTCATAACTTCCATTTTCATTTATTTTAATTCTTATATATGTGATCTCACTACAAGATTTTATTGCTTCTCCAGTCTCCAAAATTAAATTTTCTTCTGGTTTACCAATTGATAAAAATTTTGTTTTCTTCATGTTCAAAACTAATCCCCCATTTGGCCGTGACAAAACGAATGTTTCAAAATCTCAACTAGTAAAAAGGTGGGGTGTTTACCTGGCCTATATTAATGAAACATTGAATGATGCATATGTTCTGTTTGGCATGTAAATTGTTGATTGGAATCAGGGCATGCCGTTACATATGCAGTACTTGGGTAATTGGAACCAACTCACGTAACAAAGCTTTTCTACCTGCTAACAAATACATAACCACAAGCCATTAATCAAAGCAAATGTCGTGCAATTGCATTTATTTACGTCTATTCTAAATAATAGTTTAATTCTCATGATTCATTCATCCATTCATTCATTCATTGGTTCGTTATTTAACCCATTACGTATTAGTATATTACTATGCGAGGTTTATACTGAAGCGAGGATGTGATTAAAAACCGAGCGATATCGAGATTTTTAATTTCCGAGATTCTGTAAAACACTTCACAAACGTGCGTTGTACATTATTTTTTGTGCGATGGTGTTTTCAAAATAATAAATAATAGTAAAATAATAACATCTTTGGTAGAAATATTTGCGTTCATTATGAACAATTGACTACAGTTAACAGTGTGGCCAATGGTTATACGGCAAATGCCGAAAATAATTTACTTGAGACTACAGCAGACCGTGACACCAATCAGGGATAAAATTGTGGCAAGTACGAATTTATTGTTTTATATTGTTTCAAATTTTGAGGGAAAATTTGAGGATGTGGCTGAATTCAAATACCTAGGAACAATAATCACAAACAGAAATGAGATGGACAAGGAAATTAAACATAGGCTCAATTCTGGAAATGCGTGTTATTATGCATTGCAGAGACTCTTGACTTCCCAACTCCTTTCAAAAAACGTTAAACTGAAAATATATAAAACTATTATTCTACCAGTTAGATTATATGGATGCGAAACATGGACTCTTACTTTAAGGGAGGAACGGAGATTAGGAGTATTTGAGAATAAAGTTCTTAGCAAAATTTTTGGACCAAAGAGAGATGAACAGACAGGTGAATGGAGAAGACTGAAAAACAGTGAATTACATGGTCTTTATAGGAAGCCAGATATAATGAGAACAGTTAAGTCTCGTAGACTGCGATGGGCAGGACATGTGGCACGAACGGGGAATGAAAGACTTGCATGGAAGCTTCTTGTAGGAAAACCAGGGGGAAAACGCGCAGTTGGTAGGCCAAGAATGAGGTGGGAGAATAACATTAACTATGATTTAAGGGGAGTACATTATACAGGGGATGATTGGAAAACATTGGCTCAGGAGAGGGATGTATGGACAGCTTATGTCCATGAACCTACAGGTTCGATAGTGCCAGTGAGTTAGTTAATAAAATAATAGCATCTTCCTTTGACGTATTTGCGTTCATTATAAACAACTGACTAACATTAACAGTCTGGCCAACGTTTATACGGTAAATGCCGAAAATTATTTAGTTGAGACTGCAGCAGGCCGTGACACCAGTCATAAAATGGCGGCAAGTGCGAATTTATTCTTTTATACTGTTTCAAATAAATCTCAGTTCATGTAAAATGCAGTGATTTGTTTCGTAAAATGTATATTAACACTACCTTTTGGATATATTTTTGTATATACATTGTACGTAGTATACATAAAGGGCAATGGGTTTACTTCCCGCACGAGGTAGGTAATGTGTAATATTACAGTATAGTTATTTAGGCCGGCAACCCCGAAATTTAGGAAATTGAACTTTTTAATCATGGTCGCCATTGCTGTAAGTACGACAGAATGCACTGTCGCGCAAAACAATTATTGTAAAATGAATCCATCCATTGTAATTCTGCCCGAGGGCAGGTCTTTCACTGCAATCATAGCATTTGCAGCTTTACTAGCTTCCCGTTTTCCACGATTTAAAATGAAGGCTTTAACTTAATAAATAATAGTTTTAAAAACTAAAACTACACGCTTTATTAGAAAACCGAACTAAAAGATGAAAAATAATTTTAATTTCCAACACGCTTGGGATAAAATTAAAGTGGTCAACAAAAAAATCATCTCCAACACATATGGAATAAAACTAGAGTTATCAACAAAAAGAAAATAATTTTACCATCAAAAGCGTGGGGTGCTCTATATCAATTAATATATTTGATAATAAACAGATATTGGTAAAAGTAAAGTCTGTAAGAAGAAAATGTAAAAATCATAAAAAGCAATGTTATCCATAATTATTTCCAAATATTTAGAACAGGCTATTTAATTATGAAAAAAGCCAAAAATTGATTTTTTTCAAATATTGGCCTACAGTCTTACCAAAGAGACCTAAAACACGTCTGGGGAAAAGAATCGTATATACTCAACTTAGGATTTAAGGAGAGATCAGGGTTTGCTTGGTTTAGGCTAGGGGCATGGAAATTTCTAAAAATTAGCGACGATCACGATATGCGAATATGTCCAATGTGCGGGAACTTTGAAGATGAGATACATATATTAGGAAAATGTAATGATTTAGAATATTGGAGACGTCAGTTATTACCGGAAAGATTTCTAAATTCAAATCGGGAAAGATTGGCATGCTACGAGTTATTGGTAAATCCAGAAAATTGGATAAACCTCGGTAAATTTCTGGACAAAACGCGGAAAATAAGGACAACACTCATTCATGAATAAATATATGTTATTATTAATGCTTAACAATTATATATAAATTAATTAGTGTATAATGCTATTGTGTTATTATTTAATTGTAATGGAAATTTTGAGGAAGTGGCTGAATTCAAATACCTAGGAACAATAATCACAAATAGGAATGAGATGCAAAAAGAAATTAAACATAGGCTCAATTCTGGAAATGCATGCTATTATGCATTGCAGAGACTTTTGATGCCCCAACTCCTTTCAAAAAACGTTAAGCTGAAAATATATAAAACTATTATTCTACCAGTTATATTATATGGATGCGAAACCTGGACTCTTACTTTAAGGGAGGAAAGGAGATTACGAGTATTTGAGAATAAAGTTCTTAGGAAAATTTTTGGACCAAAGAGAGATGAACAGACAGGTGAATGGAGAAGACTACATAACAATGAACTACGTGGTCTTTATATGAAGCCAGATATAATAAGAACAGTTAAGTCTCATAGACTGCGATGGGCAGGACATGTTGCGCGTATGGGGAATGAAAGACGTGCATGGAAGCTTCTTGTAGGAAAGCCAGAGGGAAAACGTTCAATTGGTAGACCAAGAATGAGATGGGAGAACAACATTAACTATGATTTGAGGGAAGTAGATTATACATGGAATGATTGTAAAGCATTAGCTCAGGATAGGGATGTATGGAGAGCTTATGTCCGCGCGGCCATGAACCTTCGGATTCGATAGTGCCAGTGAGTTAGTTAGTTAGTTAATATTATTGTGTTTTCTTTATGTAATTGTAATGTTATTGATTTTTTGTTGTTTATTTTTCTTTACACTAGTACCAATTATTACTTTATTGTAACAGACTGTCAACAGCACGTACGGCTTACTGCCCGTGCGACCCATATTTGTAAATAATATTGTAAATATCTTACTTTTTGTCTAATAAAGTCCTACTACTACTACCTTAAATAATTCCATACGGTGGATCATAAGATTGAACAGCATTTTGCAATTAGCCATAGTCTATAGGACATTCCACATTTCTTTAATTCGGCATAATTATAATATTGATTTTTGTTTCTAATTCTGGAATGTAAATGTTTAAGCGTGTTGTATGCCACCCATATTCAATTTCATACAACAATCACTTGAGAGGGTTAATACACTGGAAACATTTCCGAGACTGTAAATCCTAAATTTCAGTCTGGTTGTTGGTAAGCCTGCATGAAATTTAACTATGCACATCCAAATAATGCACATTGATTCTTGTAGGACCTGCCTGGCTTGCATTGATAAATCAATTTCAATCATTAATTTCAATTCGCACTAAATCCCGCTTAAATAAACCAATCGCAATCACATTTCAAAGCTCTTTTCGGATCACGAATATTTCATCAGCTGTCACAGAGTGTAATCATTATTCAGAATACCAGAAAATTGTCATTTTTGCATATTTTTCTCAGTCTAGGCAAATTATGATTTCAATTTTCATTAAACATGACAATTTCATCATCAATCAACACTTCGTAATTTCTTTTTCTCTTTCTGCCACTACCTTTCTCACTCTTTCCATTATTTTAATATACGTCTTTCCCTTAGTGCCCTTTCTAAGAACTTTAACTTTCCCTACATCTCCCGAGCCAGATCAAGACTTGTCGGGAGAATAATTTTATCTCGCACAAAAGTTTTCTCCACACAAGGATATGAAGGGCTTCATGGATATGTGATCATCGCAATGCCGGAGCAATCTCTAAGATTTTTTTCATGCTATTCTTGCAGCTTTACTAGGGAATTGTAGGTGTGGTATTACTGCCTCACTCTGATGGTTAACAGTTTATATAAAAGCGGGTGCCGCGCGACAATGCTTGACATGCGGTGTTGTCACGTTTCTCATAGCGCTATGGGTGTTTATTACACAAGGACAGAAGACATTGATTATTTATGTTATTATTTAAATTTATGTTATTATTTGGTATTGTTTAACTTTTAAAATGAAAACTAAAATTATATACGTATTTATTTATTAAATAGTTTAATTCTAACATTATATAGCTTGTAGGTCTACGTAAATTTAATATCCATACAACATCATGCTGAAAATATTATTATATTTATTATTGTTATTATTATTATTATTATTATTATTATTATTATTATTGAACCGTGACGTTTGGGGAAATTATATAGCGTGTTTATAGTTCTGGTTAATAAGCTGTTAGTTTATGCTGATGATGTAGTACTACTGGCCGATAGCGAGGAGATACTAAAGGCCAACACGCACACACTATTTAGTAACAATAAGAAATTAGGACTGGAAGTAAATATCACTAAAACTAAATATATGGTCACACGTAGAAATTCAGTATATAATGGAAATGGACAGCTAATGACAAATGAGGGAAATTTTGAGGAAGTGGCTGAATTCAAATACCTAGGAACAATAATCACAAATAGGAATGAGATGCACAAAGAAATTAAACATAGGCTCAATTCTGGAAATGCGTGCTATTATGCATTGCAGAGACTTTTGATGTTCCAACTCCTTTCAAAAAACGTTAAGCTGAAAATATATAAAACTATTATTCTACCAGTTATATTAAATGGGTGCGAAACATGGACTCTTACTTTAAGGGAGGAAAGGACATTAGAAGTATTTGAGAATAAAGTACTTAGGAAAATTTTTGGACCAAAGAGAGATGAACA
Organism: Diploptera punctata; assembly: GCA_030220185.1. NCBI lineage: Eukaryota > Metazoa > Arthropoda > Insecta > Blattodea > Blaberidae > Diploptera > Diploptera punctata. The sequence continues at coordinate 682,322 of JASPKZ010000446.1, read as the reverse complement.
GACAGGTGAATGGAGAAGACTACATAACAATGAACTACATGGTCTTTATAGGAAGCCAGATATAATAAGAACAGTTAAGTCTCGTAGACTCCGATGGGCAGGGCATGTTGCACGTATGGGGAATGAAAGACTTGCATGGAAGCTTCTTGTAGGAAAGCCAGAGGGAAAACGCCCAGTTGGTAGACCAAGAATGAGGTGGGAGAATAACATTAACTATGATTTGAGGGAAATAGATTATACAGGGAATGATTGGAAAGCATTAGCTCAGGGTAGGGATGTATGGAGAGCTTATGTCCGCGCGGCCATGGACCTACGGGTTCGATAGTGCCAGTGAGTAAGTATTATTATTATTATTATTATTATTATCATTATTATTATCATTATTATTATTATTGAACCGTGACGTTTGGGGAAATTATATAGCGTGTTTATAGTTCTGGGGAATTTTGTCAGATGCTGTTGGTAGTAGAGTTTATACCCCTTGTTTTCCCTTGTCTGATGAAATATTGCGTGCTGTCTCCAGGGCGCACCATGTTTAGTACTAAAAGACCGGTGTCTGGGGAGTGCGCATGCTCTGGTAGGAATAAATGAGTAACTTTCGTGCTGGCTTTATCACAAACGTACGGTTGGCCAACACACAAAGTGCGTGAGGAAAGTTCATCTAGGAACCAAATTGATCCCAGATGGTGCTATTTTACAAGATACTAATTGTTAACTATCGCTACACATGAAATACCATTCCAATTCATTAATATTTTAACACCTGTCCCAAATTCTACTTGCAAGATTGTACTCTCACTGATAGGCTATTGGATCTGCCATCACAGTAGGCTTGTAAACACGAAGAAAGAAATGGCGTTTATATGCCGTAGGTGCGTCTAATTGTCATTTTATTCAACATAAGCTACGAATGAAACAGGTCTAATGTTAAAACTAGAAACCAGATTATATGCAATTGCATGTTTAGACATTTTCACCTGTTACTGCATATTACCCGTTCAAGGAGTAAGCGCAGTTGTTGACGGAGGGCACTGCAGTCGTGTTTATGCAGGAATAGACCACGTGACGATGCTATCTATGAGGGCAGAGGGCGACGGGACGTGGGACGCTGACAGTGAACACTGCCTTAGATGACGTCACGTGTAGCAACAAAGAAAGCTTCGCAATTCTTCCGCCTGCAGAGATATTTTGAACGACTAATATCTAATATGTAACAATGAATGTTTGTTTGTTTGTACTTTATGCGCGGCCATACCGTTGATCCGATTGTGATGTGGCTTTTTGCAAAATGTTCAGCAGATTCCCGGGATGAACATAGGCTATAAGAGAGTTGTGATGTTCAACTCCTACACCCTTAAAATCGCCCTTTGTAGTGGATAACGTGAAAAAAGTAGTTTGTTTGTTTGTACTTTATGCGCGGCCATACCGTTGATCCGATTGTGATGTGGCTTTTTGCAAAATGTTCAGGAGATTCCCGGGATGAACATAGGCTATAAGAGAGTTGTGATGTTCAACTCCTACACCCTTAAAATCGCCCTTTGTAGTGGATAACGTGAAAAAAGTAGCTCTTTGGACGCTTAAATGGCTTACGCTGACTAAACCATAACAAATACACAAAATTAATGTACACAGAATTGAATATCTCAAAAAGCTCTACAAAAAAGTCCATGACAGCATACGTTTTATCTTTTAAAACTCACAATAACCATTTTTGTCTTTCATTGATACCAAGAAGATCAAAACAAGTACGTAGATTTCTCTGCAAGCATAGTAGCACATAGCGGGTATTCTTTTATGGATAACACAATAACGAATTTTGTATTTTAGCTCATTTGTGCAAAGAATATCGAGATAAGTAAATTCCCGTGCGACACCGGGTAATCAGCACGGGGAATATTAAAATAATTACGATATACATTGTCGGCCGCGGTGGACTAGTGGATATGCTCCTTGCCTCTCGTCCCGAGGGTCGCGGGTTCAAACCCGGTCGGTGTCGATGGATTTTTTAGGACGGAAAAATCCAAGGAGCAAGTCCTCCGGGAGGGACTTTAAGCTGTGGGTCCCGAGTCTGAAGATTTTCAGGCTCGTAAAAAATCCTTAAGCCTGAATGACAAGGCCTCTAAGCAAAATTTACCGAATTTTCACGTCCTAGTACTACCTTGGTTTCCTAGATATCAGTATGAGGCGGAACGCTGACCACGCACCACTCAAAATGACATCTATACGAAAACAAGTGAAAGTAAATTAGTATGGTTCAAATTCTTCCCTGTAGGGGGAGAGCGCCTAAATCTCTGTAAAGGGAAAACATAGGCTTACAATACGATACGATACGATACGATACGATACGATACGGTACGGTACGGTACGGTACGATACGGTACGATACGATACGATACGATACGATACGATACGATACGATACGATACGATACGATACGATACGATACGATACGATACGATACGATACGATACGATACGATACGATACGATACGATATCGATACGATACGATACGATACGATACGATATATACGTTTATAATTATTTTTCTTTTTACTTTTATTCAACTAAACATAAAAACACATTAATTTTCATTTATTTAGGCGTAACAGCGCACACCGGGTATTAGCTAGTCAGTGATAAATTCAATACGAATGCCGTTGTTATACATCGAATAGTGCATTTAATTATCCATTTGCGTTTGTAAAGCATTTTTGCACTTGTCCCACTTTTTCACCCGGAACTCAATTTAAATACAAGGCAACAATTAAATCGGAGAGTAGTTAGTTCAGAGCTACCAGATAAGTAAATGTAAAGTGCATTGTTTATGTTTATTTACTCTGTCATTGTACTTCCCGAATTATTCATTTCATTTTTCGTGATTCCTTCTTCTTCTTCTTCTTCCTTCCAAGTATTAGGCCAAGCCTGTTACGATCCTATAGAAACTTTTCCCTCCAGCGTTTCATAGGACGGCCCAGAGATCTTCGTCCTCTTGGTATATAATTATAAACAGCTTTGGGGATCCGATTTTAACTCATTCTTTCAAGATGGTGTTTCCAATTTAGTTTTTACTGTTTAATATATTCCAAAATTGGCGTAGTCTTCAATTCTTTTAAGATATCGGTGTTCCTTTTCCGATCCCATCTGGTGTAACCCGCTGTTGGTTTCATAACTTGATTAATAATTTCCAAACTTTTATTATAACTAGTAATTTTTTCAGGGATATCCTTTTCATCCCAGACAGAGAGATAATATCCAAGATACTTAAATTGACTATTTATCTCATGCCCCAAATGGGAGTCAATGACCAATCACATTTCAATGGTTTTTTATTTACAACCAATCACAGTCGTGTTTCGCCTAAAATTTACCAACTAAAGTTTATCATAATAAAGAAAGCACCTCCTTTTTAACATTCTGAATAGGTCATCGCATTATTTTGCAGTGACTGACTCTGTAAGAAATACGGCTACCAGATTGTATATAAAGTGCATTAATGTCAACATGTAGCGCATACAAGAGATAATATAAACACATTTGTAACAATTGATTATACCACAAAAAAAGAAACCACTGTTTGCACTTTTTTTAACGAATTATTTTCCAGGAAATGACGCAGAAAAATATAATTGACATATTTACATCATAGGACATCAGAAATTAATTAATACCTATAACGTTGGTTATAAATTTCTCCACTGGGGTGCATTCTTACAACATTGCGATCTTTTGGCAATAAATAATATTATGATCTGGTTGCAGTGATCGAACAAAAGAAGCAAATGAAGCGTACCAATCGTTTCTCATTTCTTTTCAAACATAGCCATTTACATTAAATATATAAATATTTTAAAATAACTACAGTTAATTAATGATTTGTGAGTATACAGCTTAATTTTATTCGTTAAATAGTCCTAACAAATGGTACTCTTGAATTTATCGATAATTTGGAAATCACTCGTGGCATTACTTATGATTAGGTCTCTCTAAAATTTTATTCTGGAGACAGATTTTAATTTGTATGGGGTCCTTCCTATGAAATGCCATAATTTTATCACATGGAAGTTGTTCGAGCAACTTATGTTGACCTTATTTTGATAGAAAATGTGACTAAGAAATATACTTTTTTTTTCTAATGTTTACTAAAATTATAAAGATGTTAGAGAACTATAAAACTGTTCGTATTTTGATATGAGAAAGCAAAGTCAATACAACAGTGTAAGATGGGTTCTGTTTGGATAAAGCATTGACATAACAGAACGCAGAGTTTAAAACCGTTTAGTGCATCAGTATTAGATGACAAATGTAATTCCTGCTACCTCGATAATAGCCATTCCACGGACAAGTTTCTCAAGTTACAATTCCATCTGCTCAAAGTCTAGTGCAAACATATTTGTTTAGCAGCCTTGCCCAGCTCTCTGTGACTTCTACAGGCAGTTTCTTGTACGAGTAAGTTTAGTGTTTCGTGCTGCCTGGGAAATGTAACTCCGACTATTTTCGTTATCGTGTAAGTTTCTGTTATTAGTTTTAGTTAATTCTTAACTGTTAGTATTTGTATAATTGGAGAAGTGGAAAAGAAAATATTATGATTTTAACTTCAAACTAAAATAATAATAATTTTTTTTTCTTCTTTCCTTTTAAACCTTTCCTTTTCATTGGAAGGGTCATATAGAAAGAATGGAAGAAAACCGGCTTGAAAAAAGAGCTAAAGAAGATAGACCAATGGACGGGAGAAGAACAAGAGGAAGACCAGCCAAGAGATGGATAGACAGTGAATGTACATCCAGTACGTCTTCCTCCGAGGAGTGATTTTGGAAATAAAGAGGATGAAAATCCTACAAATTAAGTTTAAGAAGAAGAAGATTTTTTTATTATAAAATAAAATAAGTTAAAATATACCTTCTTAGGTAAAATCCGTCGTCCTCAACTTATAAAATATGTAATATTTATGCCTGTAGGCCTTTCAGAACATCCGTTCCATCTTCAGCAGGTCACTCGTCGCTACAACATCCAGTATGATGGTTGATGCTGCTGGTCCTAATGCGGCTCTGTCGTGCTAACTATGGGAGAGAGTTGACGGCTCACGCCCACATTTTAAAGGGGCGGGGAATATTTAAAACAAATAATAAACACACTTAGAAACAAGATACACCCTCAGGGGTTCTCATCTAGAGGATATGTGGATGGCGACCACAAGGTGCCCAAGCTGAGCAAAACATTTCTTCCACTTACTTGTGTTTTGCACTCTTTTAACTTTACTATCTAACCTCCCTTGGTTAACTCTTGTTTTTTCGACCCCGACGCTATTAGGGCATCCGAGGGCTAGGGAGTCTTTCCTTTCTTCCATTTCTTCTTTCCTTTATTTTCTTTTCTTCTCCAGAAAAGCCTGACCAGAGGCTATAAGATGGCAGCCCCATCATGGCCAGCAACCAATCGAAGGGTCTATTATTATGCTTTCAAATCTTATACGAGAATTTTCCGGAAGGATCAAACTATTTACGCTGGAAGGAAAATTTAACTATAGGATCGTAACAGGCCTTGGCCTAATACTTGGAAGGAAGAAGAAGAAACAAGATACAGACAAGATAATTATACCATATTAAAGAGGAATCTTTGTAGTATTTTAATTGATAAAAAATTAAAATGTATCTTTTCATCACATCTGGCCTTCCGGGCCCCCTTAACTCTCCATTTCCATTATACAATGCACAATATATATATATATATATATATATATATATATATATATATGACCATATACTTAGTTTTATAGATGCTTAATTTAACGACTATCTTCAACAGTGTAGTTAATTAACGTCGCAATTTTAATCAGGGTGTAAAGAGACCGATAAATTCAAGGATATAATAAAGTAAAAGAACTCATTAAATAGCAGAACGAACTCGTTTATAACAATTCAGTCTGGAGATCTTCGTAAAATGTGTTTGTTTTTGCCTATGGCTTGGTATATTACTTCTCAAGTCAACGCCGCGTCTTTCACAGTGACTCATCGTCTTCATTTTGTTGTATTCACTCATGCGGCAGCACAAGTTTCTCTACTTGTTTTAAAATTAAATTATATAACGTTCTTTACCAACTAACATATAGTAAGTGTGCACTCCTTTACGTTGTACATTATACTACAATGTCTCTTCTTCTCTTTTGTTTTTATGTCATTTATTTATAACACTTTAAAAAGTTGAACATTAATGTGGCATTTAAAACTAATAAAGTCTACAAGATATAATAAAGAACAATAAAACCAAAACAAAAAAAGAAAAATTATCAGGTGTATATAAATTGAAGTGTGGCACATGTGACAATGTCTATATAGGACAAACTGGTAGACCTTTTATCTCTCGGATAAAGGAACACATGAGAGCATATAACAGAAATTTAGAAAATTCAAAATATGCTAACCACCTATTCCAATTTAATCATTGTTTCGATCCAAATTTTGAAATTTTACATATTTGTGATAAGGGTAAGAAGTTAGATCTTTTGGAGGCTGTAGAAATTAATAAATTTAAAAGTAGTAAAAAACTGTTAAATTCTCAACTTGATTTGAATGAATCCCCTTTGTTAAATTAAAAAATTTAAATAAATATTGTTGTATTGTCGCTTAGATCAGTTTGAACACAATTCATAATTTGTTAACATGTCTGAAGAAGGTACAGCTGTCACTGAATTATATAATAAATATGAAAATCAAATAAAACTACGTTTTATTTTTATTTAATTAATAATATTTATATAGGGCCTACAGAATTTTAATGTTTACATATATTTCTGTCCCTAAAGTTTCATTTTTCTTCCCCACTCATCTTTCTCCATCCAATCCACGTCCTCCAGTCCTCTTTCTCTCATTCCAGTTCTTATTTCCTGCATCCACGAGTTTCGAGGTCTTCCTCTCCTCCTTCTATCAGATGAACACCATTCCAATGCTTTCCTGGGTAATCTTTCTTCTTGCATTCGTCATACGTGCCCATACCAATTTAATTGCTTATACAGGGCTTCCAGTATAAAACCGGACACTCTGCGGCTGGCAGAGTGAAATGCGGACGAGGAGAGAGCGCTGCCTGACGGGTGAAACCCCGTGAGGCCTGTCCGGTTTTATATTGGAAGCCCTGTATAATCTACTATTGAATAACCAATATTAATTGTTTCTCTTATGACAGTATTTATTTTGTCTAATCTTGAACATCTTGCTGCTCTCTTCAAGAAATCCATTTCCATCGACATAAGTTTTTGTTGAATTTCCAAACTTGAACTCCATATGTGACAGTACTTCTCACTATTGAATTATATATTTGTAACTTATTTTTCCTGGTTATATGTCTGTTCCATAAGACTCCATTCATCATTGCTGTAATTGCTCCACCTTTATTTATTCTGTTCTTAATATCACTTTCTTGTTTATCCTATTTTTTAACGTCATTATGTTTTATATTGCACATTTCTATTACTTAATCGATGTTCCCAATTTCAAACATGAGGTATTTATTTCTGCAGCTGTAAAATCGTTTCCTCAGGTCCAAAGGAACAGGGTTCGATATCCAGTCGAGAAAATTTCGTAGGTGAAGTTTTTTTTCTCACCTGTAATACAAATATCTGGAAACTTTAAAGTACATTTACACTATATGAGCATCCAAACCATCCTATTGTATGTGACAGAGCTCGTCGTACGTGAAGCTTGTAGAAGTGAGCTAATGTTCTCCACTCATCTCCTGCATAACCTACTTCCCTGAAATCATGGATAATGTTATTCTCCCACCTCAGTCTACCAACTGAGTGTTTTCCCTCTGATTTTCCTACGAGAAGCTTCCATGCACCTCTTTCATCCCCCAATTGAATCACGTGTCCTGCCCATCGCAGTCTATGAGACATAACTGTTCTTAATATATATGGCGTAGTGGTTAAGGCACTGCGTTATAAGCCGGAAGGTCGAGGGTTCAAGTCCCGGTGGGATAAGGATTTTTAAACTGACCCAAACCTTCTGACGGCACTATGGCTCTGTAGTCGACTCAGCCTCTAACGGAAATGAGTACCAGCCACTTGTTCTGGGGGTAAAGGCGGCCGTCACGCAGGGCTGACAACCCGGCTGACATCAAGTGCCGATTGTCTAGAAAAAGTGGGAGCCTTAACCTCCTATTACCCCAAGGGCCTCCTGAGGCCTGTAGTAGGATCGCTTTACTATATTTCCTATGCATATCATGTAGCTCACTATTATGGAGTTTTCTCCATTCACCTGTCTGTTCATTTCTTTTTAGGCCAAAAATCTTCCTAAGAACTTAATTTTCAAATACTCGCATTCTTCTTTCCTCCCTTAAAGTAAGTCCATGTTTCGCATCCATATAATATAACTGGGAGAATAACTGTTTTATATATTTTCATAAGTAATGCCACGAGTGATTTCCAAATTATCGATAAATTCACGACTCATGAAGTGAGGAGTGAATTTATCTAGAGAATTTGGAAATCAAGAGTGGCATTTGTTAGGACTATTTAACGAATAAAATTAAGCTGTTTACTCACAAATCATTATTTAACTATAGTTATTTTAAAATATTTATATATTTAATGTAAACGGCGATGTTTGAAAACAAATGAGAAACTATAGGTACGCTTCTACTGCTTCTTTTGTTTATCACTGCAACCAGATCATACTATTTATTGCCAAAGGAATGCAATATTGTAAGGAGGAGCTTTCTTTAATATGGTAATTATAACACTGATAAATAGTTGTGTGAACCACGACTCTGAGTGGTTGTAAAGTAGGAACCGGTCGTAGAATGTAGATTGGTCATTGCCTCCCACTTTGGGGCATGAGTTAAATAGTCAGTGTAAATTGAAATCACTTTACCTTTTATAAATAACTATAACGCTAATAATGTCAAATAATATTACATTATAGCATTATAATAATAAAAATATTATTATTATTATTATTATTATTTTTATTATTTTATTATTTATATTATTATTATTATTATTATTATATTAAGAACAGAATAAATACCGGTAGAGCCCTAACAGCAATGATGAATGGAAGTCTTATGGAACCAGATATATAACCAGGAAAAATAAGTTACCAAATATATAATTCAATAGTGAGAAGTACTGTCACATATGGAGCTGAAGTTTGGGAATTCAACAGAACCTTCTGTCGATGGAAATGGATTTCTTGAGGAGAAGCACAAAGATGTTCAAAATTAGACCAAAATAAAGACTGTCATAAGAGAAAAAAATGAATATTGGTTCTTCAATAGTAGATTATATCTGGTCATAATCAAGTTAATTGGTATCAAGGCACGTACGACGAATGTAAGAACCAAAATTAAACCCAGGAAAACTTTGGAATGGAGTCCATCTGGAAGAAGGGAGAGGAGGAGGAAGACCTCGAAACTCGTGGATGCAGGAAATAAGAACTGGAATGAGAGCAAGAGAATTGGAAGACATGGATTGGATGGAGAGAGACGAGTGCAGAAGAAAAATAAAACTTTAGGCACAGAAAGATGTGAACATTAAAATTCTGTATATAAATAAATAAATTATTATTGTTATTATTGTTATTGTTATTATTATTATTATTATTATTATTATTATTATTATTATTATTATTATTATTATTATTATTATTATTATTATTATTATTATTATTATTATTATTATTATACCAACATGAATAGGACATTCAACAGTTCTCTGGAAAAATTTCCTTTGTAATAACACGCATGTTGGAAAATTAGCAGAAAAAATAGAAATCAAAACTAAGGAAACAGGTACGTATTTATCAAGATCCGAGGTCGAAAACTAACCGTATCATGTTTTTAAACTTATTGTTTTAAAGTTTTTACTGATATTTTTGGTAAGTTTAAATAGTTCATTTTTTAAGAAGCTGTAAATAAATGAATGAACCTAAAATAGAATTTAAATAAAAGTATGTAAAGTGAGAGACGGTAAAAAAGTGGAGCCTCTGCAGAAGATTCAAGCCTGAAACAAAAGAGCGCTATAAGTTGTCTTTTATTTTCCTCGTAATCGCGGAATGCAGGTTTTACGTTCCTCTATTGTTTGAACGAAGACAGTAAAATGGACTTGGTGAAGTATGCAGAAGTTTTCTCTTAAATTCTCACAATGACAGGAAATATGTCTTGCAAATTCAGAATAAAGACACTCTGATGAAAGAAAAGACTTAAGATCCATAAATCAGTCCATATTTTACTGTCTAAATTTAGGTTGAATTAACCTTGCATTTATTTTTTAACTTCTTCCTTATTTATAGACGCTTTAACATCTAGGTTATATCGCGTCCAGTATTTTAGGTGTAGTCAGGAAGCTGAGTGTTTTTATTCTTTATTTGTCATGTTGGCCGCGCTGACATAAGCTCACCATACATCCCTATCCTCATCAAATGTTTTCCAATCATTCCCTTGTAACTTATCTCCCTCTAATGATGGTTACTGTTATTCTCCAACCTCATTCTTGCCCATGGGTCCAATTCTCTCTACTGTTTCTATAAGAAGTTTTCGTGCCCTGCCATCATTTCCCATTCATATCAGAAGTTCTGTCCATCGGAGTTAAGAGACTTTACTGTGTATTACATCTGATTTTCCTTAAAGATTGCTGTTATACTGTTTCTTTTTATTCGCCTCTCTCTTTGAATCTCTTTGCCACAACATTTTCCTTCATACTCAAATATTCATAATCTTTTCTTCTCTCTGAAATGTTTCTTATCATAAGTAATGCCACGAGTGATTTCCAAATTATTATCGATAAATTCACGACTCACGAAGTGAGGAGTGAATTTATCTAGAGAATTCGGAAATGAAGAGTGGCATTTGTTAGGACTATTTAACGAATAAAATTAAGCTGTTTACTCACAAATCATTGTTTAACTATAGTCATTTTAAAATATTTATATATTTAATGTAAACGGCTATGTTTGAAAATAAATCAGAAATGTGAGGTTATGTTCATTCACTGCTGCTTGATCATATTATTTATTGCCAAATAAGATCGCAATATTGTAAGAGTGCACCCAAGTGGAGAAATAATGAAACACATCAAACTATATATCATAATCAACATTACGGGTTATTCATTTATTTTTTTAGTAAACAAGTCATTAAAATCAAGGAATCTTTTCATTATTTGGTATATTTAACGTATTTGTTGGAGAAAAATAATGTTTTGACCTGTTCAGAACATTAAAAAGGAGTAGCTTTCTTTATCACAAAAGCAGGAGCTGATAAAGAGAAATCGATAAAGAGCGAGGTGAAACACGACTGTCATTGGTTGTAAAACAACATTCATTGAAACGTGCTTGGTCATTGACTAGCATTTGTGGCATGAGATAAATAGTCCATATAAACACAACTGGAAGAATAACTAACTAACTCACTGGCACTATCGAACCCATAGGTTCATGGCCGCGCGCACATAAGCTCACCATACATCCCTATCCTCTTATAATGTTTCCAATCTTTCCCTTGTAGCTCACCTCACTCTAACCGTGGTTACTGCAAATCTCCAACCTCATTCTTGCCCTACCAAATAGATCTAATAATAATATATAATAATAATAATAATAATAATAATAATAATAATAGCTTTATTTTACCTGGCAGAGTTAAGGCCTTAAGGCCTTGTCTACCACTCAAACAGGGTTAAAAAAATACAAAAGAAAAGTCTTAAATCTAAATTACAATATATATATATATATATATATATATATATATATAAACGATTACAAGTTATGAATACAATACAATTAATATTTATAATGTCTTTTGATTTACTCTAAATTTAACGAATATAATATATATAATATGTACAAGATATATAAAAAAACGAGGAAAAGATTAATGACATAGTATAAAATTAAATAAATAGAGAAAAAATAATTATTAGACAAACAGGTAACTGTATAAGCGTGACTTAAAGGTGCCAAGTGTGCGGCAACCCCTGATATTTTGAGGAAGGAGATTCCAGGAGCGGGCAGAGGCTACTGTGAAGGAAGTAGAATAGGAGGAAGTGCTATGAAGAGGAATTGTTAGCAGACTGCTATCTTGTGACCTAGTGTCAATATTGTGGTAGGAGGATAACTTCTCAAATCTGGACGCCAGGTAACTAGGAGTGTAGGAATTCAGAAGCTTGAAAAGTAGTGAAAGAGAGTGCAATTTACGTCTGTCAGTAAGACGGAGCCAAGAGAGGTTATTATCTGATTTTCCTAAAAGAATTGTCCGTGTCTATCTGCATTTCCCATTCATATCGCAAGTTCTGCCCAACAAAGTCTACTAGATTTAACTGCCTTATTACATCTGGTTTTCCTTAAAGATCACTTATACGGCTTTTTTATTCTCCTCTCTCTTTGAATCTATTTGCTACAAAATTGTCCTTCATATTCAAGTATTCGGAATCTTTTGTTCTCTCTGAAAGTAGGAGACAATGTTTCGTATCCATATAAACATAACTGGAAGAATACTTACTTACTTACTCACTGGCACTGTCGAACCCGTAGGGTCATGGCCGCACGGACACAAGCCCTCCATACATCCCTAACCTAAGCTAATGGTTTCCAATCATTCCCTGTATAATCTACTTCCCTCAAATCATAGTTAATGTTATTCTCCCACCTCATTCTTGGTCTAGCAACTGGGCATTTTCCCTCTGGTTTTCCTACAAGAAGATTCCAATGCACGTTTTTCTTCCCCATAAGTGCAACCATGTCCTAATATGCTCATCGCAGTCTACGAGGACTTGACTGTTCTTATTATATCTGGCTTCCTGATAAAGACCTAATAGTTCATTGTCTATTTATGTAGTCTTTCCATTCACCTGTCTGATTCATCTCTCTTTGGTCACAAAAATTTTCCTATAAGTACTTTATTTCTCAAATACTTGTAATCTCCTTTCCTCCCTTAAAGTAAGAGTTCATGTTTCGCGCCCATATAATATAACTGGTAGAATAATAGTTTTATATATTTTCAGTTTAACGTTTTTTGAAAGGAGTTGGGACATCAAGAGTCTCTACAATGCATAATAGCACGCATTTCCAGAATTGAGCCTATGTTTAATTTCTTTGTGCATCTCATTCCTATTTGTAATTATTGTTCCTAGGTATTTGAATTCAGCCACTTCCTCAAAATTTCTTTCATTTGTCATTAGCTGGCCATTTCCATTATATAATGTATTTCTACGTGTGACCATGTATTTAGTAAACCTAGTTGTATCGAAATAAAATGCATTCCTAACGTTGTTACATAACTGTAAAATATTCATTTATTGTGGAAATAACGTGACTATTTAACTCATGTCGCAAATGGCAGTCAATGACCAATCACGATTCAATTAATTCTGTTTTACACCAATGACAGTCGTGTTTCACCTCGCTCTTTATCGATTTCTCTTTATCAGCTCCTGCTTTTGTGATAAAGAAAGCTCCTGCTTTTTTAATATTCTGAACAGGTTAGACCATTATTTTTTCTCCAACAAATACATTGAATATAGCAAATAATGAACAGATTCCTTGATTTTACTGAGTTGTTTACTAAAAAAATAAATGAATAACCCGTAATGTTGATTATGATATATAGTTTGAATGTGTTTCATTATTTCTCCACTTGGGTGCACTCTTACAATATTGCGATCTTATTTGGCAATAAATAATATGATCAAGCAGCAGTGAATGAACATAACCTCACATTTCTCATTTGTTTTCAAACATCGCCGTTTACATTAAATACATAAATATTATAAAATAACTATAGTTAAACAATGATTTGTGAGTAAACAGATTAATTTTATTCGTTAAATAGTCCTAACAAATGCCACTCTTGATTTCCAAATTATCTAGATATGTTCACTCCTCACTTCGTGAGTCGTGAATTTATCGATAATTTGGAAATCACTCGTGGCATTACTTATGATAAATTCCCGATGTTACACATATGTAACAAGGGGCATTATAGGGTTAATTATAATAATAATAATAATAATAATAATAATAATAATAATAATAATAATAATAATAATAATTTTTAAAAAACATATTTGGCGGGACACGCCTAGTGGGGCGTTAGCCTACCAGCCGGCTGCTGACCTCACATCCACATATGTCAATCACAGAGGTACATGGTCAAATAGCCTGTGTAGGGGTGACATATGGTCAGCATGTCGAGACCCCAGCCGTTATAACTGCTCTTCTCAACCTGGAGCCGTTACTTATTGTAACTACCCAAATGCCTCACGATGCTGGGTGGGCACCGGTCCCATACTGGCCGAAATACCATAAGAAAATTTCTTTCCACATGGAGACCCGAACCAGCGCAAATACCCGAAGATAGATAGATTATTATTATGGTTGTTATAGTTATTATTATTATTGTTATTGTTATTACTATTATTATTATTATTATTATTATTATTGTCCCGCGCCGTAGCCGAGTAGTTAAGGTAGGAAGCCTTGGCGCAGAGCTACGGGACTTGTGCTGGTTCGAGTCTCCATGGGGGAAGAAATTTTCTCATGGTATTTCGGCCAGTATGGGACCGGTGCCCACCCAGCATCGTGAGACATTTGGGTAGCTACAATAAGTAGCAGCTCCAGGTTGAGGAAACCAGCTTTAACGGTTGGGGGACTCGATATGCTGACCACATGTCACCCCTACACTGGCTGATGATCATCTACCTCTGTGATTGACACATCTGGATGTGAGGGGCCAGCAGCCGGCTGGTAGGCTAAGGGCCATCTAGGCCTGTCGCGCCAGGAGGATTATTATTATTATTATTATTATTATTATTATTATTATTATTATTATTATTATTATTATTATTATTATTATTATTATTATTATTATAAAAACCGTATATAAACTGACTGTAATGTGAGAAGATTCAATCTCTGTAGATTATTAAATATAACATTCATTTATCGATACCAGTACTTGGAGCTTCGTCTCGTGTCTTCAGTGTAACCCAAAACCTCATTTTCGACACTGTAAGACATCAAAGCTACATTTAAAACGCCTGAGAATTAGATCTTCCCTCCTTGATAGCAGTTACATGGCTGATATCTAACAAGGTTCAATAATCCATCTTGTGTCGTATAATGTGGTCTTTTGTTATGGGAAAATATTTCCATCAAGCGTGTAATATGCGTTATACGGTTTTATTTAAAAGGAAATCAAATTCTTTGTTTAAATCTATTTGTCAAGTTATAGGCCTGAGTAAAAGCTGTCTACATACACACACTTCTGCGAATGTCACTGCAACTGGATTCTTCAACTCGTCGAGAAAACTGTGTTATTTATTTCAACTCTCATTTGACACTCAATAATACACTTTCTACTAAAATGTTGCAGATGACCAGGTATTAATAGCACAAGACCACGATGACATAGAATATATGGCTAAAAAACAAAAAGAAGAATATGAAAAATGGGGACTTTATATAAACATTAAGAAAACTAAATATTTGTGTATAGGAGAAGAAATGGAAAATGCCAATTTCAACAATGGAGAAGAACTAAAACCTAGTATTGAATGCACTTATTTAGGAACAAAATTAGACCATTCAGGCGATATGACAGTGGAAATCAAAAATAGAATCGCACAAACAAAACAAGCAATAAATGCTTTAAATTATGTTTGGAGGAACAAAAATATTACAAAAAATTGAAAATTACAAATATATCAAACCATAATTCAGAGCATTTTAACATATGGTGCTGAAGTGTGGCAAATTCCTACCAGGGAAATGAAAATAATTTTATGTACAGAAATGGATGTTTTATGAAGATCAGCTGGAAAATCTAGAATGGATAGAATACGAAATAAAGAAATAAGGGAAATTATGGGTGTACAAGAGGAGCCGGACATCATAGACATCATAGAAAAGAAAAGATTACAGTGGTATGACCATGTCAAAAGATTGCCAGAGCAAATATTGCCAAAAATTGTTATGGAATGGATTCCAATGGAAAGGAGGAAGAGAGGTATGGAGCTGAAACCTGGGTACTAAAAGAAGCAGATAAATTAAGACTATTAACGTTTGAGAGGAAAATATTTAGAAGAGTGCTAGGTCCAGTAAAGGAAAATGGAAATTGGAGGTTGAGAAGGAATGACGAATTATACCTCAAGAATAATAAAGAAAATATAGTTAGTTTCATCAAATCCAAAAGATTACAATGGTTTGGACATACACTAAGAATGCCAAAGGGAAGATTGCCGAATGATATTTTGAATTGGAAGCCACAGGGAACAAGACCAAGGGGAAGACCCAAGGATCGATGGGAAGATGACGTAATTGAGGATTTGATAGAGATGGGGATTTTTGATTTGAAATCTACTGCACAGGATAGGAAGAAGTGGCGTAAACTGGTTGAGAAGGCCAAGACATTCCACTGGAAGTCGTAGAGCCTGACGAAGAAGAAGAAGAAGGAGGAAGACCGAAGAAAACTTGGATAGAAGGGGTACAAGCAGCAATAAATATCAGAGGATTGGAGGAAGATCAGTGGATGGACAGAGAGGAATGGCGTTTGATTTCCGGAAGACGGCGGCAGCTGCCATGATACCGGATTATGATGACTAAAAAATAATTGGGCACCCATGAGTTTGCTTACTTTAGTATCTCATTTTCTGTTGAGATTGGTGTGGTGAGTTAGAATGCCAGTTGACAACGAGATGGCACGTGGTGCAGAGTTATTATTTACTTACTATCACTATCGAACCCGTAGGTTCATGGCCGCGCGGACATAAGCTCTCCATACATCCCTATCATGACCTAATCCTTTCCAATCATTCCCTGTATAATCTACTTCTCTCAAATCATAGTTAATGTTATTCTCCCACCTCATTCTTGGTCTATCAACTGGGCGTTTTCCCTCTGGCTTTCATACAAGAAGCTTCCATGCAATTCTTTCATTCCCCATACGTGCAACATGCCTTGCCCATCGCAGTCTACGAGACTTAACTGTTCTTATTATATCCGGCTTCCTATAAATACCATGTAGTTAATTGTTATGTAGTCTTCTCCATTCACCTGTTTGTTCATCTCTCTTTGGTCCAAAAATTTTCCTAAGTACTTTATTCTCAAATACTTGTAATATGCTTTCCTCCCTTAAAGTAAGAGTCCATGTTTCGCACCCATATAATATAAAGGTAAAGTAAAGTGATCCCACAACAGGCCCGGAGGCCCTTGGGGTAGTAGGAGGTTAAGGCTCCTACTTTTTCTAGACAATCGGCACTTTATGTCAGCCGGGTTGTCAGCCCTGCATGACGGCCGCCTTTACCCCCAGAACAAGTGTCTGGTACTCATTTCCGTTAGAGGCTGAGTCGACCCCAGGGCCATAGTGCCGCCAGAGGGTTTGGGTCAGTTTAAAAATCCTGACCCCAACGGGACTTGAACCCTCGACCCTCCGGCTTGTAGCTCAGTGCCTTAACCACTACGCTACGGCGTGCCCCCACCCATATAATATAACTGGTAGAATAATAGTTTTATAAAATTTCAGGGAGTTAACGCATTGAATTCAGGGGAATTGACTCTACGTAGTCAAATATCGAACCAGGAGGTCTTATGTAATGTTAACGTAGTTAATGAGCACTCAACAGCGTAGGTTAGATTCTGGATAAGCTTGTACCTGATCTAATGCTACTTAATTGCAGCTATAGCAGTGTACACCACGTTCATTTTCAACAAGAGCTCTTGAAAATGTAATAACGTTGAATCAAGAGAGGTGTGAGTATTAATACACAATGTCCTCTGAACTCCCTCCTCCTCCTCGCTAACACGGGCTCTGCAGTAGGATTAGCCATATATCCCTTGAACCCACTTTCGCATCCAGATTTACTATACCAATCTCAAATACACCATCCTTTTTACACGCTTTATATTAGCTTGACCTGTATCTATCTATCTATCTATCTATCTATCTATCTATCTATCTATCTATCTATCTATCTATCTATCTATCTATCTATCTATCTATCTATCTATCTATCTATCTATCTATCTATCTATCTATGTAACGGAATCTTTCAACGCGATTTTCACCCACTTAAAATCATTGGATCGACTTGAAACTTTGTATACTTGTAGAGGACCCGTGACAATACAATAATTTCATATTTATTTTCTAAAATCCTGGCCATAATCATCAGAAAATCAAAAAAAAAAAAGTGTTTTTGTATCAATTTAACGGAATCTTTCAACGCGATTTTCACCCACTTAGAAACATTGGATCGACTTGAAACTTTGTATACGTGTAGAGGACCCGTGACAATACAATAATTTCATATTTTGTTTCTAAAATCCTGGCCAGAATCATCCGAAAATTAAAAAAAAATGAAAACTGGTATAATAGGTTGCGGACTTGTCGAGTTTTTAGTCAATCGTTGTAAGAGCTCAGTTGGTAGAGCAGTGAACTTTTAGTGGTATATAATTTCAGTAATCCATACGTCGCTGGTTCAAATCCGGCTGGGAGAGTTTTTTTTTATAGAAGAGTATTACTTTTAGCTCATACTACAATAGTATCGAATTTAAAGATATTTACATTTTTATCTTATTCTGTAAAATATTAAAACTAAAAAATAAAAAATAAATAATAGTTTTAAAAAACTAAAAGAACACGCTTTATTAGAAAACTAAAAAATGAAAAATAATTTTAATTTCCAATACGCTTGGGATAAAATAAAGTGGTCAACAAAAAAATCATCTCCAACACATATAGAATAAAATTAGAGTTATCAACAAAAAGAAAATAATTTTACCATCAAAAGCGTGGGGTGCTTTTTATGATTTTTACATTTTCTTCTTAGAGAGCTTACTTTTACCAATATCTGTTTATTATCAAATATATTAATTGATATAGAGCACCCCACGCTTTTGATGGTAAAATTATTTTCTTTTTGTTGATAACTCTAATTTTATTCTATATGTGTTGGAGATGATTTTTTTGTTGACCACTTTATTTTATCCCAAGCGTATTGGAAATTAAAATTATTTTTCATTTTTTAGTTTTCTAATAAAGTGTGTTCTTTTAGTTTTTTTAAACTATTATTTATTAACTAAACATACTATAGCAATTTTTATTTACAAGTACTAAATGCATGTCCCGCCTTACAACCGAGTGGTCTTAGGGCCTCATGCAAATACATTAGTCTCTGGTGAGTTGAGTTTTCCGTGAGAACGTGCAAAGTTCGAATTAGCGAGTCGCTGACTGGTCATGCATGAAAGTAGTTTTTTTTCGTGATATTGGCAATAAATTGCCCAGAATTCTCAGCGATAAAACCACTTCCGATGTTTTCGTATCCTAGAGGAACGCATTTACGCTTGCGTCCCGCAAATAAAACCTGCTGTTTTTTTTTTTCAATTTCAATTAATGGATTTAAATTATTGTTTTTTTTTAATAAACTTTTTCGTCCATTTGTGCATTGTATAATAAAACCAAATAAGCTAACTCAGGAGATATCAAGGCAAATAGAATCCTAATATGCTGGCCGATTATTGTTGGACCATCAAGAAGGATGCTCCGCGGGTGAAATATAGCAGAATATAGTAATTTCTTACTTTCTAGGTGAGTCCGAGTGTTCGAATATTGTGTAGTTACGAATGTAGAAAATATTAAAGTGTTTGAAATTATAAATTCCTGTCTCTCGGAAATCTTGCGTGATAGAGAAAACCCGATATAATATTTGAATTCAGGAGAAAAAAATACTATCAGAATCACATATTTTTCTTTCTGAGACAAAAAAAAAGTTTATTTTTTGTTGCTCAGTGCAATTGCTGATGTAGGTATACCAAACATTTGAATAAGTATTGCTAAACGAAATGAAACATAAGTAGAGACTGCGTGTCTCAGTTTTTCATGCTCGAGTTTGGTTACTTTGTTTTGATACAATTTTCATATAAGCTTATAAAAATTGGGGGCATTTGTAAAGTAACAAAGAACGATGTTTCTTTGTAAACAGGACCTGTTCATACTTCAAACACTTAATCATGAGGATATTGAGGACTCTTCCTCTATTCAATATGCATCTCATCTTCCTGCTCCACGTAATATCTTCTTCCAAGATATTGGAACTCCGTCTTATTGCCTTCCCTCTGAGCATATTCTTATTATGAATTTGTGTTCCTACGCCTCATCTTTCCATCTATGAAATAGTTGAAACCTTGCTGTTTTTTATAAACACTGACATATAAAGTAATGTGTATATATATATATATATATATATATATATATATATAAAGCGTCACTGCTATAAAGTAAAAATGTTCTCTTTAATTTGCTTACTTGATATAGTCAGCTACTAGATGGCAGTGAAGACTGAGTTCTCGCGACATCTAGTAATAATGGAGAATATAATACATATATAAGAAAAATGAATGCTTGAATTGGATTCGCCTGGTGGTGTAATGTAATCCACTGAGGTACAGACTCAGAGATCCGGATTCGAATCCCGTCCAGGCATTTATTTTTCTTGTCATACCATATTAAGCTTGCATTACTCAATGTTAAACATTTAATTATAACATCGATAAAGCGTCACTACTATAAAGTAAAAATGTTCTCTTTAATTTGCTTACTTGTTATAGTCAGCTACTAGATGGCAGTGAAGACCGAGTTCTCGCGACATCTAGTAATAATGGAGAATATAATACATATATAAGAAAAGTGAATGCTTGAATTGGATTCGCCTGGTGGTGTAATGGATATCACGCTGAGGTACAGACTCAGAGATCCGGGTTCGAATCCCGTCCAGGCATTTATTCTTCTTATCATACTATATATATATGGTATAGGCCTATATATAGTCCACCGCTGTGGTATCGAGGTAGCGTGCTGTCTTGTCACGCAGCGGGCCCGGGTTCTATCCCCAGTCCCATACTGACCGAAATTCCATGAGAAAATGTCTTCCCCCATGGGGACTCGAATCAGTACAAGTCCCGTAGCTCTGCGCCAAGGCATCATGCCTTAACCACTCGGCTTTGGCGTGGGACTAAGCGGGAGCTACTGATTCACATTTGGGGGTCCGAGATTCAAACCCTGATGCTGAGAAATCTCTTCTTCTTCTTCTTCTTCTTCTCTTCTTCCTTTCCAGGATTAGGTCAATGTGACCTGTTCCGGTCTCAAGTCCATCGTTTCCTTGGCCGTCCCAAAGATATTTTTCCATGTGGTTTGTAGGTGTTGATCTTTTTGGGTAATCTTGTATTGTCCATTCTGTCTAAATGTTCTTTCCATTGGTATTTGTGCTCTTCTAGTTTATCGAGTATTGAAAATATCTCCAGTTCATTTCTTATTGATTCATTGTGTAATTTCGTATTCGCACTTGAAATCTCTTAGATTTTTTTTTTCTGATGTCGCTCAGTCGTCGATGGATTGAAATTTCATTATCATCATCATCATCACTCCAGGGAATAGGCAATTGCCCGTTCCGACTTCATAATGCATCAGCCCAACGTCTTCTAGGTCTTCCAACATCACGTCTTCTTCTTGCTTAATAATTTCTTGCTAACAATGGATATCTCTCCTTACTCATTCCATCCATGTGATCAATCCATATCTGTCTGTAATTCGTTACTTTATCCAATAAAGGCTGTACTTTCAATTCTTCTCTTATATCCTCATTTCTTATTCTATCAAGTCTTGTACGTCCTTTTACTTGTCTTAGGAACCGCATCTCTGCCGTCTGTATTCTATCCTGTTTTTTCACTGGAGCCCAAGTTTCACATCCATACAATATTGTGGGAAATTTCATTACCAGAACCAATTTAATCATATTTACAATTTCGTAATATCATTAAAAGATAAATAAGTATCTTGGCTGCAATCTTTCGTACGACACATGTAAAGACATAGACATAAAATTGGTCGAATTTCAAAAACTTATAGGAACAATAAAAAGCATTCTTTTCCGAAAAGTACGTCCAGATACAATTCTAAAATTTTATAAAACAATGGCTCTTCCAACTCTACTTTATGGTTCTGAAACCTGGACTCTTACTACAGGTAAATTAAATAGGATAGTAGCTGCAGAAATGAAGTTATTAAGACCTTTAGCGGGTTATACACTTTATGATCACATGCGTAATGAAGCTCTCAACACACCAGCAATAACTGAAATCATTCAACAATACCAAAATAATTGGCATGAACACCTTCTGAGAATGCCAAACAATAGACTACCTCTGCAGCTATTGAACTACAGACCCACAGGGCGAAGAGACCCAGGAAGACCTAAGAAGAGATGGAGGGATCAATTTCTTTCCTGAAGCGGAACAGGCCAATTGGCTTAATCCATGCCTGCCATTGATGATGAAGTATCGTAAATTTAAAAAGTAATAAAGATAAGATGGATTAACCACAGAATCCCGACGCTGAAAGGTCAGAGATGATAAAAGCGTCCTAAAAAATATGCAAAATAGTGATTATGATGGAACGGTTATCAGAATGAAATTACGTTGAATCAATTTTAGACAAATGAAGATCAATGCCACGCCAGCTGAATCTTATTTTCTAACCTCAATCTACCTCTATGTTCTGCCTCTCTACCTCCGTTAGCTTCTTTTAAATTTTCCTCCATAAATTTATATTATTTTCCTTATCTCTCTTCCATTCTTAACCCATCCCTACGTCATTTAGCTCCCTTTCAACATCGATTACCAATTCTCTAAAACATTATGGGTTCTTAGTTGTAACGCACTACACTGACTGGGTCCTGGTTCTAGTTTATTACGCCCAACTAATACATCATCATCAACAACAACAGGGATTAAGCCCAATGGCCTGTTCCGATCTCATTATAGGTCGAATTGGTCCTTCCATCTCTTCAATGGTCTTCCCAACATTCTTCTCCCTTTTGGTTTATAATTATACATTCTTCTTGGTATGCGCTGTTCATTCATTCGTAATACGTGCTGAAGATAAGCATTTTGATAATATTTTATTCTTCACAGAGATTAAATACATTAACCCATTCACTTCAGATTTAAATGCTCAATGCATTTCCCCACAAACCGGAATTAAGTCACCGTAAATTATATTAGATATTTTCAGACATTCAAAACAAACAAAAAATAACGGTACTTGAGATCACCATAAGGGTGAAGGTAAAAAACCATTCATCTACTATTCATAAATGTTAACAAAATATAACCCTGCCAAGGGATGTACAAAATATTGCAAAATATATAACAGCAGAATTGAGCGAGTCTAGCTCGTCTTTTGAGGCGAATGGGTTAAGTCTTCTTCTTCTTCCTTCCAAGTATTAGACCAAGGCCTGTTACGATCCTATAGAAAATTTTCCCTCCAGCGTTTCATAGGACGGCCCAGTGATCTTCGTCCTCTTGGTATATAATTATAAACAGCTTTGGGGATCCGATTTGAACTCATTCTTTCAAGATGGTGTTTCCAATTTAGTTGGTACTGTTTAATATATTCCAAAATTGGCGTAGTCTTCAATTCCTTTAAGATATTCCTATAAGATTCCTTTAAGATTAAGGTGTTCCTTTTCCGATCCCATCTGGAGTAACCCGCTGTTCTGCGCATGAATCTCATTTCATGGGTTAAGTTCTGTTCTTATATCTTCGTTTTTCTTTTTATCGGCCCTTTGGTATCCTGCTATTGCTCTCAACATCTTCATTTCTGCAGCCTCTATTTGTTTACTATCTGCCTTTGTTAATGTCCAGGTTTCACATCCATAGATAAGAGATGGAACTAATACTTTACATTCATACGTTTTACGCAGATTGTGTCCAAAAATGTACCTAAATGCATTATAAAGTTCCATTTGCCAGCGACAATACTCTCTCAAGGAGAGACTGTTGCGAAGAGAAGTAAAAAAAATAAACATCTTTATTATGTTAACTAACCCACTGTTACTATCGAACCCGTAGGTTCATGGCCGAGCGGACATAAGCTTTCCATACATCCCTATCCAGAGGTAATGTTTTTCAAACATTCCCTGTGTAATCTACTTCCCTTAAATCATAGTTAATGTTATTCTCCCATATCATTCTTGGTCTACCAATTCAGCGTTTTGGAAGTTTCCCTGTACATCTTTCATTCCCCATTTTTGCCACATGTCCTACCCATCGCTTCCTATAAAGATCATGTAGTTCACTGTTATATAGTCTTCTCCATTCACCTGTTTGTTCATCTCTCTTTGGTCCAAAAATTTTCCTTACTTACTTACTTACTCACTGGCACTATCGAACCCGTAGGTTCATGGCCGCGCGGACATAAGCTCTCCATACATCCCTATCCTGACCTAATGCTTTCCAATCATTCCCTGTATAATCTACTTCCCTCAAATCATAGTTAATGTTGTTCTCCCACCTCATTCTTGGTCTACCAACTGGGCGTTTTCCTTCTGGCTTTCCTACAAGAAGTTTCCATGCACGTCTTTCATTCCCCATACGCGCAACATGTCCTGCCCATCGCAGTCTACGAGACTTAACTGTTCTTATTATATCTGGCTTCCTATAAAGACCATGTAGTTCATTGTTATGTAGTCTTCTCCATTCACCTGTCTGTTCATCTCTCTTTGGTCCAAAAATTTTCCTAAGAACTTTATTCTCAAATACTCGTAATCTCCTTTCCTCCCTTAAAGTAAGAGTCCATGTTTCGCACCCATATAATATAACTGGTAGAATAATAGTTTTATATATTTTCAGCTTAACGTTTTTTGAAAGGAGTTGGGACATCAAAAGTCTCTGCAATGCATAATAGCATGCATTTCCAGAATTGAGCCTATGTTTAATTTCTTTGTGCATCTCATTCCTATTTGTGATTATTGTTCCTAGGTATTTGAATTCAGCCAATTCCTCAAAATTTCCCTCATTTGTCATTAGCTGTCCATTTCCATTATATAATGAATTTCTACGTGTGACCATATATTTAGTTTTACTGATATTTACTTCCAGTCCTAATTTCTTAGTGTTACTCAATAGTGTGTGCGTGTTGGCCTTTAGTATCTCCTCGCTATCGGCCAGTAGTACTACATCATCAGCATAAACTAACAGCTTATTAATACCATTGAGTTGTAAGCCTTCCTCATTCTCTAAAGATTTAATGGCATGCTCTAGTACAAAATTAAATAGTAGAGGAGATAGTGCATCTCCTTGCTTCAACCCATTCTGGATTTCAAAAGTGTCTGAAAACTGTTTGCCTACACGCACCCTACTCGTTGAGCCATTTAGACACATTCGTATAAGTCTAACTAACTTTTTAGGAATTCCGAACTCCAGCAGGATACTATATAACTTCTCCCTCTTAATTGAATCATATGCTTTTTTGAAGTCTACATATAGTTGATGTACAGTACCATTATATTCCCATTTCTTTTCTAAAATCTGTCTTATACTAAAAATCTGATCTGTTGTAGACCTGTTTCTTCTAAATGCACATTGATGATCTCCTAGAATGTCATCAATATAGGGAGTAAGTCTGCTTACTAATATATTTGTTAGAATTTTGTACGAAGTTGAAAGTAATGAGATGCCCCTATAGTTGTTGCAATCAGTTTTATCTCCTTTCTTATAAATTGGTACGATAATTGATTCCTTCCATTCATCTGGAAGAGCTTCTTTTTCCCAAATCATACTAAGCAACCAGCGTATCTTGTCCATCAATTTTTCTCCCCCTGATTTTATCAGTTCTGCTGGGATCTCATCTGAACCTGATGCTTTATACATCTTCAATTTTTCAATTGCCATTTCAACCTCTAATGCACTTGGCTCTGCGACTAGCATTTCTGCTGTCTGTAACTTATCCTCCTCAATGTCCTGTTCTGTATGTACATTTAATAGCTGATTAAAATAACTTTTCCATCTATTTAATATACTCTTGGAATCTGCAATCATATCCCCATTTTCATTCCGAATTATGTTTGTTCTAGCCTGAAACCCTTTCTTCTCTATACTAATTCCCTGATATAATTCTCTAATGTTCCTATTTTTTGCATTCATTTCAAGATCATTAATCTTCTCTCTCAAATATTCCCTCTTTTTACTCTTTAGTAACTTGGTGGTTTCCCGTCTAACACTACCCAATTGCTCTAAATTTACCTCATTTGGCTCGTGTAACCATTTCATTTTTGCTAGCTTTCTTTTCTTTACAATGTCGGCACATTCCTCATCAAACCATTTCTTGTTTTGCCTCTTTTTTAAACAACCAATGCTTTCTGATGCTGACAATTTAATAGTATCTCTTATAGCCTCCCATTCTTTATTTATATCAGTTTCTTCTTCGTTTGCCACATTGTCATCTGAAGATTCCAGTACTTCAAATCTATTAGCAATTTTGATTTGGTATTCTTGCCGCATTTCATCATTTTTCAAGTTTTTTAATTCATATTTTACAGAATCATCTTTAGCGTTTGTTCCTCTCATAAGCGATAGCCGTTGTCTGATTTTCACCCTGACCAGATGATGATCTGAATTGCAGTCTGTCCCTCTAACTGATCTAACATCAATGATGCTACTGTGCCAGCGTTTATCCACTAATACATGATCTATCTGGTTCCGAGTTTCTCCATCTGGGGACGTCCAGGTGTATTTATGAATATCCTTATGCTGAAATGTTGTGCTCTTAACAATGAGATTCTTTGATGTGGCAAATGTGACTAATCTAACCCCGTTGTCGTTACTATCTTCATGAAGACTGAATTTGCCTATTGTTGGTTTGAATATATCTTCCTGCCCCACTTTTGCATTAAAATCTCCTAAGACAATTTTCATATGATATCGTGAAAGGCTATCAAATAAGCATTCTAATTCTTCATAGAACTCATCCTTGATCTTGTCATCTTTATCTTCTGTGGGGGCATGTACATTTACAATTATAAAATCATGTCGTTTACCCTTTAGAATTATGTATGATATCCTATCACTAACAAACTTAATATCTCGGATAGCGGATAGGATCCTCCTCCTGACTAAAAAACCCGTTCCAAATGCAGGTCTTTCTGCACCCCCATAGTATAATGCAAAGCTTCCTGATTCCTGACTACCTTCTCCTGGCCACCTAACTTCCTGTAAAGCGACTATATCCAAGGGCGATTTATCCAATTCCCGCGTTAATATCTCTAGTGCCCCGCTATTGTATAAAGTCCTAACATTCCATGTTCCTAGGAACATGTCCCTGTGTTTGAGCCTTTGGCATGGGTTCCCTGAAGTAGTCCCCGCCCGGAGAACCGAATGGGGGACTATTTGACCTCCGGAAAATTTTACCCCAGTAGAACCCATGTCCGCATTTCTTGACGGTTGTATTTTTACGGTGAAAGATCGTCACTCTTTCGACCAAGGTACTTATTTCGTCTGGCTTATCACCTTCGACCAGTCCGGCATGGGTAACCCTATCGGCAGCAATGCTTCCGCCGGCATAGCTCTCAGGATCATTTAAGCACACAAGCCACTCCACCACGACAAGGTAAAGATACCATGGAGGGCCAAAAATAGGTTTATATATTTTCAGTTTAAGTTTTTTGAAAGGAGTTGGGACGTCAAGAGTCTCTGTAATGCATAATAGCACGCATTTCCAGAATTGAGCCTATGTTTAATTTCTTTGTACATCTAATTTCTATTTGTGATTATTGTTCCCAGATATTTGAATTCAGCCACTTCCTCAAAATTTCCCTCATTTGTCATTAGCTGTCAATTTCCATTTATATTATTACCAAACATTATTTTATTGGTGCGGACTGTCAACAGCATGTATGGCTTACAGCCCATAGATAGATAGATCATCGGTTGATTAATGTCTTTGACATCGTCCGATTCCTAATAGCCAATTTTGTCGGTCCATCCAATCTCCTGGTTGTAGATGTTTCTCCTTCATGTATAAACATATTCCCTGACCCTAGGAGGTTTTAGGTCTTCCTCCATCTCGTCTTCCCTCAGGTTTCCATTTCAAAACAGATTTTGGTAGCCGATCCTCTTCCATTCGCTGGACATGTCCGTACCATCTTAATTGCTGAATTTTAATATAATCTAAAATAATGTCTTCAATCTTCATTTTCTCGCTCATAACTGAGTTCCTGATTTTACCTCTTATTGAAATTCTTGCTGCCCTTCGTATAAAATCCATTTCCGTTGCCAAAAGATACTTATTTGTTTTTGTTGTTAATGGTCAAAGTTCTGCTCCATAAGTAATGATGCTTTTAACAATTTTATGATATATATTCATTTTATTTTTATTACTTATATTTTTATTCCACAATATTCCAGTGAGGCAAGCAATTGCAAATGTTTCTATATTATTTCTATTTCTTATTTCATCTTCATAACTCCCATTTTTATTTATTTCAATTCCTAAATATGTGATCTAATGACAAATGAGGGGAATTTTGAGGAAGTGGCTGAATTCAAATACGTACGAACAATAATCACAAATAGGAATGAGATGCACAAAGAAATTAAACATAGGCTCAATTCTAGAAATGCTGCTATTATGCATTGCAGAGACTCTTGATGTCCCAACTCCTTTCAAAAAACGTTAAACTGAAAAATACATAAAATTATTATTCTACCAGTTATATTATATGGATGCGAAACATGGACTCTTACTTTAAGGGAGGAAAGGAGATTACAAGTATTTGAGAATAAAGTACTTAGGAAAATTTTTGGACCAAAGAGAGATGAACAGACAGGTGAATGGAGAAGACTAGATAACAATGAACTACATGGTCTTTATAGGAAGCCAGATATATTAAGAACAGTTAAATCTCGTAGACTGCGATGGGCAGGACATGTTGCACATATGGGGAATGAAAGACTTGCATGGAAGCTTCTTGTAGGAAAGCCAGAGGGAAAACGCCCAGTTGGTAGTCCAAGAATGAGGTGGAGAATAGCGTTAACTATGATTTGAGGGAAGTAGGTTATACAGGGGATGATTAGAAAGCATTAACTCAGGATATGGATGTATGGAGAGCTTATGTCCGTGCGGCCATGAACTTACGGGTTCGATAGTGCCACTGAGTAAGTAAATATGTGATCTCACTACAGGATTTAATTGTTTCTCCAGTCTCCAAAATTAAATTTTGTTCTGGTTCACTAATTGATACAGCCAATGCGACCCATATTTGTAAATAACATTGTATATATCTTACTTTTTACTACTAAAGACGTTATAGAAACATTAAAACAACAGTGAAACGCGATAATGGTTGAAACTTTTTGTCTGTAATCAACGAAATGTCATGAAGTATCGGTAGCACCTTGCAGTATGCAATCCGGAGGTGAAAGTACTTTGCGGGACAGGTGGTAGATCTCCCGCACTAGGCAGGGAAAATCAATAGGGCCAAGCTTTTCAAACGGGCTGTTGACGGTAATGCTGGTCACACAAAGGGAGGGGGGGAGGCTAAATAAACAACGGTGGCACAAGAAGCTTTAATGAGCTTGAAAGCAATATCTCGTTAAACTGCGCAATTTAAAACATTATGCGCAAGGTACACAAGAAGCAACAATGTTGTCACCTCTTCCACAATCAATTCCCCCCCCCTTCTCTACAAAGAAAACCTAAGTTAATGAGTTTGTGTTCCGTCACTTCATTAAATAGGGTTTGCACTTTTTCACGTAGGGTTTTTAATAGTTCCACAAGAATACTGAACATTCTCTCATTTATATAACCAGCTTACTCTACCTCAATAGCTCTTCTCCGGTCATTCAAAATAAACTCATTCACTCTTATTTCTCTCTCTCCCTCTCTCTATCTCTCTCTCTCTCTCTCTCTCTCTCTCTCTCTCTATATATATATATATATATATATATATATCATTATATCTCTCTCTATATATCTCTATATCTCTCTCTATATATCTCTATATCTCTCTCTATATGTCTCTATATCTCTATATCTCTATCTCTCTATATCTCTATCTCTCTATCTCTCTCTATATCTCTATCTCTCTATCTCTCTCTATCTCTATCTATCTCTATCTCTCTATCTCCCTCTCTATCTCTCTCTATCTCTATCTCTATCTATCTCTCTCTATCTCTATCTCTCTCTATATCTCTATCTCTCTATCTCTCTCTTTCCCCCTCTCTCCCTCTCCCTCTCTCCCTCTCTCTCTCTCTCTCTATCTCCCTCTCTCTATCTATCTCTCTGTATCTCTCTCTATATATCTCTACATATCTCTATCTCTCTGTCTCTACATATCTCTCTCTCTCTATCTCTCTATCTCTCTATCTCTCTCTCCATATATATATATATATATATATCATTATATCTCTATATCTCTATCTCTCTATTTCTCTAACTCTCTATCTCTATCTCTCTCTATCTCTCTCTCTATCTATCTATATATCTCTATCTCTCTCTATCTCTCTCTATCTATCTATCTCTATCTCTCTCTATCTATCTATCTCTATCCCTCTCTATCTCTCTCTCTCTATCTATCTATCTCTATCTCTCTCTCTCTCTCCATATATATATATATATATATATA
The DNA here is from genome assembly GCA_030220185.1 of Diploptera punctata. Classification (NCBI taxonomy): domain Eukaryota; kingdom Metazoa; phylum Arthropoda; class Insecta; order Blattodea; family Blaberidae; genus Diploptera; species Diploptera punctata. The sequence goes on along the minus strand of JASPKZ010000446.1, from coordinate 651,885 downwards.
TATATATATGATATAGAGATATAGAGAGATAGAGATAGAGATATAGAGATATATAGATATAATGATATATATATATATATATATATATATATATATATATATATATATCTATATCTCTATCTCTCTATATCTCTAACTCTCTATCTCTATCTCTCTCTATATTTCTATCTCTATCTCTGTCTATCTATCTCTATCTCAATCTCTCTATCTATCTATCTATCTATATATATATATATATATGCATCGAATGCCCAAGACCGGAGGCTTTGGAGGTTTGGCACGGAAAGACGGCAGCAGCTGTAAAAACCCGAAGATAGATAGATAGATATATGCATCGAAGGCCCTTGGCCTATCAGCGGCTGCTGACCTCGCCTAATTATTTATCACGCCGCTTCATCAGACTATCCGACACATCTAATCTTGACACTCGATCCCATCAGCACATTGTCCTTTATATCCTTGACCGAGGTATCCCAAGAGGTGGGGGAAGGGCCTAGATGTCCTTTATATCCTTCCTCATCACACTGTATATTATTCATTATCTTTTACGATCTCACTTACCAAAACATGGAATTCCCTTCCGCCCTATGTCAGAGATTGTCAAACTATAACATCCTTCAAAAACAAACTAAAGAATTATTTAATAACAAACTAACTTATACACCTCACTGATAGTATTCTTTTAACTTACTTACTTACTCACTGGCACTATCGAACCCGTAGGTTCATGGCCGCACGGACATAAGCTCTCCATACATCCCTATCCTGAGCTAATGCTTTCATTCTTTTAACAATTAATAAATTTAATTATTTATGAAAGTAATATTAAGATTGACAAAAATAATTTTATTTGCTTTGTTTTAAATATTGTATAATCGTAAAATTAGTTTTCTATATCTCATTATTTTTCTTTGTTTTTTATATACATTAGACAGGGACAATTTAATATGTCTTGCTTGTATACATTTTATTATTAGTTTTAGTCTTAATTTTAACTAACATTAACTGGTTGCATTATAGATCGTAATATAATAGATATTATCTTTTTGATCAAATTTTTATTTAGTATTTAATATTATAGTATTTTTGATATTGTTATATTCTGATGTAATATATGTTTGCCGTGGTGAGTTGAAGAGAAGGCCACATGGCCTTAACTCCACCAGGCTAAATTAATCTAATCTAATTCACATGTGTTAATCAAAGAGGTGTACGATCATCCAGCCAGCGTAGGGATGTCATCTGGTCAGCATGTCGCATCCCCCAGCCTTTATAGCTTGTTTTTTTTTCAACCTGGAGCCGTTACTTTATGTTGCTACCCAAATGCCTCATGATGCTGGGTGGCCGAAATTTCACGGGAAATGAGTTGGAAATTAAAATTATTTTACATTTTTTAGTTCGGTTTTCTAATTGAGCGTGTTGTTTTAGTTTTTTAAACTATTATTTATTTTCACATTTGTATAGGCCTAGCCGTTGTTTCGTATCATATTTTTATGCCTTTAATGGTGATTTATTTGTTGTTGCACACAGCCTATGCACGTGGAGTAGATATTATGGACATGCGATGTAAATGGATTCAGACTGTTTTTATCTGGTGATGCGGGTCTAAATGGCTCAAAGAGTAGGGTGCGTGTAGGCAAACAGTTTTCAGACACTTTTGAAATCCAGAATGGGTTGAAGCAAGGAGATGCACTATCTCCTCTACTATTTAATTTTGTACTAGAGCATGCCATTAAATCTTTAGAGAATAAGGAAGGCTTACAACTGAATGGTATTAATAAGCTGTTAGTTTATGCTGATGATGTGGTACTACTGGCCGATAGCGAGGAGATACTAAAGGCCAACACGCACACACTATTGAGTAACACTAAGAAATTAGGACTGGAAGTAAATATCAGTAAAACTAAATATATGGTCACACGTAGAAATACATTATATAATGGAAATGGACAGCTAATGACAAATGAGGGAAATTTTGAGGAATTGGCTGAATTCAAATACCTAGGAACAATAATCAACGAATAGGCAATGATATGCACAAATAAATTAAACATAGGCTCAATTCTGGAAATGCATGCTATTATGCATTGCAGAGACTTTTGATGTCCCAACCTCCTTTCAAAAAACGTTAAGCTGAAAATATATAAAACTATATTCTACCATTTAATATTATATGGGTGCGAACCATTGACTCTTACGTTTAAGGGAGGGAAGGAGATTACGAGTATTTGAGAATAAAGTGCTTAGGAAAATTTTTGGACCAAAGAGAGATGAACAGACAGGGGTGAATGGAGAAGACTCCATAACAATGAACTACATGGTCCTTATAGGAAGCCAGATATAATAAGAACAGTTAAGAGTCCCTTATAACGCGATGGGCAGGACATGTTGCACGTATGGGGGATGAAATACGTGCATGGAAACTTCTTGTAGGAAAGCCAGAAGGAAAACGCCCAGTTGGTAGACCAAGAATGAGGTGGGAGAACAACATTAACTATGATTTGAGGGAAGTAGACTATACAGGAAATGATTGGAAAGCATTAGCTCAGGATAGGGATGTATGGAGAGCTTATGTCCGCGCGGCCATGAACCTACGGGTTCGATAGTGCCAGTGAGTAAGTAAGTAAGTAAGATGCGGGTAAGGTAATAATTCTTATGGAGAGAGTAGGCAAAGCATATAACAAGCTGTGCTTGGAAACTGAATATTTACACACAGAACAGAGTCACAGCGTAAAATAATATTGATTACGTCAGAAATCAGACTTTACTAGAGAGACTGTGACGCTAGTTGCCTAATCAGGAACACACAGGCGGTGACAGTAACGAATCATTTTACTAACATAGCGTTAAAATTCGAATTCAGAAGTGAATTATGCAGTTGTTTGATGACTAAAATATGTTTTTAGTCGATGTGACTAATTTTTTATACTTACCTATATTGTTGTTACTGGAAGTAAGTCAACGTTCCCACATCTAACCTGGTTGCTATGCAAACAAAAGAAATCGCAATGCTGATATGGACTTAAAAAGCACACGTTCGGTAAGTAAAATAAAACATTTCTTGAATGTTTTGTACACTAACTCGTACCTTTCTTTAGACTTTTCTGGAATTAATGCAGAACATCCCACTCTCCAGGCTTCTTCAATTTCTCTAACATCTACCATGACTCCTTCCATAATAAAATTATCAAACAGATTCTAATCACGGTACTACATATAAAAATGTCTCCACAGCCAACAATCCTTGCTTATAATAAAACAAATGAAAAGCTACATACCTAAATATTTGGGAATAATTATGGATAGCATTGAAGGTATAGGCAAAGAGAACATAAAACATAGAATTGAATTGAGTAGCAAAATAATATCATCGTTAAATTCCATATGGTATATATATATACACATACACACACACACGGGTGCGATTATGTTTTTTAACCAACCATACTTACTCATTTATTTAAATTTATTAAAATAGAAAACAAATATTTTAAGAACTTTGTATGAATATTAAAATTATATCTTAATATATAAAAATTACGTGTCACGTTGTTTGTCCGCGATGGAATCCTAAACTACTGAACCCATTTTAATAAAATTTTGCACGCTGTATGCAGTTTGACCCAACTTGAGACATAGGGTAGCTTATAACTAAATTTATAGTGGTATTATTTTTTTATTGCAAATTATTTGTTTATTACTTAACAAAGAGTTATAATTATCTATGAGTTCCATACGATTCTAACAGATGGCGGTGTAAGGTAATTGGTTTATTATTTAACAAAGAGAGATCCAGGTGGCTGTGCTTTTTGTTGCAACCGCGAATTTCAATTGAATTACAAATATTGATTATTTCATAATTTAAATGTGTTCAGTTTTTATTTTATTTTCAATATATTGATAATAAAAAATGTAATAAAATTACTGAAACCAAGATTAGGTAAGGTTTAATTTAAATTTAAATAATAAAATGTACTCAATTTTTTTAACCAGTAATAATAAATATGTGAGAGTAAATCAACTCACATTGCTGCTACAGAATTTTCTTTTTGCAACAATGCACTTTCAATCTGAACGTAAACAAATGAATGAGTAATACACAAATTCCTTATACACAATTTATTTTATTTTGTTTAATTTAATTTATTTGTAACACACACACACACATATATATATATATATATATAGCAGGATTTTAATATCATAATAAGTATGAAAGTTAAAGTTAATAATTTTGTATTTTAAAATTCTATTAATATTTAAATATAACTTAAATAAAGAAAAACAACCCTCAGGGGTCCTCATCTAGGGGACATGTGGATGGCGACAACAAGGTGCCCAAGCTGAGCAAAACATTTCTTCCACTTACTTGTGTTTTGCACTCTTTTAACTTTACTATCTAACCTCTCTTGGTTAACTCTTGTTTTTTCGACCCCGACGCTATTAGGGCATCCGAGGGCTAGGGAGTCTTTCCTTTCTTCCATTTCTTCTTTCCTTTATTTTATTTTCTTCTCCAGAAAAGCCTGACCAGAGGCTATAAGATGACAGCCCCATCACTGGTCTTGCCTTCCTTTTACCAGCAACCAATCAAAGGGACTATTATTATGCTTTCAAGTCTTATACGAGAATTTCCCGGAAAGTGAAACGCTGGAGGGAAAATTTTCTATAGGATCGTAACAGGCCTTGGCCTAATACTTGGAAGGAAGAAGATAATATTAATTTCGTGTGTAAGTATTAGTTTTAAGTAATCTGGCTGAAAGACACGAACTTAATTTAAATTTAACTGGACCGAGAAGGGACATTGAACAATATGGCGAATCAGTTCTAGAGACCATGAATGATAAGATATCAAGTGATTTTCCGCAAATTGGTGTAGGCCTACTTGACATAAATCTTACATTTAAGAAGAATGCCAATTTAAAAACATATGAAGGTCCTAAGGAACGGAATAACAGAACTGTAAGTAAATCTGTTGGTTATAAGAATGTACCTAATATTACAGAATCTCCATACCTCAATTAAATGAAAAACAAGATGACTATAATATTTATAAAACAAAGTCGGATTAGTTAATTTATAACTCAAGAACGGCTGGACCGATTTTTATGATCTTTGATTTGTTGGATTTGTTTCCGCCCCGAATAGCAGAATAACTATTAAAATATCGGTATAATTAACGTAAAATATTAAAAGGCGATACGAATTCGCCGGGCCAGCTAGCATATATATATATATATATATATATATATATATATATAATGACCTATATAAGATCTTTGTATGCATAATTTTATTTATAATATTATGTAAATGATTAATAATCCCTGTTTTTTATGTAATGTGCATAATGTTGACATTATTCCGTTTATACCAAGTTAGTTTGCATAATTAATGGCCGATGACTCATTCAAGAAAAATACACAGCTAACATACAAGTTCTCTTGTGCATGTCTGTATTATAAATAGATTTTCCCAGCACATTAAAAAGTTTCATATAAATTATTGTACAGTGAAATCCGTTTGAACTCACACGAAATAAAACGTATCTTATTAATATACAACCGTCATATTATTATTATTATTATTATTATTATTATTATTATTATTATTATTATTATTATTATTATTATTATTATTATTATTATTATTATTATTATTATTATATATACTCTTACTTTAAGGGAGAAAAGAAGATTACGAGTATTTGAGAATAAAGTTCTTAGAAAAATTTTTGGTCCTAAAAGTGATTAACAGACAGGCGAATGGAGAAAACTACATGATGGTGAGCTATATGATGTATAGAAAGCTAGATATAATAAGAACGGTTAAGTCTCGTAGACTGCAATGGGCGGAACATTTGGCACGTATGGGGGATGAAAGGGGTGCATGGAAGCGTCTTGTAGGAAAACCAGAGGGAAAACGTCCAGTTGGTAGAACAAGAATGAGGTGGGAGAATAAGATTATCAATGATTTGAGGGAAGTAGATTATACAGGGTTAATTGGAAAACAATAGCTCAGGATAGAGATGTATGGAAAGCTTATTTCCGCTCGGCCAAAAGCCTACGGGTTCGATAGTGCCATTGAGTTAGTTAGTTAGTTAGTTAGTTTGTTTGTTAGTCTTGATGACTGTCTATTGTCTTGGTTTCTCACATAAACAGTTGAATAATTCCATATCTGTATTTCAATATTATATTTTTGCGTCATAGTTCGTTTTGTCGTACTTACAGCAATGGCGACCGTGATTGAAAGTCCAACTTCCTACATTTCGCGGTTGCCAATCTAAATAACTACAATGTAATACTACATATTACAAACCTAGTGCGGGAAATAAAACCACTGCCCTTTATGTATACTACGTACAATGTATATACAAAAATATATCCAAAAGATAGTGTTAATATACATTATACGAAACAAATCACTGCATTTTAAATGATCTGAACTTTATTTGAAACAATATAAAACAATAAATACGTACTTGCGGTCATGTTATCAATAATTGTTCTCAAGGCCTCCTGTTGTTTCAACTAATAAGCATTGCCCACCCTGTTAACGTTATTAAGTTGTTTATAATGAATGCAAATATTTCCAACAAAGATGTTATTGTATTCACGTAGACTTTCACGGCCGGAGTTGCTATGATGATCTTGAAGAAGATTTTCGGGCTGTAGACCGTGGTCGTGAGGCTCTAGACAACCCTTGAGGATGCCAGACGCAGTCTCTGGCGAAACGTCGGGGAACTACAAGCCTCACGACCACGGCCTACAGCCCGAAAATCTTCTTCAAGATCATCAAAGATGTTATTATTTTACTATTATTTATTATTTTGAAAACACCATCGCGCAAAAAAATAGTGTAGAACGCACGTTTGTGAATTGTTTTGCAGAATTTCGGAAATTAAAAGACCTCGCTATCGCTCGGTTTTTAAACATTTCCTCGCTTCTATAAAAAACCACTTCCCAACCTCGCATCGTAACGTACTATTTTGAATAATAGTCCATGTTTCAATCTCCTTGTGTGAGATCATTTTCAAAACATGGTTGTTTAGAATACATAGTTACCATCAGCAAGACAATTTTCTTTTTTACAAATTTAAATGAACAAATTTAAAATTCCAATTTATTATTGAAAATATTTTAACAAGAAATCATATGTTTCACACCATTCATTTAAATATCTTTGTTTATAAAATATAAAAAATAAGATATTAAATAAACAAAAAGATTTTAGTGAATTGTGTGAAACATATGGTTCCTTATTAATCGTATATTATGATGCGACGTTGGGAAGTGGTTTTTACAGAATCGAGGAAAAATATTTAAAAACCGAGCGATAGCGAGGTTTTTAATTTCCGAGATTCTGTAAAACACTTCACAAATGTGCGTTGTACATTATTTTTTGCGCGATGGTGTTTTCAAAACAATAAATAATAGTAAAATAATAACATCTTTGTTGGAAATATTTGCGTTCATTATAAACAATTGACTAACGTTAACAGTGTGGGCAATGTTTATTAGTTGAAACAACAGGAGGCCTTGAGAACAATTATTGATAACATGACCGCAAGTACGTATTTATTGTTTTATATTGTTTCAAATAAAGTTCAGTTCATTTAAAATTTAGTTATTTGTTTCGTATGATATGTATTAACACTACATTTTGGATATTTTTTGTATATACATTGTACGTAGTATGCATAGAGGGCAGTGGTTTTACTTCCCGCACGTGGGTGTAAATGTGATATTACAGAATAGTTATTTAGGTTGGCAACCCCGAAATGTAGGAAGTTGAACTTTCAATAATGGTCGCCATTGCTGGTAAATATGACAAAACACACTATCGCGCAAAAAATATGTTTAATAATAAATTGGAATTTTAAATTTGTTCATTTAAATTTGTAAATAAAAAAGTCTTGGTGATGGCAATTATGCAACTTATAAACAACAATGTGAAATGTCTTGAAAATGATCTCGCACAAGGAGATTGAAACTTGGACTTGAATAAATTATTTTTTTGATTGAGATAACGATTAATTCTTGTTATTATTATTAATCCGGTCTCCACTAATCAATAAATCTTCTTCTTCTTCCTTCCAAGTATTAGGCCAAGGCCTGTTACGATCCTATAGAAAATTTTCCCTCCAGCGTTTCATAGGACGGCCCAGAGATCTTCGTCCTCTTGGTATATAATTATAAACAGCTTTGGGGATCCGATTTGAACTCATTCTTTCAAGATGGTGTTTCCAATTTAGTTGGTACTGTTTAATATATTCCAAAATTGGGGCATCTAAGGGCTAGGGAGTCTTTCCTTTCTTCCATTTCTTCTTTCCTTTATTTTCTTTTCTTCTCCAGAAAAGCCTGACCAGAGGCTATCAGATGGCAGCCCCATCACTGGTCTTGCCTTCCTTTGACCAGCAACCAATCGAAGGGACTACTATTATGCTTTCAAGTCTTATACGAGAATTTCCCGGAAGGACCAAATTAATCAATAAATACTAAACATAAATAATAATGAGAATGTTCACACATTGTGTATTGTTTGTTTTTTTATTTGTCCCGTGCATATTCACTTATGGTTTTCTTTCTGTTTTTACACACTGTGATGTGGTATCGGTCACATCTTTCCTTGCACATCTCGCATACACATGTGTCTTCTGGTACGTGATATGTCTTCTTGGTGCATATTCTGTGGTGGAAACAGTGTACCGTCATCCTGGTCACCAGGTGTCGCAGCTCGTAGTTCGCCGACATCCAATTGTTGTTTGCCATCGCCTCTGTGGAGTAGAATTCGTCCCAGATCTCGTCTTGTGTAGTACCTTTGCTGCTACTAAACATAAAAGTACTTGGTAAATTGTACAATACATCCTGTGACTGAAAAGCTAATGAAGCGAAATGACGCGTTGCTTTAGCAATCATAACCGTGACCCTGTATACACTCAGTAGTTTAAACACTGGAGATTGTTGATCTCATCCCCTATTGTCAATGCATTCTACGGAATGTTTGTGGTCGACAAATTCGCCCCTGCACAACTGGAGTAGAATTGAATGTCAATTACGCGTGTTGCAATCGATATGACGTCGCAGTACTATCTCGTACGCTAGCTTAGAGTAAACGTACAGTCATCATCAAAATTAAAACAACTCACTACAAAATGTACTTTAAGTCACGTCATTCAAGATATTTCAAACAAATGATTTAATATAATGTTCCTCATTGTTGGTTAATTTTTCGAATAAAAAATTTGGGGATTCTATGTCACCATGCCTTACTTACTTACTTACTTACTTACTTACTCACTGGCACTATCGAACCCGTAGGTTCATGGCCTCGCAGACATAAGCTCTCCATACATCCCTAACCTGAGCTAATGTTTTCCAATCATCCCCTGTATAATCTACTTCCCTCAAATCATAGTTAATGTTGCACTCCCACCTCATTCTTGGTCTACCAACTGGGCGTTTTCCCTCTGGTTTTCCTACAAGAAGCTTCCATGCACGTATTTCATTTCCCGTACGTGCAACATGTCCTGCCCATCGCAGTCTACGAGACTCAACTGTTCTTATTATATCTGGCTTCCTATAAAGACCATGTAGTTCATTGTTATGTAGTCTTCTCCATTCTCCTGTCTGTTCATCTCTCTCTGGTCCAAAAATTGCTCTAAGTACTTTATTCTCAAATACTTGTAATCTCCTTTCCCCCCTTAAAGTATGAGTCCATGTTTCGCACCCATATAATAGAACTGGTAGAATAATAGTTTTATATATTTTCAGTTTAACGTTTTTTGAAAGGAGTTGGGACATCAAGAGTTTCTGCAATACATAATAGCACGCATTTCCAGAATTGAGCCTATGTTTAATTTCTTTGTGCATCTCTTTTCCTACTTGTGATTATTGTTCCTAGGTATTTGAATTCAGCCACTTCCTCAAAATTTCCCTCATTTGTCATTAGCTCCCGATTTCCATTATATAATGTATTTCTACATGTGACCATATATTTAGTTTCCACCAAGATAAATTCTTCTTCTTCTTCTTCTTCTCTATAGGCATATGTCTGTTTATTTACACACACACTGTGACAATGATTTTATAAAGCAGTGGCAGTCCCCTTACTATTGCATGGTAGTGAATTTTTGGTTTTAAATAAAAGAGAAGAGAATATTATAGAAGTAGCCGAAATGACATTTCTGAGAAGTGTAGCTGTCCCGCGCCGTAGCCGAGTGGTTAAGGTAGGAAGCCTTGGCGCAGAGCTACGGGACTTGCGTTGGTTCGAGTCTCCATGGGGGAAAAAATTTTCTCATGGTATTTCGGCCAGTATGGGACCGGTACCCACCCAGCATCGTGAGGCAATTGGGTAGCTACAGTAAGTAGCGGCTCCAGGTTGAGAAAACCAACTCTAACGGTTGGGGGACTCGACATGCTGACCACATGTCACCCCTACACTGGCTGATGATCATCTACCTCTGTGATTGACACATGTGGATGTGAGGCCAGAAGTCGGCTGGTAGGTTAAGAACCTTCTAGCGCTGTCGCGCCAGGAGAGAGAGAGTAGCTGGCTGCACTTACTTACTCACGGGCACTATCGAACCCGTAGGTTCATGGCCGCGCGGACATAAGCTCTCCATACATCCCTATCCTGAGCTAATGCTTTCCAATTATTTCCTGTGTAATCTACTTCCCTCAAATCATTGTTAATGTTGTTCTCCCACCGCATTCTTGGTCTACCAACTGGGCGTTTTCCCTCTGGCTTTCCTACAAGAAGCTTCCATGCACGTCTGTCATTCCCCATACGCGCAACAAGTCCTGCCCATCGCAGTATACGAGACTTAACTTACTTACTTACTCACTGGCACTATCGAACCCGTAGGTTCATGGCCGCACGGACATAAGCTCTCCATACATCCCTATCCTGAGCCAATGCTTTCCACTCATTCCCTGTATAATCTACTTCCCTCAAATCACAGTTAATGTTATTCTCCCACCTCATTCTTGGTCTACCAACTGGGCGTTTTCCCTCTGGCTTTCCTACAAGAAGCTTCCATGCAAGTCTTTCATTCCCCATATGTGCAACATGTCCTGCCCATCGCAGTCTACGAGACTTGACTTACTTACTTACTTACTCACTGGCACTATCGAACCCGTAGGTTCATGGCCGCACGGACATAAGCTCTCCATACATCCCTATCCTGAGCCAATGCTTTCCACTCATTCCCTGTATAATCTACTTCCCTCAAATCATAGTTAATGTTATTCTCCCACCGCATTCATGGTCTACCAACTGGGCGTTTTCCCTCTGGCTTTCCTACAAGAAGCTTCCATGCAAGTCTGTCATTCCCCATACGTGCAACATGTCCTGCCCATCGCAGTCTACGAGACTTAGCTGTTCTTATTATATCTGGATTCCCATAAAGACCATGTAGTTCATTGTTATGTAGTCTTCTGCTTTCACCTGTCTGTTCATCTCTCTTTGGCTGCACTAGTATACTATAATTTGATAAGACATAAAAGAAAAGACAGTGTTTTTAATTGTTTAGAAATAAAAATATGATTGAGAGAAATCAGAGGAAAATAGTTGGCAGTAAATATATGACACCATATATTAAACGTGAAATAATGTGCTATCAGTTGAGAGCTTGTAAGTTGATTTACAGCAGGAACACAAGAATGCTCTCCTGCTCTCCCGTGTGTTGCTTTAATTTTGCACACCAGTGTATTTCAGCGCCATATAGTATGCATTCACCTCCGCTCACTCTGAATAATCTAATTCTGACTTCCATTGGAGGCGAACAAAACACGGCTTGAGATTGCATCATTACGCACTATAATCAAGGCATGAATAATCTCTCACATCGATCTCTCAAACAGTCTGTCTTCTGGTGGAATTTATTGGCACTATATGATGTGCCAACTCCTTTCAAAAAAACGTTAAACTGAAAATATATTAAACTATTATTCTACCAGTTATATTATATGGGTGCGAAACATGAACTCTTACTTTAAGGGAGGAAATGAGATTACAAGTTTTTTAGAATAAAGTTCTTAGGAAAATTTTTGGACCAAAGAGAGATGAACAGACAGGTGAATGGAGAAAACTATATAACAATGAACTACATGGTCTTTATAGGAAGTCAGATATAATAAGAACAGTTAAGTCTCGTAGACTGCGATGGGCAGGACATGTTGCACGTATGGGGAATGAAAGATTTGCAAGGAGGCTTCTTGTAGGAAAGCCAGAAGAAAAACGCCCAGTTGGTAGACCAAGAATGAGGTGGGAGAATAATATTAACTATGATTTGAGGGAAGTAGATTATACAGGGAATGATTGGAAAGCATTAGCTCAGGATGGGGATGTATGGAGAGCTTATGTCCGCGAGGCCATGAACCTACGGGTTCGATAGTGCCAGTGAGTAAGTAAGTATATAAAAAAGAAAAATACATATATTTAAAAGAATAATCCATATTAGGGTGTCCCAAAAAAATTGAAGTGCACAGAGAGAGAGAGAGAGAGAGAGAGAGAGAGAGAGAGAGAGAGAGAGAGAGAGAGAGAGAGAGAGAGATGCATATTTATTTTCGATCATGTAACAAAACATCTTTTTTTTTCCCTCCCCCCTTTTCGTTTACATTGATTTCCTTAACTTTCTGTTATTCCCACATATAGACACAAGGACAAGACACACACCCAGACCCAAGGTGGAGATTAAAAACCCCTTACCTCGCCGGGAATCGATCCCGGGTCGCCGAAGTGGACTCTACCGATGACGACGGACTATCCAAAAAAAAAGTGCTCTCCATAAGCACTAGAGTGTCCCAAGACATAATAGAGTATAACGGTGCGAGGTTGGGAAGTGCTTTTTTACAGAATTGAGCAAATGTTTAAAAACCGAGCGATAGCGAGGTTTTTAATTTCCAAGATTCTGTAAAACAATTCACAATCGTACGTTGTACATCATTTTTTGCGCGATGGTGTTTTCAAAATAATAGTAAAATAATAACATATTCGCTGGAAATATTTGTGTTCATTATAAACAATTGACTAACGTTAAAAGTGAGGGCAATGTTTATTAGTTGAAACAACAGGAGGCCTTGAGAACAATTATTGATAACATGGCCGCAAGTACGTATTTATTGTTTTATATTGTTTCAAATAAAGTTCAGTTCATTTAAAATGCAGTGATTTGTTTCATATAATGTATATTAACACTACCTTTTGGATATTTTTTGTATATACATTGTACGTAGTATACATAAAGGGCAGTAGTTTTACTTCCCGCACGTGGGTGTAAATGTAATATTACAGTATACTTATTTAGGTTGGCAACCCCGAAATGTAGGAAGTTGAACTTTCAATAATGGTCGCCATTGCTGGTAAGTGCGACAAAACGCACTATCGCGCAAAAAAAAAAAAAAAAAGATTTTTTCGCAAAATCGAATACCGATACCCTCTATTTTTCTTCTGTTTGACCTTCCATCCATCCAGCCATATTAATTCTGCCCGAAGGCGGGTCTTTCACTGCAAATCATAGCATTTTCCTGCTATGCTTTACTAGAGAATTATAGGTGTGGTAGCTTCCCGTTGCTTTCCACACTGGTGAAGGATGATGATGGCCATGTGATTTCGGGGACCGTTTAGGCCTTAAAGTTTTCCTGGTATTTGTCTTACAGGTGAGGAAAAACCCCGATAAAAACCTCACCCAGAAAAAACTGCCCCGACCGAGGATCGAACCCGGGCCCGCTGCGTGACAAGGCAACACTATACCTCGAGACCACAGCGGTGGACTGTTTGACCTTAATAACCCAAATAACAAATACCATTGTAATTGAATCATGACAAACCCTGCTGACTGATGCCAAACGTAAGACATGAAAATTTGTACTGGGTTAGTATAGAAGATTCTATAACTAGAAGTTTATTTAGTAAATGAAACATTAATATGCCCAAAACTTATAACTATTTACTATTTTTCAATAAAAAAACATTATTGTTAAAAATGGCATCATCAATAACAGCAGGGATTAGGCCATTGGCCTGTTCCGCTTCAGGATAGAAATTGGTCCCTCCATCGCTTCTTAGGTCGTCCTGGGTCTCTTCTTCCTATGGGTCTGTAGTTGAATGTAGCTTCAGAGGAAGTCTGTTGTTTTGGCATTCTATGGAGGTGTTCATGTCAATTATTTTGGTATACTTCGATGGTTTCAGTTATTGCTGGTGTGTTAAGAGCTTTGCGGATATCTTCATTTTACTGTAGTAAGAGTCCAGGATTCAGAGCAGAAAGTAGAATTGGAAGAACCATTGTTTTATACAATTTTAGAATTTATCTGGGCGTACTTTTCGGAGAAGAGTGTTTTTGTTGTTTCTATAAGTTTTTTTTTTATTTGATCAATTTTATATCAATGTCCTTACATGCGGCGCAGGAAAGGTTGTATTATATTTTATTTTTAATAGTCTGCAAGGTTAAGGCGAGTTTTTGTTAGCTTTGTAAGTTTAACATGACTATTTAACTCACGCCCCAAACGGGAGTCAATGACCAATCACATTTCAATGATTTTTTTATTTACAACCAATCACAGTCATTTTTCACCTCGATTTTATCATTTTAAAATCAAGCTCCTTCTTTTTAACATTCTGAATAAGTCATAGCATTATTTTACAGTGACTGCATGTGGCTACCAGAGTGTATATTTAGTGCACAGGTAGTGCTTGCGGGATATAGTATAAAACCATTTGTAGCAATTGATTATTCCACAAAACAAAACAAAAAAAACCATTGTCTGCACTTTCTTAAACGTATTATTTCTCAGGAATTTACGTTCCAGAAAAATATAATTGACATATTTTCATCATAGGACATCAGAAATTAATTAATAACCTATAATGTTGGTTATAAATTTCTCCACTAGGGTGCATTCTTACAATATTGCGATCCTTTGGCAAAAATAATATGATCTGGTTGGCAATAAATAATATGATCTGGTTGCAGTGATGAACAAGTGAAACATAATGTTTCTCATTAGTTTTTCCAAACATCACCGTTTACTTTACAAATATAAAAATATTTTTAAATAACTGTTAGTTTAAATAATGATTTTTTGTGGTAAAAAGTCAACAGCTTTATGTTATTCGTTAAAATAGTCCTAACAAATGCCACTCTTGAGTTCCAAATTCTCTAGATAAATTGGAAATCACTCGTGGCATTACTTTGAACGGGGGTTCTTGGATGTGATGTCCCACGTTGTAGATATATGATTTTCTTCTTCTTCTTCCTTCCAAGTATTAGGCCAAGGCCTGTTACGATCCTATAGAAAATTTTCCCTCCAGCGTTTCATAGGACGGCCCAGTGATCTTCGTCCTCTTGGTATATAATTATAAACAGCTTTGGGGATCCGATTTGAACTCATTCTTTCAAGATGGTGTTTCCAATTTAGTTGGTACTGTTTAATATATTCCAAAATTGGCCGTACCGTAGACGTCTTCATTATTTAAGATTTATCGGGGTTTCCTTTTCAGATCCCATTGGGTTGTAACCCGCTGTTCTGTCGCATTGAATCTCATTTCACAAGCCGTTATTCTGCTTTCATGTTGTTTTTTTAGTGTCCATGCTTCACTACCATAGGTCAACACTGGTCTAGCCAAAGTGTTATATAAACGTAATCTGGCGTTTTTTTGTACAAGGGATGGTTTCATAACTTGATTAATAATTCATAAACTTTTATTATAACTAGTAACTTTTTCAGGGATATCCTTTTCATCCCAGATAGAGAGATAATATCCAAGATATTTAAATTGATTAGATCTCTCTAAAATGTTATTCTGGAGACAGATTTTACTTTGTATGGGGTCCTTCCCACGAAATGCCATAATTTTAGTTTTGTTAATTGATATTTCCATATTAAATTTGGCACCTCTTTTTTGTAAATTATAAATTGATCGTTGCAAATCATTTTCGGAAAGTGCCAGGAGAGCTAAATCGTCTGCAAAAAGAATAGCATCGAGTTTGAGGTTCCTATTGATGGGTATATATCCTCGTTTAATAATTTTAATCACTATTATTTGCCACGGCACTGATGACTCCCTTGAGGGGAATGAGGGAAAGTTTCTTACATAAATAACTAACGACACTTTGTTAACAGTTAAATTAAATATTATTTTATTAAAGTTCTGATTTAAATTGAGATGGATATTGTAAAAGTTCAAGAGATTCGAAAATTCCTGCTCAAATTAATTAATTTTACTTAGGAGCAGATTATTACATCATCTATGTAATGGATGACTATTTCCAACGGTCAATTTTTCACTCACTGACATATTATTTCCACTTTATGGAGTAGGCCTATTTATACTCCAGAGGAATAAAATGTATACTACAGTATTATTTTCCATCACTTCTACACCATTTTGTTTACTAATATCAAAAAATGAACACTCTTATTTCTCGAAGACCTATAGTTTTATATGTCTAACTTCTTTCAAGTATTATAGCCATCTTGTTGTTCTGGGAAAAATCCCATTTCATTTCTGTTATAATCTGGAAGTTCTGATTGGTCCAACTGAAAAGGAAGAAGTACTTCTGGCTGACTCCCGTCCAATTCGTCCAATCCCATTTATTTGTTTATAAAAAATTGTCAATTCAATTATTAAAAGTATTTTTACATATTAAATCAGTTAGAAAAACATCTAACTGTATTAACAGTTTATATTGACCAACCAGTTTGAATGTTTTATATACTTATAAAAAATTTGAATTCTCTAAATCAATCTTCTTTCCATTCTTAATGGAAATAAATGTAATTATTTTTTTTATTATTGATTTCGTACATCTCAATGATGGATAAATCATATTTGAAGAGAAAAATTATACGCTCAGACCGGGACTTGAATGGGATGGGAATTACAATGTATATAGAGAAAGATTTGCGTTTAGATCGGTACTTGCTCAGGTAGCTCAGTTGGTAGAACACTTGGTCTAGAGAACCAAGGGTCCGGGTTCAAGTCCCGGTCTGAGCGTATAATTTTTCTCTTCAAAAATGTAATTATATTTAAATATTAAATAAAAAAACCTTATTATTTTTATATGGGGATAAATATCCGGTTTTAACTTATGACAAGAAATACCCTACTACGTTCCAGTCTTTGATTTTTACTAACATCTTAACTTTGAACTTTTCATTGCCATTGATATATTCCCTTGACATTAGATTGATCCTAGAATAGCTTATTTTGGAACACAATTGAAGGAGTACTTCACTCTGTGAGGACTGAAGAACTCTTGGCACTTCGGCTTTGAAAGGAAAAGAAGACAGATAGTACGAAAAAGAAGAATTCAAGTCACAAGGAAATTGAGAGTTATTAAAATTGTCTTGAAATGGCTTACGGCACAAGTTATGGTATTTAACATGACAACATTTTATAATGCATTGCGTTAACCCAGCGGTTCCCAACCTTTTACGACTCGCGAACTCCTTCCACAACTATCTGAATTGAGTGAACCACTGACTTTTAAATATACATACGGTAGACATACATTTAATTTAATTCCAAGCAAAATGTTTAATAACCTTAAATTAACATAACCCTTAACGGTTAAAACCTAAAGTTACTCTAGTTACGGCTTAAAAGTTACACAACGTGTAGGCCTAGTTGTAGCGAAATCAAATGCATTCCTAACGTTGTTACATAACTGTAAATCAGGCATTCGCGGTAAATATTAATTTATTATGGAAATAATGTGATGAATCCCCGATGTTACACATATCCAAAAGGGGCATTATAGGGTTAATTCAATTTTAAAATAAAATAAAAGTATTATTATTATTATTATTATTAATATTATTATTATTATTATGAAAATGCCGCAAAGTTAAGGAAACAATAATAGGCCTATCCTCGAAACCCGCCATTACGGAAAAGTTTTGGCGAACCCTTGAAATATTTTGCGAACCCCAGGTTGGGAAACGATGCGTTAACCATATACGGAAAGTTACACAATTCACATTTATACTGTGTATTATTATTATTATTATTATTATTATTATTATTATTATCATTATTATCATTATTATCATTATTATCATTATTATCATTATTATTATTATTATTATTATTATTATTATTATTATTATTATTATTATTATTATTATTATTATTATTATTATTACAAAGCATTTTATTATACGATTTGAATTGACGTGAGCTGTTAAAGAGTGATGTAAAATAAAATATTAACTAAGAATAAAATGTGGTAGACCAGACTAAAATATTTACCTTATGCAGTGAGTTTCACTGGACCTGCGGCCGATAGCGGGAAAAGTGACTGCAGGCATTCAGTCATCAACTCGCGCTGCCCACACAGTGTCCTCGCTAGCGGCCGCAAGTCGAGTGAAACTCTCTGTATTTATTGTTAAAATCTTCAATTTTCTTGTAATAGACAAAGATTTTGAATTTGAATTTTTTTTTCTTTCTTGCAGGTGATCCTGGTAAAGTGGAATGAGCCGTATCAAAAGTTGGCATCTTGTGATAGTTCGGGTATTATCTTCGTTTGGATCAAGTATGAAGGCAGGTGGAGTATTGAACTTATCAACGATCGCAATACACCAGTTACCCACTTCTCTTGGTCACATGATGGTCGCATGGCACTCATCTGTTATCAGGCAAGTTAATTATTTCCTAACTACAATTTTTCTTAATTTGTTGCAATTTTATATTTATATATATATATATATATATATATATATATATATATATATATATATATATATATATATTTCTTTTATTTGGCTAAAGTTTCCGTTAAATGCAGTGAGAAATTTTTCTAGATCCCAGGCAGACATCATGCGCATGCGCCAACAGGGTTTTATTTTCAAATTATTTCCCACCATTTACAATACAATGTATTTTTCTATTAAATTTAACTACATACATATCGCTGAAGACTTTCTGGCTCTAAAAGAACCACAAGCCTGAATAAAGAGGCCTCTGTGAAAATTTAACCAATATTTATCCATCCAAGTAATACCTTAATTACCTACTAGATGTCTCATTGAGGAGATGTGCTAACCACATGTCACTCGTTGACACCTGTAGGTAAATAATCATAACTAAATTAATAATTGAGTTTGTATTTTTTAAACATTCTTACCTCATATTGTAGTTTTGTTGGACATATGTTTCGAAGCTGTTGCTCCATCATCAGCAGTTACACAAACTGATTTCTTCTTTTCTTCAAGTTGTCGACCCTGGATCGGTGTTCCAAAGAACTTGGTAATGAGGCTCCTTTCTCCTGGAATTTCAAAGTTCGTAAGTTCTCCTTGTTCTTCTGTTTGTGTAACTGCTGACAATAGAGCAACAGCTTTGAAACATATGTCCGATAAAACTACCATATGAAGTAAGAATGTTTAAAAAATACAAACTCAATTATTAACCCTTAAATTCGTAATATATCCTTACAGATACATCAGTTGGTTTAGTTAATGTAATATTTTAAATAAATCAGAAGACAACGAACAAAAATAAACCACTTATATGTATATCTAATTATGCTTTATACCTAATAATAACAGTACAACATTCCGTTTTCACTGCGGTCCGCCACATTCAAATATCTAACAGAAGAATTTTGTGTTTTGCCAATTTAAGGATTAAATTAAACCTCATAATCTTATTTCCTTCTTCTTGTATTTTGTAAGCCCATGTTTCCCTTAACAGAGATTTAGGCGCTCTCCCCCTACAGGGAAGAATTTGAACCATGCTAATTTAGCGACACTTTTTTTTTGTATAGACGTCATTTCAGTGGTCCCTGATCAGCGTTCCGCCTCATACTGACATCTAGGAAACCAAGGTAGTAATAGGACGGGAAAATTCAGTAAATTTTGCATAGAGGTCTTTTCATTCAGGCTTAAGGATCTTTTACGAGCCTCAAAATATTCAGACTCGGGACCCACGGCTTTAAGTCCCTCCCGGAGGACTTGCTCCTTGGATTTTTCCATCCAAATGATTTTAAAATAACTAAATTAGCTTGGTTAATAAACTCCCTCTAGGGAGCATCCATGTTCCCCCTATGAGACATATGGGATATATACATACACACATTTCTTATTTGTATAATAGCTGACATATGTGTATGGTGCATTGGCATGTTTGACAAACATAAACAACTTTTGATATCAGTCATAAAAGCTGACATTTGGCAGAATATTAAGCTCAGATTGTATGGAGAAAGTTTTAACTTAAAAATGAAGAGATGTTTATGCTTAACGTTTTATTATTCTTGTGTTTCTTAGGATGGTTTTGTGTTGGTTGGTTCGGTAGCAGGGCAGCGATATTGGTCTTCCATGCTTGCTCTGGATTCAACTATAACCTGTGGAATCTGGACACCTGATGATCAACAAGTAAGCACATAAATTTATTTTTGGGAATTGGACTGTACTTCTCATTAAAAAATCTCAGAATTCACTTAAAAATCATCATCATCACCATAGTACATTCACGAATTTAGGTAATTTGTTGACCTGTTTCGGCCTCAAGAGAAACACCATCCAAAAGTCTTTCGAGTGGACGTCCTGGTCTTCTTCTCCCTGCAGGTTGATATATTAACATTTGTTCGGGTATCCTGTGTTCTTCCATTCGATAAACATGTTGCATCCAACATTTTTTTTTTCTTTTTGAAAGTTAAATAAATGTTGCATCCATCTTGACTTATAATCAGAAATTTTGTTTTCTAAAGGTTCCATGTGTAATTCTTCTAAGATGTCTTCATTTTTTTGTGATCTAGTAGTGTGTATCCTGCAGTCCTCTGAAGATATCTCATTTGATGATAACAATAACTAATTTCTAATTCGATCGAAAGAAGCCGTGCTAGCATTATAATGTAATATAAAAAAACGCAAATAAATGTCTTCTTAATAAAGAAGCCACCAATTGCGAGCAAAGATAAAAACGAAGGTTTCATAGCATTTGGTGCACGGGAATTAAAAACATATATAACAGAAAAATTTGCGTTTAGATCGGAACTTGCTCGGATAGCTCAGTCGGTAGAGCATTGGCCCAGAAAGCCAAAGCTCCTGGGTTCGAGCCCAGGTCTGAGCATACATTTTTTCTCTTCAAATATAACTTATAATTGTCAGTCATGTGATGTGAAATAACTTGAAATTGTAATTGTTTTGTATTTATACATTTTTAGCTCGCTTTTATTCTTGAAAATGATAGATTTACTATTGAAATGCATCAACAATTTTTAAATTTTTGTTTGGTGATTTTAATGATAATATATGTACCGTTAATTTCAGCTCTTGCACCTCCTTTACTACAAAACAGAGACCCATCTGTGAATATATGAATGTCTCAGTGCCATAGGTGCCTAACCCACAAATTAAAAATGATGATTTTCCTTGTAACTGTAGTAGAAATAATCATCTCTGTCAGAGCCACATCTGCATATAACATTTTTGTGTTAATTTTAACTTATCCACAATGTTATAGGCAGATGTGGCTCTGACAGAGATGATTATTTCTAATGCAATTACAAGGAAAATCATCATATTTTAAACTGTTGATTAGGCACATATGGCACTGAGGAACTCATATGTAGTCATTCTTTTTCAGGATAAAAGATATTTTCAATAGCAGGTGCTTTCATGTACGGGGTGAATCATAAATATGGCTATACGTTTGGTCGCGTTGTGTGATGAAAATATTACCATTAGAGGAAATATGAAATCACCGTTGGAAAGGCAATTATTCAAATTACAACAATGGAATAAAACAAAACAGTATAGAACTTACGTCATTAGTCAAAATGGCATTGAATATGCAACAGCAATTTACAATTGCTGCATGGGCAATAACGTATGCTAATGATCGTGAGGCCGCAAGACGTGAGTTTAACGTAGCATTGCAGCCGTCGACTGTGGGGAAGTGGAAAAAAAGACTGCTGGAAACGTGAAGGATGCAGAAAATCAAACCTCCTGGAAGGCCTCGCATTAGCACGGATGCAGAAACAACGAAGAGAATTGTGGAGGCGTTCGACGCTAGCCCACAAAAATCAACCCGCCAAGCTGCACGTGACCAGTGATTTGTTTTATTTTGTTCTATTGATGTAATTTGAAGGATTCCCTTTCCAATGATAACATCATATTTCCTTTAATAATAATATTTTCGTCACAAAATGCGATGAAACGTATAGCCACATTTCTGAATCACTCTGTAAAATGTGTTTGTAGGTGTATTTTGGTACAACAGGAGGGCAGATCATCGTAATGGATGTTCATGGAGCCATGGTGTCTCAAGTTCAACTCAGTAATGATGTGGGTATTACAATGATGGCTTGGTCCTGTGAAAAGTTCAAGATGGAGGAAGGAGATGAAAATGAGCCTATTGTTGGACAACAACAACAGCAGCAGCAGCAGCAGCAACAACAACAGCAGCAGCAGCAGAAAGCTCAACAGCAGCAGCAACAATATGCACCTCCAACAGGTACCGGCACACCACCTGAATTCTGTTTATTTACTGAAAAGAAAGATATCATACGTTTTCAATAAAAAACATGAATCAGAACATATACTTCATCTCATATTTTGTTTTCTTGTCTGGACATCGTCATCATTCTTAACTATAGGGTTTTTCATGTCTAGAAAATAGTATTTCTCTTATGGGAACATTGTTGCCACTTGACGTCATACACTGAGGATCGTATCTATGAACGCATTAGACCGTAAAAGTCGTTCTCTGCTGAGAAAGTTGCATCCAAAGACTTTTTGCGTACTCAAAAGTCTTTTCATGCGATAATAATTGTCGAAATTCCTAAGCTACCTGGCGAGATGAACGAATCGTGAGCAACCCGATGGGAACCGATGGTAACCGATGTACATTGAAACCTTGCTGCTTTATCCAAGATGTTGGACCTTGAAGACTTCGATCATGTTTTCGGTATACGCGGAGAAGGGGAATTTGATAGAGTCTACCAAAGAATTCAACTGGAAGAACAGGAGAATCGGCGTAATATCGA
This sequence comes from Diploptera punctata, assembly GCA_030220185.1. NCBI lineage: Eukaryota > Metazoa > Arthropoda > Insecta > Blattodea > Blaberidae > Diploptera > Diploptera punctata. The sequence continues at coordinate 628,895 of JASPKZ010000446.1, read as the reverse complement.
GCGACACAGACGTCGTCGTATACGGTTTTATTTGCGGGACGCAAGCGTAAATGCGTTCCTCTAGCAGACGAAAATAACGGAAGTGGCTTTATCGCTGAGAATTCTGGGTAATTTCTTGCCAATATTACAAAAAACTACTTTCATGCATGACCAGTCAGCGACTCGCTAATTCGAACTTTGCACGTTCTCACGGAAAACTCAGCTCACCAGAGACTAATGTATTTGCATGCGACCCTGAGTGACAGAGATGGAAATATATCTTCCTCTTCTCCGTCTAGCATAAGTTCAGCACCAACATAAGTTTATGGCACAATTATCTTCACTGCTGCTACTAAAATTGAAATTATAGTCATAAGTAATGTCACGACTGATTTCCAATTTATCTAGAGAATTTGGAAATCAAGAGTGGCATTTGTTAGGACTATCTAACGAATAAAATTAAGCTGTTTACTCACAAATCATTATTTAAATATAGTTATTTTAAAATATTTATATATTTAATGTGAACGGCGATGTTTGAAAACAAATGAGAAACGATTGATACGCTTCATTTGTTTCTTTTGTTCATCACTGCAACCATATCATATTATTTATTGCCAAAGGATTGCAATATTGTAAGATGCACCCTAGTGGAGAAATTTATAACTAACATTATATGTATTAATTAATTTCTGATGTCCTATGATGTAAATATGTGAATTATATTTTTTCTGCAACATTATTTCATGGAAAATAATTATTTTAAGAAAGTGCAAACAGTGTTTTTTTTTGTAGTATAATCAATTGCTACAAATGTTTTTATATTATCTCCCGCACGAGCTATCTGTTGACATTCATGCACTATATATACAATCTGGTAGCCGTACTTGGAGAATCAGTCACCTCAAAATAATGCTATGGCCTATTCAGAATGTTAAAAAAGAGGTGCTTTCTTTAATATGATAAACTTTGGTATAAATTCGACGAAACACGACTGTGATTGGTTGTAATTAAAAAATCATTGAAATGTGATTGGCTATTGACTCCCATTTGGGGCATGAGTTCAATAGTCATTCTAATGTGGTTACAAAAGAACAATATTAACATTTGGAACTTGGATTGTCAAATTATTAATAGAAAAACACAAGGAGTTCAATGTAGAAACACACTTAGCTTTTGTGAAGTTCAAAAAGATATACATTGTACAAAACAAATCACTGAATTTTAAATGAACTGAACTTTATTTGAAACAATATAAAATAATAAATAAGTACTTGCGGCCATTTTATAACTGATTGGTGTCATGGCCTACTGCAGTCTCAACTAATAAACATTGTCTTGAGAGACAACCCTTGAGTCTCTGGCGAAACGTCTGGGAACTACAAGCCTCACGATCAGGGCCTACAGCCCGAAAATCTTCTTCAAGATCATCATAGCAACTCCGGCCGTGAAAGTCTACGTGAATACATTGCCCACACTGTTAACGTTAGTCTTTTGTTATAATGAACGCAAATAGTTTAAACAAAGACATTATTGTTTACTATCATTTATTATTTTGAAAACACCATCGCACAAAATACAATGTACAACGCACGTTTGTGAAGTGTTGTACAGATTCTCGGAAATTCTATAGCTCGGTTTTTAAACATTTCCTCGGTTCTGTAAAAACCACTTCTCAACCTCGCATCGTAATATACTATCATACATACATAGTGTTCTGCCCAAGAGCAGGTCTTTCACTGCAAACTCAGCATTCTCCACTCTTTCCTTCACTCAGCTTTCCTTTTTTTATCCACATACAAACATGTTTGCAGCTTTACTAGGGATATATAGGTGCAGTAGCTTCCTATTTCTTTCCACAACCCACTCTCTCTTTTGCTTCTTAAAATCTTAAAAAGATCTTAAGAAGGTCCGAAGGGGCCTCAACTTGGAGGTGAGGAGAGTGCATTTGACTAAGTTAGATCGTCCGGACTTTATGGTAAAATCAAATGTTTCTTACCTCTCCACGTACAAATATTCTAAGTAGATCGCAATTTCGAGACCATAACAGTCTCATCTTCAGTACTATTTTGGCGACTGATGTTATGTCGATCGGAAGAAACTCTTCTTCTTCCCTCTGTTGGTGGACCGATGAACCTCTGGATCAGGTCAGAATTTGCGGACATTACCGAAATTCATACCAGAAGTTAAATATCAGTTCCATCAGGTTTTTGACCAGATCAAAGATCTGCAAAACCCAATTAACCTTTGCGCCCCAATATACTATTAAATGAAGCATTTTTTGTTTGGGTTATAGGAGAAATTTTAGAATAAATAAGTATTTCATTGAATAACAAAATGATTGTGCCATTTGATTTTCAGATGACAGAATCTTCATCTTAGCCGTGAGTCTACAAAATGGGTACATTTTCCTGATGAAGAGCTTTGATGATGTTTCTCCCATCCAAGTGCACACTGGGTTGTGTGGTCCCTTGTGCCTAGAGTGGAGCAACTCGAGGGAACTGCTCGCTGTAGCTGGCACCATGCAACAGACTGTCTCCACCTCAAACGGCACTCAGCAGTCATCCCCAGATTCCAAAGTTACTCCCCCCACTGTAGAATACACCAATGTGCTCAAATTTTATTCAGACACCGGTGTACTCCTCTATTCGACAATAATTCCTTACACCCAGGTACGTTCTCACAAGTAATGCCACGAGTGATTTCCAATGTATCTAGAGAATTTGGAAATCAAGAGTGGCATTTGTTAGGACTATTTAACGAATAAAACCAGGTACGTTCTCACAAGTAATGCCACGAGTGATTTCCAATGTATCTAGAGAATTTGGAAATCAAGAGTGGCATTTGTTAGGACTATTTAACGAATAAAACCAGGTACGTTCTCACAAGTAATGCCACGAGTGATTTCCAATGTATCTAGAGAATTTGGAAATCAAGAGTGGCATTTGTTAGGACTATTTAACGAATAAAACCAGGTACGTTCTCACAAGTAATGCCACGAGTGATTTCCAATGTGGCATTTGTTAGGACTATTTAACGAATAAAACCAGGTACGTAAAACCAGGTACGTTCTCACAAGTAATGCCACGAGTGATTTCCAATGTATCTAGAGAATTTGGAAATCAAGAGTGGCATTTGTTAGGACTATTTAACGAATAAAACCAGGTACGTTCTCACAAGTAATGCCACGAGTGATTTCCAATGTATCTAGAGAATTTGGAAATCAAGAGTGGCATTTGTTAGGACTATTTAACGAATAAAATTAAGCTGTTTATTCACAAATCATTGTTTCATCATCGTCCTTTCAAGTATTAGGCCCAGTGGCCCGTTACGGTTTCCCGCCATCTCCGAAAAGGTCGACCCATAGATCTTCTGCCTCGAGGAATGTAGTGAAGAATTTGTTTTGGTATTCTGTGACGATCCATGCGCTGAATATGGGCTAGCCAATTGTTTCTATATTCTTGAATGTATTCAGATATAGGTACGATGTTTAACTCTCTGGCTATTGCTGAATTTCTTTGGTGGTCTAGAAGGCTATAACCTGCAGTTCGTCGCAGAAATTTCAAATTTCATCTCCGTGGCTGTAATATGACGATAATCCTGAGTTCTGATGGTCCAAGCTTCACTGCCATAACATATTATGGGTTCTAGCGAGAATTTTATAGATTTTCATTCTTGTGTGTCTCTGCACTTTTGATGGTTTAAAAACTTGGTTGATAATTCTTAAAGCTTTATTATAGTTTTGTATTTTAAAGGATATATCACATTCCTAATTATAAGTTAGATTATATCCTAAGTATTTAAAATGAATTAACTTGCTTAAATTGCTTTAATATTGAATTCTGGATACAAATTTTACTTCTTACTGGGAATTTCCCTTGAAAGGCCATAACTTTAGATTTTGTTGTTGATATTTCCATGTTAAATCGTTGGGGAATATTGTAATTCATCTTCATTATTGCCGAAAAGAGCCTGATCATCTGCATATAAGAGTGTGTCTAAAATTGTGTGTCTTGAGAGAGGAATATTACCATGAACTGTCAATCTCCAGTGTCTGATGATAGCATTAATATATACATTAAATAGAAGTGGTGATAGAGGGCATCCTTGTCTGACTCCGCAATTTATTTGTTTCCAATCTGACAATTCTGTTCCTATTTGTACTGCTATGATGTTATTTTTATACAGATTAAAAATTGTTTGGATCAGTTGATTTGGTGTTCCATCATCAGTTAAGATAACTAAAAGTTTTTGCCTGTCAACTCGTTCAATGCTTTGATAAAATCTATAAACGCTATATGTAGTTCTTTATTGAATTCTTTGTGCTTTTCGATAAGAAGTTTTAAGATGAAATAACCATCGGCACAGGATCTTCCCTTACGAAAACCATTTTGTTCTTCCCCTAATAAGTTTTCATAGTGTTTTTGTAATTTAGTAGCTAGAATTTTTTGTAAAAACTTTATATCCACTGTTGAGAAGGCTAATGCCTCGATAATTATTACAATCTTTGAGGTTACCTTTTTTAAAAATTGGTATGATAATGGCTTTCTGCCAAGATGAAGGTAGGTCTTCTCCCAAGAATATTTTGTTTAGTAAGTGCAGAAAATTTTGTTTAAGAGTTTTGTCAGAATATTTAAACAATTCTTCATATAGAATTGTTTAAATATTCTGACAAAACTCTTAAACAAAATTTTCTGCACCTACTAAACAAAAGAGTAGTGAAGTGCATTCAATAACCTCTCCTACTTAAATCCCAACCTCACCTTCACGTGGTGCAACCTGTTTATAACAACGAGACTCTGGGGACCGAGTCACAGCGGTATAACTGTTACATCAGGATTCGAGTAAATGCTAATCCTCCTTCATGCCTGTCCAGAGGCTTTAGGTGGCAGCCCCACCACTGGACTTACTACTTTTCGGCTAGCAACCGACTGGTAGGAAATCAACTTGCTTTCAAGTCTCCAAAGGTTCAAAACCGGAAATCATTGTTTAAATATAGTTATTTTAAAATATTTATATATTTAATGTAAACAGCGATGTTTGAAAACAAATCAGAAATGTGAGGTTATGTTCATTCACTGCTGCTTGATCATATTATTTATTGCCAAATAAGATCGCAATATTGTAAGAGTGCACCCAAGTGGAGAAATAATGAAACACATCAAACTATATATCATAATCAACATTATGGGTTATTAATTTTTTTTTAGTAAACAACTCAGTAAAATCAAGGAATCTGTTCATTATTTGCTATATTCAATGTATTTGTTGGAGAAAAATAATGCTTTGACCTGTTCAGAACATTAAAAAAGAGGAGCTTTCTTTATCACAAAAGCAGGAGCTGATAAAGAGAAATTGATAAAGAGCGAGGTGAAACACAACTGTCATTGGTGTAAAACAGAATTCATTGAAACGTGATTGGTCATTGACTACCATTTGCGACATGAGTTAAATAGTCATAAGTAATGCCACGAATTATTTCTAAATTTATCTAGGGAAATTGGAAATCAAGAGTGGCATTTCTTAGGACTATTTAACGAATAAAATTAAGCTGTTTAGTCACAAATCATTATTTAAATATAGTTATTTAAAAATATTTATATATTTAATGTAAATGTAAATGTTTGAAAACAAATCAGAAATGTGAGGTTATGTTTCATTTATTAAATATATGTAGGAAATAACACTATGGGGTTTATTTTAATTATATTTGAGTTGTTTATTTCTACTCACCACATATTTCTTGATTTTTATGCAGACTAGTTTCGTCGCTAACTGTGCGACAACTTAAGAGTTGTAAAACATCGAGAATGTCGCACAGTGTGATGAAACTCATCTGCATAAACATCAAGAAATATGAGGTAAGTCAAAATAGACAAATCAAAAATAATTATTTTCATTTGTTCATCACTGCAACTTGATCATAGTATTTATTGGCAAATCGGATTGGAATATTGTAAGAATGCACCCTAGTGGAGAAAAAAATGATACACATCAAACTATATATTATAACTAACATTATAGGTTATTAATTCATTTTTTCAGAAACAACTCAGTAAAATCATTATTTAAAAAACACAATTATTGAACACACAGTTATCAAATGTGTAGGTCGAAGGAATCTGTTCATTATTTGCTACATTCAACCTATTTGTTAGAGAGTCAGTCACTGCAAAATAATGCTCTGACCTGTTCAAAATATTAAAAGGAGAAGCTTTCTTTATTTTGGTAATCAAAATTTGATAAATATCAGTGTCATCGTATCTTCTGCTAACGTCATATCATCAGCAAATCTTGTGCACTTAATTTTTCTTCCTCCCATGTTAATGCCTCCCACATTCCAGAATCAGTTCTTCATTAGTATAGGTCTTCCAGGTAGATGTAAAGTGTAGGTGATAGAGGACATCCTTGATGTATCCCCTTTCCAATTTCTCTTCCCTCTGACATTTCTTCTCCTATCTTCACTTTTATTCGCTATTAATAAATTTAATTTCTTGTTAAAAATGGACTTGATCACTTTTGCCACTTCTTTTTCTTCTTCCTTCCAAGTATTAGGCCAAGGCCTGTTACGATCCTATAGAAAATTTTCCCTCCAGCGTTTCATAGGACGGCCCATATATCTTTGTCCTCTTGGTATATAAATATAAACAGCTTTGGGGATCCGATTTGAACTCATTCTTTCAAGATGGTGTTTCCAATTTAGTTGGTACTGTTTAATATATTCCAAAATTGGCGTAGTCTTCAATTCTTTTAAGATATCGGTGCTCCTTCTCCAATTCCATCTAGCGTAACCCGCTGTTCTGCGCATGAATCTCACTTCACAAGCCGTTATTCTGCTTTCATATGTTCTTTCAAAAATGATATAAATTACAAATGATACAAATCTTTTTAAAATTCCATAACGTAAAGGAGACATTTGAGTGTGTTCATTATTTTTTCATATACAGGGCTATTCAGAAAGAAGGAACAGACTTCTAACATTTATTTCTTCCAAACTACAAAAAAATTGAAACACAATTCCAACATTCCTGGAAAGAGAAATGTTTGAAGTTCCTATCACAGCCGCATTGGCGCTGTTGCTTGTCATGTTGATTGCTTGTATTAAAATGGCGTCACAAGAGGACGTTGGATTGGAAGAGGAGGAGCAGAAGATCAACTTCATTACCGGTGGCTTCCCAGGTCACCCGACCTAACCCCATGTGATTTTTATATGTGGTGTCACATAAAAGACTGTGTTTTTATCCACCTATGCCTGACATTCTTAAAAATCTGGACATTGAATTGTTGAAGCTGTGAATTCGATAACTAGAGACCAGCAGATTCGTGTGTGGCAAGAAAATGTAGAAATATAAGGTATATTCCATATGGATCATAAGAAACTAGTTACACTAATATAATTTAAAGATTTAATCATATTACCAACATTCAGTTTAGAAACTTCAAATTCAACCCAACCTCCAATAACACCAACAAAAATTACCAATAATTTTAAATAAAAAGGTAAACATCATTTTGATATATGTCGTGTAACACAGTGCTCATATTGAATGCATAAAATAGTGAAATTTGAACTTTTCTCTTTGCAGGAACGTTAGAATTTTTTTTATTTTTTGTAGTTTGGAAGAAATAAATGTTTTAACTCTGTTCCTTCTTTCTGAATAGCCCTGTATTTTAACATGTGAGTGTGTATAATGTATATGTTGTATTTTTCTTGTATGATTACAGTCTCCGGTGACAGCATTAACTTGGGGTCACAACGACAAAAGGCTGTTCATTGCAACTGGATGTCAGGTACATATTGCTTGGGTTTCAAGACGAGTGGCGTCGCTACAGCTCATGTGTCGTCTTCGTATTCACTCACAACTTCGAGGTGGAGAGACTCAGGTGGCCAGTCTACCTCTGCCGCCTCGGATCAAGGCCCTTATTTCCAATTTGTTTGCTCAAACAATCAGGGTATGTTTATATGATTTCTACTACTGTTTTATTTGCCTGCATTCAGCAATATCACCACCAAAAATAAATGTGAATATATTGACTTAGGCTTTCACGGCCGGAGTAACTATGATGATCTTGTAGAAGATTTCCGGGCTGTTGGCCGTGGTCTTGAGGCTTGTAGTTCCCCGACGTTTCGCCAGAGATGCCGGATGCAGTCTCTGGCGAAACTTCAGGGAACTACAAGCCTCAAGACCACGGCCAACAGCCCGGAAATCTTCTACCGATTCCGATTGAGGGTCTTTCCACTTTTCAGCGGTTCCCCTTTTACCAGCCGGCTGCTGGCCCTTCACATCCACATGTGTCAATCACAGAGGTAGATGATCAACAGCCAGTGTAGGGATGACATGCGGTTAGCATGGCGAGTCCCCCAGCCGTTATAGCTGGTGGAAATCTTCTACAAGATCATTATAAATGTGAATAGCTTCCGACTCATTTAATTTACAAATGTGATTTTCATCTCCACTTCTGTAAAAAGAACAGTATTTTCACGTCCATTGTTCTGTCATCTGGAAGAGTGGCCTCCTGCTCCCTCCGTGGTAGACTGAAGAACCTCGAAATCAAATAACTTTCCGCGGGAATTTCAAAGTTCATTCCATTTCCTTAAATGTAGATTTTGTTCCCAAAAATTGAGTAATTTGGGTTTTTTAACAAATAGAAAAACTTTTATAGGATTCATGATGTTCCGTTGAGGTATTATTCAAAATTAAAATATAAAATTATGGGATATTCACCTGAAAGTTCCGTCTCCTCAACTTAATTAATTATGTAACTGTAGTGCCTTCGGGACTTGTCCCATCATCGGCAGGATTCAAAACTGGTGTTTCACTGAAGATCTGGTAGAGGGGGTTACATGTACTGGGTTCGTTTTCGTTTATCAGATTGTCGTTGTTGTGAGCTGATAAACGAAAATTAACCCAATACATGTAACCCCCTCTACCAGATCTTCAGTGAAACACCAGTTTTGAATCCTGCTGATGATGGGACAAGTCCCGAAAGCGCTACAGTCACATAATTGATAAGTTGAGGAGACGGACCTTTCAGGTGAATATTCCATAATTTTATATTTTGATTTTAAATAGAAAAACCCAAAGAACTCATAGTTTGGGAAAAAATCTACATTCAAAAAAATGGAATGGAGAAATTAATGACCTTTGAAATTCCTGCGGAAAATAATTTGATTTTGAGATTCTCCAGAAGGCGACTCTTCTAGACAACAGAACAATGGTCGTGAAAATACTGAAGATGGAACTGTAATTTCGAAACTGGTCTAAGAAGAAAAAAATATGAGGTGAGGTGATAACAATTTTACTTAAATTACTAGAAAAGTAATTTTATTTATAATTTACTAAGCTAAAATGCCCACCGCTGTGGTCTTGAGGTAGCGTGCTGCCTTGTCACGCAGCGGGCCCGGATTTGATCCCCGGTCAGGGCAGTTTTTCTGGGTGAGGTTTTTATCGGGGTTTTTCCTCACCTGTAAGACAAATGTCAGGAAAACTTTAAGGCCCAAACGGTCCCTGAAATCATATGGCCATCATCATCATCATCATCCTTCACCGGTGTGTAAAGCAACGGGAAGCTACCACACCTACAATTCCCTAGTAAAGCTGCAAGCTTGGGATTTTACTTAGATTCTAATTTAAAATGGCATGAGCAAGTAAAACAAACATCTAAAAGGATCTTCTCCATAATGCATTCCCTAAAGCGACTTAAACATTTTCTTCCTACAACTCTTAAAAGAATTTTAATCCAAACTTTAGTGATGCCGCATTTTGACTACTGTGACGTTCTACTAACTGACATAAGTGACGGATTGTCGGACAAACTGCAGCGTGTCCATAATATGTGTATCAGATTCATATTTAATGTTCGAAAATACGATCACATTTCTCCATTATTCCACACGAATTGTCATGGCTACATCTAAAAGAGAGAAGAAAATCGCACTGTCTAATTCTCCTATTTAAGATCCTACATACCTCGATTCCCAATTATTTATCATCCCGTTTCCAGTATCTATCCTCAAACCATAACTTAAACACAAGATCACAACATTGTCTCTTGCTTAATATACCGCAACATAGGACATCACATCACTCCATGTCATATACCATCTCCACTTCTCGCAACTGGAATTCCCTACCACAAGAAATAAGGGGCTGCCGGATATTGGCATCTTTTAAAAGAAATCTAAATTTATATTTGCTCTAAACTCGACTTCATTATTATCCAGTGTAAGATATATATATTAATTGGTGTTTCCCGTATAATGTATCACATTTATATTATTATTACTATCATTATTATTATCGTATCATTATTGTTATTACCCTATGAAATGTTGTTTGTACATGACATTTACATTGCTACATTTATTGTATCTTTAACTGTTTATAATTAGTACAGTGTATATCTATATTTGTCGAATATTTATTTGTATTTGTGCTGGTTGAGTGGAAGAGAGGGCCTTATGGTCTTAACTCTGCCAGAATAAATAAAGTATTATTATTATTATTATTATTATTATTATTATTATTATTATTATTATTATTATTATTATAAGCATAGCATGAAAATGCTATGATTGTAGTGAAGGACTTGCCTTCGGGCAGAATTACTATGGATGGACCCCCCTTAATTAGAAAAATGTGAGAAGATAGCAATAACCCTAATTGTGTTTTACAGTGTTGTGTTCCTGATGCATCTGCATTACGCGAGTTTGTCTCGCGCCCACCTGCTGGCAGTGTTCGTCTTCACTGCACCATGATTCGTCACGACGATGATTCCAATTTGAGCTCGGGCACTTGTTACACTCTCTACCTCGAGTACCTTGGTGGACTTGTTCCACTTCTCAAGGGCAAACGCACCAGTAAAATTCGCCCTGAATTTGTCATTTTTGATCCTCAACTCGATGGTAAGAACAATATTTTTATGATGACTTTTCTAAACATTTACAGGTAAATCAAAATATTAAGGCTTCCATGACAAGTGTCAAAGATAAAATTATGTTTAAGTGATTCCATAAACTGCCTGGTTCTCATGACCATATAACCTCCATCATTGTGTCAAAGTACAGATATCTTCAGAGGGGTCTGATTTTTGCACACTTTATATTAGCTTGACCTGTATCTGTCTATGTAACGGAATCTTTCAACACGATTTTCACCCACTTAAAAACATTGGATCGATTTGAAACTTTGTATACTTGTAAAGAACCAATGACAATACAATTTTTTAATTATTTTTTTTCTAAGATCCTGGCCAGAATCATCAGGAAATAAAAAAAATAAAGACCAGTATAATAGGTTGCGGACTTATTGACTTTTTAGTCCATCAGTACTGTTACAATTCTGTCAAGGATACAGGTTCATAAATCATAAAGATCTTGTACTGGAGTCTCAAACACACGGTCTTTTACTACCCCCAGAGGAAGAAGTCCAGTGGAGTGATGTCTGGCAAACGTGGTTTTATGTCATTATTGTCCAACATGCGACAGATGAATTAACTGCAACAATGATAACAAAAATTCTTTGAGTTTCTCTTTCTTTTAATACCAACCTCATTTCATAATTCCGCGTACTTTGAGAGTTATGATTAATTAAAATGTGGGAGGTTTGAATGGGAAATGGTGTATTATTAAAAAGGGAAGGAAAAAGTGTATACATTTGTTACTTCTCTATTTATCTATTTATGGTTGCCATTATGTCTTTTCTCTCTTTAGAGAATGAGGAAGGCTTACAACTCAATGGTATTAATAAGCTGTCAGTTTATGCTGATGATGTAGCATTGTTGGCCGATAGCGAGGAGATACTAAAGGACAACACGCACACACTATTCAGTAACACTAAGAAATTAGGACTGGAAGTAAATATCAATAAAACTAAATATATGGTCACACGTAGAAATTCATTATATAATGGAAATGGACAGCTAATGACAAATGAGGGAAATTTTGAGGAAGTGGCTGAATTCAAATACCTAGGAACAATAATCACAAATAGGAATGAGATGCACAAAGAAATTAAACATAGGCTCAATTCAGGAAATGCGTGCTATTATGCATTGCAGAGACTTTTGATGTTCCAACTCCTTTCAGATGGGATCGGAAAAGGAACACCGATATCTTAAAAGAATTGAAGACTACGCCAATTTTGGAATATATTAAACAGTACCAACTAAATTGGAAACACCATCTTGAAAGAATGAGTTCAAATCGGATCCCCAAAGCTGTTTATAATTATATACCAAGAGGACGAAGATCTCTGGGCCATCCTATGAAACGCTGGAGGGAAAATTTTCTATAGGATCGTAACAGGCCTTGGCCTAATACTTGGAAGGAAGAAGAAGAAGAAGAAGAAGAAGAAATATTGACTTCTAGTTCCAGTTTGTTAATGTTATTTAATAAAATGTGTGTATTACTTACTTACTTACTTACTTACTTACTCACTGGCACTATCGAACCCGTAGGTTCATGGCCGCGCGGACATAAGCTCTCCATATATCCCTATCCTGAGCTAATACTTTCCAATCATTCCCTGTACAATCTACTTCCCTCAAATCATAGTTAATGTTGTTCTCCCACCTCATTCTTGGTCTACCAACTGGGCGTTTTCCTTCTGGCTTTCCTACAAGAAGCTTCCATGCAAGTCTTTCATTCCCCATACGTGCAACATGTCCTGCCCATCGCTGTTTACGAGACTTAACTGTTCTTATTATATCTGGCTTCCAATAAAGACCATGTAGTTCATTGTTATGTAGTCTTCTCCATTCACTTGTCTGTTCATCTCTCTTTGGTCCAAAAATTTTCCTAAGAACTTTATTCTCAAATACTCGTAATCTCCTTTCCTCCCTTAAAGTAAGAGTCCATGTTTCGCACCCATATAATATAACTGGTAGAATAATTGTGTATTACTTTTAGTATTGAAAATGGGACATGAGTTTGATTAATTGTATATTACCGATGTAGTCCGCTTAAAAGTGATAATACATATTACCCATCCAAGTGTTTTGTGCAGGCGGAAAATATGTTAACTAACAAACTGTCTTTCTCTTTCTATTCCTTGCTATGTTGCCACTTCCTGGCCTTTGTATTATGTTGTTTGATTGGCAGGTAGAGAGCTGACAAATACTATGTATTTTAATGATCCGTCGTTCTGCGCGGTCAGTGGCAGAGTGACTAACTTGACAACCCTGTTACTTTTGGGGTTACGTCTAGCAATGAGCTGTCCCTTCTCATTACATGTTGCCACTTGTGATTTATTGTGAGGCTGGTAACGGAGAGACGACAAATACTGTGATTTTAAATGATCCGACCGCTTGAGCGTTCCGTGCTTAAATGACTAATTTGACAACCATGTTAAGATCTTTCACACGTGTTTAGAGATTCTCCCCCCACATTTGAAGTTGAAACATTTCAATACGGGATCGGATGTACAGTTTTCTCCTACATCCCTTCCATAGATTCAGTAGATCGGCGACACTAGCGCTAAAACTCTTCCCCTCCGCCCGTGAACAGTTAACTTGGATGTGTAATAAGAGTTGTTTGCTTACAGAACTGGCCTTAGCAGTTGATTCCACTGACTCGGCTAAAAGCAGTGGATCCTCACAGAATGCAGCAAGTGATACTTCCGATACGGAGCGGGAAGATGGTTGTGGTAGTCCTCGAGTGCAGAGGCGTAAACGAAGAAGAAATAAATCTCATAATGGAGTTGACCGAACATTTAGTGCAGTACCAGATGGAGACCAGGATGATCTTGCTTATGTAGATACATTGCCAGAAGTATGAAATTATTGTTTTTATCGGGTTGGGTCTGGTATGGTCAGGTCAGGTCAGGTCAGATCAGGTAAGGTCAGGTCAGGTTAGTTTAGGTTAAGTTAGGTTTTAGGCTAGGCTAGGCTAGGCTAGATCGAGTCGGGTTGGGTCTGGTGTGGTCTGGTCTGGTATGGTCAGGTCAGGTTAGGTTAGTTTAGGTTAAGTTAGGTTTTAGGCTAGGCTAGGCTAGGCTAGATCGGGTCGGGTTGGGTCTGATGTGGTCTGGTCTGGTATGGTCTGGTCAGGTCAGATCAGGTCAGGTAAGGTCAGGTTAGGTTAGTTTAGGTTAAGTTAGGTTTCAGGCTAGGCTAGGCTAGATCGGGTCGGGTTGGGTCTGGTGTGGTCTGGTCTGGTATGGTCTGGTCAGGTCAGGTCAGATCAGGTCAGGTAAGGTAAGGTCAGGTCAGGTTAGTTTAGGTTAAGTTAGGTTTTAGGCTAGGCTAGGCTAGGCTAAATCGGGTCGGGTTGGGTCTGGTGTAGTCCGGTATGGTCTGGTCAGGTCAGGTTAGGTCAGGTCAGGTAGGTTAGTTTATGTTAGGTTCGGTACGGTTATTTGAAGTGGGGTTAGAAGAAGTTAGGAGATGTTAGGTGCGGTTATGTTAGGTTAGGTGAGCTAAGGTAAGGTGGGGTTAGATTAGCTTACCTTAGGTTAGGTAAGGTTTGATTAGATTTGTTTGGTTGATTGCGTTGGGTTGGGTTAGGTTACGTTACGTTTATATAACACTTTGACTTGTGATATTTTAGTGATAGCAACTAAAAAACTAATTCATAGCTACAGGAACATAAGCTCTTCATACATCCCTAATATGAGCTTATATTGTCCAATCATTCCCTATACATTATTGTAATCAATGGTAAAGAGAATTTTTTGGCTGTGGTACGTTTTTTGGCGGACACAATTCTACACTTACATCCTTATGCCACTGATGCACGAAACACTTGTAAACACGTTTCGTACTGTTTTAAACACTTTGGAACCTTTTTATAAACATTTCTTATGATTATTAAATATTTATAAATTACGTGAAATTTGTGCATCGGGTTCTAGAGATGCGGAAATGCTTCATGTAACATCCGCTAGGTGGCTCTCAAATTGGAGTTACCAACATTTGAAAATAATTTCAAACCATATTTAGTGTTAGTGTACATAAAATTAGTTTATAGTTTGTTAAATAATACGCATTTAAATTGTTTTGTTAGGTTAGGAAATGGGAAGTTGGTTTACGTCCATTTTTTTTAGCATTTGGGAATAAATAATATGCATTTAATTGTTTTCTTTGGTTAGGAAATGGGAAGTTAGTTTACGTCCATTTTTTTAGCATTTGGGAATTTATTCCCAAAGTTGGTAATGCCGAGCCATCTACCGGAGGCTACATTAACCATTATAGCAACTCGCACATGCGCACTGCGATTCTGTGGAACTTAGAAGAATTCATGTCCGCCAAATAACCGACTTTTTCCATTTTTTTTTTGCCTGAACCAGGAATCGATCCCTAAACGTTCAGCTTTCCGTGCTGATGCTCTGACCACTGAGCTAATTCAGGCTACATTCCCATCCAAGCATAAATTTTCCCTTTACCTTACTCTTGGGAGGATTTATGCTTGGATGGGAATGCAGCCTGAATTAGCTCAGTGGTCAGAGCATCAGCACGGAAAGCTGAAGGTTCAGGGTTCGATTCCTGGTTCAGGCAAAAAAAAATGTTTCTCTTTACCATTGATTACAATAATTTAGTTGTGTTCATTAATTTACTTATTTCTATCATAGTAATTGCTTTAGCTTCTCAATATTAATTTAATTCCCTACACAGTTCACCTGCTCGAAATTATGGTTCAGTGTTGTTCTCTCACATTATTTTTGACCCACCTACTGGGTAGTTACCGTCTGGCTTTCCTACAACAGATTTCCTTCTTTCATTCCCCATTTGTGCTATACAGCGTGTCCACAAATATAGATCACATTTTAAACTACTGCTACGTCACTTTGGATAATCGTATCTAAATGAAATTGGTGACAATCAAAAGAGAAACTGAAAAAGTTTTGTGCACGTTAACAATGTCAACATTGAAGAATTATGGACAACAGTACAGAAACTAAACTAAATTCAAATCATGTTTTTTGTTGTTGATATGGGTTATTGTTGGATATTTAGTAGACATCTAGGCCCATCCGTCCACCCCTTGGGATACCTCGGTCGTCATGACCATACTCCCAAGTCTTAGTTCTAGTCCTCCCTATCCTATGTTCACGTCCACGTTCAAGTTCACGGTCCTTAAACCAACACCCCAGGGAGAGGGTGTTGGAGTTTGCAGTTCTGGGAATTGCTGAGCTACATAGTACATCAGGTCGCTCAATCCTGACGACCCCACAGTTGGTCCACGGGCTCCATGAGCCTAGCCGGGAGGACTGCTGTCGCAGATCCACCGACCATTCCCCTGTTCTGCCTCCAGGGACGTGTCCTGCAGCCGTTGTGAGACCGGCTAGGGCTACAAGCCCAACAGTGTGAGACTTTTAGTACATCCAGGTGCTCATCTCCTGGCGACCCCACAGTTTGTCGACGGGCCCGTAGGCCGAGCCAGGAACCAGTACAGTAGCTCCCCTCTGGACTGGTCCGAGCCGAGCCCTGGTGTGCCCCCAGGGACGCCTTCTGCAGCTGTTGTGGGCCAGCACGGAGCTCGCAAGCTCCAACAGATGAGCAAATAGTACGACAAGGCGCTCAACTCTTGCCTACCCCACTAATGGTTCACGAGTCCCTTGGACTTAACCGGGAGGACTGTCTAGCAGATCCACCGATCTTTCCCCCAGTGCACCAGCTGGGGACGTGTTTGGTTGCTGAAGTGGGTCCAGCCTGAGCCATAGTACGTCAGGTCGCTCAACTCCTGACGACCTCACAGATTGTCCTTCGGTCACTCGGTCCCAGAGGTGGCGCTAAGTCCCCAACCCAAGAGACCGCGCTTCCTCCTTTCCCGAGCTTCGTAGCTTCAAACAGCGGACCTAGATTCAATCCCCGAACACAACAAGTTTTCAGGATCAGATTCTCTTTTCCAAGACTTTCCTCATTTTTAGTCGACCGCGGTGGACTAGTGGGTTCACGCTATTTCCTTCTGGTTCCGAGGGTCGCAGGTACAAACTCGGCAGGGGTCGATGTATTTTTTCTTATGTTCTTATTTTCTGAATGTCACATTCAGTACCGTTAACGCGTGTAAAGAGACTATCGTGTATGCGGCCGTCGGTCAGTCAACTCGTTTTAGAGCGGGCGTGAACAAATCGCGTTTATATTCGGCGCCTAAATATTGTGTTGGCTTAGTATGTCTTGGAGATCATAGATGGCATGTAAATGTACATTTTCTATTCCCGTTTGACACGTTTAACCTTGGTGAATCCCCTTTTATTTTTAAAACAAACAACACATGGAATTCGTTCACCCAAACTTGCCTCCAGGCTCCAATGCAGTCGTATATGTCGGATCAACGGTATGGCCGCGCATAAAGTATGAACAAACAAACAAACAAACACTTATATATTAGATATTTTAGAATAATAGAGCATTTACCTCTTCTTTCTTCCCCTCTAATATTATAGACATAAAAGTAATTAAAAACCAAAATAATAAAATTAAATACTAATGTTAACATACGCTTAATTAATAATAGGCTAATTAAAAATGAAAATAAATTCATGCGTTAATCACACAGGTAGATGATCATCCTCCCAGAGTAGAAGCTTCTGAATTCCTACATCCCTACATTCAATGTCTATGAGGTATAGTAAAAACGTTTTGAGTTTCTCTTTTGATTGTCGCCAATTTCATTTAAATACGATTATCCGAAGTGACGAAATAGAAGTTTAAAGTATGTTACTATATTCGTGGACACTGTGTATATCCATTCCACAATAGTCTATAATAGAGATTGCTTGTGAGCCAAACTTTCGCTGGTTCTTGTTATGTGGAACAAAATTTAAACTTGTTGTAGCAAGATTGTTAAAGTATGTGTTGTACTTTTAATTAAAATTTTAAAATTTATAGACAAACTATTTTTTGTAATTTCTCTTCTGTTATCTTTTTTAGTTGGGTTAAAAGCATAGAGTTTGCTTGATATCTTCTGTTATCTTTTTTGTAGCACATCCGACTTGTAGAAGTAACATCAAACATTTGGGGGACCAAGTTTAAAATCCATGGTCTGGCATCATCAGTTCCTGCTAACCTGGGCCAAGTAACTTACAAAACATCCCTTCTCCATCTTCAGCCTCGCCAAATGACACTAGTAATGACTGAACTCAGAGACGATTTTCCACCAGGACCAGACCCTAACTTCAATCCCAATCTGTTTTCTGAAGATGAAGAAGAAGTATTTCAGCAAGAAGAGCGTAATGCTTGTAGAATTCCAGCAGATAGTGCCCCACCTATTGCTCCTATGACACCGAGAGCACATCACTCTATCCCTGGATCCGCTACAGGAAGGTTTGCCACACAACCACGTCCAAAAACATGTCAGATCCCTCCACCACCTTACATCACTGCCACTGAACATATGAAGACCACAGCACATCTAGAAACAAGCATGGTGGCTCCTGCACTAGCGAGGGCAGAGTCTTACGAAGACGAGTTTCCTTACGTTGATCTGACGGACGTAGTACATTACTGTGAATCTCTACGCACAAACCCTGTTTCATCGGCAAGTAACATAAAAAGTTACACAGAAACGTGTACTAGTTCACAAATGATAGCAACAAATAGCACAACGCACAGTGGGGGGCCCAGCAATGGTACTGGAACCTACAATATGATAGGAAGCGTGACCCAATATGTTGGAAGGTGCAATGTTTCTTCTGCTGGTTGTGTTAGTGGTACTACTACCCAGACTTCTCGTCACATATCACCACTTATGTGCGAGGGCTCAGTTCCAACCCTACAGTCTCCTAAAAACGCCGTTGCTCCAAGTGAAGTCCTCATTGAACGCGCCCAATCCTCACAGACAATGATGACAGCTGCTACGTCTACTGATCATGCAGGAAATGTCCAGAAATTAAAAACTGCTTTAGCAGAACAACAGAATCAGAATAAAAACATAAGTGGCTTAAATTTAAATTTGAATCTATCGTCAATAGAGCAGAATGGTATAGATCTGAGGCCTGTTGTAATGAAAAGAGTTGATAATGAAGACAATCACGTAAATAACAATAAACTGCATCAGCTGTACAGCAGCGAGAGTTCTACTGCCACAGAGCCAGATATTATTCCAACACATCCTACGATGCACAACGCTTCCACTTCTCCCATGAAACCTGTTATAAACAATAACAATAATACAATTAATATGAACAAACGGAAGGAGAAAGCAAGTTCGAATAAATTGAGTCCAAGTAACGCGCACACTACAGGACAAAAATGGTGCATGGGGAGGCCTGAAGATCTTCTCTACATTGATGAAGATGCATGTACTCCTAGCGAACTGCTGACTCCAGATAGAGGAGGTGTGAAACGAACTCCTACCACCGTCCCTATAGCTCCACGTCCACCTGCTTGCTTGGCAGATTCAATGGTTCGAAGTTGTAGTGTGGGATATCTTGATTTAGTAGATGCCCAACTTGTTCCTAGTGATGTAGCTTTATTAATGCTTCGTAAAGAAGCTCCGAAACGCTTGGTACTAGTCAATAGAAAACACAAACAAAAGAAACATAGGAATAAAAGTCATCAGCCACAGGATATGAGTAGCAGTGGAGCAGAAGACAAGAATCTCTCCAGTACGTCAAGACCTCTCAAACTAAAACACTGTGGAAAGAGCAGAAGTCTTGATTCCAGTGATATTTTCCCAGCTAATAACAATAATTCGGCCAACCAAATTCCATCCAAAAGTGAAAAATCTCCTACAAATATTTCTAAAGAAACAACAAATTCACAAAATCAGATACCAATAATAGCTGTTTCAACTTCGTCGTCTTCAACTTCTTCTGTGTCGTCGCAACCAGCTTCAACTTCGAGCACAAATGCCACTCCTGCGTCCTCAACATCACCCCCAACGATGAAAACACCAATAGTACAGTGTACGTTAGGAGGTAGTAGTTCTGATGGCGGCTCCAGTTCTCAGTGTGATAGTTTGACAACTCTGGACCACTTAGCAGTGAGGATCAAGTGCAGGGAACTGCTGGAGGAGTCCCGTTCATTGCCACCTCCCACGCCTTGTGCTTCACCACGTCTCCCTCGAAGTAGTCCAGCCAGTCCTGCTCCTAGCAAGAAAACTGGCAAGCGAAATCAGTCATCTTCGCCCATCAGGTAAATTTTAAATGTTAACATATATTCTTTAATCATTCATTTGTTACATGGATTACTGTTAACTTTAATCAAAATCAAAATTGGAGGAAACACTATGAGGTATTTACATTAATGAATAAGTTAGAGAAAATGCTTTAACATCTCACCTCAGTTGCATGTCTTCATGTTACCGGTTTCAAAAGTATAGTTTTACTTCCATCTTCAGTCAAATTCCAACTGTCGAAATTTCGTTGTTAACACCATCTTCTGAACTGCCATCTGGTATCGGTTTTATGAACTTGGAGATCAAATTATTCTTGTCGGGAATATCAAAATTCATGGCTTTATATTTATTCTTCTGAATGTATATCTTTTTCCAAACTGTTAATTCCAAAGGTTTCTCTAAATGTTTTAAAAAGTTTAGTTTCCCCTTTGGAATTAACGTTTGGGAAAAGATATACATTATCAATATTGATTTAATTAAACCTTTTCATCTTTATTTTCATTCTGATTTTAAACCTTCATTCGTTATTTTCTATAAATTTGATACAAAGAAAAGTTGTTTGTTTGCAGAAAACATCTGCTCAATTCACCATTGTTATCAAGAAAACAGCGTAAAAGCAAGACTACAGAAAGTTCAGACGATGAAGTGATACAGTCTGGTGATGAAGTGTTCAATGGGAAGAATTACAGGGATCTTGAGAGTTTTCAGAAAGCTCAGCTCAGGCAGAAGGTAATAAATTCTATAATTTAACGATAAAATATATTTTTCCGTTTCCTCTTAGTGTAAACACTAATTTTGAACAAGTTATCTTATACAGGGGTAAGTTAGTTCAACCTAACAAAACAAACATGTAAGACGCAGATTCTTCAGAATGTTTACAGTTTTTAACATTATTTATATTAGTAATTCAAAATATCTCTGCAGGTGGGCACATCACATAGCACTACTTGTTGCTACACATGACATAATATAAGGCAGTGTGCAGTGGACAAAGAATCACAGTTGCCTTTTAATAGCTCTTTTAATCACATTGTTCGTTTTTTAACAGTGATTTTGTGTTGATACAACAATTTGTATTATAGATCTACTTTTGTATTGTACGTATAAGTATGGAGGTCCTGTGCCATAGCCGAGTGGTTAAGGCAGGAAGCCTTGGCGCAGAGCTACGGGACTTGCGCTGGTTCGAGTCTTCATGGGGAAGAAATTTTCTCATGGTATTTCGGCCAGTATGGGACCGGTGCCCACCCAGCATCATGAGGCATTTGGGTAGCTACAATAAGTAGCAGCTCCAGGTTGAGAAAACCAGCTACAACGGCTGGGGTATCCGACATGCTGACCACATGTTACCCCTACACTGGCTAGATGATCATCTACCTCTGTGATTGACACATGTGGATGTGAGGCCAGCAGCCGGATGGTAGGCTAAGGGCCTTCTAGGCCTGTCGCACCAGGAGTAAAATAAGTATGGAGACACCTAAAAGCCTCCAAGAAAAGTGATTAATTCACAAGACAGAAAGATAATTTACATATTGCAGTGTGCACCACTAACTAACTTTCTACTAGACCTGCACTAGAAAAAGTTAGGAATACCATTTTAAAGTACAGGGCTCCCATATAAAACCGGACCGGCCTCACGGAGTTTCGCCTGGCACGCAGTGCTGTCTCTTCCTCCCGCAATTCACCCTGCCTGCCACCCGTCCTTGAACTGTTTCTTACCTTATAGAAAATGCTGGAAATGTTGTCCTCCCGCAGTTAAACAGGCATTATACCGAGTAAACACATTTTGTTGCTGTATGTGCAGATGATACTGAAATCCCAACTTGTGCTAATTTCGGTAATGATTTTTGTGGTGAACGTTCCAAATTTTCGCCAATTTCGTCTAATTTTTCTTCGGTGAGAACCGTACGCCTTCGCGTGTGTTTCTTATTTTGTACTGAACCAGTGGTCTCAAATTTAGTCACAAGATTGTGGATTGTCGATCTGGAAGGAGGTAATTGTCCAGGGAAGTTCCGAATAAATTCCTCGCGAACGCGACGAGCTGATTCGTATTTATAATAACATTTACACACATAAATGCGCTGCTCTAATGTCAGCTGACGTCTCATCTTGTCGAACGATAGTAAACTGACTAGTTCAAGGACGAGCGGCTGACAGAGTGAAATGCGGACAAGGAGAGAGCGCTGCCTGACGGGTGAAACCCCGTGAGGCCGGTTCGGGTTTATATTGGAAGCCCGTTATGATTTATAATTAAAAAAACTATGTAGGATTAAACAGAAACATTTGATAAGATTCCATTCCACCCTTATTTTTCTATTAAAGATACTTTGTCAGCGTCCCGCGTCCCATTCCCCTCTGCACTTCAGAGTTAGCAGTGTCACGTGTTTTATTCCTGCATAAACATGACTACAGCGCCCTCCGTCAACAACTGCACTTACTCCTTAAACGGGTAATAGATACAATAAAACCTGTCTATGAAGGGACATGATGGTTCCTTAAATATATTTCCACTTTGCAGTTTTCCTTGTTATAAAGGGTTCCCAAATTACAAGCTTGAATTTTCTCACGCATTGTATGCACGCTTTAAAGACAATGGATTGACTGAAATACAGACAAAATAGTGTATGTAACACAGCTCAGTTTGCACGGCAATACAAAACAACTTTATTACACAAAAGCGAGAAGGAACTCAACTACAAGAAGACTGAAGAGTTTCCCAATTCCCTCACAGGTAACGTAAGCAGGCAAGGAAAAGCGAGGGATTCCCTGCTGTCACACATAAGCAAGGGTATCCCCGCAATACAATGGCAACACAAGAAGGTAAAACGATATAATGCAGAAAGCGTCATATGCAGAATTTTCACGTGTGGTCATTAATACTGTAATTAGAACGTGCTTAAGAATAATTTTCCGTCTTACTGAGGTAAAATTTAACTATCGGTACTTTAAAAACCATTCCGTTTCCGCATTACGAAGGTTTCCTGCTTATACAGGATGATTTTACTTATAAAATCGCACCTTTCTAGAGATTGTTTCCGTCTCTACAGGTTTCCTTCTTATAAAGGTTCCGGCTAAGACAGGTTTTACTGTATGAATTAAATTAATGTTTTTATTATTACCTCACCTCATATCCTTTTCTTCTATACTGCAGTTTCGGAGCTTATCTCCATCATCAGTAGCCTCTGGTTGACGGTTTTACTGTACTTTAACTCTCCTTGGCGCATCATCCCTAGAAAGCCCTTGGCCCACCACCCAGGTGCTGGCCTCCCTTGGCCCACCACCCAGGTGCTGGCCTCACAATCACATGTGATAATCACACAGATGGACAATCAACCATCAGTAAAGGGGTCAGTATGTCAGGTCCCCCAGCTGTTATATGGGTTTTCTCAACCTGGAATTGCTACTTATTGTAGCTAAACAAATTCCTTATTGGTTCCATGAGAAAATTTCTTCTCTCATGAAGATTCAAACTAGCGTGAATCCTGTAGCTCTGCACCAAGCCATCATCTCTTAAACCACTCAACTATAACATGGTCTATATTGTAATTAATATCGGGAAGTAAACATTATGAGGTTATATCATTAATAATGAATGGAGAACATATTTTAATCGACTCACCTCATACATTTTCAAACTTCTTTGATACCGAAAGTTTCAGACAATATCATGTCCTTCATCAGTCATTTTAGAAATATTAAAAATTGTGAAATTGAAAAATCAGCAATTGCTGCACATAGTTTACTAGAACATCATAAAATTGAAAAAGAGCGAAACTTTTAAAACAGTTGGATAAACCGTTGGAATTGACAATTTGGGAAATGATATTCATTCAGAAGAATAAATATTTATCTATGAATTTTGATATTCCGGTGGATAAAAATTTAATTACAAAGTTTATAATCCCAACGAAAGATGGCAGCACAAGAGGTGATGTCACTAAAGAAATCAACAATTACGGAATTTCATCAATGGACACCATGACTGATGAAGGACATGATATTGTCTGAAACTGTCGGTATCAAAGAAGTTTGAAAATGTATGAGGTGAGTCGATTAAAATATGTTCTCCATTCATTATTTATAACATGGTCTACATATTCTTCTTCTTCTTCCTTCCAAGTATTAGGCCAAGGCCTGTTACGATCCTATAGAAAATTTTCCCTCCAGCGTTTCATAGGACGGCTCAGAGATCTTCGTCCTCTTGGTATATAATTATAAACAGCTTTGGGGATCCGATTTGAACTCATTCTTTCAAGATGGTGTTTCCAATTTAGTTGGTACTGTTTAATATATTCCAAAATTGGCGTAGTCTTCAATTCTTTTAAGATATCGGTGTTCCTTTTCCGATCCCATCTGGTGTAACCCGCTGTTCTGCGCATGAATCTCATTTCACAAGCCGTTATTCTGCTTTCATGTTGTCTTTTTAGTGTCCATGCTTCACTACCATAGGTCAACACTGGTCTAGCCAAAGTGTTATATAAACATAATCTGCTGTTTTTTTTTGTACAAGGGATGGTTTCATAACTTGATATAACTATATATTCTAAATAACTAATGTCTTATTAAATATAACATTGTAGGATCCACTAAGTGGGATTACAAACACAATGATGATGTATTGAAGGAACTACATTAAGAAGCAGTAATTAAGTAAATACGTGAATACCAGAACAACTGGATGAACCATTTGCGATGAATGAGTTCAGAACATAGAATTCCCAAAGCCATTGTGAATGGCCATTGCAAATCTTGTGTTTTTGTCATCATGATAACATTAATGGTAAAATCAAGTGTTTCCTACCTCTTTTCATATAAATATTCTAAGTAGATTGTGATTTCAGGACCATAACGGTCTCATCTTCAGTACTTTATTGGCGACTGATGTTATGTCGATCAGAAAAAACTCTTCTTCTTCCCTCTATTGGTGGACCGATGAACCTCTGGATCAGGTCAGAATTAGCGGGAATTTCAAAGTTTATATGTTTTCCTTTGTTTTTCTGAATGTGGATTTTTTTCCCCCAAATCGTGAATTCCTTTTGTTTATCTATTTGTTTAATCAGGCAAACTTTTGATTCAATTAGATGTTTTATGGACCAAGCATGAGCAGCTACTGCTGACTTTTCCACTCTCCATTTTTGACATTTCTAAGATGTTCTTTCACCCTTGTTTTCAAATTCCTTTTATGTTTTTCCTATATAAGTTTTGTTACAATCCCTGCATATCTGAACTCATTATTCATTATATTTGAAAAGAAAAATATACGCCTAGACTGGGGTTTGAACCCAGGACCTTTGACTATCTATGTCAATGCTCTTCCATCTGAGCTACCTAGGCCTCCAATCTAAATGTGTATCTTTCTCTTATGCATAGTTAATTCCCTAACCCCAAATGCTATGAGCCATTGCTACGATTTTTGCAAATGGCGGCTTCTATATTAAGAAGACCTTTTATTGGGAATTTAAACATTACTTATAAAGCCAGTAGTGCTTCTTTCAATGTTCATATTATTCGTTTTTAAACATCTTAATGATGGACAAATTATATTTTTCTTTTCAAATATAATTTGTCCATCATTAAGATGTTTAGAAACCTCAGGGGTCCTCATCTAGGGGATATGTGGATGGCGACCACAAGGTGCCCAAGCTGAGCAAAACATTTCTTCCACTTACTTGTGTTTTGCACTCTTTCAACTTTACTATCTAACCTCTCTTGGTTAACTTTTTTTTTTTTCGACCGCGACGCTATTAGGGCATCCGAGGGTTAGGGAGTCTTTCCTTTCTTCCATTTCTTCTTTCCTTTATTTTCTTTTCTTCTCCAGAAAAGCCTGACCAGAGGCTATAAGATGGCAGCCCCATCACTGGTCTTGCCTTCCTTTGGCCAGCAACCAATCGAAGGGACTATTATTATGCTTTCAAGTCTTATACGAGAATTTCCCAGGGAGGGAAAATTTTCTGTAGGATCGTAACAGGCCTTGGCCTAATACTTGGAAGGAAGAAGAAGAAGAAACAAATGATATTAATCATTATTCTTTGTTAACTTGTAGTTGAAACGAGGAAAGTGTAAAGGAGATGGGCCTGAGGGCAGTCCAACACCACAGAGTCCTCGACGAAGGGAATTTGTGATGCACAATAAAGCACCAATGTGGAATGAGAACAGTCAAGTATACCAATTAGATTTTGGAGGACGAGTAACTCAAGAATCAGCCAAGAACTTCCAGATTGAATTTAGAGGAAAACAGGTAGGTCCATTGGATTCACATTTACAAAATATTTTTATATTTTTCATTATCGTGATGAAATTTTTCAAGACAAGGAAAAGTGGATATATGTTCCAGTCATAAAAAAATTAAGTAATCAGTCAGATGTGTAGCAATATCTCAGATGAAGAACTCATTCAGTAGTTCTGAAATTAGCTTTCTTTCTTTCTATATCTTAGCTTAACCTCTCCCTTCGTAGACACTTTTATGTGTCCCATGCCACCAAGGCCTTACAAGGACACAAACTGTCAGAAGAGGATTTTAAACTCTCAATCACACGTACTTTTCACGGCTTGTTCTGTGTCAGAAATAACATGTTAAAAGCTTAATTAATATGAGTTAGAATTAAATTATTGTAAATCAATGGTAAAGAGAAAAATTTTTGCCTAAAACTGGGAATCGAACCCCGAACCTTTAGCTTTCCGTGCTAATGCTCTGTCCACTGAGCTAATTCAGGCTTCATTCCCATCCAAGCAGAAATCCTTCCTTTACCTTACTCTACTGGTCCCACATTCAATTGCAATGAATCATCATTCACAAATACACAATGAATGGCTTCTACCTGAAGAAGACATGAAGGGACTCCACACAGCTATAGCATTATTTATTAAATTAATATTGAGAAGCTAAAGCTATTACTATGATAGAAATAAGTAAATTAATAAACACAATTAAATTATTGTAAATCAATGGTAAAGAGAATTTTTTTTGCCTGAACCGGGAATCGAACCCCGAACCTTTAGCTTTCTGTGCTAATGCTCAGACCACTGAGCTAATTCAGGCTTCATTCCTATCCGAGCAGAAATCCTTCCTTTACCTTACTCTACTGGTCCCACATTCAATTGCAATGAATCATCATTCACAAATACACAATGAATGGCTTCTACCTGAAGAAGACATGAAGGGACTCCACACAGCTATAGCATTATTTATTAAATTAATATTGAGAAGCTAAACCTATTACTATGATAGAAATAAGTAAATTAATAAACACAATTAAATTATTGTAAATCAATGGTAAAGAGAAATTTTTTTGCCTGAACCGGGAATCGAACCCCGAACCTTTAGCTTTCTGTGCTAATGCTCAGACCACTGAGCTAATTCAGGCTTCATTCCTATCCGAGCAGAAATCCTTCCTTTACCTTACTCTACTGGTCCCACATTCAATTGCAATGAATCATCATTCACAAATACACAATGAATGGCTTCTACCTGAAGAAGACATGAAGGGACTCCACACAGCTATAGCATTATTTATTAAATTAATATTGAGAAGCTAAAGCTATTACTATGTTAGAAATAAGTAAATTAATAAACACAATTAAATTATTGTAAATCAATGGTAAAGAGATGCTCAGTGGACAGAGCATTACCACGGAAAGCTAAAGGTTTGGGGTTTGATTCTCAGTTCAGGCAAAAATTTTTCTCTTTACCATTGATTTACAATAATTTAATTGTGTTGCAGAATGTCAACTAAATTACATTAACCGCACTCACATTTGGATTTCTTTAGACCAAATTTGGGCGATGTGAGTGAAGATCATGGAGAATGTTTCCATCAGGATCTCAAAAACATAGAAACAAGATATCAGGGCAGGTGGGGTATAAACATGATGGGGGACTACGTTCGGAGTTTGGTGAGGGACAGTCCACAGCAACACATAAGAAAAAGGCAGTCACAACTTCATTTTTAATAAATTTGATGGCCAAATCAGTGATGCTGAAACAAAATCCCATTTCATATTCATCATCATCATAGTACATTCACGAATTTAGGCCATTTGTTCACCTGTTTTGGCCTCAAGAGAAACACCATCCAAAAGTCTTTTGAGTGGACGTCCTGGTCTTCTTCTTCCTGCAGGTTTATTTCATATTATCTGATACAATGCCAACATATGCTGGCATTTATTCCATCCATATTTGTGGATACATTTTTATGTTATTTCCCATATTTTCAAATATATTAATTTTCCATAGAACTATTGATGCTATGTATGTGAAACTGAGATTTTTGAACTCAGGGAGCCTGAATTATATAAGAACCATGAAAAAACTGAGAGGAACAAAAAAGTTGCCTAAAATTTGTTACCCAGTGTTATTTTATAATATTTGCAGGTGATGCAGTTTGGGCGCATTGATGGTAATGCTTACACGTTAGACTTCCAGTATCCATTTTCTGCATTGCAAGCGTTTGCAGTGGCATTAGCCAATGTTACACAGAGGCTCAAATGAATTCTGCTGGGTATTTTTTGACATATCACAGATCCATCAACCATGTTCAATATAATGTTGAGAATGAATGAATCATGCAGGTAATTTCAACCAAATCTAACCTGATTTATTATTTGTTAATTTAATTAAATTATAGGATATTTTATATCACTCATGTACTGGGTGTGGCAGAAACATTGACTCATTTTAAATTGCCTGCCATTATTGGACATGGCTTCCTAGAGAGTTGATATTGGTACAAATGCATAGTGCAGTTCAAAGCAATGCCAGTCAGTATGGAGCATTGGTCAAACAAACACCATACGTTTGCAATAGAAATGTTTTTCTCAAATGTGGTGACAGTGTCATATGGACCCAGCGTTTGTTCCGGCAACATTTTAACATTGGTCGGAATGATCAAGTTCCATCTTGGAAATCAATTATGAGATGGGTCCAGCAGTTCAGAGCAACAAGCAGTAAGCCTTATGCAGAATGTTTCCAAAATATCTTGTTTCATGCTTTGGCAATGTCAACTGGCCACCCCGTTCGCCCAGTTTTATTGTTTTGTGATTCTTTTCTGTGGGGATTCCTAAAATCCAAAGTGTATGCTAACAACTCTTGAAGATTTTGTTGAGTTGTTTGTTGACTCACCTCATACTGCTTAACTCCCTCGCGATCCGGATTTCGTCACTGTATTTGTGACATTCTCAATGCTGTTCACATTCACAGAATGTCACAAATACAGTGACAAAATCTGGATCGCGAGGGAGTTAAGAAGTATGAGGTGAGTCAAGAAACAACACAACAAAATTAAAATAAACCTCATAGTGTTATTTCCTACCTACATAATTAATATTGTTGCTTTGTTTGATTGTTACAGGCTGTGAATCGCAAAATAACCAATCATCAATTGATTTGTGTGCTCACCCCAACTGATATTTGGGCAAAGTTACACACACACCGACCATTACTTTGCACATTATTTCAGATACATGCAAATGAACGTAATCCATTTCAAAGTTCTAAAGAGTTTATGCTAGTCGAGAATTTACTTAGAAATCTAGTCTATTTGAAGCGAATGCATTGCACATTTTTTAGACTTAATTGGATATATGTCAGGCGAAGACATATCTAATAAGGGTTTCTCCTATTTTATAAACTAATGCTTTCCTTCATTCATTCTGAAAGGTTGTGCACTTTTGATCTCATTTCATTTAGGCCTATGTACGTAAGTTGATCTTGTTTTAGAAATGAACACGAGCGTTTTACGTCCAGATTATTATAACATGAACTGAGGGAACATTTAAAAAAATTGTGTGTAAATTTACATTGGTTGCAACAGAAATAAATATATGTTTTGAATGTTTGAAAAATGCAGAAAATAAAACAAATAGACTGAACTTTTTTTAATTGGAAAGTTTTTCCATTATTGAATATTGATGAATATATCATCAGATTTTTTTTTAGTTTTTTATTTTCATCTAGATGAAACCAACCAAATGCAGCCAATATAAGTTGGTATTTGTGATTAATGCATCGATGAACTGTGTCTTCACGCTCATTATGCTTTAAAGAATTGCGACATTTAATATGTTGATACGATGCAAACAGCAATTCTCATTATTGAACAAAATCTGTCAATTTTTGCTAATGTGTTTAAAGGCTTAATCCCTTTAAAGAAGATGAGAGAAGCATGCAGAGTGGTAGTAAATTTGAGAAATACAATTATCCCATAATGTTTGTTTTTAATACATACAATCGGTGAAAGACACATTACACTGGTCAACATGATTTTTGTCTCATGAGTACCAATAGTTGTACTTAATGCAGTTTTTTATCATGTTTTCAAATATGTATTTAATTAATGTTGGGAAGTAAACATTATGAGGTATAATCATTAAAATTCATCGGAGAACATATTGTTTAAACAACTCACCTCATAGGATTCATGCTTCCATGATATTGCGATTTCAAACATAGTCGTGTTCATCGTCAGCCATAACTCATCAGTTGGAGTTATGGCTGACGATGAACATGATTATGTTTGAAATCGCGATATCATGGAAGCATGAATCCTATGAGGTGAGTTGTTTAAACAATATGTTCTCCGATGAATTTTAATAATTTCAAATATGTATTTGGAACATATTTTTAATGACTCACCTCATATAATTTCAAATTTCTTTGGTACCGGCAGTTTCAGACAGTATCAAAGAAATTTGAAATTATATGAGGTGAGTCCCTCTTCAGTAATGGCTTTGACTGAAGAGGGACAAGATATTGTCTGAAACCGCCGTATCAAAGAAATTTGAAATTATATGAGGTGAGGTCGTTAAAAATATGTTCTCCACTCACTATTAATGATATAACCTTATAATGTTTATTTCCCAATATTAATTTAAATATATGTATTTGGAATTTCTCCATCATCCACAGTTTTTTTTCAATTTCAATTAATGGATTTAAATAATTATTTTTTAATAAATGTTTTTTCGTCCATTTGTCCATCGTAAAAGAAAACCAAATGAGCTAACTCAGGAGATTTCAGCTATGGAAAAGAGATATCAAGGCAAATGGAATCCTAATATGCTGGCCAATTATTGTTGGACCATCAAGAGGGATGCTCCACAGGCGAAATATAGCAAAAAAATCGTCATTTCTTACTTTCTAGGTGAGTCCGAATGTTCGAATATTGTGTAGTTACGAATGTAGAAAATATTAAAGTGTTTGAAATTATAAATTCCTGTCTCTCGGAAACCTTGTGTGATGGAGAAAAACCGATATCATATTTGAATTCAGGAGAAAAAATGCTATCAGAAACACATATTTTTCTTTCTGAGACAAAAAAAAAAGTTTGTTTTTTGTTGCTCAGTGTTATTAGAAAGAATACAGTTGTTCTCTTTGTGATTATTATCTCATAACTCCATTCACTTGTGCTGCAGAGCACTCAATAACAGGGGTTTAGACCAGATATAGTTTAACTATGCCCTCAGTAGGTGCCTGGAAATATTACTGTCTGTTGTAACGACTGGATACTTTAAAAATAATTAATCAATTGATTTGGTTTTTTTGATGTTATATTTTAAATTAACATATTCCAGGATTGGATATAGTTTTTTTTTTAGAAAGAAAAATTATGTTCGAACCGGGAGTCGAACCCCGGACCTCTGACTCTGTACATCAGTGCGGTAACTGTTATGCCATTCAAACTTTCAATAGGAACGTTAAATTTGTTTCTACTTAAACAATTAATTCTCCTTTCATCCAAAGGCCAATATCCATCACTATCAACAATGCCATCTGACGACTTCTTCTTGAAGTATTTTTATTGAGAAATAAAACATTAATTTTTATTCCGATAGAAACGTCGAATTTCTTTCTACTTGTACAATTAATTCTCCTTTCATCTGAATGCAATAGCCATCGCTATCAACAACATTAAAAATTAATGTTTAAATTCTCAATAAAAAATACTTAGAAAATAAGTCGTCAGATGGTGTTGTTGATAGCAATGGCTATCGGCCTTTGGATTAAAGGAGAATTAATTGTATAAGAAGAAAGAAATTTGACGTTCCTATTGGAAGTTCGAATGGCATAACGGTTACCACACTGACGTACAGAGTCAGAGATCAGGGGTTCGACTCTCGGTTCGAACGTAATTTTTCTTTCTAAAATATAATTGACTTGGTGTTTACTTGATGAAAATCCATGATATATTTAATAAATAGCACTATCAAGGATTAAATTTCAAGAACAGACCATAAAAGGAATTCTGAGATTCTCAAAGAATTACAAACAGTATCAATCATGGAATATGTACAAAAATAGAGAAACAACTGGAAATCTCACTCATTAAGAAGAATGAGCATAACAAGAATACCATGTCAGATCTTAAATGACCCCAGCCACCAGGCAAGAGGATCTTTGGGGGGGGGGGCAGTCCTTCGAACTGTGGTTTGAGAACTCGTAATAGACCACTAGGTCCATCACATACTTAAGGAAGAAGAAAAAGATTAAATTAAAATGCTTCATACCTCATCCTCATATCCAGTCTTCTCAGTGGTATGACGGTGGCAGTTGGTCAAAGGGCCTTGCGGGCTTCATCTTTCAGTACTGGTTCTCGTCACGTGATGTTAGTGTCATTCGGAAAAACCACTTCTTCTTGTTCCCTCTGTTGGTGGACAGGGGTAACATTATCATACAAAATTATTATGATTCTACTAATAGCAGAGAGAAGAAGAGAGAAGGTAGTGGTTTTCTGGTCCGATCGACATAACTGCATTCGTCAAGATGGGACCGGGTGGCAATGGTCTTGGGATAATCGCGATCTACTTAGAAGATTAATTATGAGGAGAGGTATGAAACATTTAATTTTTTCTTAAGAAACATAATTTTTCCCCAGTTACAAAGGATTGTGGTCTC
The DNA here is from genome assembly GCA_030220185.1 of Diploptera punctata. NCBI lineage: Eukaryota > Metazoa > Arthropoda > Insecta > Blattodea > Blaberidae > Diploptera > Diploptera punctata. The sequence continues at coordinate 595,971 of JASPKZ010000446.1, read as the reverse complement.
ATTTTTGTGTTTATTTTTAATAGGATAGATATATTATGTTTGCATCGCGGGTATATATTGTATCATAATAGTATTTTATATTCTCGGCTTCTTGGCTTCAGTGCGTCTATACGACTTCCAGTGGAATGTCCTCGCCTGCTGCAAACCAGTGTTACGCCACTTCTTCCGATCTTGTGCAGTAGATTTCAAATCAAAAATCCACATCTCTCTCAAATCTTCAATTAACGTCATCTTCCCCAACGATCCTTGGTCCTTCCCCTTGGTTCTTGTTCCCTGTGGCTTCCAATTTACAATATCATTCAGTCAATCTTCCCTTTGTTCTGGATTCTTAGTGTATGTCCAAACCCTGGGTTGTAATCTTTTTTGGATTTGATGAAACTGAGTGCTGGAGATTTTCTTTAATTATTCTTGAGGTATACTTCGTCATTCCTTCTCAACCTCCAAGTTCCATTTTCCTTTACTGGACCTAGCACTCTTCTAAATATTTTCCTCTCAAACGTTAATAGTCTTAATTTATCTGCTTCTTTTAGTACCCAGGTTTCAGCTCCATAACATGTGATTGGTCTTATTATTGCTGTATATAATTTGAATTTAACATTTTTTTATATTAATTTGCTTTTGAATATATCGAAATTAGCAAAATATGCTTTATTCCCTTGCGATATTCTTGTTATATTGTATATTCAATTTATTAAATTATATAATTTCTTCAACAGCTATTGCAAAAAAGTTTTTTTTTTGCAAATGCCCCAGGTTGTCTTTCGACATTCTTGGTGTTCTCTCCTGGCATGGAGTACTTGTAACCCACTTCTGAGGTTGGGACACCTAGCAGGCAGGGTTACGTTGCCCCAATGATATGATGGGTGATGATGATGATAGTGGTGCGCCAGGAGAGTCCCTAATCCTAAGCTTAATCTAAGATGAATATGAATGATGATGATTGCGATGGCCATATGATTTCAGGGACCGTTTGGGCCTTAAAGATTTCCTGACATTTGTCTTACAGGTGAGGAAAAACCCTGATAAAAACCTCACCCAGAAAAACTGTGCCGACCGGGGATCGAACCCAGGCCCGCTGCGTGACAAGGCAGCACGCTACCTCGAGACCTCAGCGGTGGACTGTTGCAAAAAATGTAAATTAACAAAAATGAAGTTATGAGGTTTATGAGATAGTATGATGGTATATTTAAGGAGTAGATACAAATTTTTAATTCGGCCGTTTTATATAAATGTAATAAAATTGATCATAAATCCAATAGATTACTTAATATTATTATCATACAAAATTATTATGATTATAAAAATTCAAATACCATAGTTTTTTTTCCAATTCAGCAAAACAATACAATCCCATAATCAAACTTCTAATAATGTCAATTAAATATTAACATAATATTTAATTTTAGGAAGTTATATTTTGAGGTTATTTAATTATATTATTTTTAGTCTGGACATCTTACCTCAATATTAATGTTGATTTGTTCTTGAACATGTTTCAAAACAATTCTGTTTTATCGTCAGCTTTCCCAGACTGGTTTTATTTATGTTGCATTATGTTGCACAACCTGGATGTCGATGTATGTTCCATCCTGTGGTTGGCCAAAGAACCTCCAAACAAGGTCACGCTCCATCAGAATATTAACATTCATAACTCTGTTTCTGTTCTTCTGAATATAAATTTTTTCCCAAATAGTCAGCTCTTTTGTATTTTCTAACTGTTTTAATAATTAGTGTCTGAATTTATATTATTATTTATATTATGTTTATAGGAAAAACAAAAAGAAACCTAAAAAATTAGAACAAACCAAGAACACATAAGAAATATAAAAATGGAGAGAAATTGAAAAATCTGCAGTTGCCGCTCATGTTTGGTCTGAAAAACATAATATAAATTCAGACACTAAATATTAAAACAGTTAGAAAATACAAAAGAGCTGACTATTTGGGAAAAGAATTTATATTCAGAAGAACAGAAACAGAGTTATGAATTTTGATATTCCGATGGAGCGTGACCTTGTTTGGAGGTTCTTTGGCCAACCACAGGATGGAGCTGACATCGACATCCAGGTGGTGCAACATAATGCAACATAAATAAAACCAGTCTGGGAAAGCTGACGATAAAACAGAATTGTTTTGAAACATGTCCAAGAGCAAATCAACATTAATATTGAGGTAAGATGTCCAGACTAAAAATAATATAATTATAAATATTAACATACTTTATTTAATTTGGGATAATTGTAATTTCTCATCTATGTTCAGTGATTGTTAGAAAGATAAGCAAAGTTCTAAGAATAAATGGGGTGGCACATACTATATATATATCAATTTGTAATAAATACTTAATATATTTCATTATCTACATGTTACATATTAACTTAACAGTTTTTAAAATACATTTAATTACTTTCAAGAATTAATAAATGAAACATTTAAAATCAATATAATCTCTGAAAAATCTATTGAGTTGTATAGATAGAAATCTAGTATTTCTTTATTTAAAGAGAAAAATATTCTCAATGTTTTTTTATTTGAATTAACGTGTTCCAATCCTGGATAGAATCTAATTTAAGAAAGAAAAAATAATGGAATGCAGGCTTTCACGGCCGGTAATCATGGTAGTAAAAGATTCCGGGCTATGTGGCCGTGGTCTATAACTGGCGTTTCTTCCAGACGTTTCTCCCTCAACTGCGGAGGGCATCTTCAGTGGCGAGCGCTTCAAGCTGTTGTAGACTCGACTGCGAATGAGTCGCAGTCGAGTCTACGACAGGGAAACAACAGCTTGAAGCGCTCGCCACTGAAGATGCCCTCCGCAGTTGAGGGAGAAACATCTGGAAGAAACGCCAGTTATAGACCACGGCCACATAGCCTGGAATCTTTTACTACCAAGAAAAAATAATGTTTGAACCAGGATTTGAACCCTGGACCTCTAGTTCTATGTATAGTGTGCTATCCATTACACCATTCAAATGACGATACAAACATTAACTTTTCTTTAAACTTATACAATTCTCGTTTGTCTGAAGGCTAATAGCTGTCGCTATCATCATGCCATCATGTCTTCTATTCAGAAGTATTTTTATTGAAAATTTATACATTACTTTTAGCTGTAAAGCTTCATATTTAAGAAAGAAAAATTAATGTTTGAACCGGGATTTGAACCTTGGACCTCTAGTACTACGTACTAGTATATGAAGCTTTACCACTAAAAAGTAATGTATAAATTATCATAAGTAATGCCACAAGTGATTTCCAATTTATCTAGAGAATTTGGAAATCAAGAGTGGCATTTTTTAGGACTATTTCACGAATAAAATTAAGCTGTTTACTCACAAATCATTATTTAACTATAGTTATTTTAAAATATTTATATATTTAATGTAAACGGCGATGTTTGAAAACAAATGAGAAACGATTGGTATGCTACATTTGCTTCTTTTGTTCATCACTGCAACCAGATCATAATATTATTTATTACCAAAGGATCGCAATGTTGTAAGAACGCAACCTAGTGGAGAATTTTATAACCAACATTATAGGTATTAATTAATTTCTGATGTCCTTTGATGTAAATATGTCAATTATATTTTTCTGCATCATTTCCTGGAAAATAATTCGTTTAAAAAAGTGCAAACAGTGGTTTCCTTTTTTTTTTTTGTGGTATAATCAATTGTTACAAATGTTTTTATATTATCTCTCGTATGCACTACGTGTTAACATTCATGCACTAAATATACAATCTGGTAGCCATATTTCTTAGGGAGTCAGTCACTGCAAAATAATGGTATGACCTATTCAGAATGTTGAAAAGGAGGTGCTTTCTTTATTATGATAAACTTTAGTTGGTAAATTTTAGGCGGAACATGACTTTGATTGGTTGTAAATAAAAAATAATTGAAATATGGTTGGTCATTGACTCCCATTTGGGGCATGAGTTAAATAGTCAATAAAAATACCTCTAAATAGAAGACATCAGTTGGTGTGATGGTAGCGACATCTCAGACGAACAAGAATTGTATATATTTGAAGAGAAAAATTTTCGCCTAGACCGGGACTCGAACCCGGGACCCTTGGCTTTCCGGGCCAAGTGCTCTACCAACTGAGCTACCGAGGCGAGTTACGATCTAGATGCAAATTTTTCTCTTATGTACGTTGTAATTCCCTAGCGCCAAATGCTTGAAACCATAGCTTCTATCTTTGCAAATGGCGGCTTCTTAGTTAAGAAGACATTTATTGGGAATTTAACACTACTTTATAGCCAGTAGGGCTTCTATTGACGATTTTTATTATTAATTTAACACTTCTCATAGAAGGATAAATTATATTTGAAGAGAAGTGTTAAATTAATAATAAAAATCGTCAAGAATTGTATAATTTGAAAGAAATGTTAATGTTTGTATCATTGTTTGAATGGTGTAATGGACAGCACACTAGTACGTAGAACTATAGGTCCAGGGTTCAAAGCCCGGTTCAACCATTAATTTTTCTTTCTTAAATTAGAAAAATATTCGCCTCAATCAGGATTTGAACTGATACATATTTAATATTGTTTAGTTGTTTCTTGACTCACCTCATACTTCTTAACTCCCAAGCAGACTTGAGTTTCTTCACCTCATTTGTGACATTCTCAATGCTGTATTATGTTCACAACTGATGTCCTGCAGTCTGCAGGAGAGGAGGCCATTGGACATCAGTTGTGAATGTAATACAGCATTGAGAATGTCACAAATGCAGTGAAGAAACTTGAGTCTGCTTGGGAGTTAAGAAGTATGAGGTGAGTCAAGAAACAACTAAATAATATTAAAATAAACCTCGTAGTGTTATTTCGTACCTACGTAACTTGATACATATTTATTTGTGATACAATTCCCTGTCATTTAATATAGGTTGCATGCTTCAACTATCTTTAGCAACACTAATCTGTAAATACATAACTTGTAGCTAGAATTTCACATAGTTTACTGAGATACATCAGATCTGATATAGGGTAATGATTTCTTCATAATTGTCTAATTAATTTATAACTTTCTTTAATTTTGAAATGACAATATCAGTACATTTAAATAATGAATAAGGTGAGTCTATTGAACTTTTACAGGAAAAAATCACATGAGGTTTAGTTTAATATTAAATTAAATACTTCATATCTCACCTCATATCCAGTCTTCTACGGGGTGAATCATAAATATGGCTATACGTTTGATTGCGTTGTGTGATGAAAATATTACCATTACAGGAAATATGAAATTACCGTTGGAAAGGCAATTATTCAAATTACAACAATGGAATAAAACAAAACAGTGTAGAACTTACGTCATTAGTCAAAATGGCGTTGAATATGCAACAGCAAATTACAATTCCTGCATGGGCAATAACGTATGCTAATGATCGTGAGGCCGCAAGATGGGCAAGACGTGAGTTTAACGTAGCATTGCAGCCGTCGACTGTGGGGAAGTGGAGAAAACGACTGCTGGAAACGGGAAGGTTGCAGAAAATCAAACCTCCTGGAAGGCATTGCATTAACACGGATGCAGAAACAATGAAGATAATTGTGGAGGCTACTCCACAAAAATCAACCCGCCAAGCTGCACGTGAGCAGTGATTAGTTTTGTTTAGTTCTATTGTTGTAATTTGAAGGATTCCCTATCCAATGATAACATCATATTTCCTTTAATAATAATATTTTCGTCACAAAATGCGAATAAACATATAGCCATATTTCTGAATCACTCTATAAGTAGACCGCAGTTTCAAAGTCTTGGTGGCTTAGGGTCGTATCTATGAACGCATTAGACCATAAAAGTCATTCTCTGCTGAGAAAGTTGCATCCAAAGACGTTTTTGCATACTCAAAAGTCTGTTCATGCGATAATAATTGTCGAAATTCCTAAGCTACCTGGCGAGGTGACTTTGCAGAGAACGAATCGTGGGAAACGATGGTACTTTGAGACCTTGCTGCTTTATTCAAGATGTCGGACCTTGAAGACTTCGATCATGTTTCGGTATACGCAGAGAAGAGGAATTTGATAGAGTCTACCAAAGAATTCAACTGGAAGAACAGGAGAATCAAACTTAAATAGACTCCATTGTAATTAAAATTTTCATTTCACAAAAGGGATGTTAAAATATATAACAGACTAGCAAAACTTGGTCAAAAAATCTCCTTGCTTAATTGCAACATACCAATAAAAATTTTAAATAGTTTAACTTTATCCATATAATGTTATTTTTTGCGCGATAGTGCGTTTTGTCGTACTTACCAGCAATGGTGACCCCAAAATGAAGGAAGTTGAAGATAAAAATATAATCATTATGCTATATTGTACTGATTAACTGCTAAAGGAATTAATGTTACCAAAATGAGATTAAACAAAACTATTTTTAATAATAACACAAGAAGAAGTAATCGTTATCTCATTCAAAAAATTGAATTTACTAAGTCAGCGTTTCAATCTCCTTGTGTGAGATCATTTTCAACCATGTCTTGAAAATGATCTCACACAAGGAGATTGAAACATCAACTTACTTACTTACTTACTTACTTACTGGCACTATCGAACCCGTAGGTTCATGGCCACGCGGACATAAGCTCTCCATACATCCCTATCCTGAGCTAATGCTTTCCAATCATTCCCTGTATAATCCACTTCCCTAAAATCATAGTTAATGTTATTCTCCCACCTCATTCTTGGTCTACCAACTGGGCGCTTTCCCTCTGGCCTTCCTACAAGAAGCTTCCATGCAAGTCCTTCACTCCCCATACGTGCAACATGTCCTGCCCATCGCAGTCTATGAGACTAAACTGTTCTTATTATATCTGGCTTCCTATAAAGACCATGTAGTTCATTGTTATGTAGTCTTCTCCATTCTCCTGTCTGTTCATCTCTCTTTGGTCCAAAAATTTTCCTAAGAACTTTATTCTCAAATACTTGAAATCCCCTTTCCTCTCTTAAAGTAAGAGTCCATGTTTCGCACCCATATAATATAACTGGTAGAATAATAGTTTTATATATTTTCAGCTTAACGTTTTTTGAAAGGAGTTGGGACATCAAAAGTCTCTTCAATGCATAATAGCACGCATTTCCAGAATTGAGAGAATTGAGCCTATGTTTAATTTCCTTGTGCATCTCATTCCTATTTGTGATTATTGTTCCTAGGTATTTGAATTCAGCCACTTCTTCAAAATTTCCCTCATTTGTCATTAGCTGTCCATTTCCATTATATAATGAATTTCTACATCGACTTAATAAATTTAATTTTTTGACTAAGATAATGATTAGTTCTTGTTGTGTTATTATTATTGTTATTAACAACTCTCAGTGAATAATATTTAATAAAAAAAAAGTAAAACTATTTTTATTAAATTCTGAGCACTGTAGTGTACAAATAGCAGAAAAATTTTGTTAGATAACGGAAACTGTGTGAAAATATTGAGCACTTAGATTTCTGTGCCACCCCATAAAGAACTTAGTAAAAACACTGATTTTGTACATCTTAAGAAAAGATACTTGTGGAAGATATGAATTGTATTTAGAAAAGAATAATGTATGTTGACAGCTTATATAGATGGAAAGTGTATCAAGATATAATTGAATAGAGGTTGTTAGCTTTTTTCCATTCAGTGGGTATGTATGTAGTTGTTATGGTACTATTTTATTTTAGTAGTGTTATAAATATGTCTAACCAACTCTAAACATTGTGGATATTATATTACTTTCCCAAATAACAGAGAGTATACATTCCAAAAATAATTATTTTAGGGGATATTTAATTGAGAATCAAATGAATCGTGAATTCTTCTTACCTCATACATCTGTGTTTTTTAACACAGAACTGTAGCGTCAGCAACATGTCATTCCCATTAAGTTATGTAGGTAGGAAATAACACTGTGAGGTTTATTTTAATTTTGTTTAGTTGTTTCTTGACTCACCTCATACTTCATAACTCCCTTGCATATCTAGATTTCGTCACTGTATTTGTGACATTCTCAATGCTGTTCACATTCACAACTGACATCCAATGACATCAGTTGTGAACGTGAACAGCATTGAGAATGTCACAAATACAGTGACGAAATCTAGATATGCCAGGGAGTTATGAAGTATGAGGTGAGTCAAGAAACAACTAAACAAAATGTCAATCCCATCTTCAGCTGTTTTCACGACTGTCAATTTTTCATTATGCCGGCAATTTTATGAACTGCCATCTGGTGTACTTTTGAAGAACTTTGAAATCAAATTTGGTTCGTCTGGAAATTTAAAGTTCATGGTTCTAATATGTTTTTTTTTAATGTGTATCTTTTCCCAAACTGTTAATACCAAAGGTTTAGGTAAATGTTTCAAATTATATTTGAAAAGAAAAATATACACCTAGACTGGGGTTTGAACCCAGGACCTTTGACTTTCTGTGTCAATGCTCTTCCATCTGAGCCACCTAGGCCTCCAATCTAAACCAGTCTAGACGTATATTTTTCTTTTCAAATATAATTTGTCCATCATTAAGATGTTTAAAAACGAATAATATTAAGAAGTTTCAAAGTTTGCTTCTTTTTTCAATTCTAAGATGCTCTAATAAACCATGTGCTGCTATAGCTGATTTTTAAATTTCACCATTTTATATGTTCCTAAAGTGTTCTTTTTTGTGAGTGTCTAAATTCCTTTTTTGTTTTTCCTATATATACTTTGCATCTTTGCAATTAATTTGATAAATTCCAGATTTTTTATTGTCTGGGGTGTTAACTTTTTTATTAGTTAACAGAAGATTACCCAGGCTGAATTTGTTAATCAGAGCCAATGTTATATTAAATCTTTTGAAAATCTTTTCAAATTTGTTATGAACTTCTGGATGGTACGTAAATTTCTTAAATTTTTCATCTTTCTTGGAATTATGTTGCAGAGTGGTGTATTCAAGTAACCTTTTTTATTCATAGTTAAATATGGGAAATAACATTATGAGGTTCTTAATTCGTAAATTAATGAGTCATTTTTTTTACATCTTACCTCATATTTTATGTTTCTTTAAACACGGGAACTAGTTTTCAAGAGAAGGTTCTCTCTGATTATCAACCGACATTATATGAGGTAAGATGTAAAAAAAAAACTAATTAATTTACGAACCTTTTTTATTTATATATTAAATTTGGGAATTTTTAACATTATGAGGTTCAATTAATAATAATTAAATGAATCGTGATGTTTTCTTACCTCATACATCTATGTTTCTTTTAACACAGCACTGCAGTATCGGCGACACTTTGTCGTTATTGACGACACACCAAACATACAATTTTCAATAGTCTATTACACAGATTGTTAAATATTCCACTTAATGTAGAAGATTTTGACAAGGAATATAATCATATTGTTCATGTTGCTAAAATAAATGGTTTCGATGAAGACATTATAAAGAATAAATTAAAGAAATTCAAACAACAAAAAAGGTTACAGGAATACACCACCTTACATCATGGTCCCAAGAAAGATGTAAAATTCAAGAAATTCACTTACCATCCTGAAGTTCATAATAAGTTTCAAAAAATTTTCAGAAATTTTAATATAACATTAGCTCCAATTAACAAATTCAGCCTGGGTAATCTGCTGTTAACTAATAATAAATGTAATACCCCAGACAACAAAAAATCTGGGATTTATCAAATTAATTGCAAAGATTGCAACAAGATATATATAGGAAAAACAAAAAGGAACTTGGAAATTCGTAAAAAAGCGCACTTCAGAAACATGAAGAATGGAGAAATTGAAAAATCAGCTATAGCAGCACATAGTTTATTAGAGCATCATAGGATTGAAAAAGAAGCAAAACTTTTAAAACATCTATCTAAACCTTTGGATTTAACAGTTTGGGAAAAAATATATATTCAAAAAAACCATACTAGAACTATGAACTTTGAGATTCCGGAAGAACCAAGCTTGATTACAAAGTTCTTCAAAAATACAACAGATAGCAGTTTAGGAAATGATTCATTCAAAATAACACCAGATGGCAGTTTGAAGAGGAATTCCTTCAAAAGAACACCAGATGGCAGTCTAGATAATTACTGGCAAAAAGGAGAAAAAATTGACAGTCGTGAAAACAGCTGACGATGACGACAAAGTGTCGCCGATACTGCAGTGCTGTGTTAAAAGAAACATAGATGTATGAGGTAAGAAAACATCACGATTCATTTAATTATTACCTTTTTTATTGTTTCAATTTCTTTAATTCCTTCTTTATTATGTCTTCACTATAACCATTTAAGTTAGTTATGTGTACAATATGATTATATTATTCTCAAAATCCTCTACATTGAGTGGAATAATTATTTTAGGTAAGAAGAATTCACGATTCATTTGATTCTTATTAAGAAAACCCAACTTTATTATATTAATATTTTATTATATCTCTTACCATAGTATTTAGAGTTGACAGGCATGTGTGAACAAATTAAGTTTTATATGATATTATTATATAATTAATCATATCAATAACAATTAGAAAGACAGAAGAAATAGTTATTGCTTTTTGTGCATGACTTTCGTCTTAAAATCTGTAATTACACTCATTCTATTAAGGAAAAAAGAACTAAGTCACTAGGAGAAAAAATTTGACTTGCTAAAATGGATGAAAAAAATATTAGAATTGTTAGTTTCTATTGGAATATACGAAATGAATATAAAACTGTAGTTTACGGTTACAATTTGAAAGAGCACAATAAAGTTACACAAATTAATAATATTTCACTGAAAAACAAGCACATACTCACTCAACACAGTTCAAACACACAAAATATTTACTAATAATTTCTATTTGTTTAATTTGCTCTCCAATAAAACAGACACAAATTGTTGCCAAACAAATGGACTGCCAAGAAAGTTAAACGATTGCTTTCTCTGTGCTCTCTCCTTAATTTACCAACTCTTTAAACAACCGTACCGTCCAGCAAAAAACAAGCATCATGCAAAAAAGAATGATAACTTCTAAATATTTTCATTTTTTTCTCAGTTTTGGAATTTTGGTAAGTTTATTTGAAATAAAATGATGATGTTGAAGAACATAGAAACTATGTTTTTAATAATGAATATACAGTGCTATATGTAATTTGTAAACTTACAATGTTTGATGTGAGTGTATTATTGATTGGGAAGTTGAGAAAGATTTTTGCACAATTTTGGTTGGAGTTGAACTTGATAAATATATATCTCTGTGCTGTATTTCTTCTCCTTCTCCTCTGTTTTCTAGTTACCTATTGTTACAGATTGAATTTTATATTATTGTATTATTATTCCTGAAACTGTCTTTTTTTTTTTTTAATTTTGAATATCTACTTTCAAAATAACAGGTACATATATTTTTTAACCTTATAAAGAAATCAATATTTTTAAAATTCATTGTTATCACAATTAAGATTAAGTTTTAAATTGTGCATTATTTGAACCACGCTCTACCAAACCATTTTTGTGGCATCTTTATTATTTAACCACGTTCTACTACCATTTTGCACCCACGCAGGGTTATATTGTTGATCACTATTTTGATTGGAAAGCATAGATTGTTCAAATTTGTGACATCTTTGCCCGGGCCCATAGAGGCAAAGAGGAATTCAACTTTCTTTACTAAATTCTCCCAATATGCAATGTTTACTGACTTACAAAATACAATCGTGGAAGCTTTGGGATAAAGGAACTAACACACGCTTGAGCAAGCTTTTGGAATTTGACTTTGATATCTGACTTATGTTAACTACTGAATGAATAGGCATAGAGTAAGTAAAAAGCACAACTAAAGCTTTTAATGCGAGTCAAAATATAGTCAGATATAATATAAAGACAAATAAATAAATATTCAATTCACAAAGAAAATAAATCATAGTAGATCATCTATACAAAAAGAAAATATGATATAGATCAACATACATACATACATTTATCACTCACTCTAGTCCAGCCTCGGGCTGCGGGACTGCCCTAGCATCCCCCCACCCTGGCTTACTGGACTAAACAAACAAAACCAGCTCTCCTGAGCTGCTCTGACCAGACTCCAATGGTGACTAAGTAGACGATGATTCGATGTTACAAAACACAGCTATTTATGAGAGTTCACAGGGGGAGGGGGGGGGAAATGCACGATAGCACAGGGTGCGCACTAGGAAGGGAAGGGATAGATAGGAAAGCATTTGGCACTGTTCATAAAGATGACACTCGAGATGGAGACGCGATGACGTATAGTTTGCGCAGTAAGACGTAATTCCTGTATCGAAATGTCCATTTCGGTACAAAATAATAAGTACCTTTATATATATATGTTATATTGCAGATTTTTGTGGATATAAGTATAAATATGAAGGTTCTCTTGTGTTTTCCGCATCTTGGATTCACATTTGGCCTCTGGCCACTAATTCCGACGTTTCAGCATGATCCCACATCAAGGAATGATAAGTTCGAGCCACAGGTTTAGGTCTTATATAATAAAACACACAGAGTTTTCACTGTGGTTCGTTTCCAAAGACATACACCCATCCAAGGTCTTCTTCTTCTTCACTTCCTGGTTTAGGCAAGAGTTGCCTGTTCCGTCTTCACTAATAGATCTAAGACCATCTCTTCCGAGGATGTCCGACATCTCTTCTTCCTCTTGGAAAAGTAATGGAAGATTTTATTTGGTAATCTACTTTCTTCCATTCTTTCTACACATTCTTTCCACTGTATCTTGTTGTTAAATATCTTTTCTTTTATGGAGTAGATCTGCAGTTCTTCACGGATATCCTCGTTTCTTATCTGGTCTATTCTAGTGCAGACTTTTACTCTTCTTAAAAGTTTCATCTCGGCTGCTTGGATTTTACTTTCTTGTTTGGTAGTGGTAATCCAAGATTCACTCCCATACAAAAGGACAGGGACAGCCATTGGTTTATAAAATTTTAATTTTGTTTGTTTATGGGCTTTATTATTCAATGTTCTATTTATTGTACCACAAATAGCTTGAAACTGATGTGTTTTGTGTTCAATATCTTTATCATACCCATAGCTGATGTCACATCCTAAATATTTAAAGTGGGATACTTGTTCAATAATTTCGTCTCTAATTACTATTTTTGCACGCAGAGTATTTCTTCCACAAAATGCCATTACTTTTGTTTTACTTATTGAAATTTTAAAATTATAATCGCTACATATTGCATTTAGTTTGTAAGCAGCCAATTGTAACAGATCTTCATCATGGTGTAGTAAGACTAAATCATCAGTGAAAAGTAAGTTATTAATACTTCCAAGGTTTAGTTCTTAACTAAAAAAAAAAAAAAAACTCCTGGCGCGACAGGCCTAGAAGACCTTTAGCCTACCAGCCAGCTGCTGGCCCCCACACATCCACATGTGTCAATCACAGAGGTAGATGATAATCAGCCAGTGTAGGGGTGACATGTGGTCAGCATGTCGAGTCCCCCAGCCGTTATAGCTGGTTTCCTCAACCTGGAGCCGCAACTTATTTTAGTTCTTATGTAGTTAAATACCTTCAGTTTTCAGTGTGGTCCATTTGGGATACCGTACACCCATCCAAGCATCGACCACACTCATGTTGCCCAACCATCCATTTTTTTAGCATTTGGGAATTTATTCCTGAAGTTGGTAACACCGACTTCAGAGCCACCTACCGGAAGCTACATTAACCCAACTCCTGCAACTCGCGCATGCGCACTGCAATTCTATAGAACTTAGAAGAATTCATGTGCGACAGTTTATACACCTTATCCCTCTTTCCTTTCTTCCATTTCATCTTTCCTTTATTTTCTTTTCTTCTCCAGAAAAGCCTGACCAGAGGCTATAAGATGGCAGCCCCATCACTGGTCTTGCCTTCCTTTGGCCAGCAACCAATCGAAGGGACTATTATTATGCTTTCAAGTCTTATACAAGTCCTTATTATATGCAAGTAAATCTAGAACTAAAATCTTTGAAAGTAGATAATCAAAATCAAAATTGAGTTTCTGAATTACCAATCAAAGCAGTTTACCAGAAAATTCTGGAAAAAAGATGTATTCTTTCATTAAGTTGCTATCATTTTTAGAATGCAATTATAAAGTTTGTTTATAAACATATTCTTGAATTTGTAATATATTTTAAAACATGTGTTAAAAGAAGGATTAGTAATTGTTGCACAGTAAGTTTATAGTTAAGAATTTAACATATGTTTAATAATGAATTAATTATTACTTGTACGATATTTAATTTATAAATGAATGCATCTTATTTCTGAAGTATTCCACTATTATAATAACCTCAATTGTTTAAAATTCTGCTAAGATTTTCATGTTTGGCTTATGATGAACTGTGCTTTTATGAGATTTTTGTTATGTTACATACTTTTTATTAATAACTTATATTATACAGAGTGATTCAAATTGTTGCACACAAATTTTAGGAGCATGTAGCGGGGTCAAAATACAATAACTTTTGGTTAGTAACTTATGGTCTGGAAAGTAATCCTGCGTCAGTACAAGCCTGGGAAAGTCGGGAACTTCAATGTGGGTCTAAGCTTACTTTTCAGAGAGGCACTGGGTTCGATACACTAATTTATGATTCATAGCTAAATATGGGAAATAACATTATGAGGTTCTTAATTCGTAAATTAATGAGTCATTTTTTTTAACATCTTACCTCATATTTTATGTTTCTTCAAACATAGGAACTAGTTTTCGAGAGAAGGATCTCTCTCATTTTCAACCGACATTATGACTATCGGATTTTCGTTGGAATCTCCATCAATAACGTTGCCATCTGGTGTTGATTTGATGAACTTTGAGATGAGGTGACGTTCATTAGGAATCTCGAAATTCAAGGCTCTAAATTTGTTCTTCTGAATATATATCTTCTCCCAAATAGTCAATTCTGAAGGTTTTTCTAAATGCTTTAAAAGTAGGGCTTCTTTTTCAATTTTATGATTCTCCAATGAACTATGTGCTGCAATAGCCGATTTTTCAATTTCACCATTTTTAATATTTCTGAAGTGTTCCTTAGTGCAAGTGTCCAAATTTCTTTTTGTTTTTCCTATGTATACTTTATTGCAGTCTTTACAATTAATTTGATAAATTCCAGATTTTTTGCTATCTGGTGTGTTCAATTTCTTATATTCCAACGAAAATCCGGTAGTCATAATGTCGGTTGAAAATGAGAGAGATCCTTCTCTTGAAAACTAGTTCCCGTGTTTGAAGAAACATAAAATATGAGGTAAGATCCGATTGAGGGTCTTTCCACTTTTTCAGCAGTTGCCCTTTTACTAGCCGGCTGCTGGCCCTTCACATCCACATGTGTCAATCACAGAGGTAGATGATCAACAGCCAGTGTAGGGGTGACATGTGGTTAGCATGTCGAGTCCCCCAGCCGTTATAGCTGGTTCCTCAACCTGGAGCCGCTACTTATTGTAGCTACCCAATTGCCTCATGATGCTGGGTGGGCACCGGTCCCATACTGGCCAAAATACCATGAGAAAATTTCTTCCCCCATGGAGACTCGAACCAGCGCAAGTCCTATAGCTCTGCGCCAAGGCTTCCTACCTTAACCGCTCGGCTACAGCGCGGGACAAATATGAGGTAAGATGTTAAAAAATGACTCATTAATTTACTAATTTATGAATTTATGAAGACTGTTGTCATATTGTTTAGTGCAGTACAGTACTTGTGTACTCTTCTGTTCACATCTGATAGTCATTCTTGCACTCTGTGGGTTGTTTTCATTTCAGTACAGAATCTGCAGTGTATTGTAGAGGTCCACAGCAGCATTACTTTGAAGATTTGTGATTTTTTGTGAAATGGAATACACGTTGTCAGAACTTTGGGACATGCATTACATGTATGGTAAAGCAAATGGTAATGCATGCGAAGCTCAATGCCTGTACAGCGCACAATATCCAAACAGATGTCAACCACATCCTCGGAACGTTTCAAAATGTTCACCACCGACTCTGGGAGACAGGTTCCTTACGTTCATGGCATCATGTAGTGTGGCCATGTACGATTCGAACAGTCACTATGGAAGAGGAAGTTCTTGCTCACATGGAAGAACATACCTGCATTCAAAGTGGTGGTAGGCATTTTGAACACCTAGTGTTGTAAAACCAAATTGGTGAATAAATTTACATTTGCTTATGTGTGTGCACAAGATAATTTCTTGTCCATCCAGACATTCCAGGGCTTATACTGACCCAAGATTACTTCACAGTAATATAATGTACGGTTAAAACTATAAAATAGTTACCTTGTAGATCTGTCTCCTCAACTCAAGTTATTTTAAAACTCTGTAGGCCTTTCGGGACTAGTCCCATCATCAGCAGAATGCATTAGATCCATACTTGTTGACCCTTGTTGAAGCACTGACTTGGTTGTGAGAATTTTGTACAGAGGATTGTGTGGATTAGGTGTGTATTCATTGAGAATCAGGTTGTTGTTGATTTCTCTTAGGATTGCGATTTTCTCCAGTATATTTATCCTCATTGGAATGTTTTCTCTATGTACTATTGTGAGGGTGTTATCGATGTTATGCATATGGTGTCCAGCCTGAATTACATGTTTTGCATAACTCGAGGAAAAAAGGAGGCCTTCGGTAATTTAGGTATAATCTTTGCTATACTAGTGATTGGCTTATTAGGATTTGTTGTTTGAGCCCATCACATATTTTTCCTCCATTATAAATGAAATCTCTGAAATGTTCCTTGAATCTAATGTTGAAGCTTCTGTTAGTTTTCCCAATGTAGAATTTGTTGCAGTCTGTACATGTTAATTTGTAGATGCATTTATTGTTGAATTCATCTATTTCTTCGATGTTGTTGTTTATTAAATTGTTTAATTTATTATCAGTTCTGTAGGATATATTTATATTTTTAATAGTGAGTGAAGAACATATTTTTAATGACTCACCTCATATAATTTCAAATTTCTTTGATACCGGCGGTTTCAAACAATATCTTATCCCTCTTCAGTTATGGCTTCCACTGATGAAATTCTCTGGTTGTTGATTTCTCTAAGGACATCACCTCTTGTGCTGCCATCTTTGGTTGGGATTATAAACTTTGTAATTAAATTGTTATCCACCGGAATATTGAAGTTCCCAATATTAATTTAAATATATATTTATATTCTTATTGAGCTTCAACAAGGGCTAACAAGTACGGACCTAATGCATTCTGCTGATGATGGGACTAGTCCCGAAAGGCCTACAGAGTTTTAAAATAACTTAAGTTGAGGAGACGGACCTACAAGGTAACTATTTTATAGTTTTTAACCGTATATTATATTACTGTGAACTAATACCTCAACATGAATTTTACTAGTATCGATCCAAGATTACTTTCCAGACTAAGTTACTAATCAAAAGTTGTATTTCGACCCCTCTATATGCTCCTGAAATTGTGTGCAACCTTTTAAGTCACCCTGTATAAAGAATATAAAATTTATTCATTCCTTCCCACATGCTTATTATTAAACATAATGGAATGTTTTTATACACGTTATGTTTATTAATTTTTATATTATGGAAAACATGAGGTGATGGAATATATGTTTTTTCAATTGTTTCAGTATTTGCATTATGAACAAATAAGTTAATTAATAGTGAGTGGAGAAAATATTTTAATCAACTCACCTCATACATTTTCAAACTTCTTTGATACCGACGGTTTCAGATAATATCATGTCCTTCTTCAGTCATGGCTTTCACTGAAGCCATGACTGAAGAAGGACATGATATTGTCTGAAACCGTCGGTATCAAAGAAGTTTGAAAATATATGAGGTGAGTCAATTAAAATATGTTCTCCACTCACTATTAATGATATAACCTCATAATGTTTACTTCCCAATATTAATTTAAATATAAATAAGTTAATATTCAATTGAAATAACAAAATTAATAACACCAGTTGCTGTTGTGAAATAAAATAACAAATACTGTAGCAATTGATATGAAACAATGACCATGTTGCTATGTATATCACAGCTGTTGGGTTCTCAAATGTGGCACTTCTTTATTTAACTTTTATTGTTTGTTACGACACTGAGAGAACATTCCATGTTTTGTAAGTCCAGCTAAATGGCACTAAATATCATTAGATATTTGTATTTCAGATAATGGCTTCATTATTTACCCGTCAATATGACATTTCCATTCCTGACTAATCCATATTGCCAAGGAACTTATGCATTCATAGTCTTAGAAATTTTAATGGTCTCCAAAAGGGGCAAAGGTACGGGCAGACATTGGTCAACTCTTAGATTTCAGCAAGATTCACAGAGGTATTTCTAGAAAGTTCAAGAGTTTGGTAAGACAAAGGCTGTAGAGAGAGAACACAAAATACAGTAAAACTTGTTTAATCTGGAACGTGAATAATGCGGAAATCTGTCCAATGTGAACAAATTTATTGGTCTTGGCGAAATAATAGTAATCTTACATGTATTTATTTTGTATAAAATTGAATCTGTCCAATGTGGAAACGGAAGGATATTTCTACACAATTCATGAAAAAAAGTTTATAAGGCAGAAAGATAGAGAGCGAAATAAATTAGTTTCCACTTCATTGAATTCCCGTTAGGCAAATTAACAATAAGTGATAATTCCTGCTGCCAGGTGAAGTAGAGTTTCAACCTGTATCTGGAATTTTCTTTCGGCCTCACTGGACAATCATTTTGTGAAATACAGGTAAGTTTAACAAATATTTGGCGTGTGACACCTGTCTTACAAATAAGTGCACTGTAAAATCTTAAATTATTTTAAGATCTGAGACTGATTGTGTACGTATCTTTCACAGATAGCGTTCTGCATTTACGGAATAAAGGTGGCTAAATTGTATGGATCACTGTCATTAAACGAAAAAATGAAAGTGATTGAAGATAAAAAACTCTCAGTATGCGAAATAATGACTAAATTTAAATGTTGAAAACCCCAAGTTTATGAGATTTTAAAACACAAAGAAAAATAATGAATGGATGGACGCAAGGAAAAATCAACGAGGTGTGGGAGTGTTTTACAAGTCCACGATAAAAAATCTTCAAATTTACAGACCGACGCTCTAAAGTCAAGCTGTAGCTGTTGCTATATCCCTAGAGAATAACGATTTCAAGGCATCTTCAGGTTGGCTGTGGACAGTTTTAAAAACAACACAATGTAGTGTGGCATGAAATTTACGGGGAATCAAAGGATGTGGAAGAAAGTTTATTTAGTGAGTGGAAACCGAAACTGCATACTTCAATTTCAGGATACGCGCCTAAGAGACATTTTTAACGTTGATGAAATGGGACTGTTTTTTTGCCCGTTACTGTCCAAGTCGCTCGTACATACTATACTTCACTTTCCAATGGCAGCGGAACTACATTTAATCCAAGGTACATAAAATTACATGTAATTATTTTCATATTGCATTCATAAACACTGTGCTTTTCCGTTTTTTTATTTGAATTTATATAGGTGGCTTATAGGGTCTCTTGACGTCCCAACTCCTTTCAAAAAACTTTAAACTGTAAATATATAAAACTGTTATTCTACCAGTTATATTATATGGATGTGAAACATGAACTCTTACTTTAAGGGAGGAAAGGAGATTACGAGTATTTGAGAACAAAGTTCTTAGGAACACTTTTGGATCAAAGAGAGATGAACAAACAGGTGAATGGAGAAGACTACTTAACAGTGAACTACATGGTCTTTATAGGAAGCCAGATATAATAAGAACAATTAAGTATCGTACACTGAGATGAGCAGGACATGTGGCACGAATGGGTAATGAAAGACGTGGATGGAAGCTTCTTGTAGAAAAACCAGAGGAAAAATGCCCAGTTGGTAGATCAAGAATGAGATGGGAGATCAACATTAACTATGATTTGACAGAGATTGATTACACAGGAAATGACTGAAAAGCATAACTCAGAATAGGGGGTATGGAGAGCTTATGTCCGCGCGGCCATGAACCTACGGGTTCGATAGTGCCAGTGAGTAAGTAAGGCATGGTGCCATAGAATCCCCATTATTCATACACTGCAACAATAATCATTTTTAAATGTATGTAGAATCCCCAAAGGCTGATATCAACATAATGTTCAGCAGGAGTGCCAAATTAGTAAAGATCACCACTTACTTTCCAAACCCCAAAAACCATGTTGACCTGTGTAATATAAAGTATATATGTGTAGAAAGAAGTAACCATCTCAAAATCGTTTACTAAAGTTGACTAGTTAAAAATTGCTTAACCTTAACTTGCTTGATGGAAGGTTCTATAAGTTGTTATTTTTGTGGAATAAATATGAAATTTGGTAAAAAGAATAGAAATCGATATGAACGTATTTCAAATATTGAAGCTCAAGAAGATACTCGATTTGAATTTCCCTGGTAAATCTCATTGGTTACTAATATGTCTTTTATTTTTAAAATTGTCCAATGACGTAGCTTCTAGCGTTTTAGTGTAATAATTGTATTTTACGGATTGATAACGAGAAAATTACGTAATATATGCTTTTTCTCTTTATGAACACGCATTATCATCTATATTAAACTTCTATAATAATTATTATTGCCAGTAAATATATCTCCTCTTTATAAAGCATGAAATGTGAAAAGTAAGGTTATGTTTATGTTCAACATTACATTCCAAGAAATGTTTTCATGCTCTGTGAATCATAGGTTGTGAATTGTGACAGATATTATCGAGTCGTCGCAAGAGGCCTTGGCACGAGGTGAACAACACGGTTATTTTCTTATGACATGACAAGCATATTTGGTTCGAAGAACTTGTTATTATCTACTATACTCAAGACAAGATAACGTGAATGTTGATATAAATTAAATCTTGTAGTTTTTAGAATTATAAAATTAGTGTCTTATTGTGGTGTTTTTTAATTCGTTCTAGTGTTTTGTTGTATGTATATTAATAATGGAATCATTAACACCATTGAAAATAGGACTCGAAAATCTAAAATTATTTGTGAACAGAAGTTGTTCTAATTTAGAACCATGGCAAATAATTAGTTTGACAACCACATCAGTTTTGGCAGGAGTTTGGGTTTGGGAATTCATATTCCAAGAAGAGAGTAAGTATAATATTTTTTGACAGTAAGTTTTGAATGTTATACATAGGTTAGTTGGATTGTATCTGTTAAGCCTCTGGATGAAATATTTGTTAAAACTCCTTTCATGTAATTATTAATAAATGGACGTTTTATTTATTTTTAAGGTTTGGTAGATCGTAGCAAGAAAACTGTTTTCAAACTTGCCCGAAAAATACCAGCCATTGCTCAGAAAGTTGAAAGTGAAATGAGGAAAATAAATGATACATTTGAGCAAGAAGTAATTCATCGAAATCAAGGAAATCCATACATTACAACATTACCAAAAAACGGGAAGAACCATCATGATATTATTGAACAAGTTGATCAATATTTGTCATTTGGTAAGTTAATAAAATATTGAAGTAATGAAAGTAAAAATATCCCATAAAGGACATTCAGAAATGTGCTTGCAAGGTTACACTCATTTTAGACACTGGTATCAAGGTTGGTAGGTTAGCCATCTGGTTAAATTTAATTGCAGGGAAATTGCTAATACTCATTTTAAACAAGGTTGAGAGAGGAAACCAAAGCTAGTTTTGATGCAGACAACAGAAGAAAAAGATTGATTCTCCAGGTTTGAACTTCCTGTTGGGGATCAGGATTTTTAAACTGGGCTGAATCTTCTGGCCCCACCATGACCCGGGGAAACATAATGCTTACAATAGAGATGTAATATTTGGTGTCAAAGATTCTGTTGAGGATTGACATAAATCTAGAATCTTTCTTCGGAAAAACTGCATTTAAACTAGCATGAAATATTTTCAAAGTCCTATACAACAATAGTGCGCATGCACCAGAGTTTATAGAGCCAGCGATAACCCACAATTGAACCACATATCGATTATCATCCTCGATTACTATCCGTCGCTATGAAATCTAAATGACCAATATTTGCAATAAATCCCCAAATCGATGTTAAAAAATATATTACTAATATTAAAATTACCAAACGTTTATTAAAAATGGGTGTACACTTACTTATCACTCCCTAATGCTGATCCAACCAGCGATAACCCAAAACAGCACTAGAAAAGTCATAGACTAAATAATATACTCTGTGGAGAAAATAGCAGTTAGCAATCACAATATTGTCTAACAGTGTCATAATATTGTGATTTGCATATTTAAATAAATACTTAAAATTTGTCTAATAATGTTATAAAAATTGTTTGAAAAAGTTTAAAATATTAAATAATGTTAGTAAATACAGAAGAAGAGCTATAGTTTACAACAATATAACTGAAAAATCAAGCGCTAGTAGAAGTGCAGTTGAGCCTTTGGAAAAACTGCACTTAAACTAGCGTGAAATATTTTTAAAATCTATAGTGCATGCGCCAGAGTTTATAGAGCCAGCGATAACCCACAATCGAACCACATCGATTATCATCCTCGATTACTATCCGTCACTATTAAATTTAAATAACCAATATTTGCAATAAATCCCCAAATCTATGTTAAAAAATATATTAATAATATTAAAATTATCAAACATTTATTAAAATTGGGTGTACACTTACTTATCACTCCCTAACGCTGATCCAACCAGCGATAACTCAAAACAGTGTTAGAAAAATCATAGGGCTCAACTACACTTCTACTAGCGCTTGATTTTTCTGTTTATTGTTGTAAAACTATAGCTCTTCTTCTGTATTTATTAACATTATTTAATATTTTAAACTTTTTCAAACAATTTTTATAACATTATTAGACAATTTTGAAGTATTTATTTAAATATGCAAATCTCAATATTATGACACTGTTAGACAATATTGTGATGCTAACTGCTATTTTCTCCACAGAGTATATTTCTTAGTTTATGATTTTTCTATCGCTGGTTAGATCAGCGTTAGGGAGTGATAAGTAAGTGTACACCCATTTTTAATAAATGTTTGGTAATTTTAGTATTATTAATATATATTTTTTAACATAGATTTGGGGATTTATTACAAAGATTGGTCATTTAAATTTCATAGCGACGGATAGTAATCGAGGATGATAATCGATATGTGGTTCGATTGTGGGTTATCGCTGGCTCTATAAATTCTGACGCATGCGCACTGTTGTTCTATAGGAAAATAAAACTTTACAAGGATAATGAAAATATCTGGAACTACAACAGATTTTATAATTTTATCATCTACTCTGTAGAAACATTGAAAATATTTCACGCAAGTTTAAGTGCAGTTTTTCCGTTGTTTCTGTTACATATATGTTTCAAGTCATGTTAGCCTCATCTTCAGTAGTTGCAGACTAACAGAAACAACAATATGAGGTAAGAATTAAACAGACCAAACTTATTGTAAGAAATGTTTACTTAAAATTCAAAAAGGAAATGATATAACAAAAGAGTATTCATACATTGTGGTTAGTAGGCATTATGTGGAGAACAAAGGATAATTCTGTGTAATGAGTCATGAAGAGGTCTACTGTAATGCATAGAAACAAAGAACTCTTGTCAGATTTTAAGGAAGTGATGAAAGTTAAAGGAAATTTCTTATTGGAAACTATGTACCGGTATTTCAGTATTGAGCAAGTTAGGATGTAAGATAAGATAATAAATACCATGTTATGCATAGGGTTATCTTCTGATAAGACTTAAGAGGAACTTATCACCATCTGCAGATTGTCGATTTCTCATCCTCATATCCAAATTTGTAGATGGAACAATTTTAATAAGAAAATAGAATCAAATACATATTCATGAAAAAACCAAAACTGAGTAAGCTAAGTAACAGTTAAATAATCTTTTTGTAAATTTGAAGAGAAAAATTTTCGCCTAGACCGGGACTCGAACCCGGGACCCTTGGCTTTCCGGGCCAAGTGCTCTACCAACTGAGCTACCGAGGCGAGTTACGATCTAGACGCAAATTTTTCTCTTATATACGTTGTAATTCCCTATCGCCAAATGCTTTTGAAACCATTGTTTCTATCTTTGCAAATGGCGGCTTCTTAGTTAAGAAGACATTTATTGGAAATTTAACATTACTTTAAAAGCCAGTAAGGCCTCTAATGATGTTTTTTATTATTAATTTAACATTTCTCAATGAAAGATAAATTAAATTTGAAGAGAAAAATTTTCGCCTAAAAAAAAAAAATTTTTCTCTTCAAATTTAATTTATCTTTCATTGAGAAATGTTAAATTAATAATAAAAAACAATCTTCTTGTATCTTGTAAGCCCATGTTTCCCTTAACAGAGATTTAGGCGCTCTCCCCCTACAGGGAAGAATTTGAACCATACTAATTTAGTTACACTTGTTTTCGTATTAGATCTCATTTGATGGTCCATGGTCAGCGTTCTGCCTCGTACTGACATCTAAGAAACTAGGACGGGAAAATTCGGTAAATTTTGTTTAGAGCCCTTTTCATTCAGGCTTAAGGATCTTTTACGAGCCTGAAAATCTTCAGACTCGGAACCCACGGCTTAAAGTCCCTCCAGGAGGACTTGCTCCTTGGATTTTTCCATCCTAAAAAATCCATCGACCCCGGCCGGGTTTGAACCTGTAACCCTCGGGACTGGAGGCAAGGAGCATAACCACTAGTCCACCGCGGCTGATCAGTTAAATAATAAAATAAGATTATTATTGAGTGGAGAACATATTTTTAATAACTGACCTTATACAAATTCAAATTTATTTGATTTAAGACCATTGGTTTCAAAGAAATTTTGAAATTGTATGAGGTGAGTTATTAAAAATATGTTCTCCACTCAATATTAATGATATAACCTCATAATGTTTATTTCCCAACATTAATTAAACATATAAAACTATGATGTTTTTATTAGTGATTTAACATTTCACACGGAAAGATAAATTATATTTGAAGAGAAAAATTTGCACCTAGACCAAGACTCGAACCCGGGACCTTTGGCTTGCCGGGCCAAATGCTCTACCAACTGAGCTACCGAGGCGAGTTACGATCTAGATGCAAATTTTTCTCTTATATGCGTTGTAATTCCCTCTCGCCAAATGCTTTTGAAACCATTGCTTCTATCTTTGCAAATAGCGGCTTCTTAGTTAAGAAGACATTTATTGGGAATTTAACATTACTTTATAAAGCTAGTAAGGCTTCTATTGATGTTTTTATTATTGATTTAACATTCCTCACTGAAAGATAAATTATATTTGAAGAGAAAAATTTTTGCCTAGACCAAGACTCGAACCCGGGACCCTTGGCTTTCCGGGTCAAGCGCTCTACCAACTGAGCTACCGAGGCGAGTTACGATATAGACGCAAATTTTTCTCAAGCAATGGTTTCAAAAGCATTTGGAGATAGGGAATTACAACATATATAAGAGAAAAATTTGCGTCTATATCGTAACTCGCCTCGGTAGCTCAGTTGGTAGAGCGCTTGGCCCGGAAAGCCAAGGGTCCCGGGTTCGAGTCTCGGTCTAGGCGAAAATTTTTCTCTTCAAATATAATTTATCGTTCAGTGAGAAATGTTAAATCAATAATAAAAACATCATTAGAAGCCTTACTAGCTTTATAAAGTAATGTTAAATTCCCAATAAATGTCTTCTTAACTAAGAAGCTGCCGTTTGCAAAGATAGAAGCAATGGTTTCAAAAGCATTTGGCGAGAGGGAATTACAACGCATATAAGAGAAAAATTTGCATCTAGATCGTAACTCGCCTCGGTAGCTCAGTTGGTAGAGCATTTGGCCCGGCAAGCCAAAGGTCCCGGGTTCGAGTCTTGGTCTAGGTGAAAAATTTTTCTCTTGAAATATATAAAACTGTATTTTTTTCCTATTTCATTTTAGTCTACACACAACTTTCTACGCCTCATCTGAGTTACAATATTATTACTTGAAACTACTATATTCTTTTATGTACACACTTTATACCTACCTAATACCTAATACAGGTTTTCCATTTACAGCAGTTCGCCCTTGATTCCTGCTTTCCAGAGATTCCTATCTTCCCATTGTCCTTCTTCCATTCTACTCTTCATCATGGCATCATATATTCCTTCATACCATGTTCTTCTACTTCTCCCCCTCTTCTTTCTGCCTGGTACCATCCAATCCAACACCTGTTTAGGCTTCCAACATCCATTGTACATGTCCATACCACTTTAAAGCTCTCTTTGTTATCCTTTCGATAACAGTTTCTTGTGCATCCATTTTTTGTCTTATGTATGTATTTGAAATATGTCGTAGCCTATTGGGATGATGTACGTTGGGGACTAGTTTCCCCGTGACCGCTACGGTAGCCGAGAAGTCCCAATAGGAATCCCGAAAACCGGCAAATGAGGCTCTGGTTAGTCCCGCAAATACAGGGGTTGGCAAAGGGCTGACAACCCATTCCATAAAAAATAATTGTTATGTTTCCTGCAAAGAGAGAAAAAGCCAGACAGATCAATAGGCATAGACTTTGGCTAAGAAAAAGGACAATGATTTTGGCAACTTGGAACATACAAGGTTGGAATACTAAGAATAATGAAGTACTTAATGAGATTATAAAGAAAGGGGTGGATAAGAATTAAATGAATTGTGATTTCTTCCCACCTCACACTTCTATGTTTTTTTAAACACAGCACTGCAGTATCAGCGACCATTGTCACCATCCTCAGCTGTTTTCACGACTGTCAATTTTTTTCTTTTGCCAGTAATTATCCAAACTGTCATCTGGTGTTCTTTTGAAGGAATTATTTTCTAAACTGCCATCTGTTGTATTTTTGAAGAACTTTGTAATCAAGCTCGGTTCGTCTGGAATCTCAAAGTTCATGGTTCTAGTATGGTTTTTTTGAATATATATTTTTTTCCCAAACTGTTAAATCCAAAGGTTTGGATAGATGTTTCAAAAGTTTTGCTTCTTTTTCAATTTTATGATGCTCTAATAAACTATGTGCTGCTATAGCTGATTTTTCAATTTCTCCATTCTTTATGTTTCTGAAGTGTTCTTTTTTACGAGTTTCCAAGTTCCTTTTTGTTTTTCCTATATATATCCTATTGCAATCTTTGCAATCAATTTGATAAATTCCAGATTTTTTGTTGTCTGGGGTGTTAACTTTATTATTAGTTAACAGAAGATTACCCAGGCTGAATTTGTTAATTGGAGCCAATGTTATATTAAATTTTCTGAAAATTTTTTGAAACTTATTATGAACTTCAGGATGGTAAGTAATTTTCTTGAATTTTACATCTTTCTTGGAATCATGTTGTAGGGTGGTGTATTCCTGTAACCTTTTCTGTTGTTGGAATTTCTTTAATTTATTCTTTATTATGTCTTCATCAAAACCATTTATTTTAGCAACATGTACAATATGATTATATTCATTACCAAATCTTCTACATTAAATGGAATATTTATCAATCTGTGTAATAGAGTATTGAAAATTGCATGTTTATGTGACAAATTATTAAAACCTGAAGATTTTGTGTGTCCCGCGCCGTAGCCGAGCGGTTAAGGTAGGAAGCCTTGGCGCAGAGCTACGGGACTTGCGCTGATTCGAGTCTCCATGGGGGAAGAAATTTTCTCATGGTATTTCGGCCAGTATGGGACCGGTGCCCACCCAGCATCGTGAGGCAATTGGGTAGCTACCAATAAGTAGCGGCTCCAGGTTGAGGAACCAGCTATAACGGCTGGGGGACTCGACATGCTAACCACATGTCACCCCTACACTGGCTGTTGATCATCTACCTCTGTGATTGACACATGTGGATGTGAAGGGCCAGCAGCCGGCTGGTAAAAGGGCAACCGCTGAAAAGTGGAAAGACCCTCAATCGGAAGATTTTATGTAGTTGTCAGTATGTGTGTCTTTTCTATAAATATGAAATTCAATTCTTTGCTGTTGTTCATTTCTTATTAAGTATGGGGGTGGATATAGCAGTTCTTACACACTGTATAATGAATCTATAAATTGCATACAAAAATGACAATCGTTGAAGTTGGAAATTATATTTTTTGTACCGTTGCACGTGGTTATGATGGTTTTGTTTTTTAACAGGTGATTTTAATTGGAAAGGAGGTTTTGTATCTGGAGCTGTTTATAATTTCAACCCAGAATTGATAAAATTACTAACAGAGGTATATGGCCGAGCATCGTACACAAACCCATTGCATCCAGACGTGTTCCCAGGAGTATGCAAAATGGAAGCTGAAGTAGTGCGGATTTCAGCCAATTTATTTCATGGAAACTCTGATTCCTGCGGCACAGTAAGATATTTTATATCATTAATTTTGTTGTTTACACATTTCTATGAGAGATGGGACGTTCAGGTGAAAGTGAAATATAACAGAGGAAATAACAAAGGTGAACAAACAAAACCACCTGTGAAAAAATATAGGAAATTCACATACCACCCTCGGGTACACAATAAATTCCAAAAGATATTTGAGAAGTTTAATATTAAATTAGCACCGAAAAACAACTACAGTTTAAATAAACTAATAAAAACCAACAAAAATAAAAAAAACTGATAAAAATAAAAAATCAGGAATATATCAAATTGAATGCACGGGTTGTGAAAAGTTATATATAGGAAAAACAAAAAGAAACCTAAAAATTAGAACACACAAGAAATATTAAAAATGGGGAAATAGAAAAATCTGCAGTTGCTGCTCATGTTTGGTCTGAAAACATAATATAAATTTGGACACTAAATTATTTAAACAGTTAGAAAATACAAAAGAGCTGATTATTTGGGGAAAAAATCTATTATATTTGAAGAGAAAAATCTTTGCCTAGACTGAGACTTGAACCCGGGACCTTTGGCTTTCTGGGCCAAATGCTCTACCAACTGAGCTACCGAGGCGAGTTGCGATCTAGATGCAAATTTTTCTCTTTATACATTGTAAAGAGAAAAAGTTGCGTCTAGATCGCAACTTGCCTCGGTAGCTCAGTTGGTAGAGCATTTGGCTCGGAAAGCCAAAGGTCCCAGGTTCGAGTCTCGGTCTAGGCGAAGATTTTTCTCTTCAAATATTTATCCTTCAGTGAGAAGTGTTAAATTAATAATAAAAACTTCAAAAAATGTATATTCAGAACAAAAACAGAGTTATGAATTTTGAAATGCCGACGTAGCATAACCTTGTTTGGACGTTCTTTGGCCAACCACAGGATGGAGCTGACACCGACATCCAGGTTGTGGAACATAAATCTACCATTAATAGTGAGTGGAGAACATATTTTAATGACTCACCTCATACATTTTCAAACTTTTTTGATACCGACGGTTTCAGACAATATCATGTCCATCAGTCATGGCGTCCACTGATGAAATTCCGTGATTGTTGATTTCTTTAATGACATCACCTCTTGTGCTCCCATCTTTCGTTGGGATTATAAACTTTGTAATTAAATTCTTATCCACCGGAATATCGAAATTCATAGATCAATATTTATTCTTCTGAATGAATATCATTTCCCAAATTGTCAATTCCAACGGTTTACCCAACTGTTTTAAAAGTTTTGCTTCTTTTCCAATTTTAACTTTTAAAACAGTTGGATGAACCGTTGGAATTGACAATTTGGGAAATTATATTCATTCAGAAGAATAAATATCGATCTATGAATTTCGATATTCCGGTGGATAAAAATTTAATTACAAATTTATAATCCCAACGAAAGATGGCAGCACAAGAGGTGATGTCATTAAAGAAATCAACAATCACGGACTTTCATCAGTGGACGCCATGACTGATGAAGGACATGATATTGTCTGAAACCGTCGGTATCAAAGAAGTTTGAAAATGTATGAGATGAGTCGATTAAAATATGTTCTCCACTCACTATTAATGATATAACCTCATAATGTTTACTTCCCAATATTAATTTAAACATAAATCTACCAAGGTTTCAATCACATAGCTCACAAAGAAGCAGTTTTCAATAGTTTGACACATAGATTAGTGAACATACCAATGAACAAAGAAAATTATGGAAAAGAAAAAGAACACATAATCAACGTAGCCACGAAAAATGGTTTTGCAATAAAAATGATACTAAAAAAAAATAAACATGTTCAAAAGACAAAAAATTTATTAATCAAAGCACTCTTCTAAAAGTAAAAGAAGATAATGTAAAATTTAGAAAATTCACATATCATCCATTAAAACACCACAAGTTTCAAAAATTTTTTTAAAGATTTCAACATAAGGTTAGCACCCAAAAATGACTACAGCATCAGTAGACTGATTAGACCTAATAAGAATGAGAAAATTAAAGAAGAAAACAAATCAGGGATTTATCAAATTAAATGTGAAGAATGTGAGAAATTCTACATAGGAAAAACTAAAAGAAATTTGAAAACGAGAGTGAAAGAACATCTCAGGAATGTCAAGAAAGGGGAAGTAGAAAAATCTGCAGTGGCTGCCCATGCATGGTCTGAAAAACATCTTATCGAGAAAGAAGCTAAATTATTAAAACAAATAGAAAAACCTAAAGAACTTACTGTTTGGGAAAAGATCTACATTCAAAAAGAGCGAAGAGAAGAAATGAATGAATTTTGAAATTCCCGGTGAGAATGACCTGGTTTCGAAGTTTTTCAGTCAGCCAATGGAAGGAGAGAAGGACAGCTCTTCAAGACGACAGAACAACGGTCATGACGATACTGAGGATGGAACAGAAACTATGTTCCGAAACTAGTTTATAATCAAATAAGAAGAACAATATGAGGTGAGTGATAAAAATATTCTACCTTAATAAATCTACCAATCTGGACAAAATGCTGATGATGATTATGATCTTATCGAAACATGTTCAAGAACAAATGAACATTAATATTGAGGTAAGATGATCAGACTGAAAATAATTTAACAAAGATGAGTCTATGGAATGATTAAAATATCTGTGAGCTGAAATATGATTTTATGATACAGCTCCTTTTGCTGTCATCATTATCTGATTGATGTGTTTATTATCAAGTTGATATCAACATTTATTTATGATGGACATAAGTCAATAGCTTATTGGAATTTGAGCTCACTTGACCTATATGTATGTTGTGTGTGTCTTCATCTATAATGAAATTATACAAGACAATGGCAGTGCCTATTATTACTTATGGATCCGAAACATGGACAGTGACAACACAACAATCTGCCAGAGTACAAGCTGCTGAAATGAAATTCCTCAGACCAGTAGCAGGATATCAAACTCAACAATAGAGAAATACAAGAGTGAAAATGCTGGTGCAGGAATCTACTCTCATCTGTTTAGTAAATATGTTGCAGTAGGCACAAACAGTACAACCTTCGATGGTGAAGTAAAAGCCATAGAAGTAGCACTCCAGAACCTCCTATTCCGAACAAAAATGTTTACAAAAGCTGTTATTCTGGCAGACTCTAAGGCTGCTATACAAGCAATAACCTCTAACCAAACACCAGAAAATGAAACCATCTTGGAATGCCGTAAACTTCTGAAATACCTCAACAACCAAAATAAATTAATAGCCTTCCAGTGGATACCCTCACACATCGGAATAGTTGGCAATGAAATAGCTGATGGACTTGCCAAAAAGGGTGCCAAAATACAGGTAACAACCCACCCCAATTCGAACCTCCACAGAAAGATCGAAGAAATTAAGAAAGCATTCCAAATGGAAAACATGAAAGAAAACATTGCAACAGCCAGAGGGAAATCATGGAAAAAAATTGATGAGCTATACACAGAAATAAAATATAAAGGCCGCAAGGAAGCAGTAGCAAAATTCAGACTGATGTAAGGACACGACTGCCTGGCTCACCACCTCCACAGAATAAACATTTTCCAATCTGACAGATGTGTCATATGCAAAGACCCGGACCTGATCATGGACAAACACCACCTTCTGGTCTGTCCAGCTTTAAATCCAACTGCACAACACTCTAAGGACCTTGTTCGCTTGTACTGGGAAGCCAGAGAGAAAATGACTTAAGCGTCAAATCTTGCCATTAGAAAACAACAACAACAATAGAGAAATACAAAACAAACTGGAAAGATCACTCGGCAAGGATGACTGAGAATAGAATACCAAAAGCAGCAGACAACTATTCACCACGAGGAAGAAGTAGTTTGGGAAGACCAAAGAAAAGATGGAAAGAGCAGCAATTTGGAGCCAGAAAAGGCTAGTAAATAAGCCTAAACCGTGAAGAAGAAGAAGAAGTGTGTCTTCATTATGAGTATTTGGAATTAAAGGGTTCAAATGGAATAAATTTCCATGCATTTAGTCAAATTCATGAAACATATATATTTGGCATATCCATTCTATTTAACTAATATTGGAACTAATTTTTAAAAAAAGTTACAAAACAGGAGGGAAGCTTTTCTTTTAAGAGTCATTGAGATATTTTTCAGAACATAAATTGGAATATGTGACTGTACCACACATCACGAAGTAACTCGTGAATTTACCGCCATGGCCGGTCCCAAGCCCGGATGAGAAAGGAGGAGGGGGAGGAGTAACCAACATCGTTAAAAATCCAGGGTTCAGTTGGCTCCGACTGATAGTACTCTGTAAGGGCCCCTAGCCAGGGTTACGGCAAAGACCTCAACGGCAGATTCGGCGCAGAAGGAGT
The DNA here is from genome assembly GCA_030220185.1 of Diploptera punctata. Taxonomy (NCBI): domain Eukaryota; kingdom Metazoa; phylum Arthropoda; class Insecta; order Blattodea; family Blaberidae; genus Diploptera; species Diploptera punctata. The sequence continues at coordinate 563,412 of JASPKZ010000446.1, read as the reverse complement.
CCTTCATCACGGCGGATCTGGCAGAAGTGGCAAACCCTCTAGATGGGGTTAGTACATCCAGAAGCTGGACCTAAAGCTTTGAGGTGGCAGCCCCACCAATGGTCTACTCTGCATAGCGTTGGTACCGCGATCAGAGGAAAACATATTACTCGTATTCTTCACAATGGAAACTCGGAGGGAGAAGAGATGTCGGACGTCCTCGGAAGAGATGGTCTTAGTTCTATTAGTGAAGATGGAACAGGCAACTCTTGCCTAAACCCGGAAGTGAAGAAGAAGAAGAAGATTTGGAAATCAAGAGTGGCATTTGTTAGGACTATTTAACAAATAAAATTAAGCTGTTTTCTCCTGGGTTCAAACCCCAGTCTGAGCATATAATTTTTATCTTCAAATATAATTTGTCCTTCAGTGAGAAGTGTTAACACTTTGAGTCCGGCGGTGGTACTAGTACCACGACATTTAAATGACACTGAAGCCAGAGAAAATTAAATCCCTCTGCATGCCTGTGCCAGCAGATTTACAGGGGTGTTTTTCTGAACCAGAACAGCCCTGTAAATCCACTGGCACAGGCATGCCAAGGGATTTAATTTTCTCAGGCATTCAATGTCATTTAAATGCCGTTATACTAGTCCACTGCAGGACTCAAAGTGTTAAATTAATAATAAAAACATGGTGAAACGTATTCTGGTTATGAAATTCCAACCCAGCATTTTCTGTAACAGCTGAAGAATAGGAGAAATAATCTCAATAATATTGGTTGGTACTGGTGATTGAACCCAAGACTTTCCAATTTCATCCATAGTTATTCTGCCCGAGGGCAGGTCCTTCACCGCAATCATAGCATTTTCATGCTATGCTTGCAGTTTTACTAGGGAATTGTAGGTGTAGTAGCTTCCCATTGCTTTCCACACCGGTGAAGGAGGAGGATGATGATGATGATGGTCATACGATTTCGGGGGCTTTTTGGGCCTTAAAGCTTTCCTGTCATTTGTCTTACAGGTGAGGAAAAACCCCAATAAAAACCTTACCCAGAAAAAACTGCCCCGATAGGGATCGAACCCGGGCCCGCTGCGTGACAAGGCAGCACGCTACCTCGAGACCACAGCGGTGGACTATATATAATATAATATGGTCTAACAATTGAGTTTATATTCCTCAACATTCCCACCTCACATGCCTGTTCCGTTGGACAGTCGTCTCCATCTTCAGCTTGTCACAAACTAGTTTTTTTTTTCTTTTCTTTTGTGACAAGCTGAAGATGGAGCAATAAACTTTGAAACGATCATCCAACAAGACAAACACTTCTTCTTCTTCACTTCCTGGTTTAGGCAAGAGTTGCCTGTTCCGTCTTCACTAATAGATCTAAGACCATCTCTTCCGAGGACGTCCGACATCTCTTCTTCCTCTTGGAAAATAATGGAAGATTTTATTTGGTAATCTTCTTTCTTCCATTCTTTCTACATGTTCTTTCCACTGTATCTTGTTGTTAAATATAATGTGGAAACTCGGATACGCAAAACAAACACACGAGGCAAAAATATCAAAAAATACAAACTCATTTATTAAATTATGGTTTGAAATACTACTGACTTCCACTTGCTAATGATTGTATTGTTTTTTGTTAATAGATGACAACAGGAGGAACAGAATCTATCTTGATGGCTTGTAAGGCATACAGAGATTATGCTCGTGCAGTGAAGGGAATTCGTAAACCAGAAATGGTAATTCCTGTAACAGCACATCCTGCATTCGACAAGGGAGGATCATATTTCGGTATAAGAGTGAAACGTGTACCAGTTGACCCTGAAACTACTACTGTTGACATTCAAGCTGTGAAGAAGGCCATCTCGAAAAGAACAATCATGGTGAGCTGTTTTCTTTTGATTATGTACAGAAATACACTGTTTAGAAACCTGGCCAAATTTAATATGGAAATTTCAATTAACAAAACTAAAATTATGGCATTTCATGGGTCCACGGTTCGATTCCTGGTTCACACATTAATTTTTCTTTTCACGATATCAATATGATCCATTATTGGAACTGTGTTAAAATAACAGTATTGTAAAATGTTAAATTACTTCTTAATAAAGAAGCCGCCATTTGCAAAGATGGAAGCAAAGGTTTCACAGCATTTGGTGCCCGGGAATTTACAACATACGTACATAAGAGAAAAATTTGCGTTTAGATTGTAACTCGCCCCGGTAGCTCACTCGGTAGAGTGTTGGTCTGGAAAGCCAAAAGTCCTGGGTTCGAGTCTCAGTCTTGGCGTAAAATTTTTCTCTTCAGATATAATAAGAACATTAAGGTCTCGTAGACTGTGATGGGCAGGACATGGGGCACGTATGGGGGATGAAAGAGGTGCATGGAAGATTTTTGTAGGAAAAACAGAGGGAAAACGCCCAGTTGGTAGACCAAGAATGAGGTGGGAGAATAACATTAACTATGATTTGAGGGAAGTAGATTATACAGGGGATGATTGGAAAACATTGGCTCAGGATAGGGATATATGGAGAACTTATGTCCGTGCGGCCATAAACCTTTGGGTTTGACAGTGCCAGTGAGTTAGTTAGTTAGATTATATAGGGGATGATTGGAAAACATAAGCTTACAATAGGGATGTATGGAGAGCTTGTGTCCACGTTGCCATGAACCTATGGGTTCGATAGAACCAGTGAGTTAGTTAGTTTTCTTCATTCTCTTGTCTTGTGGTTTGATTGGTTAATTTGTTTTACAGTTGGTGGGATCGGCACCTAACTTTCCTTATGGAACAATGGACGACATAGAAGCCATAGCTGCTCTCGGTGTGGAGTACAACATTCCAGTCCATGTTGATGCTTGTCTCGGTGGCTTTGTCATTGCTTTCATGAATGATGCAGGATATAAACTCCCTCGCTTTGATTTTTCTCTGCCGGGGGTAACAAGCATTTCAGCTGATACACACAAGGTGAGTAATAAAATCATTAGTTACACAAAATTCATAAACTGTTTTTTTTTTGTAAGCCCATGTTTTCCCTTTACAGAGATTTAGGCGCTCTCCCCCTACAGGGAAGAATTTGAACCATATTAATTTAGTTACACTGTTTTCGTATAGATGTCATTTGAGTGGTCCGTGGTCAGCGTTCCGCCTCATACTGACATCTAGGAAACCAAGGTAGTACCAGGACGGGAAAATTCGGTAAATTTTGCTTAGAGGCCTTTTCATTCAGGCTTAAGGATCTTTTACGAGCCTGAAAATCTTCAGACTCGGGAACCACGGCTTAAAGTCCCTCCCTTGTTTTCTAAAATTCTGGCCAGAATCATCAGAAAATCAAAAATGTGTCTTTATATTTATGTAACGGAATCTTTGAACACGATTTTCACCCACTTAGAAACATTGGATTGACTTGAAACTTTGTATACTTGTAAAGGACCCGTGACACTACAATAATTTCATATTTAGTTTCTAAAATCCTGGCCAGAATCATCAGAAAATCAAAAAAATAAAACTGGTATAATAGGTTGCGGACTTGTCGACTTTTTAGTCATTCGTTGTAAGAGCTCAGTTGGTAGAGCAGTGAACTAGTGGTATATAATTTCAGTAATCCATAGGTCGCTGGTTCAAATCCGGCTGGGGAGGATTTTTTTTTTAGAAGAGTAATATTTTTAGCTCATGCTACAATAGTATCGAATTTAAAAATATTTACATTTTGATCTTATTCTGTAAAATATTAAAAATAAAAAATAAATAATAGTTTTAAAAAACTAAAACAGCATGCTTTATTAGAAAACCGAACTCAAAAATGAAAAATAATTTTAAATTCCAACACGCTTGGGATAAATTTAAAGTGGTCAACAAAAAAAATCATCTCCAACACATGTAGAATAAAACTAGAGTTATCAACAAAAAGAAAATAATTTTACCATCAAAAGCGTGGGGTGCTTTTTATGATTTTTACATTTTCTTCTTAGAGACTTTACTTTTACCAATATCTGTTTATTATCAAATATATTAATTGATATAGAGCACCACACGCTTTTGATGGTAAAATTATTTTCTTTTTGTTGATAACTCTAGTTTTATTCTATATGTGTTGGAGATGATTTTTTTGTTGACCACTTTAAATTTATCCCAAGCGTGTTGAAAATTAAAATTATTTTTCATTTTTGAGTTTGGTTTTCTAATAAAGTGTGCTGTTTTAGTTTTTTAAAACTATTATTTATTATTTTTTTATTTAAGTGTGTTTGTACATTGAATATAGCATCACATTATTATTGCAGTATGGATTTGCACCAAAAGGTTCATCAGTTATTCTCTACTCTGAACCAAAATTCAGGCACCACCAGTTTTGTGTGAGCACTGATTGGCCTGGAGGAGTGTACGGATCACCTACTGTTAATGGATCTCGAGCTGGAGGTAAGATTTTTACCCCATCTATATAATGCATAATAGGATTGTTGTCCGGAGTTGAATGTATGTTTAACTTTTTCACTGCTGAGATATTTCCAGCCTTTAAAACCCTCCTTGCTCAATGGAGGGAGAAATATGGAATAAGTTTATTTAGGTTCCTAAGAGATGGCAGTGTATGCCTGCTTAGTTTGAAAGCAATGCAATACGTATTATATAACTAGCAGGCATTTGAAGTTGAGAACGGATATACACACCCATAGCATGACAAGCATGTAATTTGCCAATGCATATACCCGTTCTTAGCAGTGTAAAGGTTAATTTCTTTCTGCATCTCATTCCTGTTATTATCGTTCCTAGGTATTTGATTTCATCACTTCTTCAAACTTCCTCTCATTTGTTAAATTTCTATCCCAATTAATAATCTTCCTTCTAGATACAATGAATTTGATACAATAATATTTTTATAGGTATTATTGCAGCATGTTGGGCGACCATGATGTATTTTGGTCTTGAAGGTTATGTAGATGCAACAAGAAAAATAGTCGAAACTACCAAATACATGGAGAAAAGGTAAAATAACTTATTTCTTTCATTTGTAAATTACACATTTTATTTTTTGTATTGTAAGCCTATATTTTCCCTTTACAGAGATTTAGGCGCTCTCCCCCTACAGGGAAGAAATTGAACCATACTAATTTACTTACACTTGTTTTTGTATAGATGTCATTTTGAGTGGTACGTGGTCAGCGTTCCGCCTCATTCGGACATCTAGGAAACCAAGGTAGTGCTAGGACGGGAAAATTTGGTAAATTTTGCTTAGAAGCCTTTTTATTCAGGCTTAAGGATTTTTTACGAGCCTGAAAATCTTCAGACTCGGGACCCACAGCTTAAAGTCCCTCCCGGAGGACTTGCTCCTTAGATTTTTCCATCCTAAAAAATCCATCGACCCCGGCCGGGTTTGAACCCGCGACCCTCGGGACCAGAGGCAAGGAGCATAACCACTAGTCCACCGTGGCGACACATTTTATTCGTAAATAATTAATTAGATATGACATTATCTAGGTAACATTAATAAAAACATGAAAAAAGTAAAAACCAACTTAAAATCAGTTAAAAAAATTACATCAAAAAAAGGAAAAATTCAAATTAAAAATAGCAATTCGTAGAAACCCCAACATTCATGCATGGTCTTCCTAAAATCATAAAGAAGGAAATAAAATGAGGTCAATTATTAATAATATAAATTCACCTACTTACCAGATATCAAAATGGCTAAATAATAAATTCAAAGAAATGGACAAGTTTGAAAATCTACCTGTGGAAAATTCTTACCAATTGATAAAAAAATTAGAAAATATAGAAATTGAACCATCCGAAACATTGGTCTCATTTGTTGTCACTTTATTGTTTACAAACATTCCAACAGATAAAACAATAGACATTTTTTAAAAATATATGTAGGTAGGAAATAACACTATGAGGTTTATATTAGAAAGCCAAAGGTTCCAGGTTCGAGTCTCGGTCTGGGCGAGAATTTTTCTCTTGAAATATAATTTATCCTTCAGTCAGAAGTGTTAAATTAATAATAAAAACATCAATTGAAGACCTACTGGCTTTATAAAGTAGTGTTTAAATTCCCAATAAATGTCTTCTTAACTAAGAAGCCGCCATTTGCCAAGATAGAAGCAAAGGATTCATAGCATTTGGTGCTGGGAATTACAATGTATATAAGAGAAAAATTTGCGTCTAGATCGGAACTCGTCCCGGTAGCTGAGATAGTAGAGCATTGGCCTTGAAAGCCAAAGGTCCCGAGTTCGAGTCTCAGTCTGGGCGAAAATTTTTCTCTTGAAATATAATTTATCCTTCAGTGAGAAGTGTTAAATTAATAATAAAAACATCAACTATAAGGTTTATTTTAATTAAATTTGAGTTGTTAATGACTCGCCTCATATTTCTTGATATTCAAAAAATATGAGGGAGTCAAAAAACAACTCAGATTTAATTAATAGAAATTTTGTTCAAATGACTATAACTACAATTGAATCGCTGAGACAATATTTAGGTAATATTAATAAAATAAAAATATGAATAGGAAATTTTACACTACATTCATTAGATAAATCAATCCTGGTGGACTAGTGCATATCATGTTTGTCACAGTTTTGAGGTTTGTGGATTCATACATGGCCAAACATCAAAGGATTTTTAAAGGCATATGACTTCCTTCGAAGGAAAGTAAATCCATGCCAAGATTTACAACATACAAAAAATCTCAAGCCTAAAATAAAAAGAGCATCTTTAAATTAATATTTAATTTTAGGAAGTGATATTTTGAGGTAATTTTAATTAAATTATTTTTAGTCTGAACATCTTACCTCAATATTAATGTTGATTTGTTCTTGGACATGTTTCAAAACAATTCTGTTTTATTGTCAGCTTGTCCAGACTGGTTAGATTTATGTTGCACACCGTGGATGTCGACACTTATAACCAGCGAAGACAAAAAATCAGCAATGACCACACTAATAACCACCGATGACCTCACTACTAATCAGTGATAAACCCACTACCACAACATATCCGTGGTTTCAATCTGTAACAACAAACTTTCAGTGACTCACACAACGGAAATTTCCGAAATTGTATTGTATTCTCAGAATGTTGATTGGTACAGTTAAACACGTCAGAGGAGGGGGTTGTGAGTGAAGGTTACTCCATTGTGCTAGTTTCTAAGTGCAGTTCACAGTAGCACGTTTAAAAATAAAGAATTTTTTCATAACAATACTAAATAGAGTATTTTTTTAAAAATACAGTAAAAAGAGTCATAATTAATATTTAATTTTAGGAAGTGATATTTTGAGGTTATTTCAATTATATTATTTTTAGTCTGATCATCTTACCTCAATATTAATGTTGATTTGTTCTTGAACATGTTTCAAAACAATTCTGGACAAGCTGACGATAAAACAGAATTGTTTTGAAACATGTCCAAGAACAAATCAACACTAATATTGAGGTAAGATGATCAGACTAAAAATCCATCCATAGTAATTCTGCCCGAAGGCAGGTCCTTCACTGCAATCATAGCATTTTCATGCTATGTTTGCAGCTTTACTAGGGAATTGTGTAGGTGTGGTAGCTTTCCATTGCTTTCCACACCGGTGAAGGATGATGATGATAATGATAAGGATGATGGCCATATGATTTCGGGGACCGCTTGGGCCTTAAAGTTTTCCTGACATTTGTCTGACAGGTGAGGTAAAACCCCGATAAAAACCTCACCCAGAAAAACTGCCCCGACCGGGGATCAAACCCGGGCCCGCTGCGTGACAAGGCAGCACGCTACCTCGAGACCACAGCGGTGGACAGACTAAAAATAATTATATTATATTAATTATATAATTATATAATTATATTATATTATAATATAATAAAAAGAGTCATGCCCGGATAATACGTGCACGGATAATCGGGAGTTTGCTGTATTTCACTGTGTACCACAGTGTTACTTTCTCTCCCTGACCAATACATTGTTCATGAATGACCTGTGTTGGGTTCTCCTGCATTTGATGTTTATTTTCATTCATTACAGACTGAGAAAGATGGATGGTATATTTGTGTTTGGAACCCCAGCTACATCTGTGATAGCTCTTGGCTCTAAAGAATTCCATATTTACAGACTGTCAGATGCACTCAGCAAGCGAGGTTGGAACCTTAATCCTCTTCAGTTCCCACCTGGGTAAGTTGGAATCCCTGTATAAAATTCCCTAAAATAATAGAATATATTATATAAAACTCCTAAGTGCAGCGGGCCTAGAAACTCTTGGCTTATCAGTAGAGATCCTTGAAAGTGGTTTTATTTTTAGGGAAAATTTGTTTTAAAATTTCAAGATTTCAATGTTATTGGGAATTTGGCGATGTTATTCTAAAAAAAATGTAAATGTGACACTTTTTAATCCTAGTATAGCATATTAAACGCAATAAGAATGATATATCCAGTAGTTTAAGGTCAACTTTTAGTTTGTACAATTGATATTGATTTTAATACACTAAAATGCACAAAATTTTAATCGTCGTCGCTAATTTGTAAGCAAAATTTACCTTTTAAGGAAGCAGATATGGCAATTAACACATTCAGTACCATAAACCAGTTAAGGCGTTTAAAGAGACCATCGTGTATGCGGCCGTCGGTCAGTTAACTCGTTTTAGACTGGGCGCGATCGAACTGCTTTTATATTCGGCGCCTAAATATTGTGTTGGCTTAGTATGTCTTGGAGATCATAGATGGCATGTAAATGTACATTTTCTATTCCCGTTTGACACGTTTAACCTTGGTGAATCCCCTTTTATTTTTAAAACAAACAACACATGGAATTTGTTCACCCAAACTTGCCTCCAGGCTCCAATGCAGTTGTATATATTTTCTCGTTATCGCACTGCTGTTTGTGCGTGAGTAAAACAACATGGCGAAAGAAAAATATCTCACTGAAGAAGAATTAGTGAATATTTTGTATAATGATGATTCAGGTGATGAACTGATTCCTTAATTAGAAGATTCACAAAGTGAAAGTGAAGATGAACTTCCACTTCCTGAAATTGATACGCCGATACCATGTGATGTCAATCACCCAAGTTATTTCACCATCAAATCCTACTAGGATATCTCCTTTAGGTATGTACAAAATTTGAATTTTCTAGGACTAATAGCTTGTGAATAATGGTCCATTTTCTGAAGTGCCATGAAAAGGGTAGCTGGGGTATTTAAATGGCTGGCCTGTGGGTTTAAATGCCCTGCTCAGTGCCTGGTACTGAATGTGTTAAAAAGAAGATGGAATCCGAAAGCAGTGTTTAATAATGCATTATAAAAATTTTGCGAATAGAACAAAAAAATCTCCAGGATTCATTGAAAATTTTAAATTTTGGTGTTATTTCACATTATCATAGGGTTTTGCGTTATTTCGTGATTCTTAAATGCTTTTCTTGACGTTATGGGAAGTGGAGTTATGAAATGATACAAGAAAATGACAAAATTAGAGCTTTTCGTGTTATCGCAACTTGCGACCTCTACTTATCAGCCGTAGGCTGGCTTCACTCCACATCTGTTATTTTTAGAGGTGGACAATAATCCGGCCAGTACAGGGGTTACATATGCTCTACGTGTCAAATCCTTAGCCATTACAGCTGGTTTTCTTAATCTGGAGCCACCACTTATTGTTGCTATCCAAATTCTTCACATTGTTGAGTGTTATAGAGCGCAGTGTTAATACTTCTACAAATGTAACTTTATACTTGGTTGTGAATGAGGTTATACAGGGTGTCTACAAAGTCCTGTTACCAAAACAATGTAACATAGCTCTTACACTATTTGAGATAAGACATGTGGAGTTTTGCACTGTATTCTACATCTCTCAAAGTTTTGTTTACATTTGTTGCAGATTGTGATTTAATTGACAATCACGACACACAGAAAAGGCCCAATGTGTAATAATAATAATAATAATAATAATAGCTTTATTTTACCTGGCAGAGTTAAGGCCTTAAGGCCTTGTCTGCCACTCAACCAGGTTTTAAAAAATACAAAAAAATAGTCTTCTTCTTCTTCCTTCCAAGTATTAGGCCAAGGCTTGTTACGATCCTATAGAAAATTTTCCCTCCAGCGTTTCATAGGATGGCCCAGAGATCTTCGTCCTATTGGTATATAATTATAAACAGCTTTGGGGATCCGATTTGAACTCATTCTTTTAAGATGGTGTTTCCAATTTAGTTGGAACTGTTTAATATATTCCAAAATTGGCGTAGTCTTCAATTCTTTTAAGATATCGGTGTTCCTTTTCCAATCCCATCTGGTGTAACCGGCTGTTCTGCGCATGAATCTCATTTCACAAGCCGTTATTCTGCTTTCATGTTGTCTTTTTAGTGTCCATGCTTCACTACCATAGGTCAACACTGCTCTAGCCAAAGTGTTATATAAACGTAATCTGGTGTTTTTTTGTACAAGGGATGGTTTCATAACTTGATTAATAATTCCTAAACTTTTATTATAACTAGTAATTTTTTCAGGGACGTCTTTTTCATCCCAGATAGAGAGATAATATCCAAGGTATTTAAATTGATTAGATCCCTCTAAAATTTTATTCTGGAGACAGATTTTACTTTGTATGGGGTCCTTCCCATGAAAGGCCATAATTTTAGTTTTGTTAATTGATATTTCCATATTAAATTTGGCACCTATTTTTTGTAAATTATAAATTGATCGTTGCAAATCATTTTTGGAAAGTGCCAGAAGAGCTAAATCGTCTGCAAAAAGAATAGTCTTACATCTAAATTACAATGTACATAAACGATTACATGCTATAAATATAATACAATTAATATTTATAATATATTTTGATTTACTCTAAATTTAACAAATTAAATATATATATATATATATACATATATATAAGAATTAAATGAATCGTGATTTCTTCTTACCTCATACTTCTATGTTTTTTTTAAAACACAGCCTGCAGTATCAGCTACCATTGTCACCACCTCAGCTATTTTCACGACTGTCAATTTTTTCTATTGCCAATTTTAACAGGAAGATACGATTCCATACTTTAGCAGAATTTTACTTATAACTACGAATATTAGTGTATTATATCTTATGTTTATAGTTTTTTTTTATTTTATTTTTAGCTCTGTGGTGTGACAGGTCTAGAAGGTCTTTGGCCTGCCAGTCATCTGCTTCCTCATATCCACATGTGTTAATCACAGAGGTGGACGATCATCCAGCCAGTATAGGAGTGGCATGTAGTCAGCATGTCAGATCCCTCGTCTGTTATAGTTGATTTTCTCAACCTGCAGCTTCTACTTAAGGTAGCTACCCAAATTCCTCATGATGCTGTGTGGACCACTTGTCCCATTCTGGCTGAAATTCCATGAGAAAATTTATTTCTCCATGGAGACTCAAATCAGTGCATATCCTATAGCTGTGTACAATGCAGGACTGCTGGACTATGAAAGGGATGCTAGGATAGATACAAACCATGTGCAAATATCAAAACCAAAAAGGACACGCATGCAAAAAGAAACATATCATCATGATGGTGAAATTAAATGTTTCATACCTCTCTTCATATAAATCTTCTAAGTAGATCACGATTTCGAGACCATAACGGTCTCATCTTCAGTACTTCTTTGGCGACTGATGTTATGTCGATCGGAAGAAACTCTTCTTCTTCCCTCTGTTGGTGGACCGATGAACCTCTGGATCAGGTCAAAATTTGCAGGAATTTCAAAGTTCATAAGTTTTCCTTTGTTTTTCTGAAAGTGGATCTTTTCCCAAACTGTGAGTTCCTTTTGTTTGTCTATTTGTTTAATTAGAAAAAAGTCAGCAGTAGCTGCTCATGCTTGGTCCGAAAAACATTTAATTGAATCAAAAGCCAGTCTAATTAAACAAATAGACAAACAAAAGGAACTCACGGTTTGAGAAAAGATCCACATTCAGAAAAACAAAGAAAAACTTATGAAGATGTTCTTATTATTAATTTCATACATCTCAATGATGGATAAATCATATTTGAAGAGAAAAATTATACGCTCAGACCAGGACTTGAACCAGGACCCTTGGTTTTCTAGTCCAAGTGCTCTACCATTTGAGCTACCTGAGCAAGTACCGATCTAACCGCAAATTTTTCTCTATATATGTTGTATAATTTTTCTCTTCAAATATGATTTATCCATCATTGAGATGTATGAAATTAATAATAAGAACATCGAAAAAAGCCGTACTGGCATTTATAATGTAATGTATAATTCCCAAATATGTCTTCTTAATATAGGAGCCGCCATTTGCAAAGATAGAAGCAAAGGCTTCAAAGCATTTGGTGGGCGGGAATTACAACGTATATAGAGAAAAATTTGCGGTTAGATCGGTACTTGCTCAGGTAGCTCAAATGGTAGAGCACTTGGACTAGAAAACCAAGGGTCCCGGGTTCAAGTCCCGGTCTGAGCGTATAATTTTTCTCTTCAAATATGAAAAACTTATGAACTTCGAAATTCCTGCAAATTTTGAACCTGGATCCAGAGGTTCATCGGTCACAACCACAGAGGGAGAGAAGAAGAAGAGTTTCTTCCGATCGACATAATATCAGTCGCCAAAGAAGTACTGAAGATGAGAATGTTATGGTCTCGAAATCGTGATCTACTTAGAAGATTTATATGAGGGAGGAGGTAAGAAACATTTAATTTCACCATAAATTAAACCTCATAGTGATTAATTCCTGTAAAAGTTAAATATCATCATGTCTGATTATCTCCTTTGGTTTTTTAATACAGCCAGTGGTTAAGCCCAAAATATTGTAGGCCTTTCATGCGATGGAGTTGTGTACTATTATGTTTAAGGTTTTGTTTTGTTTTTGGAAGCGAAGTAAAACTGGGTGTCACTTGAAATATAGAGGATTTGTTAGCGACTCACTTGTATATTAACGAAATGGATTAGTTATTTACAGCTCACCTCTTATTTTGCTCTTCCACCTGAAACTTGTTTCAAAGGATATTTCCTCCTTTTTTGGTTGAAAATTGACATTTGATGTTTTTATTATTCATTTCATACATCTCAATGATGGATAAATCTTATTTGAAGAGAAAATTTATATGCTCAAACTGGAACACAAACCCAGGACCTTTGCTTTCTAAGCCAATGCTCTATCGTTTGAGCCAGTTCCAATATAAATGCAAATCTTTCTCTTATATACGTTGTAAATTCCCGTACACGAAATGCTATGAAACCTTTGCTTTTATCTTTGCAAATGGCAGCTTCTTTATTAAGCAGACATTTATTTGCAAAGATAGAAGCAAAGGTTTCATAGCATTTGGTGCACAAGAATTGACAATGTATATAAGAGAAAAATTTGCATTTAGAGTCTAATTCGCCCAGATAGCTCAGTTGGTAGAGCATTGGCTAGAAAGCCAACAGTCCTGGGTTTGTGTCGCAGTCTGAGCATATAATTTTTCTCTTAAAAAACTGACATTTGAGTTGAATTTTGGAAAGTCTTGTATATTCTTTTCCTCCAGTGTTGTGCAGATGTTTCTCATGATTAAATCCTTCTCCCCGGGAACTTAAAAATGCATTATTTTCTCCATTTTTCTGGATTGTTTTTTTTTTTTTTTGGTTATCTGAAAATAGAGGATATGTCCTTCAAAACATATCCAGCTGAGAGGTGAGATATAAAAATCAACTCAATGTCTTTGACAAAATACCTCATAATTATATTTAAAATAATGTTGGGAAGTAAACATTATGAGGTTATATCATTAATAGTGAGTGGAGAACATATAACGACTCACCTCATATAATTTCAAATTTCTTTGAAACCGACAGTTTCAGACAATATCTTGTCCCTCTTCAGTCAGACTTCCACTGATGAAATTCTCTGGTTGTTGATTTCTCTACGGACATCACCTCTTATGCTGCCATCTTTGGTTGGGGCTATAAATTTTGAAATTAAATTTTTATCCACCAGAATATCGAAGTTCATAGATCAATATTTATTCTTCTGAATGAATAACTTCTCCTAAACTGTCAATTCCAATGGTTTATCTAATTGTTTCAAGAGGCAAAACTTTTGAAACAATTAGATTAAACCGTTGGAATTGACAGTTTGGGAAAAGATATTCATTCAGAAGAATAAATATTGATCTATGAATTTCGATATTCCGGTGGATTAAAAATTTAATTTCAAAATTTATAATCCCAACCAAAGATGGCAGCACAAGAGGTGATGTCCATAGAGAAATCAACAACCAGAGAATTTCATCAGTGGAAGTCATGACTGAAGAGGGACAAGATATTGTCTGAAACTGTCAGTTTCAAAGAAATTTGAAATTGTATGAGGTGAGTCGTTTAAAAATATGTTCTCCATTCACTATTAATACCTCATAATGTTACTCCCTATAAAATTTTTTAGGTTGAAATGTTGTATTCTATTTATAACAGGTTACATTTGTGTGTAAACATACATGCATACAGCTGAAGGTATAGCAGATAGATTCATCTCGGATGTACAGGAAGAACTGGCAATAATTATGAAGGATCCAGGAAAACCTGTAGAAGGCAAGGTAAGCTAATCAAGTTCTCAATTTTTTCTTCTTTTTCTTTTTTTTTCTTTTTCTTCTTTTTCTTTCTCTTCTTTTTCTTTTCTTTTTCTTCTTTTTATTTTTCTTCTTTTTATTTTTCTTCTTCTTCTTTTTCATCTTTTCTTTTTATTTTTCTTCTTCTTCTTTTCCTTCTTCTTTTTTTCTTTTTCTTCTTCTTCTTCTTATTATTTTTCTTATTATTCTTATTCTTCTTCTTTTGCAGACTTATAGGTTTGCCGTCTTCAGTTTCTATTTATTTATTTCATTCCAATCTCCCTCTTCCAAATTCCTATCATCCATTATATTTCTGACATAGATTTTACATTTCCATCTTGGTCTGCCGGGGGTGACCATTGGTATATATTTTTTTGGCCATCTTTCATTTTCCATTCTTTGTACATGGCCATATCATTTAAGAGTTTGATTTTCAATCCTCTAAACAACAGATGTGGTGACATTTATTTCTCTTCAAAGGAATTCATTTCTTATTTTATCCTGTCTTATTTTTTGAAGACTTCTTCTAAGAGCAAATGGTTGGCACGGCCTCGAGAAGGATACAGATGCTGACTATGTATACCTTAATAAACCTCGAGTAATGCCACTGTGACTCTTTTAACAGCTCTGCCAACAAGTCCTAATCTTACATTCTCGTCGTGCTCGCTGACTGCAGTCGTAATAGATTGTAGCTAACAGGATGGGACGAAAGTGCCTTAAAACTGAGACCTGTTGGCTAAGGGAGCAAAAAAAGAATCAGCTCCTCCATGTTTGGGGGTTAGGCGTCAGGTAGCAACCTGGCCCTGGAAAAAAGTATACCGCTATGTGCTTCAGTAAAATATGTCAGCCAGATGGATTTAAATATAATAGACTTAAGCTATGAAAACGGGACCTTTGCTATTTCTATTCTTATACAGCTATTTTGAATTATGTTTAGTCTAGCCAGATGTTCTGTAAGACAATCATAAGCTGTTATTAATCTAAATTATGCTGTGTCTATTTTTTTGGTTTGGTCATTATGCATTTTTTTATTAATACATAAAATGAGATGGATTTCTGCTTGGATGGGAATAAAGCCTGGATTAGCTCAGTGGACAGAGCAGCATTAGCATGGAAAGCTAAAGGTTCAGGGTTCGATTCCTGGTTCAGGCAAAAAAATTTTCTCTGTACCATTGATTTGCAATAATTAATTGTGTTCATTAATTTACTTATTTCTATCATAGTAATAGCTTTAGCTTCTCAATATTAATTTAATAACATAGCAATGTTTAGCAACTTCTTGCATAAGATTGGTCTAACTCTTTATGTCTGTGATTCAATCACATTTAACATTTGTGTATCTGTGTATTTTCTTTTTTTCAGTTTGCTATGTATGGAATGTCTCACAGCATTCCTGATCGCTCAATCGTTGGAGACTTCACAAGATTCTTTCTTGATGCGATGTATTATACGCCAAGAAACAAGTAATACACAAATGAGATACCAAAGTATTTTACAATCAGTATACTGTACAGAAGAATTCCTAAAATGTTTTAACAAAAAACACATTCAGTCAGTCACAGAAAGAGAATCTGAATCATGGCCATGTTTTCACAATATTTTATTGTTCAATCTAATACATAAAAATGAAGTTTATATATATTTAAATTAATATTGGGAAGTAAACATTATGAGGTTATGTCATTAATAGTGAGTGGAGAACATATTTTTAATGACTCACCTCATATCATTTCAAATTTCTTTGATACCGGCGGTTTCAGACAATATTTTGTCCCTCTTCAGTCATGGCTTCCATGGACTTTGGACAAGATATTGTCTGAAACCGCCGGTATCAAAGAAATTTGAAATTATATGAGGTGAGTCGTTAAAAATATGCTCTCCACTCACTATTAATGAATGTTTATTTGTTTGTTGGTTGGGTTGTTTGTTTGTACTTTATGTGCGGCCATACCGTTGATCCAATTGTGATGGGGCTTTTTGCAAAATGTTCAGGAGATTCCCAGGATGAACATAGGCTATAAGAGAGTTGTGATACTCAACTCCTACACCCTTAAAAGTCACCCTTTGTAGTTGAAAACTCAAAAAAAAAAAAAAAAAAAAAGTAGCTCTTTGGACGCTTAAATGGCTTATGCTGCTTAAATCATAACAAATACACAAAATTAATGTACACAGAATTGAATATCTCAAAAACCTCTACAAAAAAGTCTGCGACAGCATATGTTTATCTCTTATGGAAAACTCACAATAACCATTTTTGTCTTTCATTGATGCCAAGAAAATCGAGACAAGTACATAGATTCCTGTGCAAGCACAGCAGCACATGGCGGGTATTCTTTTATGGATAACTCACAATAATGAATTTTGTCTTTTAGCTCATTTATGCCAAGAAGATTGAGATAGGTATATTCCTGGGCAACACCGGGTAATCAGCACGGGGAATCTTAAAATAATTACAATATAGGCTACATTTATAATTATTTTTCATTTTACTTATTCACCTAATCATAAGAAGTATATTAATTTTTGTCTTTCAGCTCATTCATGCCAAGAAGATCAGGATGAGTAGATTCCTGGACAATACCGGGTAAACAGCACGGGGTATCTAAAAATAATTACGATATAAATTTTTCCTTTTGCTTATTTAACTAAACATAAAACACATTAATTTTCGTATTTCAGCTCATTTATGTCAAGACGATCGGGATAAATAGATTCCTGGGCAAAGCCGGGTAATCAGCACGGGGTATCTAAAAAATATAAATGTATAATTATTTTTCCTTTTAATAGTGAGTGGAGAACATATTTTTAATGACTCACCTCATATAATTTCAAATTTCTATTATACCAGCAGTTTCAGACAATATCTTGTCCCTCTTCAGTCATGGCTAAGCCATGAGGCTGAAGAGGGACAAGATATTGTCTGAAACTGCTTGTATCAAAGAAATTTGAAATTATATGAGGTGAGTCATTAAAAATATGTTCTCCACTCACTATTAATGATATAACCTCATAATTATATTATTTTTGGTCTGGACATCTTACCTCAATATTAATGTTGATTTGTTCTTGGACATGTTTCAAAACAATTCTGTTTTATCGTCAGCTTTCCCAGACTGGTTTTATTTATGTTGCATTATGTTGCACCACCTGGATGTCAATGTCAGCTCCATCCTGTGGTTGGCCAAAGAACCTCCAAACAAGGTCACGCTCCATCAGTATATCAAAATTCATAACTCTGTTTCTGTTCTTCTGAATATAAATTTTTTCCCAAATAGTCAGCTCTTTTGTATTTTCTAACTGTTTTAATAATTTAGTGTCTGAGCAGCAACTGCAGATTTTTCAATTTCTCCATTTTTAATATTTCTTATGTGTTCTTTGGTTCTAATTTTTAGGTTTCTTTTTGTTTTCCCTATATATATCTTTTCACAACCCATGCATTCAATTTGATATATTCCTGACTTTTTATTTTTATCAGTTTTTTTCATTTTTGTTGGTTTTTATTAGTTTATTTAAACTGTAGTTATTTTTTGGTGCTAATTTAATATTAAACTTCTCAAATATATTTTGAAATTTATTATGTACCCAGGGGTGATATGTGAATTTCTTATGTTTTTTCATAGGTGGTTCTTCTCAAAATATAACTTCCTAAAATTAAATATTAACCTCATAATGTTTACTTCCCAATATTAATTTAATTATAGCAATGTTATGCATTTAGTTATATATCAGTTGCTAATATCTTAAAACATATATTTTTAAATTGTGCTCTTATTCCATTTAACTCTTCAATTTCTGCAAATTTCAAATTATTTTTATAGTTGTTATGAAAACAGTAAAAATATGAAACCATGATTGTTATTCAGACTTTGCTTCTTGATTGATTGTGTCTTGCATTTTCACTAAGAATAATGTAAAAAATTGTTATGCCAATTGATTTATGTTGATAAATATTTTAAGAAGATTGTTGTACTGTAAGTTTTTGATCTATGTTTAAAACATGTTAAATGTATTAATGCATTTCAGTTATCGTAATATACAATAGAGTGATAAAGTTATTATAAAGCATCAATAATAGTAAAATTCATATCAAATTCCGTTGAGGTGAAGTCATATGGTGAAAGTTAGAAATTAAATTGTACCTATGATGATCTTGATGAAGATTTTCAGGCTGTAGGCCATGGTCGTGAGGATTGTAGTTCCCCGACGTTTCGCCAGAGACTGCTTCTGACATCCTCAAGGGTTGTCTTCTTCTTCTTCTTCTTCTTCTTTCCAAGTATTAGGCCAAGGCCTGTTACGATCCTATAGAAAATTTTCCCTCCAGCATTTCATAGGACGGCCCAGTGATCTTCGTCCTCTTGGTATATAATTATAAACAGCTTTGGGGATCCGATTTGAAGTCATTCTTTCAAGATGGTGTTTCCAATTTAGTTGGTACTGTTTAATATATTCCAAAATTGGCGTAGTCTTCATTTCTTTTAAGATATCGGTGTTCCTTTTCCGATCCCATCTGGTGTAACCCGCTGTTCTGCGCATGAATCTCATTTCACAAGCCGTTATTCTGCTTTCATGTTGTTTTTTTAGTGTCCATGCTTCACTACCATAGGTCAACACTGGTCTAGCCAAAGTGTTATATAAACGTAATCTGGGTTTTTTTGTACAAGGGATGGTTTCATAACTTGATTAATAATTCCTAAACTTTTATTATAACTGGTAACTTTTTCAGGGATATCCTTTTCATCCCAGATAGAGAGATAATATCCAAGATATTTAAATTGATTAGATCTCTCTAAAATTTTATTCTGGAGACAGATTTTACTTTGTATGGGGTCCTTCCCATGAAATGCCATAATTTTAGTTTTGTTAATTGATATTTCCATATTAAATTTGGCACCTATTTTTTGTAAATTATAAATTGATCGTTGCAAATCATTTTTGGAAAGTGCCAGAAGAGCTAAATCGTCTGCAAAAAGAATAGCATCGAGTTTGAGGTTCCTATTGATGGGTATACAGGGTGATTACAAATGATTGGAGCGATTTCATGATTTTATGGTAGCTGTAGTATTCGACATATTTTCACGAACTTTTACAGATACATAGAGCAACTTCCCAGGTTTTTTTTGAGATGTTACAGGTGCTCCATATGCTCCCCCTTGGTGATTCTGCAGATATCAAGTCTGTAATCAAGTTCGTCCCATACTCGACGTAACATGTCCCTATTAATTTGTTCAAAGGCATTGATTATGCGAGCTCGCAGTTCTGGTAAGTCTACTGGTAAAGGAGGCACAAACACTGAATCTTTCACATACCCCCAAACAAAAAAATCGCACGGCGTCAAATCGGGGGAGCGTGGAGGCCATGACAACAATTTCTGATCATTCTCTCCACTGCGACCGATCCATCGGTTTGGCAATCTCATGTTTAAAAATTCACGAACATCGTGATGGAAGTGTGGTGGAGCACCATCCTGCTGTCGGTCGTCAGCTGCGGCATGAGCCAATTTTCCAGCATGTCCAGGTACACGTGTCCTGTAACGTTCTGCTCGCAGAAGAAAAAAGGGCCATAAACTTTGAACTGAGAAACCGCACAGAACACACTAACTTTTGGGGAGTCGCGAATGAGCTGCACAATAACGCGGGGATTTTCTGTGCCCCAGATTCGCACATTGTGTTTGTTCACTTTGCCATTCACAAAGAATGTTGCTTCGTCACTGAAGACAAGTTTCTCACAAAAACCATCCTCATCCATAAACTGCTGCATTTGTGTACAAAATTCAAACCGACTCACTTTGTCAATGGGCGTAAGGGCTGTAGAAATTGCAAGTGGTAAGGTTTATGCTTCAATCTTTTCCGCAAGATCTTCCAAACGGTCGGTTGTGGAATGTTCAGCTCTCTGCTCGCTTTTCGTGTTGATTTCTGTGGGCTACGTGTGAAACTCATCCGCACACTCTCAACCTTTTCTTCACTCACTGAAGGACGACCCGTTGATTTCCTTTTACAGAGGCATCCTGTAGCTTTAAATTGCGCATACCATCGCCGAATGGAGTTGGCACTCGGTGCATCTTTCTCGAACTTCGTTCTGAAGTGTCGTTGCACAGTTATCACAGATTGAGTTGAATGAAATTCAAGCACAGCATATGCTTTCTCCTCGCCTGTCGCCATCTTTGATAACTGCTGCGCTCTCTCGGTTTAAAGCTGAAACACGGCTGCGAGAGAAAACAAAAAAAAAACCTTATGAGTTTTTATACATAACTTTAAAGTTCTGTGAAGATATGTCAAATAAGATCGCTACAATAAAATCATGAAATCGCTCCAATCATTTGTAATCACCGTGTATATCCTCGTTGTGTTTTCCTCCATTCATTTATTAATTTATTCATGTATATAATGAAAAGCACCGGTGAAAGTCCATATCCCTGTCTTACTCCAGTGTTGATCTTTTCCCAAGAAGATAATTTGTCTTGAGACTGGCAATTCTGTCTGCTTTCTGTCCTATTTATACGTTCACCACGATGTGTTCGTAAGTTGTATATGCTTTCTGATTGGTCAGCGTTAGGGACTTCCATTGCTTCAATGAGATTGCTGTTTTATGGTTTGGTCGACTGTACGTTATATCTGCCTTCTGATTGGTCAGCGGTAGGGACTTCCATTGTTCCACTGAGATTGCTGTTTGATAGTCTAGTTGACTGTACTTGTAAAGGTTTACATTTTGCGTTTTTTAGAACCGGTATCCATACTTTGTTGACTTTCAATGATTCATCTTTTCTATTGAAACTGTTTTTATGTTTGAATATTTCGATGGCTTCTCATTGTAGACGGGTAAAATAATGTGTGCAGTTAGATAATATGTCTGTATTCTGGTATTGTACTCTGTGGCCATCAAGTTGACCAGACCATCAAACAGCAATCTCATTGGAGCAATGGAAGTCCTTAATGCTGACCAATCAGAAGGCAGATACAACTTACGAACACATCGCTGTGAACGTATAAATAGGACAGACAGCGGACAGAAATTGCCAATCTCAAGACAACCCTTGAGGATGCCAGACGCAGTCTCTGGCAAAATGTCGGGGACTACCAAGCCTCACGACCACGGCCTACAGCCCGAAAATCTTCATCAAGATCATCATAGCAACTCCGGCCGTGAAAGTCTACGTGAATACATAAATTGTACCTGTTGGTAGGTGCCGTTGTCCTCAACTTTGTTAAAATATTGTATATAAAATTAACTGGAGCGCTTTCGGAAGTTATCTTCCATCTTCTGCAGGTTTGAGCTTCTGCTACTCGTTGTTGTTGTGTACGGTGATGTATACTTCAACTGTTTGTAGCAGCAACTGACTTGTTTTTTATGATCTCGTATGATGGGTTGACTGGGGTGCGTTCTCATTAAGAAGTGAGGTGTTGTTTCTTTCCTTTATAATTTCAAGGTCTTCAAATATATTTGAAGACCCGTTATACGAGATTGTAAAAAAACAAGTCAGTTGCTGCTACAAACAGTTGGAGTATACATCACCGTACACAACAACAACAAGTAGCAGATAGAAGCTATGGTTTCAAGCATTTGGCACGAGGGAATTACAACGTACATAAGAGAAAAATTTGCGTGTAGATCGTAACTCGCCTCGGTAGCTCAGTTGGTAGAGCACTTGGCCCGGAAAGCCAAGGGTCCCGGTCTGGGCGAAAATTTTTCTCTTCAAATATATTTATCCTTCAATGAGAAGTGTTAAATTAATAATAAAATCGTCAATAGAAGCCCTACTGGCTATAAAGTAGTGTTAAATTCCCAATAAATGTCTTCTTAACTAAGAAGCCGCCATTTGCAAAGATAGAAGCTATGGTTTCAAGCATTTGGTGCGAGGAAAAATTACAACGTACATAAAGAGAAAAATTTGCGTCTAGATCGTAACTCGCCTCGATAGCTCAGTTGGTAGAGCACTTGGCCCGGAAAGCCAAGGGTCCCGGGTTCGAGTCCCGGTCTGGGCGAACATTTTTCTCTTCAAATATAATTTATCCTTCAATGAGAAGTGTTAAATTAATAATAAAATCGTCAAGTAGCAGAAGTTCAACCTGCAGAAGATGGAAGATAACTTCCGAAAGCGCTCCAGTTAATTTTATATACAATATTTTAACAAAGTTGAGGACGACGGCACCTACCAACAGGTACAATTTAATTTTTAACCTTCATCATATTATAAAGCAGTCGAGATGCAGTTTTCAGAACCCAATATCTTCTATAAAAACATTCAATCTGCTGTATATATGTTTTTGCAAAAGCATTAAGAAATTGTCATCCTGTAAATTTATGATGACATGCATGCAGGTTTGAAATTTAAAACATTGGAATCTTGTCTACAAAAATTGTACGATGTTGTTATGCATCAACCAGCTAAGTGGCATGTTTTAAAAAATGAGATTTTGATGCCATCTGTTTCACTGGCTAATAAAGTAAGTGTACACACACTTTTAGCACCAATCTTTAAATATAGCCTTATTATTAAAGAAAAATATAAACGCCATCATTCCTGTCAGAAATTCTGTGTTTTGCATCAATGGCTATGAAACTAGATCTTCATTCATAAATGCTAATCTAATTTTTGCATCATGCAGCTAAGCACCAAATGTTCCTGCTCTTAGATGTTGATGCATAACTGAGTATGTTATATAAGTGATTATCAAGTCAATAATTAAATAGCTCTTGCTAGACTTTGAAGTGTAAAAAAACTTTAAACATCTTCTTCTTCTTCTTCTTCTTCTTAAACTTAATTTGTAGGATTTTCATCCTGTTTATTTCCAAAATCACTCCTCGGAGGAAGACGTACTGGATGTGCATTCACTGTCTATCCATCTCTTGGCTTGTTCTTCTCCCGTCCATTGGTCTATCTTCTTTAGCTTTAAACATATTTTTCCCAAAACTTACATAATGGCATATAGCTGGTTGTTGCATAACACTGTCCAATTGTCCAAATGGTACAATAACTACAATATTATGTGTTAATAAACTGGTTGATATCTCAAACTAGATTTGAAGCAGATATCTGGTTTTTTAAATTGCACTTCAGTTGGGAACTTTAGGATTAGAGTGGCATAATTACACATTTGGAGTATGCCATAACATGGTTGGTTAAGGCAAACCATGCTATAAGCCAGAAGGTAACAGTTTCGAGTCACAATGGTGTCAGGATTATTAAATTTGGCCTAAACTTTATGGTGGCAATATGGCTCTTGGGTCTATTCAACCTCTAAAAGAAATGAGTACTGGACATGTTTTGAGGGTAAAGAAAAGCATCACACAGGGCTAACAACCCACCTGGCATCTCATGCTGATTGTCTAGGAAGGTGAGAGTTATAATCTCCTACTACCCCAAGATCCTCCTAGGGCCTGTATAGTAGTATGACTTTACCTACAAATTAAATTTTTGAAAACGAAATAAATTTTGTAAGATTTGCACCTTTGTATAAATGCAGTTTTAACATGCTAATCCTTCATATTTTTATTACGTTTTTACATAATGTATACATTTTTACTTCACAGTATATTCTACCCTATTGGTTGTAACACTCATAACTAGATCTTGGATTTTTAGGCTATAAAAATATAGATCTATCTATCTTCTAAGTGTATCTATAAAAATACAGATATAATCACCAAAAATAGGTTCTATAAAAAAATATGATAAAGTAACTATTTTATAATCTCATTAAAGATATTACTGTGAAAATGGGAAAGAATACAAATTTTAATATATTTTAAAATATTTCATATCTACAGGGTGAACGGTAATTACTCCGACAAAAAATTCAGGGACTGATTTCTGACTGGAAATGAAGGAAAAAAGGTCCTATAAAAAATGTTATATTTAAATTAATATTGGGAAGTAAACATTATGAGGTTATATCATTAATAGTGAGTGGAGAACATATTTTTAATGACTCACCTCATATAATTTCAAATTTCTTTGATACTGGCGGTTTCATCCATCTTCAGTCATGAAACCGCCAGTATCAAAGAAATTTGAAATTATATGAGGTGAGTCGTTAAAAATATGTTCTCCACTCACTATTAACCTATAAACATGTGTCTGGAAATTAACGATGTGTGTGCAATGACAACAAATCGTCCTGGCACACAGTCTTCTTCTTCTTCTTCTACTACAAGGTTTAGGCTATGCAACCTGTTCCGGCGAAGTTAAAAGTGGAGTCCATCTTCTACGTGGTCGGCCAACATCTCTTGTTCCTCTGGGATTATACAGGAAGGTTCTTTTTGGTATTCTTTCGTTGTTCATTCTCATTAAGTGTTCCGTCCATTTCTTATTATTTTCGCTGATTTTATCTTCAATTTTATATATATTTAATTCTTCTCGTATAGTTTCATTCCTTATTCTATCCGCTCTTGTGCATCCTTTCACATTACGTAAAAACAGCATTTCCGCAGTCTGTATCCTGCTTTTATCCCTTGATTTCATTATCCAATTTTCACTTCCATACAACAACAAAGGAACAGCCATTGTTTTATATAATTTAAGTTTCGTATCTTTCCTTGTTTTCCGACCTGGCACACAGTACATAGCATAATTGGATCCACATCACAACAGATGTTTGAAGTGGCCTCCATGGGATGCAATGCACGCATTCACACGTATCATGGATTGCCTCACCCTTTCGCATATTCCAGCCTCTCTCTGAATAGCGTCAAAGGCGACGTGAACACAATGTTGAAGGGTATGCACATCAGAAACTGGTTCAGCATACACAATGCTCCCAGAGGTTTAAGTCTGGTGACCTAACAGACAATGCAACAGGGCCTCCGCATCCTATCCAACGTCTGGGAAAGATTTTGTTGAGGTGTCAGCGAACTGTAAAGTGGAAGTGGGATGGCACTCCATCATGCAGAAACCACATCACCTGTCATATTGCCAAAAGCACATCCTCAAGTAAAACAGAAAGAGTATTCCGCAAGTGGTCCGAGAGAATGTCATTCGTCAGTGCCATCCACCATGGCAACGATGCATTTACTTACTTACTCACTGGCACTATCGAACCCATAGGTTCATGGCCGCACGGACATAAGTTCTCCATACATCCCTATCCTGAGCTAATGCTTTCCAATCATTCCCTGTATAATCTACTTCCCTCAAATCATTGTTAATGTTATTCTCCCACCTCATTCTTGGTCTACCAACTGGGCGTTTTCCCTCTGGCTTTCCTACAAGAAGCTTCCATGCAAGTCTTTCATTCCCCATACGTGCAACATGTCCTGCCCATCGCAGTCTACGAGACTTAACTGTTCTTATTATATCTGACTTCCTATAAAGACCATCCATTGTTATGTAGTCTTCTCCATTCACCTGTCTGTTCATCTCTCTTTGGTCCAAAAATTTTCCTAAGAACTTTTCTCAAATACTCGTAATCTTCTTTCCTCCCTTAAAGTAAGAGTCCATGTTTCGCAACCATATAATATAACTGGTAGAATGATAGTTTTATATATTTTCAGCTTAACGTTTTTTGAAAGGAGTTGGGACATCAAAAGTCTCTGCAATGCATAATAGCATGCATTTCCAGAATTGAGCCTATGTTTAATTTCTTTGTGCATCTCATTCCTATTTGTGATTATTGTTCCTAGGTATTTGAATTCAGCCAATTCCTCAAAATTTCTCTCATTTGTCATTAGCTGTCCATTTCCATTATATAATGTATTTCTACGTGTGACCATATATTTAGTTTTACTGATATTTACTTCCAGTCCTAATTTCTTAGTGTTACTCAATAGTGTGTGCGTGTTGGCCTTTAGTATCTCCTCGCTATCGGCCAGTAGTATTAGATCATCAGCATAAACTAACAGCTTATTAATACCATTCAGTTGTAAGCCTTCCTCATTCTCTAAAGATTTAATGGCATGCTCTAGTGCATTTATGAATACATATTCATTGGACTTTTTTCCTCCAATTCCAGTCAGGAATCCGTCCGCGCAGTTTGTCGCTCTAATTAGAATACATATTACTTGTGCGTATTAAGTTACACCGTGGAAACACGGGTATTAACAAAGAAAGATAAAAGCAGAGTGCAAGCACCAGAGATGAGAATTTGGAAAGCATCAAAGGGAAGACCAGATGAGATAGAATTAAAAATACAGAAATTAGAGAATAGCTTAGTATTAGATCATTACACAAATATATTGTACAAAAGAGGTTACAATGATGGCAGACATGTTACATTTATGGAATTAAATAAATTATTTTTATTGAGAATTTATACATTACTTTTAAGCAATAAGGCTTCATATTTTGATGTTATGTATTAAATTAACATTTTCCAGAATTGGACATAGTTTGTCCCCGCGCCGTAGCCGAGCGGTTAAGGTAGGAAGCCTTGGCGCAGAGCTACGGGACTTGCGCTGATTCGAGTCTCCATGGGGGAAGAAATTTTCTCGTGGTATTTTGGCCAGTATGGGACCGGTGCCCACCCAGCATCGTGAGGCAATTGGGTAGCTACAATAAGTAGCGGCTCCAGGATGAGGAACCAGCTATAATGGCTGGGGGACTCGACATGCTAACCACATGTCACCCCTACACTGGCTGTTGATCATCTACCTCTGTGATTGACACATGTGGATGTGAAGGGCCAGCAGCCGGCTGGAAAAGGGCAACCGCTGAAAAGTGGAAAGACCCTCAATCGGAATCGGACATAGTTTTATTTTAGAAAGAAAAATTAATGATGAAAAAGACTTGAATAAGTGGAAAGAATTGTTGATGTTTGTATCAGAGTTCGGATGGTGTAATCGGTATCATACTGACATGAAGTCAGAGATCTGGGGTTCAAATCCCGATCCAAGCATTGGTTCTAAAATACAACTGAGGTGTTTTTATTATTAATTTCATACATCTTATTGATGGATAAATCATACTTGAAGAGAAAAATTATACGCCCAGACCGGGACGCTTGGTTTTCTAGTCCAAGTGCTCTTACCATCTGAGCTACCTGAGCAAGTACTGATCTAAACGCAAATCTTTCTCTATATACGTTATAATTCCTGCCCACCAAATGCTTTGAAACCTTTGCTTCTATCTTTGCAAATGGCGGCTCCTTTATTAAGAAGACATATTTGGAAATTATACATTACATTATAAATGCCAGTATGGCTTTTTTTTATGTTTTTATTATTAATTTCATACATCTCATTGATGGATAAATCATATTTGAAGAGAAAAATTATACGCTCTGACTGGGATATGAACCCTTGGTTTTTCTCTTCAAATATGATTTATCCATCAATGAGATGTATGAAATTAATACTAAAAATATCGAAAAAAAAAGCCGTACTGGCATTTATAATGTAATGTATAATTCCCAAATATGTCTTCTTAATATAGGAGCCGCCATTTGCAAAGATAGAAGCAAAGGCTTCATAGCATTTGGTGGGCAGGAATTATAACATATGTAGAGAAAGATTTGCATTTAGATCGGTACTTTCTCAGGTAGCTCAGGTGGTAGAGCACTTGGTCTAGAGAACCAAGGGTCCCGGGTTCAAGTCCCGGTCTGAGCATATAATTTTTCTCTTCAAATATGATTTACAACTGAGGTGTTTATGCCTATATAGATCTTACTATTGTAAAAGTTTGTGTATTTGTAAACGGATTGACTAATTCCCAGTATCTTGAAAGTTCAGATATGTAGGTGATTTCCCTGCGTTGCCAGGATACATATTTATTTCAATCTTGTCACCATTCAAGTTAGTGATTCCAAAAACTATGAATTGACACAATCTCAGTCAATTTGGACATTTATTTTTCATCCCTTCTCATACCCCTTGCAGATAGACTTAACTTGGACTTTAATGGCATCAGGAGTGTTACTGTCCATCTCAGTGACCCTAAAAACTATTATTTTGACACTAATATCAGGCCTTTATGATTATTTTTATAATACACCCTTTCATCATGGTGCTAAGGATCAAACTTGTGATGAAATGTCATCAGGACTGTGACCAATGAGCTTATCGACCTTGAAAACTATGGATTAGACTAATTCTGGTCATTTTACTTTTAAACTATTGTAACCCTCCTTTAGGGGTGGTAGGGGCCAAACCTAGTCATGTTTTTAACAGAGTAAAAAAGTTCTCATTTGTCAGTTTTGATGATTTTGCCTCTTTACAATGTAAGTAAAAAATAATTAGGAAGTAAAAAAAGTGACATTATTAGGTAAATCTCAATAAAATCAAAATTGAACCATAAATTTTACATCTCACTTGAAATAAGATCCTCTCACCTGGGCATATTTCAGAGACCATCATCCATATTCCTCAAATTTCAGCCAATTATCAACATGATGTGGAAATTAATATACACAGACAAACTATCTGTAGAGCATATTTAACATAACTAGAGAGAAAAATTTGCACCTGAGCCAGGACTTGAACCCATTGCTATATCATTGAGCTACTTAACCACACCTCTAGGAGCAGGCACAAATTTCTCTCTCTTTTAACCCATTGACTTAACAGATGGCTCCCAGCCAGCTGATCAAGTGAAGCCCATTCTTACACAGACGGCTGTGAGCCGGACTGAGCAGCTGTAGCTTCTTCTTAGTGTTTCTTTAGTTTTGTCAATAGATGGCATGACATGTTATATACTGTTGGAAAGCTGAGAGAACGATCTATTCAATGGTGTACAACAAAATCAATTTCTCTCGATAGATCGCGAGTTATAAGCCATTGTTTTTCAGTGAAGCTAATTTTCTTAAAATTAAATGGTAAATATGAGTGCAACAATGGAGGAAAATATTAATAAGTCAATGGGTTAATCCCTGCTTCCCCATAACTAGTGAAGTGAAGAAGTTTCACTACATACAGGGATTAAAGAGAGAGAAATTTGTGCTTGCTCCTGGAAATATGCCTGAGTAGCTCAATGGTAGAGTGTCAGTGTGTACAGCTGAAGGTCTTGTGTTCAATTCCTGGCTTAGGCACAAAAATTGTTTTCTTTAATTATGTTAAATTCCAGTTGTTAAATTGAGCTGTCAACATATCCTCCACTATAAGCGTAATGAACAACAACTAATGTCTACAACTCAATTTGAACAGCCAGAATTTAATTTCATGTAATAAAATTGGAAATTTTTATAGCTCACCTCATAAAAATATGTCTACCTCACCTTAGTTTCGAAAGCAATCTTTTCTATCTTCAGCTGTACTGACTCATAATTAGAGACCGGATGTTAGGGAAAATGCCTATAGTTATTTATTTTAGATATTGTAAAAGTGACTTCATATAAGTCCATACCAACAACCCTAGAGTTGTTTTCCATGCAGTTCATTTTGCTTATAAATGCCTATTTCAGCTTATAATGCCTATAAATGCCTATTTGCTACTTTTCTCGAAATTAACTCAGTATTTCAATGAAATCAATTGAAATGAACAAACTTCATGTCATAAATCATTTCATAGAAGTTTTCAAGTGTTCTTTTTATAAATTCCCTTAGAATTATTTTAGTATAAGGGTGACAATAACCCAATAACCTAGAGGTAGATGGTTCCCCCCGCAATGCACTCCCGTTAGGTAAATATTGTATTTTTTCACCTCATGCATTCCCGTTAAGCGAAATAGCCCTATGCTATGTCCCATTGTATTATGCTCCGGCTCTGCTTGGAGAAAAGTTCTTTGCTTCTTTTCAATACAAATATTGCTGAGTGACAAAGAGGGTAGATGATAGCTCAAGCTTTCTTTCTCTGTCTCATACCTGGTGCAGAAACCTTTAGGTGACTGGCAATATTATTTTTGATGTTGGTAACACTGAATTCAGTCTGCAGTCCTCATTCACAGACAGGTGCTTCAAAGACAACGATGTGGCAAGTGTATGTGGCTTCTTTTACCTTTAGAACAATTTTTTTTAAGATACCTAAAGAGCGGACAACAGTAAAAGACAAACTGACCAATTTTGTGAAAGAATTTGGTGCGGAAATATTCTCATGTGACGGTTCTGCTCTTTGTAAAAAAAAGGCAAAACAAATTCCAAAACCTTTTCTGATACCTTCGCATGCTATTGATAGCATATGTTTATATTCTTAATGTAAGACTGTAAAAGTTATGTTGTCCATATTTTGTATGAGCCTATTTTGAATTTTTTAAGTACCTAACATCTGGACTCTACTCATAATATTATTTCCCATTAGAATTTTTATTAAAAGCCAGAGTTCAGTTGAGAATGGGGATTATGATATCTGAAACATGTCCAGGTGAGAGAATTTTAGTTTAAATTATTAATGTTTTGACTTTAAATAAATGTTTCACAGATATTTTCCTAACCTGCTTAAATAAAATATAAAGAATTATTAGATTAAAATAAAAATAGTTATTTTATATATATGTTTAATGGACAAATTTAAAATGTAATAATGGGTTGTGATTAGATCTTATATGGTGTAAATGTTTCTGTAATGGTTGTATTTTAAATAGATAAAAGTATTATATTGATCTTTATATAAAATTAGTGGGTTTCTAAGGGCCACATGCAAATACATTAGTCTCTACTCAAATTACTTCCAATCACTGGTGAGCTGACTTTCCGTGAGCAAGTGCAAAGATCGAATTAGCTACCCATGCACGAAAGTTGTCGTTTTTGTAATATTGGCAAGAAATTACCCAGAATTCTCAGCGATAAAACCACTTCCGTTATTTTCGTCTGCTAGAGGAATGCATTTATGCTTGTGTCCTGCAAATAATACCGTATACAACGACGTCTGCATCGTGCAATATTACGCCGATTCTCCTGTTCTTCCAGTTGAATTCTTTGGTAGACTCTATCAAATTCCTCTTCTCCGCATATACTGAAAACATGATCGAAGTCTTCAAGGTCCAACATCTTGGATAAAGCAGCAAGGTTTGCGGCAAACTACATCAGTTCCCATCGGGTTGCTCACGATTCGTTCTCTGCAAAGTCACCTCGCCAGGTAGCTTAGGAATTTTGACAATTATTATCACATGAACTGATTTTTGAGTTCGCAAAAATGTATTTGAATGCAACTTTCTCAGCAGAGAATGACTTTTACGGTCTAATGCGTTCATAGACAAGACCCTAAGATTCTTTGTATATATTTTTGCAGATGTCTAGAATACTTATTCAAATCACTGAAACAGCCTTAATTTCTTCATTTTTTAAAACTGTAAAATTTCTCATCACAAAGTGAAATTACCTAATACCATTTGTTTATGCTCATTCCATAATGTGCTATTATTTTATGCTTACAGAGTAGTATTTTATTAATGGTTGTGTGTTCCAGATATCATTGTGTGTTCCAAATATTATTTGTGTATATTTAAATTTATTAATATTGGGAAGTAAACATTATGAGGTTATATCATTAAATATTGAGTGGAGAATATATTTTTAACGACTCACCTCATATAATTTATTCTTCTGAATGAATATCTGTTCCCAAACTGTCAATATTCATTCAGAAGAATAAATATCTCTCTATGAACTTTGATATTCCGGTGGATAAAAATTTAATTACAAAGTTTATAATCCCAACCAAAGATGGCAGCACAAGAGGTGATGTCCTTAGAGAAATCAACAACCAAGAATTTCATCAGTGGAAGCCATGACTGAAGAGGGACAAGATATTGTCTGAAACCGCCGGATCAAAGACATTTGAAATTATATGAGGTGAGTCGTTAAAAATATGTTCTCCACTCACTATTATTTGTGTGTTTTAGATATTATTTGTGTAATAATATGCAAGAAACATTACATCTTTGAAATGTTACATATTGAAGCAGTTTTATGGAAACTCATTTCTACCAGTAGCATAGCTAACAAGTGGGCCCAAACCCATCAAAAACTTGATTTTGGGTTTGATTTTCCAGGGCCCTCTCAAAGTTATAAAAATTGTTTAATATATGTAGGAAATAACACCATGAGGTATCTTTTAAATTATTTATGAGTTTATTATTTTGACTCACCTCATATTTCTTGATTTTTATGCAGACCTGGTTTCGTCACTTTTGCATGACATTGTCGATGCTTCCAACTGTTGTTTCGTGGTTATCCATCCTGTAAGTTGATTTCTGCTGCCTCTGCTAGCTGATGGATGAACTTCCAAATCAAATTTTCTTTTTCTCCAGGAATTTCAAAATTCACGATTTTCTTTTTATTCTTGCAGATGTAAATTTTCTCCCAAATTGTGAGTTCCTTAGATTTTTCTAATTGTTTTAGTAATTTGGGATGAAAAAGATATCAACAGTTGGAATTTGACTGAAGATGGAAGTAATACTATACTTTTGAAACCGGTATCGTGAAGACATGCACTTTGTGAGGTGAGATGTTAAAACATTTTCTCCAACTCATTTATTCATTTAATTTAAACTTAAATTAAACCTCATAGTGATTTTTTCCTATAAAAATTCAAAATACAACATATTTTTGTAAATTATATTCATTGAATTATCAAGAAAAACTTTTATTTTGTGAAGCTAAAACTGTCATTTGATTTTATAATGAACATAAAGTTTTTTTTTTTTTACATTGATATTTCTATAGTGTGTGTGTGGGTAACTGGTTGTATAGGTTAGTTTTTTCCAGTGTGTTTTTTTTATTTATATGTCAATCATATTATCACTTAGCAGATGGAATGGATAGATCAATGATTGTTAAAAATCAGTCACTATTCATCTATGATTGTTATGAAATGTATGGTGTGAAATAGTTGTTTAATGGCTGTTTAAATGTCTTAATAGTTTGTCTGTTTGTGAATCCTTTTGATGCAGAAATAGTGCCTTCAGAAGTAAAATGATGTGTCTTATAAAGAGTAGAAAATCTTTATATGTGTATTAGTTTATTTTAATTATTATATTTGTTGTAATATATGACAATTATATATAGCACATAAAGTATATTCATGGGTTATATAACTGAATTTAGCCTTGCCATTGCAATTTTTTTAAATAATCTTCATAAACGATTGCTTTCCTCTCAATGCCATCATCTTGTTTCCTTGCATTTTCTTTTCTTTCATCTGCAGTATCCAGTCAAACTACTTTTGACTTAATTTTATCTGTAATAATCGGTCTCTTTGGTATAAATTATCTCTTATCTGGTTCAAAATATTTTAGTTTCATACTGGTTTGGATCTAATTTAATTTGTACCGTGGCTGCTATTATTTTTCTCATTCTTTTTAGGATTTGCTTTCATACACAACAAAATGTAGTCTCAACCAGAATAATTCCATACACCTTGATCTAAATTAAAGAGTAAATTACTTTCTTTGTAAGCAATTTATTTTTATTCTAAAGTGCAGGGTCCACATTTTTAATATAGGCTAACTACCTAAAATATACCAATTATTCATCACATGACTTCATATAAATCATACTATAAGTGAAATATATAAATCTTTGAATTGTCGAACATTTGGGAGTTCTTTTTATTCAAATATTAATGTATACAATAAGTAAGAAACAGGCACAGAAAGTATGGAATATGTAAAATGTAGTTATTGGGGAAAGTTTTATATCTAAGTTTCCATTTAATATATCTCATATTTTTATAGAAAATGGTTTTCTTCCACAAGGTATAGGCCTTTCGACCTGTTCTGTCATCGTAAACAGAGAAATAGTTACTGGAAAAAATATTTAAATATGGCGCCATTTTTGCATGTTAACAGTTTTTCTCCATAATGTATAAGGAACTTTTTTTTCCAAGCGGGAAATTTAATTGTAGTATCATAGTTGCAGTGAAAAATGAGGTTATAGCTGACAGCTGTTTTTAATTATTGGAATTATCATCATTAGATAGCCAAATCTTACTATCTAAAAAATATTTATTTTATCTTAAACTGTTGTGATTATGACAATTCATACTAGCATTAATCTTTTTATGCATAACTTAGTAATTATCTGAAGAGCAGTGTAAATGTGTCTAGTTAGCAAACATTAAATACATACTAAATATGTTAATTTTTTTGCTACTTACATAAATGAAATGACAAATACATGATTGAGTGAAAATATTTATTTCCAGTTATTGCAGAAACTCTTGTGTTTTACAAATTACTAATTATGCATGTGGTGCTAGGCGGAGGAATTGGAGGGTTATCTGCAGCTTATTATTTATTAAATTCAGGATTAAAAAATGTTACATTAATAGAAGCTTCCTCTCGTTTAGGAGGATGGATTAAAACAACAAAAACTTCTAAAGGTTACATCTTTGAACATGGACCTCGCACTGTGCGTCCGAGAGGTTTAGCAGGAGAAAATACATTACAACTTATTGAAGAACTAGGCCTGGATAACAAGGTGTTACCAATAAATTTTGAACATCCAGCAGCTAAAAACAGACTTATTTATGTGAATAAATCATTATATGCATTGCCATCAAATATAACATCATTCTTAACTCCACAGCCACCATTTTCCAAGCCATTAATATCTGCTTTGTTTCATGACTTAAAAGTGCCTAAGAAAACAGCGAAAGATGAGAGTATGTATGATTTTGTGGAAAGACGTCTGGGAAAGGAGATAGCTGAATATGCTGTGAGTCCATTAGTCTGTGGTGTTTGTGCAGGAGATGCTAAAGAAATTAGTGTGAAATTTCTAATGAAATCCTTGTTTGAAGCAGAGCAAGAACATGGATCAATCGTAAAAGGAATGTTAATGAATCTGATCAAAAGAAAAGCAGAAATCCAATAAAAGTTAAAAGTGAACTTTCAAAGAGGTCAAAGAAGGAAAAATGGAACGTTTGGTCTCTAGATGGAGGATTGGAATTACTGCCTGAAACACTAAAATGCAACATTGAGGAAAAAGGTGCCGATGTCTTGCTTAATTCACCATGTAAAGAAATTCTTTTCAAGTCTGGAAAAGCTGTTGTTAAACTTCAGGACGATAGTTTTGTGAGTGATAATGTTATTTGTTCTTTACCTGCAGCGCAGTTGGCACCACTTATATCTAAACAACATCCATTACTAAGCGAAGATTTAGCTGCTATTCCCTCCGTAACTGTTGGTGTTGTGAATCTGCAATATAAAGGCAGATTGTTAAACCAAGATGCTTTTGGGTTCCTCGTTCCTACATCACAAAAGCTTCCAATACTGGGAGTAATTTTTGACAGCTGTTGTTTTCCAAAGGATGACAATACTGTTTTGACAGTGATGATGGGTGGACGCTGGTTTGAACAATTATTTGGAAGAAATCCGTCTCCAGATAAACTGTTAAGTACAGCTGTACAACATGTTCGAACAATACTACATATTGCTAGCGTACCTGAAAATCACTGCGTGTCAATATTAAAGGACTGCATACCACAGTATGTCATTGGGCATCATGAACGAATTGAAAGAATTAAAGCATATATTAAAAGGCATAATCTGCCCTTGTCCCTTATCGGAGCATCATATGATGGTATTAGTGTTAACGATGTTATATTCTCGGCAAGAACCGCAGTGAATGATATAATTCAGAAAAGCAATCTTAATGACAGTGTAAAAAAATAATAGAAAGAATTTATAATATACCTTTAAAAGATGTTAAAAATGATTTAATTATAGTACCAGTGAAAAAAATAAT
The DNA here is from genome assembly GCA_030220185.1 of Diploptera punctata. Taxonomy (NCBI): domain Eukaryota; kingdom Metazoa; phylum Arthropoda; class Insecta; order Blattodea; family Blaberidae; genus Diploptera; species Diploptera punctata. Next base: position 527,363 of record JASPKZ010000446.1, on the reverse strand, counting down.
TATTGTAAATGACAAAGAAATTTATTTCATTCATACAATTATAAACAAATTAATTTATTACACACAAAATGTTAATTTGGCATGCCTGCATATTTAACTTCATCAAAAGCCTTCCTTGCTTTCTTCAATTCTTCATTCATTGTCAGAAGATCTTTAACCCTAGCATATTTCCGAGCATCCTTTCTTACAAGAAATACAATATCTTCAACTTGCACTCTTCCTGTTCGACCAATTTCCATTGCCTTGTGAGTCTATAACAAAAAACAAAACAAACAAAAAATCTAATATAATGCAGTTATCAAACATATAATTTATTTTCAGCAGTGCCACATGTGTTGAAGAATTCATTTTTTTTTATAGAAGATTAATCTATCATATTTGAAGAGAAAAATTATACGCTCAGATGGGACTCAAACCCAGGACCTTAGGCTTTCTAGACCAATGCTTTACGACTGAGCTATCTGGGTGAGTTCCAATCTAAACACAAATTTTTCTCTTGTATACGTTGTCAATTCCCAGGCACCAAATGCTATGAAACATTTGCTTCTATTACTTATTTTAGGGATTCACACTAGGTAGAATTTTTTATCACTCACCACATATTGTTCTTGTTTGACTATAAACTAGTTTCGGAACATAGTTTCTATTCCATCCTCAGTATCGTCATGACCGTTGTTCTGTCGGTCGTCTTGAATAGCTGTCCTTCGCTCCTTCCATTGGCAGGCTGAAAAACCTCGACCTGGTTTTGAGGTTTTTCAGTCTGCCAATGGAAGGAGCGAAGGACAGCTATTCAAGACCCGGTTTCGAGGTTTTTTAGCCTTCCAATGGAAGGAGCGAAGGACGGCTCTTCAAGACGACAGAACAACGGTTGTGACGATACTGAGGATGGATCAGAAACTATGTTCCAAAACTAGTTTATAGTCAAATAAGAAGAAAATATGAGGTGAGTGATAAAAAATTCTATCTAAATTTGCTTCTATCTTTGCATAACTTACTATTTACACTACCAGTACCTATTTTTGGTCATTGCATTACATGACATTCTATTTCATACTTTTACAGATTAATTTTTCTTAAATTACATTAGATTAGGTTTTAGATTTTTTAGGCCTAAAAATACTTTGTATTAAATTATACAAATATTGTTGTGTATGTTGGCAATATTGCGTGATTAAAAATTATATCAACTTTCATCTGCTGATGCATGCGCATGGTGTTTGCTTCAGATTTAGAAAAAAATTTCGCTACACTAGTTGGAAACTTTATCCTTGTTCATGCATCGTTTCTTAACAATTACCAAAATTATGACCGGATGTAAAAATAAGATCGGTAATTTACTAAAAGACATTTTTATGCGACATAACTAATAAACTAGGACTAATATAAGTAACGGGAAAAGTCAGTTATCTGGCAGACATGAATTCTTCTAAGTTCCACAGAATCGCATTGCGCATGCGGGAGTTGCTGTAATGGTTAATGTAGCCTCTGGTAGATGGCTCTGCATTCGGCGTTACCAACTTTGGGAATAAATTCCCAAATGCTAAAAAAAAATGGACGTAAACTAACTTGCCATTTCCTAACCAAAGAAAACAATTTACAAGCATATTATTTATTCCCAAATGCTAAAAAAAAATGGACATAAACCAACTTCCCATTTCCTAACCTAACAAAACAATTTACATGCATTTTATTCAGTTGATGTTGGCAACTTCTGGAGATTTTGTGTGGTTGATGGTGTCAACGCTGGAACAACATGGGAAAGTAGCAAGTAAGTAATGTATCCACGATCATGTTTTACATAAATATGTAAATATAAAAAGTTGTAAAGAAAGCTTGAGGATCGTTGCAAAATGTTTAAAACAGTACAAAACGTGTTATAAGTGTTTAGTGCATCAGTGGCATAAGAATGTAGAATTGTGACCGGCAAATTATGTACCTCGCCCTAAGTAACTTTTTTGTTATTTTTTTAGGTTAAGACTGATCAATATTACTACTGGTATTCTCGGTTACAGTATGTAAATTGGGGTTTGTATGCGAGACAAAAAAAAAATTGCATACTTTACTAGTGTAAACCATACTATGACAAACACAAAACTTCTCCTACAGTACAGTAATATATTTCTAGTTATATTTTGCCAAACAAATTGAAATTTATATCTAGATGACAGGAATTTTTAGAAAGATTTTAAGGTTAGGCCTACATTGTGATTTTTTAAAGTAATTTGTTTACCATTTCAGTGATGAATTCAATAACAAGGTCTTCCAGTAGGTCCACACTTTCTGTATAAGGATTTTGATCATCTCCAAATCCAAACATCATACATCTTAGTTCTTTTGAAAATAGTCGTTTGCGTCCTGAAAGGGTTGCTCCCAAAGGTGCTTCTATTTCCTCCTCTTCAAACTGTTAATAAAATTGAATTAGTGTACAAATTACATTTAAGTAATGTAATTTAAGATGGTATTTGTCATAACGTTTTGAGGTTATACAATAATAATATGAACATACATATTAAAATGTTTTATAGTGTTACCTGTTCAAAATTCTCTTCTGCCTGCGCCATTTACTCTAATAACGTTAATTCCTTTTAATTAACAAAAACTTTTCTTATGATCAAATATGCAAGAAACGAAAATAAAAACAAAAGTAATTATTCCAGATTGCAATGACAGCACGTTATGTTGGTAATTTTAGGAATGCGATAGTGGCAGTAATGTAAAAAAAAACTAGCAACATTTTTTTCCAAGTTTCACATTTAATTAGAATGTATAAAGTTTGACTGTAAAAAAATATTTGTCATTATTATTGTGAAGTTATTTTCGAATCTCAGAATACTAGTTGTTATAGAAAATAAAATTGTGCGAAAATATTATATGTGTAGTTCTATATTTTGTTAAATTCTAGCTAATGTTGGGTGCACTGTGTATTTCTTGAATAATAAGGGTGACCAATCTAAAATAATCAGAAGTAACTATATATGTTCCTTTGCCATAAATTATTTGAATAACTACAATATCACTAAATATAATCACAAATTTTAATACAGATAGAAGAATTTATTTCAGATATTCAGAGATCAAAGCAACACCAACTTGATTTGTGCTAACCCTCGCGGATTTTATTTTTACAGTCAGTTTTCGTGTCAGCCCTGTTACGATCATTTCAATCTGTCAGCGCGCAGTCTTGGCGTGAACTTCAAAAGCAGTGGACATGTGACCCGGTACGGGAGTGTGATGTGTTGTTTTTTGAGACGGAGAGGGTGCGTTATATTCCTTACGATGGGTTAAGATAACAAAAGTTTTCTATTGTTATATCTGTGTTGTGGGAATGAAGACGACTCGAAATGAGATCTTAGTAAGGTGCAACGATGCCATTTGTTCAACGTGTGGTAGAGCCTAAATACCTCAGCCGGCGAAGTTTGCATGGCGAAGATGGGCAACCGTTGGTTACCGACTATGAGCTTGAAGCCGTCACGAATAACACCTTATGTAGTGCTTTACGTCAGTTAGCATCGCTTATGCTTATAGCCAACGATATATTCGAAGATTTAGCGAAACAACTTCAAGATTTTTGTGAACGATCGGAAAAGCTGCAATCACGCGTCGAGGTCGTAGAAGGAAAAGTCGTAGCGTTTGATCCGAAGAAGGTGACAGTTCGTAAGTATTCAATTTTGATTAGAAATTTTAAGTTGGCGAGAGTGCCAAACAATAATAAACTTTGCTCGGTATTCCATCATCTTTACTTTGCTTTCTCACACTTTCTATATCATTTTTCAACATTCCTCTCGACTCTCTCCGACCATTTACCGTTTTGTGTATCTCTCTCTAGGTCTCTTCCATCCTGCTTTGAAATCTGAGGCCATCCTAGACAATCAGTTATCATAACGAACTGTTGCAAACATTGTTCTTCTAAAACGTCCTTATTGAAAATCCAGTTAACTTACTAGTCTAAAATAAAATTAAAAATAAGCTTTTAGTTTATTGTTGGACATGCCTAATCTTCATTTTAAACCCAAAACTTCTTTATTATTTTATTTGAAATTAAGTTTTATTTCATTTTTATTTATTTGATCTTGAAATTCGGATGATTACTTTTTGCGCGGTAATCCCAAAAGATTGAATGGCCTATATTGTTTTTGAGACTCGTACACATTTTATATTGATGTTGGAAAGTCGTGATGTTAAAGGAAAATAAAGGGCTACTTGACAAAGATCTAAGAAGCGGTATTTTTTTTTCTTATAACTTCCATTTTAGACATGTTACATATCTTCAAAACACTGCTGCATTAAAATTGGGAATGCAAACGCTCTTAATGATTTTCTGCCCTTTTTATAAGCTAAGTACAATAGCCTACAATATGTGTACTGCCATTTTATTTAGTGTGGATTGAGATTTTATTATTTTTAAGTGTTTATGCATAAATTATTTATCTTATATAATTATGTTACTTATTTAAGCATGTTTTATTAATTTTTAATGAAGCTGTGATTAATTAATAACTATTTATACAAGTATTCAAAAACAGATGTTTTATAAGGATATAAACAAGTTAGCACGCGGCCGTAGGGAGTGTTGTAAGACCTTCGAGTTATAGTAAAAATAATTTTGTAACGTGCTATCTGCAATATTTTATCTACATTTCCTATATTTAATGGAAATTCAGTCGGTCATAGCCTACTTTGTTCAGTGTAGTTTCCAAGGAAACGTAATGGGATCACAGTAAACTGCATTACAAAGCTGTGTTTTATGTATTCGCGTGTTTCGTGAGAACATTCATATAGTTTTTGTTGCTTGGTAACGATTAAATAATCTTGCTGTTTCGTAACAATAGTAAATAATACTCATTTAGCCGACAGTTGAGATTCGGATAAGTTAGAGATAGATAGATCATCGGTTGATTAATGTCTTTGACATCGTCCGATTCATGATAGCCAATTTTTGTCGGTCCATCCAATCTCCTGGTTGTAGATGTTTCTCCTTCATGTATAAACATATTCCCTGACTCGAGGAGGTTTTAGGTCTTCCTCTGCCTCGTCATCCCTCAGGTTTCCATTCCAAAACAGATTTTGTTAGCCGATTCTCATCCATTCGCTGGACATGCCGGTACCATCTTCTTAATTGCTGAGTTTTAATATAATCTAAAATAGTGTCTTCAATCTTAATTTTCTCCTTTATAACCGAGTTCCTAATTTTTTCTCTTCTTGAAATTCTTGCTGCCCTTCGTATAAAATCCATTTCCATTGCCAAAAGATACTTATTTGTTTTTATTGTTAATGACCAAAGTTCTGCTCCATAAGTAATGATGCTTTTAACAATTGTATGATATATTTTCATTTTATTTTTATTACTTATATTTTTATCCCACAATATTCCATTGAGGCAAGCAATTACAAATTTTCCTTTGTTATTTCTATTTCTTATTTCCTCTTCATAATTACCATTTTTATTTATTTTAATTCGTAAATATGTGATCTCACTACAAGATTTTATTGTTTCTCCAGTCTCCAAAATTAAATTTTGTTCTATTGACAATTTTTTTTTCATGTTCAAATTTAATCCCCATTTTTAATATTCTTCTATTAGTTTTCTAGTCATATATTCTAAATCTTCATAATCTTGTGCAATTAACAATTGATCATCTGCAAAGTTAGAGATACCTGTGTAATTTGCCAAACTGCTTGTTTGTCTCTGCACCGTATGTTAAACTGCAATTTATTGAAATGTTTTTACGGGATTCTATGCCAGGAGTCACTGTTCAAATAGAACAACAAACTTTTTCTTGTGGCGCGCTAGATTGCCCAACTAAACTAATCTGGTATACGTAAACATCCCCATTTTCTCATCCTAACTTGTCCTTTTTCTCACTCGCTAAATCAAATGAGTATGCCTATCATAAAATAGCCAATTTCACACACTCTATATTAGCTTGACCTGCATATCTATCTATGTAACGGAATCTTTCAACACGATTTTCACACACTTAAAAACATTGGATCGACTTGAAACTTTATATACTTGTAAAGGACCAATGGCAATGCAATAATTTCATAAATGATATATAATAGGTTGCGGACTTATCGACTTTTAGTCCATCGTTGTAAGGAATTAATGTTATATCCTCTTGTAGCTCAGTTGGTAGAGCGGTGGACTGTAGTGGTATATAATTTCAGTAATCCATAGGTCGCTGGTTCAAATCCGGCCCGGAGGATTTTTTTAGAAGAATATTACTTTTAGCTCATATTACAATAGTATCGAATTTAAATATATTTACATTTTTATCTTATTCTGTAAAATATTAATAACAATTTTGTAAACTTACCACATTGTAATTTATCCAAAAAATATGAGATGGATACGATTAACTCTAACTATTTATCTATGTTAAAATATTCAAAAATATTACAATAATGTTAGATAATAATAATTTAAAAATATATATATATATAATTATATTCGTGCGTAGACACTAAAAATATCGTAAGCAATTAAATGTTCGTGGGATTTCGGTTTATGACAATCAATTAAACTAAAAATTAAAAAATAAATAATAATAATAATACTTTATTTATTCTGGCAGAGTTAAGGCCATAAGGCCCTCTCTTCCACTCAACCAGCATAATAATAGTTTTTAAAAAACTAAAACAACACGCTTTATTAGAAAACCAAAATAAAAAAATGAAAAATAATTTTAATTTCTAACACGTTTGGGATAAAATTAAAGTAGTCAACAAAAAAAATCATCTCCAACACATGTAGAATAAAACTAGAGTTATCTACAGAAAAAATAATTTTACCATCAAAAGCGTGGGGTGCTTTTTATGGTTTTTTACGTTTTCTTCTTAGAGACTTTACATTTACCAATATCTGTTTATTCTCAAATATATAAGCTTTTGATGGTAAAATTATTTTTTTTGTAGATAACTCTAGTTTTATTCTAGATGTGTTGGAGATGATTTTTTTGTTGACCACTTTAATTATTCTATAATTCGCAAGTTTAAACTGAATTAGTGAAAAAATCATAAAAAATAAAAAGTGCAAAATTCTTCTATTAGAAGTCGCTATTTGATATTATGCAATTTTATATTTAGACTTGCAAGAAGAGAAAACATCATTAAAGTTTAACCCATTTTGAATTATTTGAAGCCAATAACTATAATGTTAAAATATATATGCAGTCAATATGCCCATTTCACCAATTAATGTTTTAAAATGGTCAACAAGTTTCTACAGCCAAGCTGTCATTCTCAAGACCAGATATTGACTGAAGTCAAAATTGATAATAAATAAATAAACAAATTCAGTTAAAAACAAACTACTGAATTTGTTTATTTATTTATTATCAATTTTGTCTTCAGTCAATATCTGGTCTTGAGAATGACAGCTTGGCTGTAGAAACTTGTTGACCATTTTAAAACATTAATTGGTGAAATGGGCATATTGACTGCATATATATTTTAATATTTTATCACCAAGAAGATCACTTGTGTATTAAATAAACTATAATGTTATTCGAAAATAAAGAATGTAGCAATCGTTAAAATTTTATAAAGTTCGGTGGGGAAAATAATAATGTAAATCACCATCCATTGTTATTTCTTGGTCCTATAAAATTTCGAAACTGGACAGTGTAAGTATCCATATTTTCATTTGAATTTCTAGTTTCTTTAGTGATATAATTGTATGAAAGACAGTTGGAAGTAGGCCTAAGTCGACGATAGGCGCTTGTCGTTATAATACCATCAAACTATCCTGATTGTGGAATTTAAAGGATTGGGACGTGAAGAAAGTAATAATCTTACATTCTTAGCCGACACCGCTGGAGAAGGAAGGAGCAATGATAGAGGGGCTGTATTTTAACTGAGGAATGCAGCGCTGAACGACCTTTCATGTTTAATTTATTTGAAGTAGGAAGTAGATTACACGGTGCTCTCAGTTGTTTGAACAGACCAAACTCTTGTTTTTTAACTATCTTTTAAAAAGTTTAATAATCCTAGAATTCCACTGGATTCTTCTCTCCGTGTTTTCTTTTTTGGAAAATCGAATATATTTATTTACTCTTGGTAATATTAATCATGGGGGCACGCCGTAGCGTAGTGGTTAACCCTTAAATTCGTAATGTATCCATTTGGATACATCAGTTTGTTTAATTAATTTAATATTACAAATAAATCAGAAGAAAACGAACAAAAATAAACCACTTAAATGTGTGTCAAATTGCACAATATACCTAATAATAACAGTTACATAAGATTTCGTTTTCACTGCGGTCCGCCACATTCAAATAACTGACAGAATAAATTTGTGTTTTGCCAATTTAAGGGTTAAGGCACTGCGCTACAAACCAGAAGGTCGAGGGTTCAAGTCCCGGTGGGGTCAAGATTTTTAAACTGACCCAAATCTTCTGGCGGCACTATGGCCCTGGGGTCGACTCAGCCTCTAACGGAAATGAGTACCAGACGCTTGTTCTGGGGGTAAAGGCGGCCGTCACGCAGGGCTGACAACCCGGCTGACATCAAGTGCCGATTGTCCAGAAAAAGTGGGAGCCTTAACCTCCTACTACCCGAAGGGCCTCTTGAGGCCTGTAGTGGGTTTACTTTACTTTAATATTAATCATATGAGTTTTACAAATACCATGGCACCGCTGTGGTATCGAGGTAGCATGCTGCCTTGTCACGCAGCGGGCCCGGGTTCGATCCCCGGTCGGGGCAGTTTTTCTGAGTGAGGTTTTTATCGGGGTTTTTCCTCACCTGTAAGAAATCTCAGGAAAACTTGAAGGCCCAAACGGTCCCCGAAATCATATGGCCATCATCATCATCCTTATCATTATCGTCATCATCCTTCACCGGTGTGGAAAGCAACGGGAAACTACCACACCTACAATTCCCTAGTAAAGCTGGAAAACATAGCATGAAAATGCTATGATTGCAGTGAAACACCTGCCCTCGGGCAGAATTACTATGGATGGATATTATATGGATGCGAAACATGGGAGGAAAGGAAATTACGAGTATTTGAGAATAAAAGTTCTTAGAATGGAGAAAGTCCCGCGCCGTAGCCGAGCGGTTAAGGTAAGAAGACTTGGCGCAGAGCTACGGGACTTGCGCTGGTTCGAGTCTCCATGGGGGAAGAAATTTTCTCATGGTATTTCGGCCAGTATGGGACCGGTGCCCACCCAGCATCGTGAGGCAATTGAGTAGCTACAATAAGTAGCGGCTCCAGGTTGAGGAACCAGCTACAACGGCTGGGGTACTCGACATGCTAACCACATGTCACCCCTACACTGGCTGTTGATCATCTACCTCTGTGATTGACACATGTGGATGTGAGGCCAGCAGCCGGATGGTAAAAAGGCAACGGCTGAAAAGTGGAAAGACCCTCAATCGGAAAAATGGAGAAAACTACATAATAGTGAACTACATGGTCTTTATAGGAAGTCAGATGTAATAAGAACAGTTAAGTCTCGTAGACTGCGATGGGCAGGACATGTGGCACGAATGAGGAATGAAGTACATGCGTGGAAGCTTCTTGTAGGAAAGCCAGAGGGAAAACACCCAGTTGGTAGACCAAGAATGAGGTGGGAGAATAACATTAACTATGATTTGATGGAAGTATATTATACAGGGAATGATTGGAAAACATTAGCTCACGATAGGGATGTTTGGAGAGCTTATGTCCGTGCGGCCATGAACCTACAGGTCCGATAGTGCCAGGGGGGTAGTTGGATTTAATTACCAAAACAAAGAACCAGCAAAATCTGACAGTAAATTTGACTAAGTATACACAATTATTGCATGACGTACTTGTTATTTATTAATTCTCATAGAGTTATGGACCCGTTTACTAGATTAACTGCCAGTGCTGTTTCTTAACACTAGTCTGACATACAAATGAACACAGTAGAATCATTTAAATACTTAGGTACCAAAGTAAATGCACATAATACATTACTTACTTACTCACTGGCACTATCGAACCCGTAGGTTCATGGCCGCGCGGACATAAGCTCTCCATACATCCCTATCCTGAGCTAATGCTTTCCAATCATTCCCTGTATAATCTACATCTCTCAAATCAGAGTTAATGCTATTCTCCCACCTCATTCTTGGTCTACGAACTGGGCGTTTTCCCTCTGGCTTTCCTACAAGAAGCTTCCATGCAAGTCTTTCATTCCCCATACGTGCAACATGTCCTGCCCATCGCAGTCTACGTGACTTAACTGTTCTTATTATATCTGGCTTCCTATAAAGACCATGTAGTTCATTGTTATGTAGTCTTCTCCATTCACCTGTTCGTTCATCTCTCTTTGATCCAAAAATTGTCCTAAGTACTTTATTCTCAAATACTTGTAATCTCCTTTCCTCCCTTAAAGTAAGAGTCCATGTTTCGCACCCATATAATATAACTGGTAGAATAATATTTTTATATATTTTCAGTTTAACGTTTTTTTGAAAGGGGTTGGGACATCAAGAGTCTCTGCAATGCATAATAGCACGCATTTCCAGAATTGAGCCTATGTTTAATTTATTTGTGCATCTCATTCCTATTTGTGATTATTGTTCCTAGGTATTTGAATTCAGCCACTTCCTCAAAATTTCCCTCATTTGTCATTAGCTGTCCATTTCCATTATATAATGTATTTCTACGTGTGACCATGTATTTAGTTCTATTCATATTAGAAGAGGAAATTAAAGAAAGATTGGTAAATGGGAATAAAGCTTATTTTGCAAATAGTACCTTATTTAAAAGCAAATTAATATAAAAAACTGCAAAAATAAGGTTATACAAAACACTCATTAGACCAGTACTTACATATGCATGTGAAATTTGGGTCCTAAAAGAAACAATAAAACAGAAGTTACTAATTTTTTAAAGAAACATTTTAAACCAATACTGGACTACATCTCCAGATATCAGCTAAACTGGAAGGGACATGTCTCAAGAATGGCTAGATCTAGCATCCCCAAGGCAATAATGAACTACTGTCCAAATGGGAAACGGTCACTTGGTCGACCTATGAAAATATGGCATGAAAACCACTTTCTCAGGCCGTAACAGTTCTTCTAGGACTAATACCTGGCAGGATGATGATGATGTTTTAAGATATTTGGACCAAATAGAGGAACTGATAACTGTTGGAGAATCAAAACAAATAACGAACTGAACAAATTAATCATCATCATCAATGGCAGGCATGGATTAAGCCAATTGGCCTGTTCCGCTTCAGGAAAGAAATTGATCCCTCCATCTCTTCTTAGGTCTTCCTGGGTCTCTTCGCCCTGTGGGTCTGTAGTTCAATAGCTGCAGAGGTAGTCTATTGTTTGGCATCCTCAGAAGGTGTTCACGCCAATTATTTTGATATTTTTGAATGATTTCAGTTATTGCTGGTGTGTTGAGAGCTTCATTACGCATGTGGTCATAAAGCGTATAACCCGCTAAAGGTCTTAATAACTTCATTTCTGCAGCTACTATCCTATTTAATTTACCTGTAGTAAGAGTCCAGGTTTCAGAACCATAAAGTAGAGTTGGAACAAATTAATCAAAAATCAGAATATAGTAAACCACATAAGATCTCTCAGAATTGGTTGGCTTGGACATTTGATAAGAATGGATGATCAGAGACTGGTCAAAAAACTGTACAAATTGAAACCTATAGGAGGCAGAGCTGTAGGAAGACCGAAGATCAGATGGGATGACGACACAATGAACGATCTAAGGAAAATGAAAATAAACTAATTTGAATATGGCAAGAGACAGATTGGCATGGAGGAGGATTGTTGAGAAGACCAAAACTTTTCAGTTTTGAAGTTGTCGTGCCTTAAGATGATGATGAGTCTGACATTGCGTAACCTCTACTTGCCCTAACGGTGCGCTGTAGGAATTGCAGATTCTGAATATTGTCAATAGGGTTAAAGTGTACTTGTTCTATATGTGACCTCTATTACCATAACATGTTAAAGTTCCGACCTCTTTAACTCTCGACTTCAGCGAAAACATTTTGTATCTTAAGTTATTTATTCATTCACTAACTGCTTTGTTATTATAGCTTACTGACTGAAATCATAACACAGTTACATTTTTTTCAACTCTTAAACACTCCATGGCGCGACAGGCCATACATTTCTCGGCTTCTGGTCTCATATAGGCCCTATATATTTTATTTATATACAGAATTTTAATGTTTACACATGTTTCTGTGCCTAAAGTTTTATTTTTCTTCTCCACTCGTCTCTCTCCATCCAATCCATGTCCTCCATCCTCTTGCTCTCATTCCAGCTCATATTTCCTCATCGAGGTCTTCCTCTCCTCCTTCTTCCATGTGGGCACCATTCCAATGTTTTCCTGGGTAATCTTTCTTCTTGCATTCGTCGTACGTGCCCATACCAATTTAATTGCTTATACCGTATATAATCTACTATTGAATAACCAATATTCATTTTTTTCTCTTATGACAGTATTTCTTATTTTGTCTAATTTTGAACATCTTGCTGCTCTCCTCAAGAAATCTATCCATTTCCATCGACATAAGTTTTTGCTGTAAGTTCCGCATATATATTAGCTCTGAAAGGAATATGTGCAATAAGAACAAAAATAATGATAATGTAATTATAGACCAAGTTCAGAATTTTAATTATTTGGGATGTCATTTAGGTAATGACAGAAATTTAGATAAACACACTAAAATACAACGATTCAATTATCTTTGTGGCACAATTAAACGCACTTTATTGAATAAGACTAGAAAAGAAACTATTTTGAAGTTTTACAAAGTATTGGCAGTTCCATCTCTTATCTATGGATGTGAAACCTGGACATTAACAAAGGCAGATAGTAAACAAATAGAGGCTGCTGAAATGAAGATGTTGAGAGCAATAGCAGGATACCAAAGGACCGATAAAAAGAAAAACGAAGATATAAGAACAGAACTTAATATATTTAATCTCTGTGAAAGAATAAAATATTATCAAAATGCTTATCTTCAGCACGTATTACGAATGAATGAACAGCGCATACCAAGAAGAATGTATAATTATAAACCAAAAGGGAGAAGAATGTTGGGAAGACCATTGAAGAGATGGAAGGACCAATTCGTCCTATAATGAGATCGGAACAGGCCATTGGGCTTAATCCTTGTTGTTGATGATGGTATATATATATATATATATATGGACGTTGATACAGCCAGTTTAGGGGTGACACGTGATCAGCATATTGGGTTCTCCAGCCATTGAAGCTAATTTTCTCAACCTGGAGCTATTATTTATTCCAATTAACCAAATTCTTCGAGGTTCAGTGTGGGCATCATTCCCATACTGGCCAAAATTCCATACGAAAATTTCATCCCCCGTGGGTACTGGAACCAAATTATACCTCGGATTACTTACTTTATTTATGCAACACAAGTTATTTTATTTTTATCGTACGTAAATTTTAATGACATTGTATTTAATTGATATTTTTAATCCCATATCACAAAAATAGTCTAAAACTGTTAAGAACATAGGGATCTAATATTAATGAGACCAATTTTATATTTAGATTATAATATTGTACTACAATTGATCTACGAAGAGCTATTTTTAATTTGGAAAAAATAAGTACCAATTACAATTTAAAAATTTCAAAGAATAAAACTAAAATTTTAGCATTTAAAGGACATGATACCTTAAGAGCAAAAATAGTAATTGATAATACAGTTTTAGAGCAGGTGAACAGTTTTAAATATCTAGGTTTCAATTTATCATATGTTAAAATTGAAGATGTTAATGACAAAATAAATTTAATCTAATATGTGGCACTATTAAAAGAACCCTTAAAAACACAAGAAAAGAAATAAAAATTAAATTTTATAAAGTAATGGCTGTTCCTGTATTGATGTATGGGTCAGAATGTTGGACGATCACTAAAAGACAAAAACAGAGATTGGAAGAAACTGAGATGAGATTTTTAAGAAATATAGCAGGATATACTCAGCTGGATAAGAAAAGAAATGAAAATATAAGAAAGGAACTAAATATTTTCAAACTTACAGACCGAATAATTAAATATAGGAATGCCTGGAAAGAACATGTTGATAGAATGCCAGAACAAAGATTTCCAAAATTATTGCTAAATTATAAACCGCACGAAAGGAGAAATATTAGACGCCCACACAGAAGATTTTTTTTGTAAGCCTATGTTTTCCCTTTACAGAGATTTAGGCGCTCTCCCCCTACAGGGAAGAATTTGAACCATACTAATTTAGTTACACTTGTTTTCGTATAGATGTCATTTTGAGTGGTCCGTGGTCAGCGTTCCGCCTCATACTGACATCTAGGAAACCAAGACAGTACTAGGAAGGGAAAATTCGGTAAATTTTGCTTAGAGGCCTTTTCATTCAGGCTTAAGGATTTTTTACGAGCCTGAAAATCTTCAGACTCGGGACCAACGGCTTAAAGTCCCTCCCGGAGACTTCCTCCTTGGATTTTTCCGTCCTAAAAAATCCATCGACCCCGGCCGGGTTAGAACCCGCGACCATCGGGACCAGAGGCAAGGAGCATAACCACTAGCCCACCGCGGCCGACCCACACAGAAGATGGTCTGAACAGTTTTAACAATTCTAGCTTTTATGAAACCGGAACGAGCCAACAGACTTAATCTCTGGATGATGATGATGATGATGAAAATTGTACTAATATTTTTATAACATATTTGGTTTTAATCTATTAACATGTATTGTTACATAAAATATTAGAATGAAGATTAAAATAATGCAATTAATTAATTTAAACATAGTTTGGGATTGTAGTTAGAAATTTAAAAACGAAGGCCAATGGCAAGATGCCATGGGATTTTTCTCTTGATATTATAGCGTATTTTGTATGTGAAAACCTTGGTAAAACCTACACACATTTTGGGTGTGTTGAACATATGCTCTCTGGTTATATTCCTCGCAGGTTAAGCATTTTACTAAATGCATCGGATCACGTGAAGGAAACTATAAACGTGTATGGGATGCAGAACTTTCGTGGTGACGTCATTTAACAAACCCATTTCCTTTGTACGGGTAAAATGTCCAATAAACTGACATCCAACATGCAGACCTCCGGATACTTTTTTATAACCCAAGTTTATTTAATGTAGATACTTTATAGTCATTTCATACCACTTAAAACATTTTTAGTTGGTTCTTCTTCTTCTTTCAAGTGATAGACCTAGTAGTCTGTTACGGTCTCAATCCAACGTTTGAAGGGTCTGCCCAAAGATCTCTTGCCTGGTGGCTGGTATTACCCGTTTAAGGAGTAAGCGCAGTTGTTGACGGAGGGCACTGCAGTCGTGTTTATGCAGGAATAGAACACGTGACGCTGCTATCTATGAGTGCAGAGGGGAATGGGACGTGGGACGCTGACAGTGAACACTGCCTTAGATAACGTCACGTGTAGCAACAAAGAGAGCTTCGCAATTCTTCCGCCTGCAGAGATATTTTGAACGACTAATAATTTAAGATTTGACGTGGTATTCTTGTTCTGCTCATTTCTCTTACGTGAGATTTCCAGTTGTTTCTGTATTTTTGTACATATTCCATGACTGATTCTGTGTGTAATTCTTTGAGAATCTCAGAATTACTTGTATGATCTGTTTTTGAGTAACCTGCAGTACGTCTCATAAATTTCATTTCTGCCGCAGTTAGTCTTTGTTCATCTACACTGCGAATTGTCCAGGCCTCACTGCCGTAACATAATATGGGTCTGGCCAGTGTTTTATAAATTCTAGTTTTACTTAGTTAATATACTTATTATTCAGTATTTTCAT
Source organism: Diploptera punctata (assembly GCA_030220185.1). Classification (NCBI taxonomy): domain Eukaryota; kingdom Metazoa; phylum Arthropoda; class Insecta; order Blattodea; family Blaberidae; genus Diploptera; species Diploptera punctata. The sequence goes on along the minus strand of JASPKZ010000446.1, from coordinate 511,576 downwards.
TAATGAGATCAAGGTCACTGTTTTGCTGCCATATTGAATCCAGTGATAAGTTATAATATATGGTATGAGGATAAGTTGGAAGTTCAAATTAGCGTTATATAGTCAAGACACATATACGAGGCGTGTTTTTAAAGTAAGTTCCGAAAGGCTGTAGTAATTAAACGGGAAGATATTTACAAACCATTTTTTGTTGCATTTTATTCCCCATAGTTCAATCACTTTTGTTCATAATCTCCACCATTATTGAGACGTTTATCAAATCGGGGCACAAATTGTTCTATCCCTCATTGTAGAATCCTCCGCCTGCGATACGAACCACTGCCGCACTGCTGTTTTCACTTCATCGTCGCCATCAAAACGTTAGCCACCGAGGAACGTCTTGAGGTGCAGGAAAAATCTTTTCATGTCAATGCTCTTTCCAAGTGAGCTACCTAGGCCTCCTTAAAAATATACGTCTAGACTGGGGCTTAGATAGCTCACATGGAAAGAGCATTGACATAGAGAGTCTTAGGTCCTGGGTTCAAACCCAAGTGTAGGCGTATATTTTTCTTTTCAAATATAACCCGGTAACTATATTTAAATAGTGATTTTTAGTAAACAGCTTAATTTGATTCATTAAAAAGTTCCGTTACATAGATACAAAGACACTTTTTTTATTTTCTCACGATCCTGGCCAGGATTTTAGAAAATAAATATGAAATTATTGTATTGTCACGGGTCCCTTACAAGTATACAATGTTTCTAAGTGGGTGAAAATCGTGTTTAAAGATTCCGTTACATAGATACAAAGACACTTTTTTTATTTTCTGATGATTCTGGCCAGGATTTTAGAAAAAAAATGAAATTATTGTATTGTCACGGGTCCTTTACAAGTATACAAAGTTTCAAGTCGATCCAATAATTTTAAGTGGGTGAAAATCGCGTTGAAAGATTCCGTTACATAAATAGATAGATACAGGTCAAGCTAATATAAAGCGTGTAAAATAACAGGTTTTTGAATCAAGCATTCAGTTCTCTTATTTAATTAAAAACTTAATTTGAGGTATTTTATGAAGAATACGTGTCATGTGCTTGATATGGTTATGGTGTTCTATTTCACATGCTGTCAGCAAAGTAACCCTAGACAAACGCAGTGAAATTAATAGTTTCTCCCGGCTAAGTCGTTACCGCTGAGCTATTAGCCTTGCTTGGCAATTACGTGAAAATAGCACTCAGTAAAATTTCCCTCAATGTTTCCTGTGCTGATTCATGTTCTGCTTTAGCGAGAGAGAAACTTGCTTCATTAGCGATACGTAACGAGTAGACCAAGGTTATGCACTACCTGACGTCCAAAGATATTGGAAGACCCTTCAGACTTCCATTTCCATTTTCTATATTATAAATTTGTAAATTCAAGATTAAAAGTGTATAAAACACTGGCTCTTCCAACTCTTTTGTATGGTAGCGAAGTATGGACGTTGAAACAGAAGGATATACAGAGACTTAGATCTGCTGAAATGAGATACCTTCGGAGGACTGCAGGATACACACTATTAGATCACGAAAGAAATGAAAACATCTTAGAAGAATTACACATGGAACCTTTAGAAAACATTTCTACATCATTTAGGAAAAACCGGGTAAGTCTTCAAAGTGATTTTTTACAGTAGAGCAAAAACTAGTTCAATGACTTACATCCAAGAGTGCATACATCGAAAATTCAATGCTTAATAACACCGTCAATATTCGCTTGACGACTTACCCGTTTTTACCGAACGTGAATCGGACCAAAAGCTATCGGGAAATGTTAATAACTCATTTTCGACCAAAAGTTGACTTACCCGGTTTTTCCTAACTGATGTAGATTTGTGATTATAAGTCAAGATGGATGCAACATGTTCATCGAATGGAAGATCACAGGATACCCAAACAAATGTTAAGATATCAACCTACAGGAAGAAGAAGAAGACCAGGACGTCCACTCAAAAAACTTCTGGGTGGTGTTTCTCTTGAGGCCGAAACAGGTCAACAAATGGCCTAAATTCATGAATGTACTGTGATGATGATACATTTGTAAACTTATGGCATATCACTGTGTTTTAATCACAAATAGGAATGAGATGCACAAACAAATTAAACATAGGCTCAATTCTGGAAATGCGTGCTATTATGCATTACAGAGACTTTTGATGTCCCAACTCCTTAAAAAAAAACGTTAAATTCAAAATATATAAAACTATTATTCTACCAGTTATATTATGTGGATGCGAAACATAGACTCTTACTTTAAGGGAAGGAAGAAGATTACAAATATATGAGAATAAAGTTCTTAGGAAAAGTTTTGGGCCAAAAATAGATGAACAGACAGATGAACGGAGAAAACTACATAACAGTGAAGTACATGATCTTTATAGGAAGCCAGATATAATAACAGTTAAGTCTCGTAGACTGCGATGGACAGGAATGCGAATGGGGAATGAAAGACGTGCATGGAAGCTTCTTGTAGGAAAACCAGAGGGACAACGCCCAGTTGGTAGACCAAGAATGAGGTGGGAGAATAACATTAACTATGATTTGAGGGAGGTGGATTATACAGGGAATGATTGGAAAACATTAGCTCAGGATAGGGATGTATTGTGAGCTTATGTCCGCGCGGCCATGAACCTACGGGTTCGATAGTTCCAGTTATTTAACGTGTGTTAGGAGAGGAAATGAGGTCTCTACTTTATTCCAACGTCTTGTGTTTGTCATAATCACATAGTGGTGGGCGCCAGTTCAACATTATCCCCGTGCCTTGAGCAGCTGATCGGAAGTGACGAAGAGGGGTAGAATCCCTCTTTTTAAGGCTCTTAGAAATTGCTACCAGCATGTGGAGAGGGGTTGGGAAAGGTAGATGCCCCCTATAGTTAAGTTTAACCGTCGTCAGGAAACGGTTAGTTCGTACAATACATTACTGAAAATGTTATGTAAACCATGTAACGTTGTCTTCGAAAACTTTCAACACAACTTATTTGATACCATCATTATTCCTAATGTCAAATTAGTTTCTAATGAAGGCAAAATGTGATTGTACACTGCTTTAAGCAGACCTAATTATTTTTTTTCTGACCAGCCTCATGGGCTAGTGGTCAGCGTCCCTGTCTACTGTACATGTGGTCCCGGATTCGATTCCCGGTCAAACCATAGGATTTTTTCCTTAAAGGGTCTGGAATTTAGTTGTTTAGAACTCTCCTGACGCTTCATTATCATTTATCACCCATTATATTATCATAAGTAATGCCACTCTTGATTTCCAAATTCTCTAGATAAATTCACTCCTCACTTCGTGAGTCGTGAATTTATCTTGACTATTTAACTCATGCCCCAAATGGGAGTCAATGACCAATCACGTTTCAATGATTTCTGTTTTACAACCAATCAGAGTCGTGTTTCACCAAATATTTATCAGTGTTATAATTACCATATTAAAGAAAGCTCCTCCTTACAATATTGCGTTCCTTTGGCAATAAATAGTATGATCTGGTTGCAGTGATAAACAAAAGAAGCGGTAGAAGCGTACCTATTGTTTCTCATTTGTTTTCAAACATCGCCGTTTACATTAAATATATAAATATTTTAAAATAACTATCGTTAAATAATGATTTGTGAGTAAACAGCTTAATTTTATTCGTTAAATAGTCCTAACAAATGCCACTCTTGATTTCCAAATTCTCTAGATAAATTCACTCCTCACTTCGTGAGTCGTGAATTTATCGATAATTTGGAAATCACTCGTGGCATTACTTATGACTATTTAACTCATGCCCCAAATGGGAGTCAATGACCAATCACGTTTCAATGATTTCTGTTTTACAACCAATCAGAGTCGTGTTTCACGAAATATTTATCAGTGTTATAATTACCATATTAAAGAAAGCTCCTCCTTTTTAATATTCTGAACAGGTCTGACCATTATTTTGCAGTGACTGACCCCGTGAGAAATACGGCTACCAGATTGTATATATAGTGCATGAATGTCAACACATACCGCATGCGGGAGTTAATATTAAAACATTTCTAGCAATTTATTATACCACCAAAAAAAGAAACCACTGTTTGCACTTTCTTAAATGTATTTTTTCCCCAGGTAACAATCCAGAAAAATATAATTGTCATATTTACATCATACGACATCAGAAATGAATTAATATACAGTTTGATGTGTTTCATTTTTTCTCCACTAGAGAGCATTCTTACAATATTGCGTTCCTTTGGCAATAAATAGTATGATTTGGTTGCAGTGATAAACAAAAGAAGCAGATGAATCGTGCCTATCGTTTCTCATTTGTTTTCAAATATTGCCGTTTACATTAAATATATAAATATTTTAAAATAACTATAGTTAAATAATGATTTGTGTGAGTAAACAGCTTAATTTTATTCGTTAAATAGTCCTAACAAATGTCACTCTTGATTTCCAAATTCTCTAGATAAATTCATCCCTCACTTCGTGAGTCGTGAATTTATCGATAATTTGGAAATACTCGTGGCATTACTTATGATAATTTGGAAATCAAGAGTAGCATTTGTTCGAACTATTTAACGAATAAAATTAAGCTGTTTACTCACAAATCATTATTTAACTATAGTTATTTAAAAAAATAGTTTTATTTAATGTAAACGGCGATGTTTGAAAACAAATGAGAAACGATTGTTACGCTTGTTCATCACTGCAACCAGATCATATTATTTATTGCCAAAGGATCGCAATGTTGTAAGAATGCACCCTAGTGGAGAAATTTATAACCAACATTATAGGTATTAATTAATTTCGGATGTCCTATGATATAAATATGTCAATTATATTTTTCTGCAACGTCATTTCCTGGAAAATAATTCGTTTAAGAAAGTGCAAACATTGGTTCCTCTTTTTGGTGCTATCATCAATTGCTACAAATATTTTTATGTTATCTCCCGCATGTGCTAATATGCTGACATTCATGCACGATATATACAATCTGGTAGCCGTATTTCTTACAGAGTCAGTCACTGCAAAATAATGCTATTACCTCTTCGTAATGTTAAAAAGGAGCAGCTTTCTTTAATATGATAGATTCGAGGCGAAATACGACTTTGATTGGTTGTAAATAAAAAATCATTGAAATGTGATTGGTCATTGACTCCCATTTGGGGCATGAGTTAAAGAGTCGGGGTAACGTAACTCTACCTTCCAGGTGCCCCAACCTTATAAATGGATTACAATTCTGCCAATGCTAGGGGACAAAGCCAGAAATGTCATAAAAGACAACCTGGTGGCATAAAAAAAAACGTTTTTTTTCTTACCGAGCCAATTGACTCAAGCGATAACGTTTGGGAATCGTATTGGGTTCAAATTCCGGTTCCGACCAAACTGACAGGATTTTTCCTGGTTTTCTTCAATGTTGCTGGATTAATTTTTAGTTACTACAACCCATTTCATCATATTAACCATTTCATATCATTAAATATACATAAAAATACAAAGAAATGAAATAAATAGACGCTATATGATCTACATGTTAAAGGCCGACTTGAATTAAAAAGGAAAACAAGTTCCTTTCTCTAAATATTGTGTATTCGCTTTACTGAGGTGGGAGAATAACATTAACTATGATTTGAGGGAAGTAGATTATACAAGGAATGATTGGAAAGCATTAGCTCAGGATAAGGATGTATGGAGAGCTTATGTCTGCGCGGCCATGACCCTACGGGTTCGATAGTACCATTGAGTAAGTATTATTATTATTATTATTATTATTACTTACTTACTTACTTACTTAGTTACTTACTTACTCACTGGCACTATCGAACCCGTAGGTTCATGGCCGCGCGGACATAAGCTCTCCATACATCCCTATCCTGAGCTAATGATTTCCAATCATTCCCTGTATAATCTACTTCCCTCAAATCATAGTTAATGTTGTTCTCCCGCCTCATTCTTGGTCTACCAACGTTTTCCTTCTGGCCTCCGGAAAATTTTACCCCAGATGAACCCATGTCCGCATTTCTTGACGGTTGTATTTTTACGGTGAAAGATCGTCACTCTTTCGCCCAAGGTACTTTTTTCGTCTGGCTTATCACCTTCGACCAGTCCGGCATGGGTAACCCTATCGGCAGCAATGCTACCGCCGGCATAGATCTCAGGATCATTTAAGCACGCAAGCCACTTCACCACGACAAGGTAAAGATACCATGCAGGGATTATTATTATTATTATTATTATTATTATTATTATTATTATTATTATTATTATTATTATTATTATTATTATTATTATTATTATTATTATTATTATTATTATTATTATTATTGGAAAATTACGAAATTACCGAAACGAATGGTTGAATACACATTGTAAGAATGACTAGAGACATATTGTCTAATTTTATATTAAAATACCGCCCAGTTTGGAAACAAGCCAACATCAACTTTTGTAAGATTCATGATGTGTTCCGTTGAGGTATTATTCAAAATTAAGGTATAAAATTATGGAATATTCACTTTAAAAAAAGTAAAGTGATCCCACAGCAGACCCGGAGGCCCTTGGGGTAGTAGAAGGGTAAGGCTCCCACTTTTTCTAGACAATCGGCACTTGATGTCAGCCCTGCGTGACGGCCACCTTTACCCCCAGAACAAGCGTCTGGTACTCATTTCCGTTAGAGGCTAAGTCAACCCCAGGGCCATAGTGCCGCCGGAGGGTTTGGGTCAGTTTAAAAATCCTGACCCCAACGGGACTTGAACCCTCGACCCTCCGGCTTGTAGTGCAGTGCCTTAACCACTACGCTACGGCGTGCCCCCTAATATTAACTTAATGTTCCATAATTTTATACTTTAAGCCAACATCGATCTGTTATAAGTGTTCTGGATGGATAATGAGACCGGAACATCCTACTAGGCCTTTATACTTGTTGGTTATTATCATCATCATCATCATCATCATCATCATAGTACATTCACGAATTTAGGCCATTTGTTGACCTGTTTCGGCCTCAAGAGAAACACCATCCAAAAGTCTTTTGAGTGGACGTCCTGGTCTTCTTCTTCCTGCAGGTTGATATCTTAACATTAGTTTGGGTATTCTGTGATCTTCCATTCGATGAACATGTTGTATCCATCTTGACTTATAATCAGAAATTTTGTTTTCTAAAGATTCCATGTGTAATTCTTCTAAGATGTCTTCATTTTTTTGTGATCTAGTATTGTGTATCCTGCAGTCCTCCGAAGATATCTCATTTCAGCAGATCTAAGTCTGTGTATATCCTTCTGTTTCAACGTCCATACTTCGCTACCATACAAAAGAGTTGGAAGAGCCAGTGTTTTATACACTTTCAGTCTTGAATGCTTTTGGACTAACTGTGGCTTGAAGATAGAATTTATTAACCCTAAAATTCTTAAAAATTTAGATATTTTTGCATTTACATCCTTTTCTTCTTCATATGAGATATTGCATCCTAGATATGTAAAATTATTCACCTGCTCCAAAATTTTATTGTCCAGTACAATTTTACTTCTGACAGGATCTACACCTTGAAATGCCATAATTTTTGTTTTTTTCTGTAGATATATTTAATCCATATTCTTCTGTAATTTCTCGTGGCACAACCTGTTTTCACAAACCAGGCTCTGAGGACCGAGTCACGGCGGTATAACCGTTCCATCAGATACTGAGTAAATGCGGTATCCTAATGTCTGTCCAGAGACTAAAAGGTAGCAGCCCTACCACTGGACTACTTAGCGTCGGGCCAGTAACCTGTCCTAAGGAACTTCAAAACTACTTTCAAGTCTCAACACGAAAAAAGCCAGAAGGAATTGTTGGTTATTATTACTATTATTATTTTTGTTGTTGTTGTTATTTGTAGAGATATTTGATTTGTAACCCATTTCAATGTATGACCTAGTTTCACATCTGGATGAAATAAACGGTCATGTGAGAAAATAGTGCGCTTAATTATAATAGTGTATTGCATTAATATACATATTTATTGCTTTTAGTCCGAGTACCGTGTAGATAGGATTGGAGTTTAGCATTTCTACTGTTTGTATAAAAGTATTGTACGTTGCTTGCACAAATGTTATCACCCGGTGTTACGTAGCTCCATATGTTACCGGTAGCGCATTCTAACGGCAGGAAATTGCGCAGGTGCTCAATAACGAAACAGTTCCCAAGACGTTATCTCATCCTGTTTTAATTGCGTGGTTACTTAACTTCAAAATGCATTATTGGCTTCATTAACAACCTTTAATGCAATCAATTAAAATTACAACTTACGTATATTCTTCTTCTTCTTATTCTTCCTTTCCGATCTCAAGTCCATCGTTTCCTTGGCCGTCCCAAAGATCTTTTTCCATGTGGTTTGTACGTGTTGACCTTTTTGGGTAATCTTGTATTGTCCATTCTGTCTAAATGTTCTTTCCATTGGTATTTGTGCTCTTCTACTTTATCGAGTACTGAAAATATCTCCAGTTCATTTCTTATTGATTCATTGTGTAATCTGTCCATGCGTGTACATCCTTTTACGGATCTTAAACATTTCATTTCAGTGGCTTGAATGTGTGCGATATCTTTTTTTGTAAGTACCCAAGATTCAGATCCATATAAAAGAACAGGAACAGTCATTATTTTATAAAACCTGAGCTGAGTTTCTCTTCGTGTCTTTCGGAGGGCTATTTGTGGTACAATAAATAGAACATTGGATAATAAAGCCCATAAACAAAGAAAATTAAAATTTTATAAAACAATGGCTGTCCCTGTCCTTTTGTATGGGAGTGAATCTTGGATTACCACTACCAAACAAGAAAGTAAAATCCAAGCAGCCGAGATGAAATTTTTAAGAAGAGTAAAAGGCTGCACTAGAATGGATCAGATAAGAAACGAGGATATCCGTGAAGAACTGCAGATCTACTCCATAAAAGAAAAGATATTTAACAACAAGATACAGTGGAAAGAACATGTAGAAAGAATGGAAGAAAGTAGATTACCAAATAAAATCTTTCATTATTTTTCCAAGAGGAAGAAGAGATGCCGGACGTCCTCGGAAGAGATGGTCTTGGATCTATTAGTGAAGACGGAACAGGCAACTCTTGCCTAAACCAGGAAGTGAAGAAGAAGAAGAAGAAGTCTTTCGGAGGGTTCTTCTTATGGTGCCACACATCATTTGATATCGGTTTAATTTATTGTGTATATCCCAATCGTAGCTGTATGTTATATCTGAACAAAGATAGTTAAAGTGTGCTATTTTAGTTTTTGAAGTTGAGACTTTGAGATTATAATAGAGTCCTAATTGAAAGGCTAGACGATTTGGAATAACGGATACGATTAATATTGCAACTTAGATAAATTCAAATTTAAATTGTACCCAGTCAAACGTAAACTAATTTTTTATACATAGAACAAGTGACACAGAAAAAAAACTGAACACTGTGTTTTTTAATACCTCATAATATTCTTGTTAGAGTAGTTTCTCCTACAACTGAATGGTATTAATAAGCTGTTAGTTTATGCTGATGATGTAGTACTATTGGCTGATAGCGAGGAGATACTAAAGGACAACACGCACACACTATTGAGTAACACTAAGAAATTGGGACTGGAAGTAAATATCAATAAAACTAAATATATGGCCACACGCAGAAATACATTATATAATGGAAATAGACAGCTAATGACCAATGAGGGACATTTTAAGAGAGTGGCTGAATTCAAATACCTAGGAACAATAATCATAAATAAGAATGAGATGCACAAAGAAATTAAACATAGGCTCAATTCTGGAAATGCGTGCTATTATGCATTGCAGAGACTTTTGGCTTCCGAACTCTTTTCAAAAAATGTTAAACTGAAAATATATATAAGACTATTATTCTACCAGTTATATTACATGGGTGCGAAACATGGACTCTTACTTTAAGGGAGGAAAGGAGATTACGAGTATTTGAGAATAAAGTTCTTAGGGAAATTTTTGGACCAAAGAGGGATTAACAGACAGAAGAAGACTGCAAAACAGTGAATTACATGGTATTTATAGGAAGCCAGATATAATGAGAACAGTTAAGTCTCGTAGACTGCGATGAGCAGGACATGTGGCACGAATGGGGAATGAAAGACGTGAATGGAAGCTTCTTGTAGGAAAACCAGAGGGAAAACGCCCAGTTGGTAGACCAAGAATGAGGTGGGAGAATAACATTAACTATGATTTGAGGGAAGTAGATTATACAGGGGATGTTTAGAATACATTGGAGGAAAAAATAAAGCCAAACGAGAACAAAATATTAGATATTCAATAGTAGATTATATAAAATATAAGCAATTAAATTGGTATGGGCACGTACGACGAATGCAAGAAGAAAGATTATCCAGAAAAAATGGAATGGTGTTCATCTGGAAGAAGAAAGAAAGGAATACCTCGAAACTCGTGGATGGAAGAAATAAGAACTGGAATGAGAAGAAGAGGACTGGAGGACATGGAGTGAATGGATAAGGACGAGTGGAGCATGAAAATAAAACTTCAGGCTCAAAAACATGTGTAAACATATAAAATAAATTAAATAAAAATAAAACGTAGTTTTATTTGATTTTCATATTTATTATATAATTCAGTGACAGCTGTTTCGGTACACTGTACCTTCCTTCAGACATGTTAACAAATTATGAATTGTGTTCCAACTGATCTAAGCAACAATACAACAATATTTATTTAAATTTTTAAATTTAACAAAGGGGATTCATTCAAATCAAGTTGAGAATTTAGATCACTTGGAACACAATTCATAATTTGTTAACATGTCTGAAGAAGGTACAGTGTACCGAAACAGCTGTCACTGAATTATATAATAAATATGAAAATCAAATAAAACTACGTTTTATTTTTATTTAATTAATAAATATGGATTTTCATCAAGTAAACACCAACTCAATTGATTATATAAAAGAAATATTACCAGATAATTTTCTTCGGTTTAATTTCGTACTCACTCTGCATATAAAAAAAAACTGTGTTGGAATTTATATGCATAGTGTTACGAAATGTGTTGAAATCTTTTCGTCAGGAAATAGAACTTACCACTTACTTGATGGAATTTAAAAAATGCTGAAATGCGAATCCCTTCATATATGAGGTAATGCATTGAATGTTCCATTTAAGTGATTGTTTATGAAAATCTGAATTTATAAATGTATTACATTACCTCTGAAACAGAAGTATGCCATGATAAATTGGTTCAATTGCTTTTAGGTTTATATTTGTTTTTACACAGACATTCATGTTGATTACCTTGATTGCAAAGAAAGCTCTTACATTCCATATAGGCTACATTGATACCTAGATAGAACGATCCAGCTTTATATGTTATCATAAGTAATGCCACGAGTGATTTCCAAATTATTGATAGAATTTGGAAATCAAGAGTGGCATTTGTTAGGACTATTTAACGAATAAAATTAAGCTGTTTACTCACAAATCATTATTTAACTATAGTTATTTTAAAATATGTATATATTTAATGTAAACGGTGATGTTTGAAAACAAATTAGAAACGATAGGTACGCTTCTACTGCTTCTTTTGTTTATCACTGCAACCAGATCATACTATTTATTGCCAAAGGAACGCAATATTGTAAGAATGCTCTCTAGTGCAGAAAAAATGAAACGCATCAAACTGTATATTAATTAATTTCTGATGTCGTATGATCTAAATACGACAATTATATTTTTTCTGGATTATTACCTGGGGGAAAAAAAAAACATTTAAGAAAGTGCAAACAGTGGTTTCTTTTTTTGGTGGTATAATAAATTGCTACAAATGTTTTTATATTAACTCCTGCAGGCGCTATGTGTTGACATCTATGCACTATATATACAATCTGGTAGCCGTTTTTCTTGTAGGCTCAGTCACTGCAAAATAATGGTCAGACCTGTTCAGAATATTCTTTAATATGGTAAATATAACACTGATAAATATTTCGTGAAACACGACTCTGGTTGGTTGTAAAACAGAAATCATTGAAACGTGATTGGTGATTGACTCCCATTTGGGGCATGAGTTAAATAATCCCCATAATAAACGCTTTATGCCTGGTCCCTGCAATCATATCTATAACACCTTAAAAATATTCCGTTTATTAAACACAAATTCCGCATAATAAGATTTTATCATTGATAACACTGGTCAACATGATTTTTGTCTCATGAGTACCAATAGTTGTCCTTAATGCAGTTTTTTTATCGTGTTTTCAAATATGTATTCGGAATTTCTCCATCGCCCACAGTTTTTTTATTTCAATTTCAATTAATGGATTTAAATAATTATTTTTTTAAAAAACGTTTTTTCGTCCATTTGTCCATTGTAAAATAAAACCAAATGAGCTAACTCAGGAGAGTTCAGCTATGGAAAAGAGATATCAAGGCAAATGGAATCCTAATATGCTGGCCGATTATTGTTGGACCATCAAGAGGGATGCTCCTCATGCGAAATAAAGCAGAAAATCGTCATTTCTTACTTTCTAGGTGAGTCCGAATGTTCGAATATTGTATGGTTACGAATGTAGAAAATATTAGTGTTTGAAATTATAATAAACGCCTGTCTCTCGGAGACCTTGCGTGATGGAGAAAAACCGTTATCATATTTGAATTCAGGAGAAAAAATACTATCAGAATCACATATTTTTCTTTCTGAGACAAAACAAAAAAAAGTTTATTTTTTGTTACTTAGTGTTATTTTCCATTCAGTCTAATCAATTAGAGATTTTAGGTCCTAATCTGCGATAATATTTTAGTTTAATTCAGAACAGACACTCGTTCTCAGTCCTAACGCCACACATGAAAAACATCTACATTGTGTCTCAAATATGATAAAAATGAAAATATAAAATAATCAACGTTTTAATAAAAGAAACTGCTCCATTTTAGCGAATTACGAGGTGATATAGCCTACTATCCGACGTAGCGGAACATTGACCTGCTTCACTGGTGGATGATTTGCGAATTAATGCCGTGTCATCCCGCGTACACTCGCTTTCACGTCAGTCTCTGGCATCAAGGATTGCAGTAAGCTAGATCAGTGCTTCATTTTGTTATTGTTCCTGACTATAAATTAAGTTTTTATTGATATTTACTTCCAGTCCCAATTTTTTAGTGTTACTCAATAGTATGTGCGTGTTGGCCTTCAGTATCTCCTCGCTATCGGCCAGCAGTACTACATCATCATAAGTAATGCCACGAGTGATTTCCAAATTATCGATAAATTCACGACTCACGAAGTGAGGAGTGAATTTATCTAGAGAATTTGGAAATCAAGAGTGACATTTGTTAGGACTATTTAACGAATAAAATTAAGCTGTTTACTCACAAATCATTATTTAACTATAGTTATTTTAAAATATTTATATATTTAATGTAAACGGCGATGTTTGAAAACAAATGAGAAACGATAGGTACGCTTCTACTGCTTCTTTTGTTTATCACTGCAACCAGATCATACTATTTATTGCCAAAGGAACGCAATATTGTAAGGAGGAGCTTTCTTTAATATGGTAATTATAACACTGATAAATATTTGGTGAAACACGACTCTGATTGGTTGTAAAACAGAAATCATTGAAACGTGATTGGTCATTGACTCCCATTTGGGGCATGAGTTAAATAGTCAACATAAACTAACAGCTTATTAATACCATTGAGATGTAGGCCTTGTTCATCCTCTAAAGATTTGATGGCATGCTCTAGTACAAAACTGTTTGCCCACACGCATCCTGTATTTATTGTATCTACTCAAATTCCACAGAATACTTGATGGGCATCGGTCCCATACTTGCTGCAAATCCGTAGCTGCGATGCCTTAATCAGCTGAGCTTTGTGCAGGACAGTGTATTATTATGAAATAACTCAATTCTTAGTTGTACCATATTCTCCAAGCATTATTATTCTAACATTATCGATTACGTAGTGCATCCATTAAGAGAAAGATTTATGACGTGTTGCTAATCAGGATCGCTGCAGGATTCAATTAGCGTGGCAAGAAAACGTAATGTTGTTACTGGATGTGCATGGAATGTGCATATTGCAACGTGTAGGGGCGATTTTATGTCTTTGACCGCTTCATACTCTTGTTTATGATGCCTCATTCACAGCTTCGTTTCCCCCTCCGATACGCAACATCAGTTCCACTTCATTCTCAACTGCAATCTTAGGATTCGTAATTTTATATACAGAACTCCCGAGTGAAGTCTCCTTGCAGTATGCTGTGCGTTATGAAAAAATAGTTTCGATTCCTTAACTGGAATATGCAGCTTTGAAATAATAATCTTCTTCTTCTTCTTCTTTACGGTTTAGGCATATTTACTAGCCTGTTCCGGCTCCAAATTGCTGCTGTTTCCATCTTTTCTTTGGTCTTCCCAAACTTCTTCTTCCTCGTGGTGAATAGCTGTATGCTGCTTTTGGTATTCTATTCTCAGACATCCTTTCTAAGTATTTTTTCCAGTTTGTTCTGTATTTCACTATTCTCTTGTTCTTCTTCTTAAACTTAATTTGTAGGATTTTCATCCTGTTTATTTCTAAAATCACTCCTCGGAATTTAACACACACTGCAAAACAGTAATCAAAGTAAAAGAACAACAAACTGTAGAAATAACCCTCACAAAGGGCATCAGGCAAGGTGACTCTTTAAGTCCATTCTTATTTAATATTATAATGGATAAAATTATTGAAAACATACCACCACGTTTGGGTTATAAAATGGGAAACACTAGATTTCACTTAATATGTTACGCAGATGATGTCGTTCTCCTTTCAGAATCTGAAGATAATTTACAAAGATCTTTACATCAATTTAATATAAATGCCAGAAAATACAATATGGAAATTAACACGAATAAGACAAAATGCTTAACAATATCAAAAGAACCAGTAAGATGCAAATTAGAAGTGGAAAGAAAAATTATAGAAAATTATATTTCACTATTGTTGTGTTTAATTCCTCTACTTTTAGTTGTTGTCTTACTTCTGTATTATGCTTTTTGTGTTCTTTGATATCCTGCTATTGGTCTGAGGAATTTCATTTCAATAATAATAATATTAATAATAATAATAAATAGATCATCGGTTGATTAATGTCTTTGACATCGTCCGATTCCTAATAGCCAATTTTGTCGGTCCATCCAATCTCCTGGTTGTAATGTTTCTCCTTCATGTATAAATATATTCCCTGGCTTCAGGAGGTTTTAGGTCTTCCTCTGCCTCGTCTTCCCTCAAGTTTCCATTCCAAAACACATTTTGGTAGCCAATCCTCTTCCATTCGCTGGACATGTCCGTACCATCTTAATTTATGAGTTTGAAAATAATCTAAAATAGTGTCTTCAATCTTTATTTTCTCCCTTATAACTGAGTTTCTAAAGTTTTTTCTTGAAATTCTTGCTCCCTTCGTATAAAATCCATTTGTGTGCCGAAATACACTTATTTATTTTTGTTGTTAATGACCAAACTTGTGCTCCATAAGTAATAATTGAATATTCCGATTGATGTTTTAAGCGGTTTCCCTTAATCCAATAGCAAGTGCAGCAATAGAACTCCAAAAGGTCCGCTTTCGACTTCACTCTGCTACTATCGAACCTGTAGGTTCATGGCCGCGCGGACATAAGCTCTCCATACATCCCTATCCTGAGCTAATGCTTTCCAATCATTCCCTGTATAATCTACTTCCCTCAAATCATAGTTAATGTTATTCTCCCACTTCATTCTTGGTCTACCAACTGCGCATTTTTCCTCTGGGTTTCCTACAAGAAGCTTCCATGCACGTCTTTCATTCCCCATACGTGCAACATGTCCTGCCCATCGCAGTCTACGAGACTTAACTGTTCTTATTATATCTGGCTTCCTATAAAGACCATGTAGTTCATTGTAATGTAGTCTTCTCCTTTCACCTGTCTGTTCATCTCTTGTCATAAACTTCAAATTTAAATTAAAAATTTAAACCCGCCAACACTTGAGTGGTGGCCGCAGAGCTTTCCATATATCTATCTATCTATCTATTATATATATTAATTTTATTTTATTACTTATATTTTTATCCCATTCAATTGAGGCAAGCAATTGAAAATTTTGCTTTCATTATTTCTATTTCTTATTTCCTCTTCATAACTTCCATTTTTATTTATTTTTATTTCCTAAATATGTGATTTCACTACAAGATGTTTATTGTTTATCCAGTCTCCAAAATTAAATTTTGTTCTGGTTCGCCAATTGATAAATATTTTGTTTTCTTCTATTATTATTTGCATAGGATACAGACGTCATAGGCATTTTTTGTGACTGTATATTGAAGAATCGATTGCAAAAACCCGATTAAGTGTAATAACTTTTTTGTTTTAAGCTTAGTGAAATGTTTCGTTTATTAACAATCAGCCAGTAAATGAAAAATTACTTTTATATTCGTGGAATATCAAGTTTTCCATCACGAATTCGATGGACTATTCCAGGCTCTCTGTTAGGTTCCTATGAGAACAAAAGCTTTGTCTGGCGTTGTATTTTTTTTTTGTGACTGTAAAGTTTAACAAATGTAAATGCCGGTAATTGTAATGGAAAGGGTGTGGGACATATATCTGGCACCTCCTCATTCATAAATCCCCTCTGGGCTGGGTTATGTTTGTATTTAATATTCAATTGGTTATGATACTCTTATAGAGTGTCGTTACTCATTTGTTTGAGAGGGTGGTGATCGTGGGAAACATTGTGTACATTCAAGTTTCGGACTGTTTGTTTCACGTCTTAATTTTGTAATTTGCATTGTGTGAGTCATTTGCTATGAGGTTTTTAATTGCTCTAGGTTTTTAATTGTTTCATTTGAGAGAATAACAAATAACAAAAGACTGAATAAGTACTTTATTAAAAACATATTCTGCTAATGATAACGAATATCTAGATTATAGTTTCCCAACCTGTGGTTCGATTCCCGGTCGAGGCAGGCTCCTGGGTGAGGTTTTTTCGGGTTTTTTCCTCACCTGTAGGACAAATGTCAGGAAGCTTAGGGCCCAACGGTCCCCGAAAATCACGAGTACAAACCTGCCCGGGGTAGCGTGTTCCTTGATAACTACACTATGACAGCTCTATACGCTATATAAGTGTATGTCTATCTGTCTGTCCATCTGACTATCTTTTCTATCTGCCAATGCTCTACCGACCGCATTAAACTTTTTTGTGAAGAAACTCGGCATATGAAAACCTATTAAGAAAAGTAAGATAGAGTTTGTTAACCAACAAAATGGGACCATTAGGAGAGGAATTTCACCTATAAGCTAAAACTTAAAAATAGCTCTAATGGCCGCAATGTTTATTTTTTCGCGACGAATCTTCGTGTATGTTTCACAAATTTAGAATCATTGCAGCAAAATATAACATGAAAATCTCAACAAATAAAACCAAATCAATGGCAATATCCAAGGACCCACGACATGTTAAATTAAAAATAGAAGGGGAAAGTATAGAACACCTCATGAAATTCAAATATTTAGGAATAGAAATTAATAGCAACAACAGAAAAACAGATGAAATCCTCCATCAAACAAATAATGCAAACAAAATATCGGGATGTTTAAACAATACTGTTTGGAAAGATAAAAATTTAAGAATAGATACAAAAGTAAGAATATACAAATCTGTCATAAGACCAGTTCTAACATATCGTTGTGAATGCCGAACAGAAACTCAAGAAACAAAACAAATCAATGAAACAACCGAAATGAAAGTTTTAAGGAAAATTGCTGAGAGAGAAAATTCGCAGCTCTGTTATTAGAGAAGAATGTGAAATTGAACCTATAAACCTCTGGATAAATGATAGAAGACTAAATTGGAACGATTACATAAATAGAATGGAGAACAGTAGATTAGTGAAGGAAGTACGTGACTTGACACCTCAGCAGGAAAGGCCTTTAGGAAGACCACAACTACGATGGAAGGATGTCACCATACCCCGGACCTGTAGTGAATGAACACGCAACAAGCTGCCAGCTTTCATGCGTAGAAGAAGAAGAAGCCACGAATCTTGGCTTGTAACATTTGAATAGAGTTCCTTAATCATGCGAAGGGGGATAATCTGAAATTTTATTAAATTTATGGAAAATTTTTTCAATACACAATTTTTTGTTTTCTCCGAAACTTGGTATATAATGTTTAATTATCATAAGTAATGCCATAAGTGATTTCCAAATTATCGATAAATTCACGACTCACGAAGTGAGGAGTGAATTTATCCAGAGAATTTGGAAGTCAAGGGTGGCATTTGTTAGGACTATTTAACGAATAAAATTAAGCTGTTTACTCAAAATAATTATTTAACTATAGTTATTTTACAATATTTATATATTTAATGTAAACGGCGATGTTTGAAAACAAATGAGAAACGATTAGTGCGCTTCATTTCCTTCTTTTGTTTATCACTGCAACCAGATCATAATATTATTTTATTGCCAAAGGATCGCAATGTTGTAAGAACGCACCCTGTGGAGAAATTTATAACCAACATTATAGGTATTTATTAATTTGTTGTCCTATGATGTAAATATGTGAATTATATTTTTTTGCAACGTCATTCCCTGGAAAATAATTCGTTTAAGAAAATGCAAACAGTGGTTCCCTTTTCTTTTTTTGTGGTATAATCAATTGTTACAATGTTTTTATATTATCTATCACATGCGCTATGTATTGACATTCATGCACTATATATACAATCTGGTAGCCGTATTTCTTCAGGAGTCAGTCACTGCAAAATAATGCTTATGACCTATTCAGAATGTTAAAAAGGAGGTTCTTTCTTTATCATGATAAACTTTAGTTGGTAAATTTTAGGCGAAACACGACTGTGATTGGTTGTAAATAAAAAAAATCATTGAAATGTGATTGGCCATTGACTCCCATTTGGGGCATGAGTTAAATAGTCAAAGGAAGACTTAACGTAACCAGCAAAATCTAACTATAATTAGAGTTTCTGAGGAGTTCCCTTAGTTTACGTAACTTGTGTTGAAGTTGGCAATTCTGATTTTAGTAACCGGTAGTTAAATGATATATTGTGAAATTTGTGTAGTTTCGTGGTGTATGAAATATGTGTCGGTGCAAGGGGAGGTGTCGCAGTTTCCGGAAAACCCTTGGGGTGTTCCCCCTCTCCAGCATGATGGTTTTAAGTTACAGACTTCCGGTACACACAAAACTTAATTGCAACATGAGGACACACTTGAATACGTGCTTTGTGCAATCTTATTAGTCATCAAGTCGGTTATTACAGATTTTCTCACACACAAAATTATCATAAACGTCATAATCCAATATATAAAAATGAATATTTGTTTTATGATGATCTTGCAGAAGATTTCCGGGCTGTTGGCCGTGGTCTTGAGGCTTGTAGTTCTCCAACGTTTCGCCAGAGACTGTGTCCGGCATCCTCAAGGGTTGTCTTGAGACAGCGGGAAGTAAAATCACTGTCCTTTATGTATACTACGTACAATGTATATACAAAAATATATCCAAAAGATAGTGTTAATATACATTATACGAAACAAATCACAGCATTTTAAATGAACTGAACTTTATTTCAAACAATATAAAACAATAAATACGTATTTGCCGTCAGTTTATTACTGATTGGTGTCACAGCCTGCTGTAGCCGCGAGGAGGTTTACGGCCAAGTGTGCAATGACAACCAAAACTTTTCAATCTCTATACATCGATTTCTGCAAACTGGATTATAATTTATTTTAATAACAAGTAAATAAAATTATTTCGAATAAATAAATAAATCATATTTAAAATATATATACAGTCAATATGCCCATTTCACCAATAAATATTTAAAATTGGTCAACTAGTTTCTACAGCCAAGCTGTCATTCTCAAGACCAGACTGTATATATATTGTATATATATTTTAATATATACAGAGACTTAGATCTGCTGAAATGAGATATCTTCGGAGGACTGCAGGATACACACTACTAGATCACAAAAAAAATGAAGACATCTTAGAAGAATTACACATGGAATCTTTAGAAAACAAAATTTCTGATTATAAGTCAAGATGGATACAACATGTTCATCGAATGGAAGATCACAGAATACCCAAACTAATGTTAAGATATCAACCTGCAGGAAGAAGAAGACCAGGACGTCCACTCAAAAGACTTCTGGATGGTGTTTCTCTTGAGGCCGAAACAGGTCAACAAATGGCCTAAATTCGTGAATGTACTATGATGATGATGATGATATATTTTAATATTGTATCACCAAGAAGATCAATTGTGTACTAAAATCATATTTATTTAAACATACTGGCGGCCAAATTTTAATAGGCAACTCGGCAAAAATATATTCAGTAATTCACAATTTTATGAAAACAGTTGAATAACAGATGAAATCCTCCATCAAGCAAATAATGCAAACAAAATATCGGGATTTTTAAACAATACTGTTTGGAAAGATAAAAATTTAAGAATAGATACAAAAGTAAGAATTTACAAATCTGTCATAAGACCAGTTCTAACATATGGTGGTGAATGCCGAACAGAAACTCAAAAAACAAAACAAATCAATGAAACAACCGAAATGAAAGTTTCAAGGAAAATCGCTGAGAGAGGAAATTTGCAGCTCTGTTATTAGAGAAGAATGTGAAATTGAACCTATAAACTTCTGGATAAACGATAGACGACTAAACTGGAACGATCACATAGATAGAATGGAGAACAGTAGATTAGTGAAGAAAGTACGTGACTGGACACCTCAGCAGAAAAGGCCTTTAGGAAGACCACAACTACGATGGAAGGACGTCACCATACCCCGGACCTGTAGTGAATGAACACACAACAAGCTGCCAGCTTTCATGCGTAGAGGAAGAAGAAGATGATGAAAAAAGTTGATTTGTTCATACGCTCGATGGAAGTAGTAATCTTGCAGCCAGATCTTGGACTATTAGCCACGGAATTCGAAAGACGAGAATGGATGAGCGTGTTAACAACTATAGGTTTATATAAATGTTCTTCTGGTGAAATCCACAAGTTTATGAAGGTATTAAACTCTAGGTACGTGTAGATATAATCCTACCTCTAAGCCCTTTATCTCAAGGGATGAAAGCAATAAATATTCCTAGTTTTGTTTTAGTTGGTTTTGTAACCGTGAAAGTGATAAATGCACTTCCAGAGCAGAAGTAACGTTTGTAAAATCGATCAGTAAATAATAAATTATGGATGAAAGGGGTCTTTTGAAGTAGAGTTGCACAGCACGCCATACAAGAAAAGAAGGGAATTCCATCGGCTTTCAATAGTTTTGCCATTTGTCTTGAAACTCACACACTTACATTCTGAATTCATTCATTTCAAGTGCACATAATATGAATGACCTTAGCACCGTTGAAATTCACAGACGTACTCCTTACATTTTTTTTTCAGAATTCTAGCTAAATCGGAAGAAATGTACAGTAGCGATGGAAGTTTTACACATGGAATTATTTAAAAAAATACAAATCCTCATCGACCTTTCTGACCATGAAACATTTTATATAAACCTTACTTACCCACTGGCACTATCGAACCCGTAGGTTCATGGCCGCGCGGACATAAGCTCTCCATACATCCCTATTTTGAGCCAATATTTTCTAATCATCCCCTGTATAATCTACTTCCCTCAAATCATAGTTAATGTTATTCTCCCACCTCATTCTTGGTCTACAAACTGGGCGTTTTCCCTCTGGTTTTCCTACAAGAAGCTTTCATGCACATCTTTCATTCCCCATTCGTGCCACATGTCCTGCCCATCGCAGTCTACGAGACTTAACTGTTCTCATTGTATCTGGCTTCCTATAAAGACCATGTAATTCACTGTTATGCAGTCTTTTCCATTCACCTGTCTGTTCATCTCTCTTTGGTCCAAAAATTGTCCTAAGAACTTTATTCTCAAATACTCATAATCTAATTTCCTCCCTTAAAGTAAGAGTCCATGTTTCGCATCCATATAATATAACTGGTAGAATGATACTCGTAGTTTTACGAATATTTTCAGTTTAACTTTTTTGAAGTCAAGAGTCTCTGTAATGCATGATAACATGCATTTCCAGAATTGAGCCTATTTTTTTACACGCTTTATATTAGCTTGACCTGTATCTACCTATCTATCTATGTGACGGAATCTTTCAACGCGATTTTCACCCACTTAAAATCATTGGATCTAA
The DNA here is from genome assembly GCA_030220185.1 of Diploptera punctata. Lineage (NCBI taxonomy): Eukaryota > Metazoa > Arthropoda > Insecta > Blattodea > Blaberidae > Diploptera > Diploptera punctata. The sequence goes on along the minus strand of JASPKZ010000446.1, from coordinate 489,383 downwards.
TTTGAAACTTTGTATACCTGTAAAGGACCCGTGGCAATACAATAATTTCATATTTATTTTCTAATCTCCTGGCCAGAATCATCAGAAAATCGAAAGAAAAAGTGTCATTGTATCTATGTAAACGGAATCTTTGAACACGATTTTCACCTATCGTCTTGAAACTTTATATACTTGTAAAGGACCCGTGACAATACAGTATTTTCATATTTTGTTTCTAAAATCCTGGCCAGAATCATTAGAAAATAAAAAAAATGAAACCTGGTATAATAGATTGCGGACTTGTCGACTTTTTAGTCAATCGTTGTAAGAGCTGAGTTGGTGGAGCGATGGACTCAAGTGGTATATAATTTCAGTAATCCATAAGTCGCTGGTTCAAATCCAGCCCGGAGGATTTTTTTAGAAGGGTATTACTTTTAGCTCATACTACAATAGTATCGAATTTAAAGATATTTATATTTTTATCTTATTCTGTAAAATATTAAAAATAAAAAATAAATAATAGTTTTAAAAAACTAAAACACACACGCTTTATTAGAAACCCCAACTAAAAAAATGAAAAATAATTTTAATTTCCAACACGCTTGGGATAAAATTAAAGTGGTCAACAAAAAAATCATCTCCAACACATGTAGAATAAAACTAGAGTTATCATAAGTAATGCCACGAGTGATTTCCAAATTATCGATACATTCACGACTCACGAAGTGAGGAGTGAATTTATGTAGAGAATTTGGAAATCAAGAGTGGCTTTTGTTAGGACTATTTAACGAATAAAATTAAGCTGTTCACTCACAAATCATTGTTTAACTATAGTTATTTTAAAATATTTATATATTTAATGTAAACGGCGATGTTTGAAAAGAAATCAGAAATGTGAGGTTATGTTCATTCACTGCTGCTTGATCATATTATTTATTGCCAAATAAGATCGCAATATTGTAAGAGTGCACCCAAGTGGAGAAATAATGAAACACATCAAACTATATATCATAATCAACATTACGGGTATTCATTTATTTTTTTAGTAAACAACTCAGTAAAATCAAGGAATCTTTTCATTATTTGCTATATTCAATGTATTTGTTGGAGAAAAATAATGCTTTGACTTGTTCAGAACATTAAAAAGGAGGAGCTTTCTTTATCACAAAAGCAGGAGCTGATAAAGAGGAATCGATAAAGAACGAGGTGAGAGTGAAACACGAACTGTCATTGGTTGTAAAACAACATTCATTGAAACGTGATTGGTCATTGACTAGCATTTGTGGCATGAGTTAAATAGTCAACAAAAAGAATATCATTTTACCATCAAAAGCGTGGGGTGCTTTTTATGATTTTTACATTTTCTTCTTAGAGACTTTACTTTTACCAATATCTGTTTATTATCAAAATATTAATTGATATAAAGCACCCCACGCTTTTGATGGTAAAATTATTTTCTTTTTGTAGATAACTCTAGTTTTATTCTAGATGTGTTGGAGATGATTTTTTTTGTTGACCACTTTAATTTCATCCCAAACGTGTTGGAAATTAAAATTATTTTTCATTTTTTAATGGGGTCTTCTAATAAAGCGTATTGTTTTAGTTTTTTAAAACTATTATTTATTGTCTTTCAGCTCATTTACGCCAAGAAGATCGGGATGAGTAGATTCCTGGACAACGCCGAGTAAACAGCACGGGGTATCGAAAAAATAATTACGATATAAATGTTTCCTGTAACTTATTCAACTAAACATAAAAGCAAATTAATTTATATTTATTTAGGCGTAGCAGCAGACGCTTGGTATTAGCTGTAATAATAATAATAATAATAATAATAATAATAATAATAATAAATAATAATGTTGACAGTCGTATCTGAGTATTGTATGTAGGAAAATATCGACTGTGCATTAACTATACTATTTAACGATCAATGCTGGTTATTGTAGCAGAGGTATCCTGGCAACGCACTGAACACGTGGTGCTATAGAGGTCACAGCTGTTGCTAAAATTGCGTGCAGATACGCCACGATCTGCTATTGTCATTTCCCCTGACAACGTGTCATTCAGTGTTTTATATCATATTTTCCCCACATGTAGTTATTTCAGTTTTGCCGATAAATATTAGTTTCTCTCAAATTATTTGTAAATATATGAGGAAGTTAATCAAATATATAAAACTATTATTCTACCAGTTATATCGGTGCGAAACAGGGACTCTTACTTTAAGGGAGGAAAGGAGATTATAAGTATTTGAGAATAAAGTACTTAGGAAAATTTTTGGACCAAAGAAAGATAAACAGACAGGTGAATGGAGAAGACTACATAACAATGAACTACATGGTCTTTATAGGAAGCCAGATATAATAAGAACAGTTAAGTCTCGTAGACTGCGATGGGCAGGACATGTTGCACGTATGGGGAATGAAAGACTTGCTTCTTGTAGGAAAACCAGAGGGAAAACGCCCAGTCGGTAGACCAAGAATGAGGTGGGAGAATGACATTAACTATGTTTTGAGGGAAGTAGATTATACAGGGAATGATTGGAAAGCATTAGCTCAGGATAGGGATGTATGGAGAGCTTATGTCCGCGCGGCCATGAACCTACGGGTTCGATAGTGCCAGTGAGTAAGTAAGTATGATTGAAGTAAGTAGATTACACAGGGAATGATTGGAAAGCATTAGCTCAGGATAGGGATGTATGGAGAGCTTATGTCCGCGCGGCCATGAACCTACGGGTTCGATAGTGCCAGTGAGTAAGTAAGTATGATTTGAAGTAAGTAGATTATACAGGGAATGATTGGAAAGCATTAGCTCAGGATAGGGATGTATGGAGAGCTTATGTCCGCGCGGCCATGAACCTACGGGTTCGATAGTGCCAGTGAGTAAGTAAGTATGATTTGAAGTAAGTAGATTATACAGGGAATGATTGGAAAGCATTAGCTCAGGATAGGGATGTATGGAGAGCTTATGTCCGCGCGGCCATGAACCTACGGGTTCGATAGTGCCAGTGAGTGAGTAGGTAAGTATGATTTGAAGTAAGTAGATTATACAGGGAATGATTGGAAAACATTAGCTCAGGATAGGGATGTATGGAGAGCTTATGTCCGCGCGGCCATGAACCTACGGGTTCGATAGTTCCAGTGAGTGAGTGAGTGAGTAAGTAAGTATGATTTGAAGTAAGTAGATTATACAGGGAATGATTGGAAAGCATTAGCTCAGGATAGGGATGTATGGAGAGCTTATGTCCGCGCGGCCATGAACCTACGGGTTCGATAGTGCCAGTGAGTGAGTAAGTAAGTTAATCAACATTGATGGTATTGGAATGCATCTTCTTATAGGTATCATAGTGTTTCATTAAATAAATACAGCTAAGGGAATTAATGTTTGCCATTCTGCTCGGGCTTGCGTCGTGATTATAAATGAAGCAAGGATTTAAATGCGCTAAAAATTAAGATTGAAACACAGATATTATCGCCTCACTATGATGCTTAACAAGCGGCTCGCTTTGTTTCCCCGCAGCTGTTATATGTTATTAAAATACAAAGATCTCGACTGCCGCGACTACTACGATGTTGCCATATTGCTATTCTTCCCTCAGTTTCAATTAAAACTCGGAACGATGTGGATCATTCGATCCAGTTATAAAATTGTACACCGTAATTAATGATATAATTATCTAATAAGCTAGAAAAAAATAATACAATATCCACATATTATATTAGTTTAATATATAAGTGATTTCAACATGTGGAGGCTATGGGAAAATATTTGACCGAACAGTTAATAACAATAATAATAATAATAATAAATATAATAATATTTTCAGCATGATTTTCTATTGATACTTACTTACTTACTCACTGGCACTATCGAACCCGTAGGTTCATGGCCGCACGGACATAAGCTCTCCATACATCCTTATCCCGAGCCAATTCTTTCCAATCATTCCCTGTATAATCCACCTCCCCCAAATCATAGTTAATGTTATTCTCCCACCTCATTCTTGGTCTACCAACTGGGCGTTTTTCCCTCTGGCTTTCCTACAAGAAGCCTCCATGCAAGTCTTTCACTCCCCATACGTGCAACATGTCCTGCCCATCGCTGTCTACGAGACTTAACTGTTCTTATTATATCTGGCTTCCCATAAAGACCATGTAGTTCATTGTTATGTAGTCTTCTCCATTCACCTGTCTGTTCATCTCTCTTTGGTCCAAAAATTTTCCTAAGTACCTTATTCTCAAATACTCGCAATCTCGTTTCCTCCCTTAAAGTAAGAGTCCATGTTTCGCACCCATATAATATAACTGGATTTCTATTAGCCTTGGCGCAGAGCTACGGGACTTGCGCTGGTTCGAGTCTCCAGGGGGGAAGAAATTTTCTCATGGCATTTCGGCCAGTATGGGACCGGTGCCCACCCAGCATCGTGAGGCAATTGGGTAGCTACAATGAGTAGCGGCTCCAGGTTGAGGAACCAGCTATAACGGCTGGGGGACTCGACATGCTAACCACATGTCTCCCCTACACTGGCTGTTGATCATCTACCTCTGTGATTGACACATGTGGATGTGAAGGGCCAGCAGCCGGCTGGTAAAAGGGCAACCGCTGAAAAAGTGGAAAGACCCTCAATCGGATCGGATTTTCTATTGATATTAAATGTATGTAGACCTACAAGCTATGTAATGTTGGAATTAAATTATTTAATAAATAAACACGTATATAATTTTAATTTTGAATTTAAACATTACCAAATAATAACATAAAAATTAAATAATAACATAAATAATCAATGTCTTCTGTCCTTGTATAATAAGCGCCCATAGTGCTATGAGAAACGTGACAACGCCGCATGTCAAGCATTGTCGCGCGGCACCCGCTTTTATATAAACTGTTAACCATCAGAGTGAGGCTATAATAGTATATATTATTCAATTGTTTCTGTGTGAAACCTAGACAAAACACAATCAGAAGTATAACTTCTCATTCAACTGTTTGTATGTGAAATCAAGACAAAAGACTGCCAGAAGTCTTACTTTTAGTTATACTATATTATAATCTTAACCTTCACTGCATTAAAATATTTGCCCTAGTTATAAATATTAAACGATATACTTCGCTGTGATAGTGTTATGCATTACAGGGACTCTTGTCTCAACACTTTTCAAAGAACTTTAAACTGTAGAAGAAACAAAAAAAACTATTTTCCCAGTTATGTGGATGCAAACCATGGAACTCTACTCTAAGGGAGGAGAGAAGGTTACGAGTATTTGAGAATAAAGTTCTTAGGAAAATTTTTCGGGTGTTATATATTTCTATGTGTGACCATATATGTAGTTTTATTGACGTTCACTTCCAGTCCCAATTTCTTAGTGTTAGTATGTCATCTTGTCTTGTAAGCCCATGTTTCCCTTAACAGAGATTTAGGCGCTCTAAGCTACAGGGAACAATTTGAACCATACTAATTTAGTTACACTTGTTTTCGTATAGATGTCACTTGAGTGGTCCGTGGTCAGCGTTTAGCCTCATACTGACATCTAGGATACGAAGGTAGTACTAGGACGGGAACATTCGGTAAATTTTGCTTAGGATCTTTTACGAGCCTGAAAATCTTCAGACTCGGGACACTCCCGGAGGACTTGCTCCTTGGATTTTTCCATCCTAAAAAAAACTCATCGACCCCGGCCGGGTTTGAACGCGCGACCCTCGGAACCAGAGGCAAGGAGCATAACCACTAATCCACCGCGGTCGATGTACTATTTAAAAATTAAACTACTATTCGGCATCAGTGGAAAGTAATGCACTAATAAATTTCATTGTAATTTTTTTCCCGAGAATAACATAGATTTGAGAACGAAAAAATAAATAATAAAAATAAGTATTGTTTTCCTCAAGGAATTCAAACTTGGACAACTATATTATTTCCACCCTGTAAGTGCAGGCTAATATAAAATAATGGCTTAAATTAAATTATTATGACTATTTAACTCATGCCCCAAATGGGAGTCAATGACCAATCACGTTTCAACGATTTTCTGTTTTACAACCAATCACAGTCGTGTTTCAGCCAAATATTTATCAATATTAAATTTACCACATTAAAGAAAGCTCCTCCTTTTTAATATTCTGAACAGGTCTGACCACTATTTTGCAGTGACTGACTCTGTAAGAAATACAGCTACCAGATTATATATATAGTGCATGGATGTCAACACATAGTGCTTGCAGGAGTTACTATAAAAACATTTGTAGCAATTGATTATACCACCAAAAAAAGAAACCACTGTTTGCACTTTCTTAAATGTATTTTTTTCCCAGGTAACAATCCAGAAAAATATAATTGTCATATTTACATCATACGACATCAGAAATGAATTAATATACAGTTTCATATTTCATGGGGCACGCCGTAGTGTAGTGGTTAAGGCACTGCGCTACAAGCCGGAAGGTCGACGGTTCGAGTCCCGGTGGGGTCAGGATTTTTAAAATGACCCAAACCTTCTGGCGGCACTATGGCCCTGGGGTCGACTCAGCCTCTAACTGAAATGAGTACCACACGCTTGTTCTGGGGTAAAGGCGGCCGTCACGCAGGGCTGACAACCCGGCTGACATCAAGTGCCGATTGTGAAGAAAAAGTGGGAGCCTTAACCTCCTACTACCCCAAGGGCCTCCTGAGGCCTGTAGTGGGATCACTTTACCTTTACCTTCACGTTTCATTTTTTCTCCACTAGAGTGCATTCTTACAATATTGCGTTCCTTTGGCAATAAATAGTATGATCTGGTTGCAGTGATAAACAAAAGAAGCAGATGAAGTATACTAATCGTTTCTAATTTGTTTTCAAACATGGCCGTTTACATTAAATATATAAATATTTTAAAATAACTATAGTTAAATAATGCTTTGTGAGTAAACAGCTTAATTTTATTTGTTAAATAGTCCTAACAAATGCCACTCCTGATTTCTAAATTATCATAAGTAATGCCACGAGTGATTTCCAAATTATCGATAAATTCACGACTCACGAAGTGAGGAGTGAATTTATCTAGAGAATTTGGAAATCAAGAGTGGCATTTGTTAGGACTATTTAACGAATAAAATAAAGCTGTTTACTCACAAATCATTATTTAACTACAGTTATTTAAAAATATTTTTATATTTAAAGTAAACGGTGATGTTTGAAAACTAATGAGAAACGATAGGTAGCCTACGCTTCTACTGCTTCTTTTGTTTATCACTGCAACCAGATCATACTATTTATTGCCAAAGGAACGCAATATTGTAAGAATGCTCTCTAGTGGAGAAAAAATGAAACACATCAATCTGTATATTAATTCATTTTTGATGTCGTATACATTTAAGAAAGTGCAAACAGTGGTTTCTTTTTTTGGTGGTATAATCAATTGCTACAAATGTTGACATGTAAGCACTATTATATACAATCTGGTAGCCGTATTTGTTATAGGCTCAGTCACTGCAAAAACGGTCAGACCTGTTCAGAATATTAAAAAGGAGGAGCTTTGCTTAATATATGATAATCCTAACGTTGATAATTATTTCGTGAAACACGTCTCTGATTGGTTGTAATACAGAAATCATTGAAACGTGATTGGTCATTGACTCCCATTTGGGGCATGAGTTAAATAGTCATAAGTAATGCCACGAGTGATTTCCAAATTATCGATAAATTCACGACTCACGAAGTGAGGAGTGAATTTATCTAGAGAATTTGGAAATCAAGAGTGGCATTTGTTAGGACTATTTAACGAATAACATTAAGCTGTTTACTCACAAATCATTATTTAAAATAGTTATATATTTAATGTAAACGGCGATGTTTGAAAACAAATGAGAAACGATAGGTACGCTTCTACTGCTTCTTTTGTTTATCACTGCAACCAGATCATACTATTTATTGCCAAAGGAACGCAATATTGTAAGGAGGAGCTTTCTTTAATATGATAATTATAACACTGATAAATATTTGGTGAAACACGACTCTGATTGGTTGTAAAATAGAAATCATTGAAATGTGATTGGTCATTGACTCCCATTTGGGGCATGAGTTAAATAGTCTAGATAAATTCACTCATCACTTCGTGAGTCGTGAATTTATCGATAATATGGAATCACTCGTGGCATTACTTATGATAATTCATTTTTTCTGCGTTATCGTTAATTTTATTTTTTATGGTCATTCGTCATAAAGTTGTTTCATATTATAACAAACGAATGATAATTAAATTTTAATTACAAAAAGATTAAAAGCAGAAATATTCTGTTTTCCCTTCATTTTGAAACGCATTGTATAATTTGTGAGTAGACAGAACACTGCTACATGTCCAATCACAGCGCTGACAACTGTTTATCTGCAGTAACACACGCCACACAGCTATTGTTACCCTGCTCTATACACGTTCAAACTGTTATTGTTCCCCATAAATGTTACTTCAACTTCTCTGGTTATTAATTGTTTATTAAATGTTTCAGCAATTGAACTTTCTGGGGATAATGTGAGTTTACCAAACTCATGTCTCATTAGCAACCCCCAGTTCAATTCCTGCAATAACATAATTTTTCTTTTGGTATAGGGTCCATACTCTGGAATTCCCTCCCCTCGTATGTCAAGGACTGCCCGACTCAAAAACAGTTAAAAATAGGCTCACTAAATATTTCCTTAGACAATATAATATATAACCGTGTTCCAAGTAGGCCTATACTTTTTATTAAATATAAAATTGGTACCTAGTATCAGTTAAAATGCAGAAGATGAAACATTGTTCTTGAAAGGCCTCCATATTGGAACTACTTGATGAAGTTTAATAATTTAGTTGAGGACGACTGACTTAGCAGGTACCAATTTTATATTTTTTTATCTTATTGCACCATTCAGTGAGATAACATATTTTATATTTGACTTCGTTCCCTTAGAGCGAGCCGCAAATAGCATCGATAACATATTATACATTGTAAGCTCTAAGATAATATTTTTTTTATATACAGAATCTTAATGTTTACACATCTTTCTGTGCCTAAAGTTTTATTTTTCTTCTCCACTCGTCTCTCTCCATCCAATCCATGTCCTCCAGTCCCCTTGCTCTCATTCCAGTTCTTATTTCCTGCATCCACGAGTTTCGAGGTCTTCCTCTCCTCCTTCTTCCAGGTGGACACCATTCCAATGTTTTCCTGGGTAATCTTTCTTCTTGCATTCGTCGTACGTGTCCATACCAATTTAATTGCTTATACTGTAAATAATCTACTATTGAATAACCAATATTCATTTTTTGTGTTATGACAGTATTTCTTATTTTGTCTAATTTTGAACATCTTGCTGCTCTCCTCAGGAAATCCATTTCCATCGACATAAGTTTTTGTTCTAAGTTTTTGTTGAATTTCCAAACTTCAGCTCCATATGTGACAGTACTTCTCACTGTTGAATTATATATTTGTAACTTATTTTTCCTGGTTACGTGTCTGTTCCATAAGACTCCATTCATCATTGCTGTTATTGCTCTACCTTTATTTATTCTGCTCTTAATATCCAATTCTTGTTTATCCTCTTTATCTAATTTTACTCCCAGATACTCAAATTCTTCATATCCTCTAATATACCCCTTTTCATCTTCTTCTTCTTCCTTCCAAGTATTAGGCCAAGGCCTGTTACGATCCTATAGAAAATTTTCCCTCCAGCGTTTGAGGGAAATTCTCGTATAACACTTGAAAGCATAATAATAGTCCCTTCGATTGGTTACTGGCCAAAGGAAGGCAAGACCAGTGATGCGCCTCTGGTCAGGCTTTTCTGGAGAAGAAAAGAAAATAAAGGAAACTAATATCAAATCTTCGGTTTCGGCTCCACATCCCATATAAAATGTTTTTTTTATAAATTTATTTTCAAACCCCCGTTATCGTATTCGTTCAATACGATTACAATAATTATGTAAATTAATTATAAACACACCACAAGCTGCCAGCTTCATGCGTAGAGGAGGAAGAAGAAACATGTTATTGAGTGCATTTTTCTTTTCGGACTAATTTTCGAAAGCTTTAAAGAGGCGCCAGTACAAAAACAAGGCAAATTTAAATAATCTTGGACTTGAAATTAATAAAATTAATTTTATGTTGAAATAAGGCTTTCATCGTTTCATATTAATAAAAGTAAAAGCGATTTTCCTCGTTTATTTCCTTAATATCTGCTTCGCAAACATATACTCAAGTATTGAACAATCTCATGTAACCCCGGGTTCAGCAGATGACATTTTCATTAAAGAAAAGCGGACAGTATGATTAATGGATGTGTGAATATTCAGCCTCCAGGCTTTGAGGGTGGTTAAACGCACCCTAGTTCCATGAATGGACATTGTTACGAGGGTAAGGCATATAGATCTCTTGTTAGAATGCTCTAATTACGTTGAATTTGTACTACGTTAATAGAAAATTCGACACGGCTGCGAAAAAGCAACGCTTGCTTCTTGCCTTATTGCTATCTCTATACTGCACTTAAAGTTATGCTGACGTACCTTTGAATTATACAGCATTAAATGTATAGTCTATGTTCTGTATATCCGCTGTCCTTTGCATGTCTCACTGATATGTTATCTGTGAAATACAAATGAAAAATGCTAACCTCTGTAGACTTAACATAGCGTTAAATATATATGACCATCTCTTGGCAATTTATTGCAACTCCATTTTTTCAATTGTCGGGTTTTATATTTTAAAGTATTTTATTCTTTATTCCATGGCGCTACAGACCTAGAAGGCCCTTGGCCTACCGGCCGGCTGCTGGCCTTATATCTACAGAGTGATTAAGAAATATGGCTATACGTTTGATCTCATTTTGTGACGAAAATATTATTATTAAAGGAAATATGATATCATTGGAAAGGGAATCCTTCAAATTACAATAATAGAACAAAACAAAACAAATCACTGCTCACGTGCACTTGGCGGGTAGATTTTTGTGGGCTAGCGTCGAACGCCTCCACAATTATCTTCGTTGTTTCTGCATCCGTGCTAATGCGAGGCCTTCCAGGAGGTTTGATTTTCTGCATCCTTCCCGTTTCCAGCAGTCGTTTTTTCCACTTCCCCACAGTCGACAGCTGCAATGCTACGTTAAACTCACGTCTTGCGGCCTCACGATCATTAGCATACGTTATTGCCCATGCAGAAATTGTAATTTGCTGTTGCATATTCAACGCCATTTTGACTAATGACGTAAGTTCTACAGTTTTGTTTTGTTGCATTGTTGTAATTTGAATAATTGCCTTTCCAGCGGTAATTTCATATTTCCTGTAATGGTAATATTTTCATCACACAACGCGATCAAACGTATAGCCATATTTATGATTCACCCTGTATGTGTATTATTTACACCCAGTACATACATATGCTAGTGAAACTTGGGCCATAAAACAAACTAAAACAAAATTATTAATTTTTGAAAGGAAAATTCTAAGACGAATATTTGGACCAAATAGAGGAAATGATAACTGTTGGAGAATCAAAACGAATAACGAACTAAACAAATAAATAAAAAGTCAGAATATAGTAAACTGTATAAGATCACTCAGAATTAGTTGGTTGGGACATTTAATAAGAATGGATGATCAGAGATTGGTTAAGAAACTCTATAAATGGAAACCTATAGGAAGCAGACAGTTGGAAGGCCGAAGATAAGATGGGAAGATGACACAATGAACGTTCTAAAGAAAATGAAAGTGACTAACTTGAATACAAGAGGCAGATTGACAAGGAGGTAAATTGCTGAGAAGGCCAAAACTTTCACCTTTGAAGTTGTGGAAGTTGTCGCGCCTTAGGGTGATTATTTACAGAAATAAGTGGTCGAACACAGATCCAGTACAGGGGTGAAATTGGTCATCATGTCGATTCCCAATCATTATACTGTAGCTGGTTTTTTATAACCTGGATCCCTATTTATTATAGCTACCCAACTTTCTGACGATGCTGGATGGATTCTGATCCCATACAAGCCAACAATCCATGAGAAAAAAAAATCCCCATGGGAATTAGAACCAGCGCAGAGCACTTCCCTACCTATATACCAAGGCGTGATGCTTTAAATAGCTTGGTTACAGCTAATGTCGATCTATAGTCTATATTTTTAATTCACAATGCACTATGTCAAATACTGTGTGAGATTGGTATAGTGGACGCGGGAGTTAGTCTCCCTTTGGTTTAAAAAATACATTGTTACTGCGAGGCAGAGCCGGGGCTTCTAAGACGCCGCGCCGTTCCAATCACCAAAAACAGAAAACAGTTCTCTGCCAATAATGTCTTCGCATTATATGTGACATAAAATGACGTTTCCATGTGGATGTAATTATCGTAACAGCGTTGCAACTTTTATTTTTTGCAGTATTCTGATCTCCTTGTATCTTGTAAGCCCATGTTTCCCTTAACAGAGATTTAGGTGCTCTCCCCCTACGGGGAAGAATTTGAACCATACTAATTTAGTTACACTTTTTCGTATAGATGCCATTTGAGTGGTCCGTGGTCAGCGTTCCGCCTCATACTGACATCTAGGAAACCAAGGTAGTACTAGGATGGGAAAATTCGGTAAATTTTGCTTAGACGCCTTTTCATTCAGGCTTAAAGACCTTTCACGAGCTTGAAAATATTCAGACTCTGGACCCACGGCTTAAAGTCCCTCCCGGAGGACTTGCTCCTTGGATCCGAAACATGGAAAGTGACAACACAACAGTCTGCCAGAATTCAAGCTGCTGAAATGAAATTCCTCAGACCAATAGCAAGATATCAAAGAACAGACAAAAAAACACAACACAGAAATAAAACAGCAGCTAAAAGTCGAAGAATTAAACACAACAATAGTGAAATACAGAACAAATTGGAAATAACACTTAGCAAGGATGACTGAGAACAGAATACCAAAAGCAGCATATAACTATTCACCAAGAGGAAGAAGAAGTTTGGGAAGTCCAAAGAAAATATTTAAAGAGCAGCAATTTGGAGCCGAAACAGGCTAGCAAAAAAGTCTAAACAGTAACGAAGAAGAAGAAGAAGATTATAATATAGTATGTTAGTGCCAGTGAATAAAACGTGACAACGCCGCTTGATATACCAAAATGCTTATCCGTGAAAAGTAGACCTACCTAAAGCAAAGCGCCTGCAAGGTAAAATACTGACCCCACTATACACCTTCCTTGATATCTTATTTTTCAGTGAACAGAGTTAGGCTAAGGGAACTACAGCCCAATTGTCTTTATAAGTTCTCTCCAAGGACTCTATATTTTCTCATTTCACGATCTTCTTCAGTGAGATACTTACAACATCTAATAGCATTGTGGTGGGGATGGTTGGAGAAACGTTTTCTTGTCAAATCCTTTAACTTCATTATTATCGGCGCCACTTTTTGTGACCTTTAGTTTTCAGACTTCTTTTTTTTTTTCTCTTCCATAACGCAGATACAATTTTTAGTAGGTTATCTTTAGATGTAAGTGATATAACCACAATGTTCTTCCTTTCCTTCTCTTTACACACATGTACGTTGATATACTGGGGGCACGTCGTAGTGTAGTTGGTTAAGGCAATACGCTACAGGCCGAAAGGTCGAGGGTTCCAATCCCTCTGGGGTCAGGATTTTTAAACTGGCAAAAGCCTTCTGGCGGCACTACGGCCTTAAGGTCGACTCAGCGTCGTACGGTAATGAGTACCAGACGCTTGTTCTGGGAGGAAAAAGGCGGCCGTCACGTAGGACTGACATCAAATGCCGGTTGTCTAAAAAGAGTGGGAGCCTTAACCCTCTACTTCCCCAAGGGCCTCCTAAGACCTGTAGTGGAATCACTTTACCTTTGTACAACTATAGACATGGCCTATACAATCTGTTGTTATAGTCCAAATATCATAAACACTATATGACCAAATATGTTGACACATCTAAAAAGAAAAGGCGTTCTATAATTTCTGATATTAACAGCTAAAGGAATGAACAGACAGGTGAATTGAGAAGACTACATAACAGTGAACTACATGGTCTTTATAGGAGGCCAGATATAATAAGAAGAGTTAAGTCTCATAGACTGCGATGGGCAGGACATATGGCACATATGGGGAATGAAAGACGTGCATGGAACCTTCTTGTAGAAAATCAGAGGGAAGACACTCAGTTTTTATACCAAGAATGAGATGGGAGAATAACACTATGATTTGAGAGAAGTAGATTATTTATATGGAACATTTGGAAAACATTAGCTCAGGATAGGGATGTATGGAGAGCTTATGTCCGCGCGGTCATGAACCTACGGGTTCGATGGACCCAGTGATAGAGTTAACAGCTAAAAAAATAGAGAAGCGTCTTGGTTCCGTTTGTGTTTCAATGACTGGATTTTTTTGCTGGTTGAATATAAACCTTTTAAGCGAACTGCCTTGACCGTGAATAGCTTTATTCATTCCAAGAACGAGTCTCTGCCCAAGTGGAATCTAATCACTAACCGGTATCTCTTGTACAATAGTGCCTAATCTTTTTACGCGGCCCCAACTTACTTACTTACTTACTCACTGGCACTATCGAACCCGTAGGTTCATGGCCGCACGGACATAAGCTCTCCATACATCCCTATCCTGAGCTAATGCTTTCCAATCATTCCCTGTATAATCTACTTCCCTCAAATCATAGTTAATGTTGTTCTCCCACCTCATTCTTGGTCTACCAACTGGGCGTTTTCCTTCTGGCTTTCCTACAAGAAGTTTCCATGCAAGTCTTTCATTCCCCATACGCGCAACATGTCCTGCCCATCGCAGTCTACGGGACTTAACTGTTCTTATTATATCTGGCTTCCTATAAAGACCATGTAGTTCATTGTTATGTAGTCTTCTCCATTCACCTGTCTGTTCATCTCTCTTTGGTCCAAAAATTTTCCTAAGAACTTTATTCTCAAATACTCGTAATCTCCTTTCCTCCTTAAAGTAAGAGTCCATGTTTCGCACCCATATAATATAACTGGTAGAATAATAGTTTTATATATTTTCAGCTTAACGTTTTTTGAAAGGAGTTGGGACATCAAAAGTCTCTGCAATGCATAATAGCATGCATTTCCAGAATTGAGCCTATGTTTAATTTCTTTGTGCATCTCATTCCTATTTGTGATTATTGTTCCTAGGTATTTGAATTCAGCCACTTCCTCAAAATTTCCCTCATTTGTCATTAGCTGTCCATTTCCATTATATAATGTATTTCTACGTGAGACCATATATTTAGTTTTACTGATAGCGGCCCCAACTGCAACTTATAATATTTCATTGCTACTTCTTTAGTAATACATTCCTTCTATTAATTATTTTAAATCAATCCACGTCTTAACACCTGAGGTTCATACGTTGTATTACGTCTGGGAGCTCATTTTAGGGCTAAAAGGACCTTCGGGACTTGGAATTTTGGTAGCATGAGGTTCTAGCCAAGCGTTAGTATGCGGATGTATTAGTTATAAAGACATACATGTTTTTGGACATAAATAAATGGATTCTTAATTTTAACTTTTATTTCAAGAGTATAATGGTTATAGTAACCCTAAGTATTCTAACCCTAAATAACTAATCTAAGCTTATATTAAGAAAACCTACATTCTAATTTTCTTGAGATTCGAGAGATGTGGGTTTATGAATTTACCCTAATTTACATTCTAATAATTATCTAATAACTCTTACACTTTGAAATATAGTATTCTTCTTCATCTTTCTTGTTCCTCTACGCATGAAAGCTGTCAGCTTGTTGCGTGTTCATTCACTACAGGTCCGGGGTTTGGTGATGTCCTTCCATCGTAGTTGTGGCCTTTTCTGCTGAGGTGTCCAGTCACGCACTTTCTTCATTAATCTACTGTTCTCCATTCTATCTATGTGATCGTTCCAGTTTAGTCTTCTATCATTTATCCAAAGGTTTATAGGTTCAATTTCACATTCTTCTCTAATAACAGAGCTGCGAATTTTCTCTCTCAGCGATATTTAAAATACTTGACTCCATTTATAATTGTCCTAGGTAAATTTTATTAAGAAAAATGGTATGTAGACTTACCCATCAGCTCACTGCTTCAACAGACACGAGTCCCATATTTTGCAAGGTTTATATACCAAGCTTCTGCTCCCCCAGCTATAACTAACTGTACTAAACATTCCTATAGTCTAAATGCAGAGATTTACAGTTAACCTTGCAACCTTGTTCCTGTCATAATCAAAATTCTGTCCTGAAATATAATATGTCTAAATGCTTTATTTTTCACCAACTGTTTTTATATGGAATAATCAAAATAATCTATGAAATAATTAAAATATCTATGTAAAATAATCTACGTTTTCGTAACACGTTGTATAAAACATTCATATACCACAGCTTAATATTATTTTTTGGTCGATGTGACTAATTTCTTATACTTGCCAATATTGTTGTTACTGGAAGTAAGTCAACGTTCCCACATCTAACCTGGTTGCTATGCAAACAAAAGAAATCGCAATGCTGATATGGACTCAAAAAGCACACGTTCGGTAAGTAAAATAAAACATTTCTGGAATGTTTGGTACACTAACTCGTACCTTTCTTTAGACTTTTCCGGAATTAATACAGAACATCCCACTCTCCAGGCTTCTTCAATTTCTCTATCATCTACCATGCCTCCTGCTAGTACCTGGATACAGAATATGCATATGTCGATGGAAAGGTTTGGTCTAGTGGAGGATGTTGTACAGGATAGAAACAAATGGCGTAACATCATATGCACGTAGAGTAGAGTTCTGAAATATCTACTATGTGTATTTTAGATGTCAATATTGTAACCTGTTTTACATTCCTCTGTATTGTGTCAATGGAATGAAATAGGCTATTGTGTAATAAGACAAAAATGTAAGTAATTCCAACTAAATGGTTTATCTATTGTATCATTTAAAATGTAAATTATTTTGGTATTGACATTTTTAAAAACATTTCATTTTATATAATGGCTATGTCTCTTTTCAATAGTTTATGATCTTATAAATCGCCGAAAATTACAGCCTATTTTACAATTTACAATGACTGTTTAACTCATGCCACAAATGCTAGTCAATGACCAATCACGTTTCAATGAATGTTGTTTTACAACCAATGACAGTCGTGTTTCACCTCGCTCTTTATCAGCTCCTGCTTTTGTGATAAAGAAAGCTCCTCCTTTTTAATGTTCTGAACAGGTCAAAGTATTATTTTTCTCCAACAAATACATTGAATATAGCAAATAATGAAAAGATTCCTTGATTTTACTGAGTTGTTTACTAAAAAAATAAATGAATAACCCGTAATGTTGATTATGATATATAGTTTGATGTGTTTCATTATTTCTCCACTTGGGTGCACTCTTACAATATTGCGATCTTATTTGGCAATAAATAATATGATCAAGCAGCAGTGAATGAACATAACCTCACATTTCTGATTTGTGTTCAAACATCACCGTTTACATTAAATATATAAATATTTTAAAATAACTATAGTTAAACAATGATTTGTGAGTAAACAGCTTAATTTTATTCGTTATATAGTCCTAACAAATGCCACTCTTGATTTCCAATTTATCGATAATTTGGAAATCACTCGTGACATTACTTTTGACAAGTATTTTAGTTGAAGTTCATGGTGTGGCCACTAATGGAAGTAATAGACGAATATATATTATTGCATTTAGACCATCTTCTAAAATTGGTATGATATTAGATTCTACAATCCGTTTTGAGACTCATAGTGGCCAACCTGAGGAATAAAAAAAATCAGTATAGCCATATTTCACGTTTGTGAAAAATGGACGTTTTTTTTCAGATGAGTGACAGATTTATCGTCATGAATTTTGTGTGCGGTCCACCGCTGGATTCTCGAGATACCGAGCTGCCTTGTCACGCAGTAGGCCCGGGTTCGATCCCCGGTCGGGCAGTTTTTCTGGGTGAGGTTTTTATCGGGGTTTTTTCTCACCTGTAAGACAAATATCAGGAAAACTTTAAGGCCCAAACGGTCCCCGAAATCATATGGCCATTATCCTTATCATTCACCGTGTGGAAAGCAACGGGAAGCTACCACACCTACAATCCCCCAGTAAAGCTGCAAGCATAGCATGAAAATGCTGTGTTTGCAGTGAAGGACCTGTCTTCGGGCAGAATTACTATGGATGGATTATTATTATTATTATTATTATTACTATTATTATTATTATTATTATTATTGTTTTGACAATGACGCAGAAATGAAGGAAACAATGATAGGCCTAACCTTAAAGCCCGCCATTACGGAAAAGTTTTGGCGAACACCTTGAAATATTTTGCGAACCCCCTGGGGGTTCGCGAACCACATGTTGGGTAACGATGTTCTAACACTAACTTACATTCTATCCCAGACGATTTGAAGTTAAACTAAACCAATAATCTTCAAAGTTATAAGTAGAGAAGCTTCTTAAGTCTTCCTGGCGCCCCAACCTTAGAAATTATTACATTTACGTCAATGCCAGGAGAGAACACCAGAAAATGTCGAAATGACAATGCTAGGGCATTGAATTACAGAAAATGTGTGTGCAATAATCATACTGGGTGTTTTACTGCTGACGACAGAGAGAGGGGGAGAGAGAGAGAGAAGAGAGAGAGAGAGAGAGAGAGAGAGAGAGAGAGAGAGAGAGAGAGAGAACTTTAATAATGAGTTGTCTGTTTAAAACATTATCAGCTTATCCTCCTGATTAAGTCGCTGCGCAGACGCATGCATAATGTGAATTACTTCCATCCAGTGAGCAAGAGATAAGATTTGAATTTTACTACAAGTGGCTCGCAGTGTCCCAGGAAGTCACCCCATATGATGAAAATGGATCAGTTGCCAAGGGCACAGTTGCGAATGTGTCGAGATAAGTTTTGAGTCTATTATCCACGTTACGGTCGTTGATCGTCGTCTGTTTGCGGTTCAGACGTGTTCTGGGGGCTTTTACCCCTGAGTATTAGAGCGTGTCGCCTAACTTCCAACAATGCCAGTCTTTTGTTTGTGATTAATCTGTACAATGCAATCGTACATTTTTCTCGCATGTTGCGAGCAGTTCAATGCTATTATATTAAATAGTTTGTATGTCTCTAATGGATTACAGACATCCTGTGTTCAACAAATTTCAATATACAGTAGATACTTCATGATCGTAACAGAATGCTGTTATCATAAGTAATGCCACGAGTGATTTCCAAATTATCGATAAATTCACGACTCACGAAGTGAGGAGTGAATTTATCTAGAGAATTTGGAAATCAAGAGTGGCATTTGTTAGGACTATTTAACGAATAAAATTAACCTGTTTACTCACAAATCATTATTTAACTATAGTTATTTTAAAATATTTATATATTTAATGTAAACGGCGATGTTTGAAAACAAATTAGAAACGATAGGTGCGCTTCATCTGCTTCCTTTGTTTATCATGCAACCAGATCATACTATTTATGGCCAAAGGAACGCAATATTGTAAGAATGCTCTCTAGTGGAGAAAAAATGAAACACATCAAACTGTATATTAATTCATTTCTGATGCCCTATGATGTAAATATGACACTTATATTTTTCTGGATTATTACCTGGGGAAAAAAATACATTTAAGAAAGTGCAAACAGTGGTTTCTTTTTTTGGTGGTATAATCAATTGCTACAAATGTTTTTATATATGTATACAATATACAATATGGTATCCGTATTTCTCACAGGCTCTGTCACTGCAAAATAATGGCCAGACCTGTTCAGAATATTAAAAAGGAGGAGCTTTCTTTAATATGGTAATTATAACACTGATAAATATTTCGTGAAACACGACTCTGATTGGTTGTAAAACAGAAATCATTGAAACGTGATTGGTCATTGACTCCCATTTGGGGCATGAGTTAAATAGTCATAAGTAATGCCACGAGTGATTTCCAATTTATCTAGAGAATTTGGAAATCAAGAGTGGCATTTGTTAGGACTATTTAACGAATAAAATTAAACTCTTTACTAAAAAATAATTATTTGAATATAGTTACCGGTGTTTTAAAATATTTATATAGTTAATGTAAACGGCGATGTTTAAAAACAAATTAGAAATTCACTGCAACTCGATCATATTATTTATTGCCAAATAGGATCACGATATTTTAAGAATGCACTCTAGAGGAGAAATAATGAAACACATCAAACTATTATAATCAACATTATATGTTAATCATTTATATTTTGAATAAACAACTCAGTAAAATCACTGAATCTATTCATTATTTGCTATATTCAATGTATTTGTTGGAGAAAAATAATGGTCTGACCTGTTCAGAATATTAAAAAAGGAGGAGCTTTCTTTATCACAAAAGCAGGAACTGTTAAAGAGAAATCGATAAAGAGCGAAGTGAAACACGACTGTCATTGGTGTAAAACAGAATTCATTGAAACGTGATTGGTCATTGACTACCATTTGCGACATGAGTTAAATAGTCATAAGTAATGCCACGAGTGATTTCCAATTTATCTAGAGAATTTGGAAATCAAGAGTGACATTTGTTAGGACTATTTAACGAATAAAATTAAACTGTTTACTCACAAATCATTATTTAAATATAGTTATTTTAAAATATCTACTTATTTAATGTAAATGGCGATGTTTGAAAACAAATGAAACACGGTTGTTACGCTTGTTCATCACTGCAACCAGATCATATTATTTATTGCCAAAGGATCGCGATATTGTAAGAATGCACCCTAGTGGAGAAATTTATAATCAACATTATAGGTATTAATTCATTCCTGATGTGCTATGAAGTAAATATGTCAATTTTATTTTTCTGCAACGTAAAAACCTGGGAAATAATACGTTTAAGAAAGTGCAAACAGTGGTTTCTTTTTATTGTGGTATAATCAATTGCTACAATTTTTTTTCTATTATATCTCGCAAACAACACTTATTTACATTCGTGCACTATATATACAGTCTGGGAGCCATATGCATTCTGGGATTCTTACATCTCAATATATAGGCCTAAATTGCTATATTGAACGCTATTTCTTAGAGAGTTAGCCATTGCAAAATAATGCTATGACCTGTTCAAAATATTAAAAAGGAGGAGCTTTCTTTCATATGATAAACTTAAGTTAAGAAATATCGAGGTGTGATTGGTTATAAAACAAAATTCTTGAAACGTGATTGGTCATTGACTCTGATTTGGGGCAAAATGCTAAAGTAGAAATGACAATATGCCACCAAGTTATATTTTATGACATTTCTGGTTTTCTCCCCTGGCATTGGCGAAATTGTAATCCATCTCTTAGGCTGGGGTACCTGAAAGTTACCCCGATGATATAATCGGAGATAAATGATAATGAAACGCCAGGAGAGTTCTTAACCTAAATTTCATACCATGAGCAACCACAGAAATAATTCCTATGGTTTGACCGGGAATCGAACTCGGGACCTCATGAACTGAAGTCAGAAAAGCTGACCACTAGCCCATGACGCTGATCTATATATATCATTTAATAAAATATACCTTCTCCAGTTTTATTCTGTAAGGATTTGTAGGGATGATGTTTTTACCACTGGGTATACATTCATT
Organism: Diploptera punctata; assembly: GCA_030220185.1. Classification (NCBI taxonomy): domain Eukaryota; kingdom Metazoa; phylum Arthropoda; class Insecta; order Blattodea; family Blaberidae; genus Diploptera; species Diploptera punctata. Next base: position 467,828 of record JASPKZ010000446.1, on the reverse strand, counting down.
CTCCGCCTTTTTAAAACATGAGTAAAAACAAGGTGGGGTTGGAATGTGTTTACTGTTGTGGGGGTGAGTTTTTTTTGTTATTCTGTTTAGCCCCGTTCGATCGTCTAGGTATGTTACCGCCTTCAACAAATCCCTTGTGTATGGTCCTGCGTAGGAATTCGTATGTGTAGAAAACACAGTAACGGGGTAAACAAATTAAATTAATTAGGTTTGTCCGCTTCTACGTTTTTGGATCTATACTAGTAGGTTGCATTGACGTTAATTATTTACAGTATGTTCTTTGAGTGTATTTTTTATGTTAGGATATGAAAGATATATTTTTTTTCGTATTTTTGATACCCGCGAGAAAACCCCACGGATACAAAGATATAATATGTGATATAAACCCAAATTACATTGAGCAACAAAAAATGTACTTTTTTTGTCTCAGAAACAAATGTGATTCTGATAGTATTTTTTTCTCCTGAATTCAAATATGATATCCGTTTTTCTCCATCACGAAAGGTTTCCGAGAGACAGGAATTTGTAATTTCAAACACTTTAATATTTTCTACATTCGTAACTACACAATATTCGAACATTCGGACTCACCTGGAAAGTAAGAAATGACGATTTTCTTCAATATTTCGCCTGTGGAGTATCCCTCTTGATGGTCCAACAATAATCGGCCAGCAGATTAGGATTCCATTTGCCTTGATATCTCTTTTCCACAGCTGAAACCATTTGAGTTAGCTCATTTGGTTTTATTTTACAATGAACAAATGGACGAAAAAAACGTTTATTAAAAAATAATTATTTAAATCCATTAATTGAAATTGAAATATAAAAATCTGTGGGTGATGCAGAAATTCCGAATACGTGTTTGAAAACACGATAAAAAAACTGCATTAAGTACAACTATTGGTGCTCATGAGACAAAAACCATGTTGACCAGTGTTATTTACAAATTATCTCAAATATGTGAAACATATACGTTGAAAATATCTACTTTAAAAACAAAAGTTTTACCTTTTCGATGGTTTGATCTCATGCTGCCACTTTTTTGTGATGTAAAATAACATAATCACTTTCTCCATCACTTTTTAACATCCATCCATAGTAATTCTGCCCGAAGGCAGGTCCTTCACTGCATTCATAGCATTTTAATGCTATGCTTGCAGCTTTACTAGGGAATTATAGGTGTGGTAGCTTCCCGTTGCTTTCCACACCGGTGAAGGATGATGAATCTCTAATAAAATATGTAGGGCCTACTGCTAATGCTGGTTTTTTAGTTTCACCATTTTTTTTTTACGTTTCTAAAGTGTTATTTTTTGCGAGTGTCTAAATTCCTTTTTCAATTTGATTACAAAGTTCTTCAAAAGTACACCAGATGGCAGTTTAGAAAATTGCCATCATAATGAAAAATTGACAGTCGTAAAAACAGCTGAAGAGGGGAATATGTTCCCGATACTGCAGTTCTGTGTTAAAAAACATAGATGTATGAGGTAAGAAGAATTAACGATCCGTTTGATCCCTATTAAGAAATCCTCATATTGTACAAATTCCCAAATTTATTACATTAATTTCCAATATGTTTCCAGTTTCTCTTTCAGTTGGGAAACATTCTGTTTAAGAATAATTAGTAAGTTGCAACTGTGCAATAGAAGAATATGACAAATGGGGATTAATTTTGAACATGAAAAAAAAACAAAATATTTATCAATTGGTGAACCAGAACAAAATTTAATTTTGGAGACTGGAGAAACAATAAATCTTGTAGTGAGATCACATATTTAGGAATAAAAATAAAAAATGGGAGTTATGAAGAGGAAATAAGAAATAGAAATAATAAAGGAAAATTTGCAATTGCTTGCCTCAATGGAATATTGTGGAATAAAAATATAAGTAATAAAAATAAAATGTGTATATATATATATATATATATATTATTTGCAGAGTATAAGAGTGACATTGATTCAAAATTACAAAAATATAATAAAATGAATGGGGTAATACGAAGACATTTTGGTAAACAGATGAGGACAGAGACAAAACTAAGATTACATAACGTCACATCAAAAGCTGCTCTAAAATACGGAAGTGAAATTTGGATTTTAAATAAAAGAAACTCTCATAAACTTCAAGTAAGCCAAATGCGCTTCTTACGATCATTGTTAGGAGTTAATAGACTGGATCACCAAAGGAACACTACTATCAGAGGAAAACTTGGAGTAGCAAGTTTAAATGAAGATATCCAAAGATACCAACAAGAATGGAAAAATCATCTGAGAAGAATGGCAAGAAATAGACTTCCAAAATTGGCATTCCAATATACCCCAACTGGACATAGGGACCAAGGAAGACCAAAACATCGGTGGAAAGATCAAGACCATCTTCGCTAGGTTTACCGTACAGGCCACATGGCCTAAAACGAATTTGTTCATGATGATGATGATGATATATATATATAATACGATTTTTAAAATCATCATTACTTATGGAGCAGAACTTTGGCCATTAACAACAGAAACAAATAAGTGTCTTTTGGCAACGGAAATGGATTTTCTACGAAGGGCAGCAAGAATTTCAAGAAGAGAAAAAATTAGGAACTGAGTTATAAGGGAGAAAATGAAGATTGAAGACACTATTTTAGATTATATTAAAACTCAGCAATTAAGATGGTAGGGACATGTCCAGCGAATTAGAGAGGATCGGCTACCAAAATCTGTTTTGGAATGGAAACCTGAGGGAAGACGAGGCAGAGGAAGACCGAAAACCTCCTGGAGTCAGGGAATATATTTATACATGAAGGAGAAACATCCACAACCAGATGATTGGATGGACCGACAAAATTGGCTATTAGGAATCGGACGATGTCAAAGACATTAATCAACCGATGATCTATCTATCCATAACTGTGCATTTGTTGATGTTATGACGCCAGTTGATGCTGTATCTAATAAAGTTATTATCTGTATCAACTGCCAACAGAGGATCATATTTTAAAAGTGCAAAATCCGCTGTTATTAATAAAGCGCTGTATAAATCGTATAATCCCTGTATTCAAAGCGTGTCTATAATGGAATTACTGATTTAAATCAAATACAATTCCAACACGATAATGTAATTGCTGGAGTCATCATTCGATTAGAAGTAAATTACGTTATGGGGACGTCGATGCGACTAATGTTTGTTCCTCAGTAGTGGCTCAAGTTCGTTAAAACTGCAATACATTTATTTAATAAAATTAAAATTATAATATATCTAGCTATCTTCGGATTTTTACAGCTGCTGCCGTCTTCCCGTGCCAAATCTCCAAAGCCTACGATCTTGGGCATCTTCGATGTTTTGCCCTCTTGCTTGCATTACTATCCTCATGTTTTCCTTCCATGTTAAACTTTAGTCTCCCTCTTTTCTTCTTTCTGGTCGGTTGCCATTGATATAGTTGTTTCGGCCATTGGCTCGATTCTGGAAATGCGTGCTATTATGCATTACAGAGACTTTTGATGTCTCAACTCCTTTCAAAAAACGTTAAGCTGTAAATATATAAAACTATTATTCAACCAGTTATATTATATGGGTGCGAAACATGGACTCTTACTTTAAGGGAGGAAAGGAGATTACGAGTATTTGAGAATAAAGTTCTTAGGAAAATTTTTGGACCAAAGAGAGATGAACAGACAGGTGAATGGAGAAGACTACATAACAATGATCTACTTAGTCTTTATAGGAAGCCAGATATAATAAGAACAGTTAAGTCTCATAGACTGCGATGGGCAGGACATGTTGCGCGTATGGGGAATGAAAGACGTGCATGGAAACTTCTTGTAGGAAAGCCAGAAGGAAAACGCCCAGTTGGTAGACCAAGAATGAGGTGGGAGAACAACATTAACTATGATTTGAGGGAAGCAGATTATACAGGGAATGATTGGAAAGCATTGGCTCAGGATAGGGATGTATGGAGAGCTTATGTCCGCGCGGCCATGAACCTACGGGTTCGATAGTGCCAGTGAGTAAGTAAGTAAGTTTCGGCCATCGCTCATCTTCCGATTGAGGGTCTTTCCACTTTTCAACGGTTGCCCTTTTCCAGCCGGCTGCTGGCCCTTCACATCCACATGTGTCAATCACAGAGGTAGATGATCAACAGCCAGTGTAGGGGTGACATGTGGTTACCATGTCGAGTCCCCCAGCCGTTATAGCTGGTTCCTCAACCTGGAGCCGCTACTTATTGTAGCTACCCAATTGCCTCACGATGCTGGGTGGGCACCAGTCCCATACTGGCCGAAATACCATGAGAAAATTTCTTCCCCCATGGAGACTCGAACCAGCGCAAGTCCCGTAGCTCTGCGCCAAGGCTTCCTACATTAACCGCTCAATTCTTTCAATTATGCTTTTTTCTGCTTTCATTATATTTCTAATTTCCTTATTTGCGAGATGTTCTGATTCTATAAATTAAATAAAAATAAAACTTAATTTTATTCAATTTTCATGTTTATTAAGATATAATTCAGTGACAGCTGTTTCAGTACACTGTACCTTCTTCAGACATGTTAACAAATTATGAATTGTGTTATTATAGTACATATCAACGATCTAAGCAACTATACAACTATATTTATTTAAATTTTTAATTTTAACAAAGGGGATTCATTCAAATCAAGTTGAGAATTTAATAGTTCTAATTCTTAATTTAAATGTTCTAATTTTCACTTCTGACACTTTAGTCTCCCTTTTTCTTCTTCTTTCTCGTCGGTTTTAATTGATATAGTGGTTTCGGCCATCGCTCATCTTCCATTCTTAAACATGTCCTAACCATTTTAATTCCTTCTCCTTAATTCTTTCAATTATGCTATCGTCAGCTTCCATTATGTTTCTAATTTCCTTATTTGTGACATGTTCTAATTTTGACTTCTGACACTTCTGCGTAGAAGGGGCGGGGCGGAGAGGGGCGGAGGGGACAGAGAGAGAGAGAGAGAGGAAGATAAATCAACAAACATCGCTATATATACGATCATCATTTAAGTATATTTTACGTTTTGTAGAACCTGTATTTTATGTTTTGATAGCGTGTTTTGTTATAATATAAAGTATAAGTTTTGTTGCCTAGCAACTATGAACTAAAGCTTCACTGATTGTTATAATAGTAGATAAACGATTTTTATAAACTACAATTATTATTTATTTTTAGAGTGGGAAGACAATGGGAATTAACATTTCCATACTAGCTGCTGCCACGATACTGTGATATTCATAAAGTTTTAATTTAGGGGGTAAAATTTGAATGGAATATATCAGAAGATGCCCCGTGCCGTAGCCGAGCGGTTAAGGTAGGAAGCCTTGGCGCAGAGCTACGGGACTTGCGCTGGTTCGAGTCTCCATGGGGGAAGAAATTTTCTCATGGTATTTCGGCCAGTATGGGACCGGTGCCCACCCAGCATCGTGAGGCAATTGGGTAGCTACAATAAGTAGCGGCTCCAGGTTGAGGAACCAGCTATAACGGCTGGGGACTCGACATGCTAACCACATGTCACCCCTACACTGGCTGTTGATTATCTACCTCTGTGATTGACACATGTGGATGTGAAGGGCCAGCAGCCGGCTGGTAAAAGGGCAACCGTTGAAAAAGTGGAAAGACCCTCAATCGGAATATATCAGAAGATGTCATGACTTGAAAAAAAATCTACTCTGGTCGGATTTGAACCCACGAACCGAAAATGGAGCCGAATATGGTAACCATTAACCCATCAGGACCGACTTGAGGTAAAGTGACAGATTGTTTGTAAAATGTGGCAGAGTTTGTGCCATGTGGTATATCCCTGAATAATATATTCATCACGCATTCAGACATCATTTGTAAGGTCCCGCGCGTTCGTTATAATCCAATCTAGGGATCCCTATTGTAGTACAATTCAAGTGGTTTAGTAGCAGTGATCCTGACAACAACAAATAGCCCTTTTTATCTCGCCTTCCATCCCAGTGTGAGAGATAAGGGCACGGACTGCTCTTAAAGATATATAAACGTATTATCCCACCGCATACAGACGCTTTCTGAAATCAGTTTTCTGAAGGTGGGGAAAACACTTTGCTTCAAGCCGCTCAGTCATTGACCCTATTGAACCCGTAGGTGCATGGCCGCGCGGCCATAAGCTCTCCATACATCCCTATTCTGAGCCAATGTTTCCTATTCATTCCCTGTATAATGTACTTCTCAAATCATCATCATCTGCATTCATGGATTAGGTCTGTTGACCCGTTCCGACTTCAGCCCATCTCTTTCTGCTGAAGTTTATGAGTAAGTTATTTTTTACTAGTAGAGGTTACCAGCCTCTAGCCAAACCCCTCTTCCTGGAGGACAGGGAACTGGAATTTCGGAGTGTTCGTCTCCTAGAGAAGTTGCCTTCACTACGGCTTTGGGGACTTCTCTTCTCCCCACGTAACCCTGTGGACGGGACCCTAGCCAGGTACTACCCACTGGGCGAGTGGGACCTGGAGCTCACAAAAGGGCAGGGGCGCCTACTCCCTGGAGTGGACCTCTATCAAGGGTTCCACTCTGTTACCCTACCCTCAAATCATATTTAATATTATTCTCCCATCTCATTCTTGGTCTACAGGAGCACGCCGTAGCGTAGTGGTTAAGGCACTTCGCTATAAGCCGGAAGGTCCAGAGTACGAGTCCCGGTGAGGTCAGGAATTTTAAACTGACCCAAACCTTCTGGCGGCACTATATGGTCCTGGGTCCACTCAGCCTCTAACGGAAATGAGTACCAGATGCTTGTTCTGGGGTAAAGGCGGCCGTCAAGCAGGGCTGACAACCCGGCTGACATCAAGTGCCGATTGTCCAGAAAAATGAGAGCCTTAACATCCTATCACCCCCAAGGGCCTCCTGAGGCCTGTAGTGGGATCACATTACCTTGATTATTATTATTATTATTATTATTATTGTTATTATTATTCACTGTTTAGGCTTATTTACTAGCCTGATCCGGCTCCAAATTGCTGCTCTCTCGATCTTTTCCTTGGTCTTCCCAAACTTCTTCTTCCTCGTTGTGAATAGTTGTATGCTGCTTTTGGTATTCTATTCTCAATCATCCTTGCTAAGTGTTCTTTTCCAGTTTGTTCTGTATTTCTATATTGTTGAGTTTAATTCCTCTATTTTTAATTGTTATCTTAACCTTTATTCTTGGTCTACCAACTAGGCGTTTTCCCTCTGGTTTTCCTACAAGAAGCTTCTATGAACGTCTCTCATTCCCCATTCGTGCCACATGTCCTGCCCATTACAGTCTACGAGACTTACTGTTCTTATTATATCTGGCTTCCTATAAAGACCATCTCACAGATGTTATTTTTTCTTGTTTTCGGGAATTAACCTCGTCTGGTCCTGAAAACTGTTGGTCCCAGTCCGGGTTGCGGGTTCAAATCCGGCCGGGAACTATGATTTTTCTTTTCAGGATGTAAACACCATGAGTAGACCTATGATTTCATCTGTAGCCCATTAAGGGGTCTTGTCTTTTATGAGAGTTCCCTACACTTGTCGCTAGTCTCAAACCAAATTCTTTCTCCAATCTTCCCACCAATCTTAGTTAGTCTTTCATCTATTCTTGGGCCTTCCTGTCCCTCTCCAAGCATTTTAAATATTTTCTTCACTTCTATATCATCATTCATTATTTATATATATCCATCCCACTTCACCAGCTGTTAATTTTAATAGATTTGATCAGATCAGGTTCATCAGACTTCTATATAATTGAAAGCTGTATTTTCTTCTCCATTCGCCTTGCTCCTTCTGATATGATGAAAGTTAAAAAAAAAAATAAATTGTACCTGTTGGTAGGTGCCATCGTCCTCAACCTTGTTAAAATATCGTAAATAAATTAACTGGAGTGCTTTCGGAAGTTATCTTCCATCTTCTGCAGGTTGAACTTCTGCTACTTGTTGTGTACGGTGATGTGTACTTCAACTGTTTGTAGCAGCAACTGACTTGTTTTTGACGATCTCGTATAATGGGTTTGACTGGGGTGCGTTCTCATTAAGAAGTGAGGTGTTGTTTGTTTCCTTTATAATTTCAAGGTCTTCAAATTCCAGCTAGGATAAATATATTTGAAGACCTTGAAATTATAAAGGAAAAACAAACAACACCTCACTTCTCAATGAGAACGCACCCCAGTCAAACCCATTATACGAGATCGTCAAAAACAAGTCAGTTGCTGCTACAAACAGTTGGAGTATACATCACCGTACATAACAAGTAGCGGAAAATCAACCTGCAGAAGATGGAAGATAACTTCCGAAAGCGCTCCAGTTAAATTATATGCAATATTTTAACAAAGTTGAGGACGACGGCACCTAGCAACAGGTACAATTTAATGTTTTTAACTTTCATCACATGACTTCACCTCAACGGAATTTGATATGAATTTTACTAGTATTGGTCCTTCTGATATGCCCCAATTAAAATTTTAGATCCTAAAGCTTCATGTATGAAAACCAGAGACTAGAGATAAATCGTTTTCTTTTTCATAACAATTTAATTTGCAACCGGTTTTAGTTTATATAAATCTCTGATATTTTTCCTCCATATTTTATTGGATGTCCAATACATCATGTCTGTATAGCTTGACGACATAATCCCGCTGCCCGTATGTCGCGTACCTCGATCGACAAATCCCACAAAAATGGAAACTTTCATAAATATATAATGATTTCAAAATATTTCTATATCAGTGGTGAATATTTATGTTACGTAGGGCCCTACCAATTACTTACTTACTCACTGGCACTATCGAACCCGTAGGTTCATGGCCGCGCGGACATAAGCTCTCCATACATCCCTATCCTGAGGCAATGCTTTCCAATAATTTCTATCAATCCCTCAAAGCATAGTTAATGTTATTCCCCCACCTCATTCTTGGTCTACCAACTGGGCGTTTTCCCTCTGAGTTTCCTACAAGAAGCTTCCATGCAAGTCTTTCATTCCCCATACGCGCAACATGTCCTGCCCATCGCAGTCTACGAGACTTAACTGTTCTTATTATATCTGGCTTCCTATAAAGACCATGTAGTTCATTGTTATGTATGTAGTCTTCTCCATTCACCTATCTGTTCATCTCTCTTTGGCCCAAAAATTTTCATAAGTACTTTATTCTCAAATAGTCGTAATCTCCTTTCCTCCCTTAAAGTAAGAGTCCATGTTTCGCACCCATATAACTGGTAGAATAATAGTTTTATATATTTCCAGTTTAACGTTTTTTGAAAGGAGTTGGGACATCAAAAGTCCCTGCAATGCATAATAGCACGCATTTCCAGAATTGAGCTTGTGTTTAATTTCTTTGTGCATCTCATTCCTATTTGTGATTATTGTTCCTAGGTATTTGAATTCAGCCACTTCCTCAAATTTTCCCTCATTTGTCATTAGCTGTCCATTTCCATTATATAATGCATTTCTACCTGTGACCATGTATTTAGTTTTATTGATATTTACTTCCAGTCCTAATTTCTTAGTGTTATACAATAGTGTGTGCGTGTTGTCCTTTAGTATCTCCTCGCTATCGGCCAATAGTACTACATCATCAGCATAAACTAACAGCTTATTAATACCATTGAGTTGTAGGCCTTCCTCATCCTCTAAAGATTTGATGGCATGCTCTAGTACAAAATTAAATAGTAGAGGCGATAGTGCACTCGTTGCTTCAACCCATTATGGATTTCAAAGGAGTCCGAAAACTGTTTGTCTACACGCACCCTACTCTTTGTGTCATTTAGACACAATCAACCACTGTCGCTTGAGCCAATTCGCTCGGGAACACATTTATTTTCTCTTTTTTCTCTTATTTTTATACGCTTAAACATGCTCATGTCTTAGAATCTGTCGGGACTTACTCGCCATAGAGCAGTCAATAAGAAAAATAAGATCCAGTTTGTTAACCAACAAAATGGGACCATTAGGAGTGTGGTTTAACTTGAAATACAATTTTTAAAATCGCTCTACCGGCCGCATTTTTCAAAACCGAAACTCGGTATTCCCATTGAAATAAACTAAAAATATTTTACCCAAGAATCAGTGAAATTCAACCATTAGAAATGGGGGTAATAAATCAAGAAAATAATCTTTATATGTAGTGGACATACCTTTAACTCTCCTAATATACAGGGTGAATCATAAATATGGCTATACGTTTGATCGCGTTGTGTGATGAAAACATTCCCATTACAGGAAATATGAAATTACCGTTGGAAAGACAATTATTCAAATTACAAAAATGGAATAAAACAAAACAGTGTAGAATTTACGTCATTAGTTAAAATGGCGTTGAATATGCAACAGCAAATTAAAATTGCTGCATGGGCAATAACGTATGCTAATGATCATGAGGCCGCAAGACGTGAGTTTAACGTAGCATTGCAGCCGTCGACTGTGGGGAAGTGGAGAAAACGACTGCTGGAAACGGGAAGGATGCAGAAAATCAAACCTTCTGGAAGGCCTCGCATTAGCACAGATGCAGAAACAACGAAGAGAATTGTGAAAGCGTTCGACGCTAGGCCACAAAAATCAACCCGCGAAGCTGCACGTGAGCAGTGATTAGTTTTGTTCTATTGTTGTAATTTGAAGGATTCACTTTCCAATGATAACATCATATTTCCTTTAATAATAATATTTTCGTCACAAAATGCGATCAAACGTATAGCCATATTTCTGAATCAATCTGTACTCAATACTATAGTCCATGAGGGTTAACTTGTCTAGAATATTTTAGAAAGAGAAAGAGAGTACTCACCATCTTCTTTCTCACTCATACACATATCTCTTCACGGTGACAGCGGTAGTGCAGACACTCCCTGTAGTGAACATAAATCAGTGGTGGCATTCCCTTCTTCTAAAGATTCTTCCTGGCAAGTTTCTATGTCTTCATTTTCATTTTCATCGCCGTCGGTATCGTCTAAATTTATTTCAAACCGATCTCTAATTTCGTCCATTAAACCGTCTGCCTGCCAATATGACTCTTCAATCTTTTCAGTGTGTTCACACGCTCTGCAGTTACTTTTAACAGAGCACTCTGAACCAGTCGCCACTGACAAAAATTACCTGACACAAAAGTGACTGGACGGAAGTGGGGGGGGGTGGAGTTTTCTAGCATTCCTAAGTAATTTACAAGGGTAGCCCATTGTGTTTTGCGAAGGGTTGAAGAACAGTTCTCTAGACAAGGATAGCAGAAATCATGCCAACTTAGTCCTCCTCCACTATAGGCCAGCAGCCGACTGGTAGACCAAGGGCCTTCTAGACATGCCGTGCCATTGTGCTTTTTTTTAAGATTTGTCTTAAAGATGAGGAAAAACATCGAATGGAATCTCACCCAGAAAACTTCTTACGATGGATGTTGAAACTCACGTCCGCTCCTTATGAGGCAAAGACGTTACTTTTACTTAGCGGTGGACATACACAAACTTGGTTGTTGAAAATTCGTGACTTCTGTCTTGGAAGTGTCTGTATTTGACTGAAGTTTGAATTGTGTTTTAAGCAGAATCAACGTGATTAATCAGTTTCAGGTGACCGTGAACATAAAGTTCACAAAACATCGTTATACGTGATTCTCTGAATTGCTATTGATTGCCAAACCTTGAAAAAGGAATGTCAAATACAGACAAGTTGCTCTTGACAGAACAATTCTATTGAATTTTTAGAAGACACTAAAATGACAATTTACGTTACAGCTTGTGATTTCTTTCTTCTTCTGAATGTCTGTTTTTTATGAAAACAGGTCAACTTGTTATCTCTGACAACTGTTATCCTTGTCTCTAGCATTTATAATCATTCAATATATTATCATAAGTAATGCCACGAGTGATTTCCAAATTATCGATAAATTCACGACTCACGAAGCGAGGAGTGAATTTATCTAGAGAATTTGGAAATCAAGAGTGGCATTTGTTAGGACTATTTAACGAATAAAATTAAGCTGTTTACTCACAAATCATTATTTAACGTTATTTTAAAATATTTATATATTTAATGTAAACGGCGATGTTTGAAAACAAATGAGAAGCGATAGGTACGCTTCATCTGCTTCTTTTGTTTATCACTGCAACCAGATCATACTATTTATTGCCAAAGTAACGCAATATTGTATGAAAGCTCTCTAGTGGAGAAAAAATGAAACACATCAAACTGTATATTAATTCATTTCTGATGTCGTATGATGTAAATACGACAATTATATTTTTCTGGATTGTTACCTGGGAAAAAATACATTTAAGAAAGTGCAAACAGTGGTTTCTTTTTTTGGTGGTATAATCATTTGCTACAAATGTTTTTATATTAACTCCCGCATGCGGCATGTGTTGACATTCATGCACTATATATAAATCTGGTAGCCGTATTTCTCACGGGCTCAGTCACTGCAAAATAATGGTCAAACCTTTTCAGAATATTAAAAAGGAGGAGCCTTGTTTAATATGATAATTATAACACTGATAAATATTTCGTGAAACACGACTGTGATTGGTTGTAAAACAGAAATCATTGAAACATGAATGGCCATTGAGTCCCATTTGGGGCATGAGTTAAATAATCCTTTATAAACAGTGGTTTTTATATATTTTTTCTTTTTTTAAGTTTAAGATAAGATTTCAATTAAAGTTTGTTTTTAAATTACTCGACAAATGATTGTGTCACATACAGTCAATGCCTCTAACCAAATTCAAGGCTTAAAGAAGACAGACATACTAAGATAAACTATGACCTAATATCAGAAAAAATTAATATTTTAACTGTGTGAGATAATGTATAGAATGTATACTCCTAAATATAATAAATGATTATATATTAAGTGAAGAACAGTGTGGCTTTCGGAAAGGTCGGTCATGTTCAGATGCCATTTTCACAATAGAACAACTTATTCAGAAGAGAAAAGAATTTAATTTGCCAACTTGCATACTTTTTATTGACTATCAAAAAGCGTTTGATAGACTGTCAAGAAATAAACTACGGGAAATAATGTATGACAAAGGGTTTCCAGGACACATTGTCAAAAACTTGACTTATTTAAAAAAAATACTACATAACCTCAATATGATTTACAATGTTAGAAGTTCTGAATTCTGCTTTAAAAGTCAGGTAACTCTACTTGCTGGCAAAGAAAACGTGGACTTGATTTGATCGTGAGTGGAGTCTTGTTACAGCGTGTCGTGATTTCCTCAAAACGCTGCTTCATCGTTTATTGGGTTTACCATTTGGTTATGTTTTGTGGCACATCAAAGTTCCATTCACATTTGTAATATAAAACATTGTATTTAATGCCATCATGAATTGGCAAAAGTACACATCTCCCTGCCAAGGTCAACGTTCTAAACTACACGAATATGATATTTGTTTTGTCTAGCGTGGTCATATATTCTCTACATAAGAAGCATGCCTTATCATAATCAACTTGTGACTCACCTACATACAATCCTATATCTTCTTTTTTTTTCTTTCTTTCTTTCTCGTTTTCTTTCGCTTACACTGTTCTTCCTTTTTACACGCTTTATATTAGCTTGGCCTGTATCTATCTATCTATCTATGTAACGGAATCTTTCAACGCGATTTTCACCCACTTAAAATCATTGAATCGACTTGAAACTTTGTATACTTATAAAGGACCCGTGACAATACGATAATTTCGTATTTTGTTTCTAAAATCATGGCCAGAATAATCAGAAAATCAAAAAAAGTGTTTTTGTATCTATGTAACGGAATGTGTGAACACGATTTTCACCCACTTAGAAACATTGGATCGACTTGAAACTTTGTATACGTATAAACGACCCGTGACAATACAATAATTTCATATTTATTTTCTAAAATCCTGGCCAGAATCATCAGAAAATAAAAAAAAGTGTGTTTGTATCTATTTAACGCAATATTTCAACGCAATTTTACCCACTTAAAATCATTGGATCGACTTGAAACTTTGTATACTTGTAAAAGACCCATGACAATACAATAATTTCATATTTTGTTTCTAAAATCATGGCAAGAATCATCAGAAAATAAAAAAAAAGTGTTTTTGTATCTATGTAACGGAATTTTTGAACACGATTTTCACCCATTTAGATACATTGGATCGACTTGAAACTTTGTATACGTGTAAAAGAGCCGTGACAATACAATAATTTAATATTTATTTACTAAAATCCTGGCCAGAATCATCAGAAAATCAAAAAACATGTCTTTGTATCTATGTAACGGAATTTTTTAACACGATTTTCACCCACTTAGAAACATTGGATCGACTTGAAACGTTGCATACTTGTAAAGGACCCGTGACAATACAATATTTTCATATTTGTTTCTAAAATCCTGGCCAGAATCGTCAGATAATAAAAAAAGTGTCTTTGTATCTATGTAACGGAATATTTGAACACGATTTTCACCCACTTAGAAACATTGGATCGACTTGAGACTTTGTATACTTGTAAAAGGACCCGTGACAATATAATAATTTCATATTTTGTTTCTAAAATCCTGGCCAGAATCATCAGAAAATCACAAAATGAAAACTGGTATAATAGGTTGCGGACTTGTAGACTTTTAGTCAATCGTTGTAAGAGCTCAGTTGGTAGAGCTGTGAACTCTAGTGTTATATAATTTCAGTAATCCATAGGTCGCTGGTTCAAACCCGGCTGGGAAGTTTTTTTTTAGAGGAGTATTACTTTTAGCTCATACTACAATAGTATCGAATTTAAAGATATTTACATTTTTATCTTATTCTGTAAAATATTAAAACTAAAAAATAAATAAAAGTTTAAAAAAACTAAAACAACACGCTTTACTAGAAAATCGAACTAAAAAAATGAAAATTAATTTTAATTTCCAACACGCTTGGGAAAAATAATGTTACCATCAAAAGCGTGGGGTACTCTTTATGATTTTTACATTTTCTTCTTAGAGACTTTACTTTTACCAATATCCGTTTATTATCAAATATATTAGTTGATAAAGAGCACCTCACGCTTTTGATGGTAAAATTATTTATCCCAAGCGTGTTGGAAATTAAAATTATTTTTAATTTTTTTAGTTCGATTTTCTGATAAAGCGTGTTGTTTTAGTTTTTAAAACTATTATTTATTGTTTTACCTTTGTTAACCTTTTTATCTTATTCACACATACAAACACAAGACGGGACACACACCCAGACCAAGGTGGAGATTTAAAATCCTCTACCCCGCCGGGAATAGAACCCGGGTAGCCGGAGTCGAAGGTAGGGACTCTACCGACTACGCCACGGCGACGGGCAATATCTAACCACAAAATGTATCTAAAGTTGCATCATTATTAGGGCAAGAATTTTAATGCACAATAAATACAGCACAATGCATTATAAAAAAACAATAATGCACTAACTTCTCCTTCTTCCATCCAAGTATTAGGCCAAGGCCTGTTACGATCCTATAGAAAATTTTCCCTCCAGCATTTCATAGGACGGCACAGTGATCTTCGTCCTCTTGGTATATAATTATAAACAGCTTTGGGGATCTGATTTGAACTCATTCTTTCAAGATGGTGTTTCCAATTTAGTTGGTAGTGTTTAATATATTCCAAAATTGGCGTAGTCTTCAATTCTTTTAAGATATCGGTGTTCCTTTTCCGATCCCATCTGGTGTAACCCGGACAATTACAAAAAATGCGCTAAAATTAAAAATAATGCAATATATTTATAAAATTCACATTTGCAGATAAATATAAGGTGTTAACTTTTTTCGTCCTGCATGATAAATGTTAAATGAGGGAAATTTTGAGGAGGTGGCTGAATTCAAATACCTAGGAACAATAATCACAAATAGGAATGTGATGCACAAAGAAATTAAACATAGGCTCAATTCTGGAAATGCGTGCTATTATGCATTACAGAGACTCTTGACTTCCCAACTCCTTTCAAAAAAACATTAAGCTGAAAATATATATAAAACTATTATTCTACCAGTTATATTATATGGATGCGAAACATGCACTCTTACTTTAAGGGAGGAAAGGAGATTACGAGTATTTGAGAATAAAGTTCTTAGGAAAATTTTTGGACCAAAGAGAGAAGTACAGACAGGTGAATGGAGAAGACTACATAACAATGAACTACATGGTCTTTATAGGAAGCCAGATATAATGAGAACAGTTAAGTCTCGTAGACTGCGATGGACAGAACATGTTGCACGTATGGGGAATGAAAGACTTGCATGGAAGCTTCTTGTAGGAAAGCCAGAGGGAAAACGCCCAGTTGGTAGACCAAGAATGAGGTGGGAGAATAACATTAACTATGATTTGAGGGAAGTAGATTATACAGGGAATGATTGGAAAGCATTAGCTCGGGATAGAGATATATGGAGAGCCATGAACCTACGGGCTCCATAGTGCCAGTGAGTAAGTAAGTAAATTGAAAATAAAGATAAAAAACAGAGCAAATCTTCCAAAATTATTGATAGTTTCATGAATTGTGAGCATAAATATATCCGAAAATAATCTTATGTCAGGGGCAACAAAACCAGTGTATTCAGTGTATGGTGGAGGCTGGGAAACGCGCTACTTATAGAAAGCAAATGAGATTATTCGACTAAAAAAAACCTGTCCCTGAGGATTAAAGCCCTTCAGATTTAGGGCAATCAACTAATTGAAGTTAGGTAACAGATGTGGAAAAAAATTCTATGAAAAATCAAAGTTAGCCCTAAATGAAATCCCAACTTTTTGTTTTCACAAGACACGTGATGGGAGAGTTGCAAGGCACCCCTGAGATCGACGAAAGGGGATGGTTTTAACCCTCACAATAAAGTGTTTTGACCTATGCATTGATCGCCTCCCCCCTACCAACAACCGATATGTGTGATTTTTTTTGTAATCGTATAAAAAAGAGCTCCCTCTGTGAATCTGCGGTGCGCACCCTTCTTGACCTGATTCCGTGCCATCTGTCTCCTGGGCGCAACCGATACGTGACATGTGCATATCATAACTCAATCCGTCCCTAATAAATATCATTTTATCTATCTGCTACTTCAACTGCATTCTTATGTCGTTAAATAACACACAAATTATTCAAATCTGATAGCACTAGAAAAAAAATACAAATCTTATTGCGCACTCTTGGTGGATCTTCCCTTTTTTGCACGCTTTATATTAGCTTGACCTCCATCTATCTATGTAACGGAATCTTTCAACGCGATTTTCACCCACTTAGAAACATTGGATCGACTTGAAACATTGTATACTTGTAGAGGACCCGTGACAATACAATAATTTCGTATTTATTTTGTAAAATCCTGGCCATAATCATCAGAAAATCGAAAAAAGTGTTTTTGTATCAATGTAACGGAATCTTTCAACGCGATTTTCACTCACTTAAAATCATTGGATCGACTTGAAACTTTGTATACTTGTGGAGGACCCGTGACAATACAATAATTTCATATTTATTTTCTAAAATCCTGGTCATAATCATCAGAGAATCAAAAAAAGTGTTTTTGTATCAATGTAACGGAATCTTTCAACGCGATTTTCACCCATTTAGAAACATTGGATTGACTTGAAACATTGTATACTTGTAGAGGACCCGTGACAATACAATAATTTCATTTTATTTTCTAAAATCCTGGCCAGAATCATCCGAAAATAAAAAAAATGAAAACTGGTATAATAGGTTGCGGACTTGTCGACTTTTTAGTCAATCGTTGTAAGAGATCAGTTGGTAGAGCATTGAACTCTTAGTGGTATATCATTTCAGTAATCCGTACGTCGCTGGTTCAAATCCGGCTGGGAGGGTATTTTTATAGAAGAGTATTACTTTTAGCTCATACTACAATAGTATTGAATTTAAAGATATTTACATTTTTATCTTATTCTGTAAAATATTAAAACTAAAAAATAAAAAATAAATAACAGTTTTAAAAAAACTAAAACAACACGCTTTATTAGAAAACCGAACTCAAAAATGAAAAATAATTTTTATTTCCAATATGCTTGGGATAAATTTAAAGTGGTCAGCAAAAAAATCATCTCCAACACATATAGAATAAAACTAGAGTTATCAACAAAAAGAAAATAATTTTACCATCAAAAGCGTGGGGTGCTCTATATCAATTAATATATTTGATAATAAACAGATATTGGTAAAAGTAAATTCTTTAAGAAGAACATGTAAAAATCATAAAAACCACCGCACGCTTTTGATGGTAAAATTATTTTATTTTTGTTGATAACTTTAGTTTTTTTCTATATGTGTTGGAGATGATTTTTTTGTTGACCACTTTAAACTTATCCCAAGCATATTGGAAATAAAAATTATTTTTCATTTTTGAGTTCGGTTTTCTAATAAAGCGTGTTTTTTAGTTTTTTTAAACTATTATTTACTGTTGATAACTGTAGTTTTATTATATATGTGTTGGAGATGATTTTTTTGCGTCGTCTTGGGTGTTGAAGCTCCATCCGCAAGCGGCGCTTAAATGCCTGGTCGTTAGCATTGAATTTAGATTTGAATTTGGAAAAATTAAAATTAGGTTGAAAATACTACGATTAATAATTAATTATCTTGAATTTAGATTGGGAACGATAATCTACTGGTGGAATCTAGGGAAGCTCACCGACTTTGTCTGAATGCTAGGGATAATGTGAAGACGAGCAATTGCGATTTCGAGAAACCGAACACTCTCGAATTCGAGAAACCGAACACTCTCGAATTCGAGAAACCGAGCAATCTCGAATTCGAGAAACCGAACAATCTCGAATTCGAGAAACCGAACAATCTCGAATTCGAGAAACCGAACAATCTCGAATTCGAGAAACCGAACACTCTCGATTTCGAGAAACCGAACAATCTCGAATTCGAGAAACCGAACACTCTCGAATTCGAGAAACCGAACAATCTCGAATTCGAGAAACCGAACACTCTCGATTTCGAGAAACCGAACAATCTCGAATTCGAGAAACCGAACAATCTCGAATTCGAGAAACCGAACACTCTCGATTTCGAGAAACCGAGCAATCTCGAATTCGAGAAACCGAACAATCTCGAATTAGAGAAACCGAACACTCTCGATATCGAGAAACCGAACAATCTCGAATTCGAGAAACCGAACAATCTCGAATTCGAGAAACCGAACACTCTCGATTTCGAGATACCGAACAATCTCGAATTCGAGAAACCGAACACTCTCGATTTCGAGAAACCGAACAATCTCGAATTCCAGAAACCGAACAATCTCGAATTCGAGAAACCGAACAATCTCGAATTCAAGAAACCGAACAATCTCGAATTCGAGAAACCGAACACTCTCGATTTCGAGAAACCGAACAATCTCGAATTCGAGAAACCGAACAATCTCGAATTCGAGAAACCGAACAATGTCGAATTCGAGAAACCGAACAATGTCGAATTCGAGAAACCGAACAATCTCGAATTCGAGAAACCGAACACTCTCGATATCGAGAAACCGAACAATCTCGAATTCGAGAAACCGAACACTCGATATGGGGAAACCGAACAATCTCGAATTCGAGAAACCGAACAATCTCGAATTCGAGAAACCGAACAATGTCAATATCGAGAAACCGAACAATCGCGAATTCGAGAAACCGAACACTCTCGATTTCGAGAAACCGAACAATCTCGATTTCGAGAAACAGAACAATCTCGAATTCGAGAAACCGAACAATCTCGAATTCGAGAAACCGAACAATCTCGAATTCGAGAAACCGAACAATCTCGAATTCGAGAAACCGAACACTCTCGATTTCGAGAAACCGAACAATCTCGATTTCGAGAAACAGAACAATCTCGAATTCGAGAAACCGAACAATCTCGAATTCGAGAAACCGAACAATCTCGAATTCGAGAAACCGAACAATCTCGAATTCGAGAAACCGAACAATCTCGATATCGAGAAACCGAACACTCTCGAATTCGAGAAACCGAACTCTCTCGTTTCGAGAAACCGAACAATCTCGAATTAGAGAAACCGAACACTCTCGATATGGGGAAACCGAACAATCTCGAATTCGGAGAAACCGAACAATCTCGAATTCGAGAAACCGAACAACTCTCGAATTCGAAAAACCGAACACTCTCGAATTCGAGAAACCGAACAATCTCGAATTCGAGAAACCGAACACTCTCGAATTCGAGAAACCGAACTCTCGAATTCGAGAAACCGAACAATCTCGAATTCGAGAAAACCGAACAATCTCGAATTCGAGAAACCGAACACTCTCGAATTCCGAAAACCGAACACTCTCGATTTCGACGAAACCGAACACTCTCGATTTCGAGAAACCGAACATCTCGAATTCGAGAAACAACACATCTCGAATTCGAGAAACAGAACAATCTCGAATTCGAGAAACCGAACACTCTCGATTTCGAGAAACCGAACAATCTCGAATTCGAGAAACCGAACAATGTCGAATTCGAGAAACCGATCAATCTCGAATTCGAGAAACGAAACGAACAATCTCGATTTCGAGAAACCGAACAATCTCGAATTCGAAAACCGAACAATCTCGAATCGAGAAAACCGAACAATCTCGAATTCGAGAAACCGACAATCTCGATTTCGAGAAACCGAAACACTCTCGAATTCGAGAAAACAGAACAATCTCGAATTCGAGAAAACGAACACTCTCGAATTCGAGAAACCGAACAACTCGAATTCGAGAAACCGAACAATCTCGAATTCGAGAACCGAACAATCTCGAATTCGAGAAACCGAACAATCTCGAATTCGAGAAACCGAACAATCTCGATTTCGAGAAACCGAACAATCTCGAATTCGAGAAACCGAACACTCTCGATTTCGAGAAACCGAACACTCTCGATTTCGAGAAACCGAACAGTCTCGAATTCGAGAAACCGAACAATCTCGAATTTCGAGAAACCGAACAATCTCGAATTCGAGAAACCGAACAATCTCGAATTCGAGAAACCGAACAATCTCGAATTCGAGAAACCGAACATCTCGAATTCGAAAACCGAACACATCTCGAATTCGAGAAACCGAACAATCTCGAATTCGAGAAAACCGAACAATCTCGAATTCGAGAAACCGAACAATCTCGAATTCGAGAAACCGAACAATCTCGAATTCGAGAAACCGAACAATCTCGAATTCGAGAAAGCCGAACACTCTCGATTTCGAGAAACCGAACAACGAGACAATCTCGAATTCGAGAAACCGAACAATCTCGAATTCGAGAAACGACAATCTCGAAATCGAGAAACCGAACAATCTCGAATTCGAGAAACCGAACACATCTCGAATTCGAGAAACCGAACACATCTCGAATTCGAGAAACCGAACAATCTCGATTCGAGAAACCGAACAATCTCGAATTCGAGAAACCGAACACTCGAATTTCGAAAACCGAACAATCTCGAATTCGAGAAACCGAACAATCTCGAATTCGAGAAACCGAACATCTCGAATTCGAGAAACCGAACAATCTCGAATTCGAGAAACCGAACAATCTCGAATTCGAGAAACCGAACAATCTCGAATTCGAGAAACCGAACACTCTCGAATTCGAGAAACGAACAATCTCGAATTCGAGAAACCGAACAATCTCGAATTCGAGAAACCGAACAATCTCGAATTCGAGAAACCGAACACTCTCGATTCGAGAAACCGAACACTCTCGATTTCGAGAAACCGAACAATCTCGAATTCGAGAAACCGAACAATCTCGAATTCGAGAAACCGAACAATCTCGAATCGAGAAACCGAACAATCTCGAATTCGAGAAACCGAACAATCTTGAAATCGAGAAACCGAACAATCTCGAATTCGACTAACCGAACACTCTCAAAATCGAGAAACCGAACAATCTCGAATTCGAGAAACCGAACACTCTCGAATTCGAGAAACCGAACAATCTCGAATTCGAGAAACCGAACAACTCTCGAAATCGAGAAACCGAACAATCTCGAATTCGAGAAACCGAAGACTCTCGAAATCGAGAAACCGAACAATCTCGAATTCGAGAAACCGAAGACTCTCGAAATCGAGAAACCGAACAATCTCGAATTCGAGAAACCGAAAATCTCTAATTCGAGAAACCGAACAATCTTATGATTTTTACATGTTCTTCTTAAAGAATTTACTTTTACCAATATCTGTTTATTATCAAATATATTAATTCATATAGAGCACCCCACGCTTTTGATGGTAACATTATTTTCTTTTTGTTGATAACTCTAATTTTATGCTATAGCTATGTGTTGGAGATGACTTTTTTGTTGACCACTTTATTTTATCTCAAGCGTATTGGAAATTAAAATTAATTTTCATTTTTGTTTTCTAATAAAGCGTGTTCTTTTAGTTTTTTAAAACTATTATTTATTTTTTACTATAATACTTACGTGATTCATAAAGAGAAATGCTATTTACAATCCTTTGCCCGGGCCCATAAGAGGCAAAGATTGATCCATCTTTCCTATGCTGTTTGTTTAACATATATTAATAATTACCATGAAATATTAAATACTTACTCACTGGCACTATCGAACCCGTAGGTTCATGGCCGCGCGGACATAAGCTTTCCATACATCCCTATCTCGAACTAATGCTTTCCAATCATTCCCTGTATAATCTACTTCCCTCAAATCATAGTTAATGTTATTCTCCCACCTCATTCTTGGTCTACCAACTGGGCGTTTTCCCTCTGGCTTTCCTACAAGAAGCTTCCATGCAAGTCTTTCATTCCCCATATGTCCAACATGTCCTGCCCAGCGCAGTCTATGAAACTTAACAGTTCTTATTATATCTGGCTTCCTATAAAGACCATGTAGTTCATTGTTATGTAGTCTTCTCCATTCACGTGTCTGTTCATCTCTCTTTGGTCCAAAAATTTTCCTAAGTACTTTATTCTCAAATACTCGTAATCTCCTTTCCTCCCTTAAAGTAAGAGTCTATGTTTCGCACCCATATAATATAACTGGTAGAATAATAGTTTTATATGTTTACAGTTTAACGTTTTTTGAAAGGAGTTGGGACGTCAGGAGTCTCTGTATTGCAACATTTTAAAATTGATAATTTCAATTTCGATTCTCGTCACTGTTTAATGTTTAGACATGTAAAATTATTTCCTTAAACTATCCGTAGCCGACTGGTTAAGGCAGGAAGTCTTGGCGCAGAGCTACGGGACATGCGCTGGTTCGAGTCTCCTTAGGGGGAAGACATTTTTCTCATGGTATTTCAGCCAGCATGGGACCGGTGTCCATCCAACATCGTGAGAAATTTGTGTAGCTACATTAAGTAGCGGTTCCAGGTTGAGAAAACCAGCTATAACGGCTGGGGGACCCGACCGCATGTCACTCCCTACACTGGCTAGATCATCTACCTCTGTGATTGACACATGTGGATGTGAGGCCGGCAGCCTGCTGGTAGGGTAAGGACCTGCTAGGCCTGTTGCGGCTTGAAATATAAACTAACAAACGATTCGTCATTTTAAGGCAGTAGGATGTTGAAAATATTGCTCTATTGAATATGACAGTAGGTATTGGAAGTGCTCTTCCAGTTTGCACACAGATGTGTGTACAATTGAAACCTGCTTATTCTATACCACAAACATTTTCATGAATGGATGGATGATTTCCTAACATTGGTTAATTGTCTAGTCCTCCCCCTTCAAAATTGACGCATATGTTCTTTTTAAACCTCTCTTTTTTTAAAAAAAAATGACTCAACATTATATTTCATTCAAGAAATTATTTCTTCTTCTTCTTCTCTATGAAATTAGGCCTTTTGACTTGTTTTCACATCCGTGATATTTAATGAATCTTCCCATCTAGTAAATTGGCGTCCAACACTTCTCTGTCCTATTGGTTTGTACTTTAATAACAGCTGAGGGATTCTATCTGTAGGCATTCTTTTAACTTGTTCACAAATGTTGTTTCTCATGTTGTCAATTCTATTTGTTAAATTAATGTTATATTACGATGCAAGGTTGGGAAGTGGTTTTTTACAGAATCGATGGAAAATGTTTAAAAACCTCGCTTTCGCTAGGTTTTTAATTTGCGAAATTCTGTAAAACACTTCACAAACGTGTGTTGTATAATATTTTTTGCGCGATGGTGTTTTCAAAATAATAACAATAGTAAAATAATGACATCTTTCATGGAAATATTTGCGTTCATTATAAACAATTGACTAACGTTAACAGTGTGGGGGCAATGTTTATTACTTGAAACAACAGGAGGCCTTGAGAACAATTGTTGATAACATGACCGCAAGTACGTATTTATTGTTTTATATTGTTTCAAATAAAGTTCAGTTCATTTAAGCCGCAGTGATTTGTTTCGTATAATGTATATTGACATTAAGTTTTGGATATTTTTTGTATATACATTGTACGTAGTGAATGCCGTCTTTACCATAAGGCACAGGGGGCCCGTGCCCAGGGCCCCATCCTCACGGGGGCCCCGAAGACCGATACATTCGCTTACACTAAGCTACGCTCGCGTTTCGTTCTCCTGTGACACAGCATCCCCCCCCCCTCATCACCTCGTGAACGAACTTACCTATGGCATAATTGACCACTTCTATGCCTCGTAGCATAAATAGCTAAACTACTTTATACACTTTTTATTTTCCAACAGGGCGCCAAATTCTTGGTACCCAAGGGCCCCGGAAAGATCTAAGACGGCATTGTACGTAGTATACATAGAGGGCAGTGTTTTACTTCCCGCACATGGGTGTAAATATAATATTACAGTATAGTTATTTAGGTTGGCAATCCCGAAATGTAGGAAGTTGAACTCTCAATTATGGTCGCCATTGCTGTAAGAACTACAAAATGCACTATCGCGCAAAAACAAAAATTGTATAAATGTAGTCAAAATAAGGTAGAGTTGCAAAAAATCCGTTAAGACCTAAAAAAGGACCAGTAAGTCGAAAAAAAGGACAAAAACGAACATATAAACCTCATCACCTTCTGGCCTACAATTACGACGCCAAATGCATATATAGTCTCCATCCGTAGTAATTCTGCCCGAGGCCAGAATCCCTTCAACTGCAATCATAATAGCATTTCATGCTATGATTGCAGCTTTACTAGATAATTGTAGGTGTGGTAGGCCTTCCCGTTGCTTTCCACACTGGTGAAGGATGATGATGATAATGAGAAGGATGATGATGATGGCCATATGATTTCGGGGACCGTTTGGGCCTTAAAGTTTTCCTGACATTTGTCTTACAGGTGAGGAAAATCCCCGATAAAAACCTCACCCGGAAAAACTGCCCCGACCGGGGATCGAACCCGGGCCCGCTGCGTGACAAGGCAGCACGCTACCTCGAGACCACAGCGGTGGACGTATATATATATATATATATATATATATATATATATATATATATGTTGGAGCCACGTCTTCAGACATGAAATAGAAAAAAAAATTGTTTCCTTAAATCCCAAGCCCTAACCATAAGTATGTCCACCGCTGTGGTCTCGAGGTAGCGTGCTGCCTTGTCACGCAGCGGGCCCGGGTTCGATCCCCGGTCGGGGCAGTTTTTCTGGGTGAGGTTTTTATCGGGGGTTTTCCTCACCTGTAAGACAAATGTCAGGAAGACTTTAAGACCCAAACGGTCCCCGAAATCATATGGCCATCATCCTTATCATTATCATCCTTACCATTATCATTAGCATCATCATCCTTCACCGGTGTGGAAAGCAACGGGAAGCTACCACACCTACACAATCCCCTAGTAAAGCTGCAAGCGTAGCATGAAAATGCTGTGATTGCAGTGAAGGACCTGCCTTCGGGCAGAATTACTATGGATGGAACCATAAGTATGACTTGACCTTGGATGTATATAAATAAAAGTTATATTAAATCCATGGCGCGTCAGGCCCAGATAGCCCTAGGCTTACCAGCCAGCTGCTGGCCTCACTTCCACATGTGTTAATCACTAAAGATTTAATTATATTACCAACATCTAACTTGGTTGACTCGTATCCAATCACAGAGGTAGACGATTATCCAGCCAGTGTAGGGGTTACATGTGGTCAGCATGTCGGATCCCCCAGCCGTTATAGCTGGTTTTCTCAACCTTAAGCCGCTACTCATCGTAGCTACCCAAATTCTTCGCCTTGCTGGGTGGGCACCAGTCGCAATGTGTCCGAAATTCCACGAGAAAATTTCTTCCTTCATGCAGACCCATCCGCGCAAGTCCCGTAGCTCCGCGCCAAGGATTTTGCAACTCGCTACAGCGCGGGACAAAAATGATATAAGTAACCTACATTTTGTCTGATATTTCATAGGTTCCATTATACCATTGTATTTACTGTACAAGAGCTTGTAAAGTACTATGTAATGGACCGTTATAATGTGTCGGGAGAGTTCCGGTTTCATAAAATGGACATCAATGGAGAGTGTAAATGCAATCTATTTCTAACGTTTAGGGATGCACGTGTTTATACGAGAATGTATTGGGTAAACTGTCTGCAGCGACAGTATTTGAAGATAAACCCTCTGTAAGTAAACGCTCCTATATAGACACAGAGGGTGTTGGTCATGGAGGTTGCATAGGTGTGGAAAATCAGATACAACCAATAACTAACTACGTTCCATCTAGTCGGCTAGTATGTTTGCAACAGTTTTGCGAGTGGTCTAGAATTTACTTTGAGAGAATCTGGGTATTTACTTCTTCTTCTTCTTCTTCCTTTCCAGGATAAGGTCAATGCGACCTGTCCATCGTTTCCTTGTTCGTCCCAAATATCTTTTTCCATGCGGTTTGTAGATATTGATCTTTTTGGGTAATCTTGTATTGTCCATTCTGTCTAAATGTTCTTTCCATTGGTATTTGTGCTCGTCTAGTTTATCAACTATTGAAAATACCTCCAGTTCATTTCTTATTGATTCATTGTGTAATCTATCCATGCGTGTACATCCTTTTACGGATCTTAAAAATTCCATTTCAGTGGCTTGAATGTGTGAGATATCTTTCTTTGTAAGTACCCAAGATTCAGATCCATATAAAAGAACAGGAACAGCCATAATTTTATAAAACCTGAGCCGAGTTTCTCTTCGAGCCTTTCGGAGGGTTCTTCTTGTGGTGCCACACATCATTTGATATCGGTTTAATTTATTATGTATATCCCAATCATGTCCACCGCTGTGATCTCGAGGTAGCGTGCTGCCTTGTCACGCAGCGGGCCCGGGTTCGATCCCCGGTCGGGGCAGTTTTTCTGGGTGAAGATTTTATCGGGGTTTTTCCTCACCTGTAAGACAAATGTCAGGAAAACTTTAAGGCCCAAACGGTCCCCGAAATCATGGTCATTATCATCATCTTCATCCTTCACCGGTGTGGGAAGCTACCACACCTACAATTCCCTAGTAAAACTGCAAGCATAGCATGAAAATGCTATGATTGCAATGAAGGACCTGCCTTCGGGCAGAATTACTATGGATGGATCTCAATCCTAGCTATATGTTATATCTGAACCAAGATAGTTAAAGTGTGCTATCTGTTCTATTATTTCATTATTGATACTATTTTTGCTCTAACTGGCACTTTGCCCTGAAAAGCATAATTTTTGTTTTTGAAGTTGAGACTTTAAGATTATAATAGAGTCCTAATTGATTCAACGTGTAAATGGCTCTTTGTAAATCATTCTCTGACTTCTGTATAATTACCAGATTTACTTAGGTGGATTAAATATTAAAATGATCCATCTGTTTCGCTTTTAGGAATAACTCCTGACATTCAAACCACTTTAATCTCCGTTATACCAAACATCAAATAACGGGCACTTATAAAACAACGGTTATGAATGTTCTGTCCGCCATGTTTACTTCCGCTAACAATCAAATATCTTCTTCGTCATTGCCTTCTTCTTCGCTCTACGGTCCAAAGAGAAATTTCGTTCCCCTCACAACACCCTTGCAATGTCTTTCTCAATGTCGTCTATTTTCCTGGACTATTTAACTAATGTCGCGAATGGTAGTCAATGACCAATCACGTTTCAATGAAATCTGTTCTACACCAATGACAGTCGTGTTTCACCTCGCTCTTTATCAGCTCCTGCTTTTGTGATAAAGAAAGCTCCTCCTTTTTAATGTTCTGAACAGGTTAGACCATTATTTTTCTCCATCAAATACATTGAATATAGCAAATAATGAATAGATTCAGTGATTTTACTGAGTTGTTTATTCAAAATATAAATGATTAACCTATAATGTTGATTATAATAGTGTGATGTGTTTCATTATTTCTCCACTAGAGTGCATTCTTACAATATTGCGATCCTATTTGGCAATAAATAATATGATCGAGTTGCAGTGAATATACATAACCTCACATTTCTAATTTGTTTTCAAACATCGCCATTTACATTAACTATATAAATATTTTAAAATACCGGTAACTGTATTCAAATAATTATTTTTTTTAGTAAAGAGCTTAATTTTATTCGTTAAATAGTCCTAACAAATGCTACTCTTGATTTCCAAATTCTCTAGATAATATTCACTCCTGACTTCGTGAGTTGTGAATTTATCGATCATTTGGAAATCACTCGTGGCATTACGTATGATAATTTTCTTTTTTCAGCTGTTAGGTCGTCCTATAGGGGCATTAATCATTATTCCGAGGTTGGAGTATGGGTTTCTGTATAATATAGTTTTTTTATGTAGGGATGTCAGTTCTACGGTCTAATCAGCAACCTGGAGGACCAGGTATCCCTTTTTGTTTGTATCATCTGTCATGGGAGTTTCTACCAATAACTGCGATATCCCTGCACAGCTGTCAGGATCATTTGACGACATATGCCACACCACTTTAGTGGGAAGCTAATTCAAATATATTGTCAATTTTTTTCTTGGAATACAACTAACTTTTTTTTACGCGATAGTGCGTTTTGTCGTACCTACCAGCAATGTCGACCATTATTGAAAGTTAAACTTCCTATATTTCGGGGTTGCCAACCTAAATAACTGTACTGTAATATTACATTTACACCCATGTGCGGGAAGTAAAACCACTGCCCTCTATGTATACTACGAAAAGTGTATATACAGAACATATCCAAAAGGTAGTGGTAATATACATTATACGAAACAAGTCACTGTATTTTAAATGAACCGAACTTTATTTGAAACAATATAAAACAATAAATACGTACTTGCAGTCATGTTGTCAACAATTGTTCTCAAGGCCTCCTGTTATTTTAACTAATAAACATTGCCCACACTGTTAACGTTAGTCAATGGGAAAATACAAGGAATCCATTTTAAGAGGAAACCTCGGATCATTCTGCTGCGTCCAGACTGGTGAAATTGCGACATTATAAACAAAGGTTTGTGCAGGTGAGTAAACACAGCTTTGGTGAGCAATAAGCCTCTATGTGTTGGCCTATTTTTATAATAATTTAAATTAGTTGAGTTATTTGTATTTTGTAGCTTCTGTCTTCATTTGCCGGTAGTAAAGGAACACGCTTCCCGCCGGTGCAAGCACAATAGCGGGCAAAGTGAGAGCTGCTGCTACGCTGTAAAATGGTTTCCGCTTAAAATGGATTCCCTGTATTAGCTCAGTATAAAGATATTTTGAGAATTTATGTCCGTGCGGCCATGAATCTCCGATTTCGAGTGTACCAGTGAGTTAGTTTATATATATATATATATATATATATATATATATATATATATATATTTATTTCCATCGCTGTGGTGGTCTCGAGGTAGCGTGCTGCCTTGTCACGCAGCGGTCCCGGGTTCGATTCCCGGTCGGGATAAGCTCCTGGGTGAGGTTATAATATACAGTTTGATGTGTTTAATTTTTTCTCCACTAGGGCGCATGCTTACAATATTGCGATGGTTATCGTAGATTGCGATCCTATTTGGCATAAAAATATGATCAAGTTGTAGTGAATAAAATACATTAGCACACATTTCTCATTTGTTTTCAAACATCGCCGTTTACATTAAATATATAAATATTTTAAAATAACTATACTTAAATAATTATTTGTGAGTAAACAGCTTAATTTTATTTGTTAAATAGTCCTAACAAATGCCACTCTTGATTTCCAAATTCTCTAGATGAGTTGGAAATCACTCGTGGCATTATTTACGACAAGAACATTAATATTTTGTGACTTTAAAAGTATATAGCGTTACATAATTTGCTAATTTTAATGTCAAGATGAGGCTTGAAGCTTGTGGAGTTTAAAATCTGTACAGTGTTACTATTTCCAATTGTGAATCAAGTGAGAAGTGAAGTTGCTAGTTGAATTCACACGTAAAGTTCAAATCTGTTGCTAATGAACCATCCCAATTAGTACTGACACATGAAAATCCTGCAAGTGTCTGTGAAAGTACATCCCTTCATGGAATCAGCATTTGTGTGATATACAGAGTGTTCCAATAAAAGCGTGTAAAAAAATAAACAGCATTCGTTGCAGCAAATGTAATGAGTAGAGCTAGGAATTTTAGGTGCAAAATGTTGGTGAAAAAGGTGCAAAAAAGGAGCTTTAATTTAGCAGAAAAGGGTGCAAAAAAGTGCAATTTTTTAAATAAAAGGTGCAGATTTCCCATGTAAATAATCATTAAAGATTGCCAAAACCAATTACAACAAGTAACTAACGACACAAAAATCACGCATGTTGTCTTATATTAAAGAGTCTGTGCAAGTACTTATGTGCTGCGTAACACGAATGCATTGATGTTTTTCATCAATTGTTATTGAAATATCACAAAGAATGCACCCGATAACAGATCTGTCACTCTGAATTTCATCTGCACTAAGCTTTTTAACAATATCACGTAGTTTATAGGAGTTCACTTTCGGTTTCGGCATACTGTATACTGGTAACTCAGGAAAATAGCAAACCGCACTAGTCAAATATTATTTTGAACTGAAACACTTATTCACGCACTCAACAACCTTCCTTGCTTGAACAATAGCTTTCGCATAAGGCTGTGATGCAATGAGGCACAAACTAATTTAAAAGGAATAGCCTAACGG
The DNA here is from genome assembly GCA_030220185.1 of Diploptera punctata. NCBI lineage: Eukaryota > Metazoa > Arthropoda > Insecta > Blattodea > Blaberidae > Diploptera > Diploptera punctata. The sequence continues at coordinate 436,883 of JASPKZ010000446.1, read as the reverse complement.
GATTGCAGTGAAGTGGAAGTAATGTGATGTGGACTGATACCACATATCGTTACCAACCCTTGAAATCGCATTTGAATAAATGTAATATATATATTATTTTGGTAATAAATTGTTCCTAAGGAGACAAAAAAGGTTTGAAAAGGTGCAAAATGTGCTTCCATTAAAGAAAAGGTGCAAAAAGGTGCCAACTAAAACACAGTTAGGGGCATTTATTTAATGTTTACTTTGCAATACTAGCTAATTTGAACATTATAGTAACAAAAAAAAAGTGCAGCACCTAAAATTCCTAGCTCTAGTAATGAGCATAGTATTGCAATGGATACCATCTCACTGCGGAATCAATGGAAATGTAATAGCCGATATGCTGGCAAAACGAGGAGCAATGTGTTTACAGCAACCTAATTTAAACACATCCTATCGCTCAGCAATAAACTGTATCAAACAAATGATAAAAAAACACATTCTCAACCAATCTTCAGATCCGAATTCAAGAAAAACATTGGAAAAACACCATCCACACTAGACCAGATGCATCTCGAAAGAAAGCTGCAGCATTTTTTCGACTAAACACAGGACGTGATTGTCTTGCAGCTCATCTACATCGGATTGGAATCTACAGAAGTCCTCATTGCCCACTGTGATCCACGAACACCAACATGGACAAAAACCACCTGCTACAGTGTCAAGCACTTCACTCTGCTACGCTAAAGGATAGATACTTTGAACCTGCTACAGTGTCAGGCACTTCACTCTGCTACGCTGAAGGATAGATACTTTGAACCTGCTACAGTGTCAGGCACTTCGCTCTGCTACGCTGAAGGATAGATACTTTGAACCTGCTACAGTGTCAGGCACTTCGCTCTGCTACGCTGAAGGATAGATACTTTGAACCTGCTACAGTGTCAGGCACTTCGCTCTGCTACGCTGAAGGATAGATACTTTGAACCTGCTACAGTGTCAGGCACTTCGCTCTGCTACGCTGAAGGATAGATACTTTGAACCTGCTACAGTGTCAGGCACTTCACTCTGCTACGCTGAAGGATAGATACTTTGAACCTGCTACAGTGTCAGGCACTTCACTCTGCTACGCTGAAGGATAGATACTTTGAACCTGCTACAGTGTCAGGCACTTCACTCTGCTACGCTGAAGGATAGATACTTTGAACCTGCTACAGTGTCAGGCACTTCGCTCTGCTACGCTGAAGGATAGATACTTTGAACCTGCTACAGTGTCAGGCACTTCACTCTGCTACGCTGAAGGATAGATACTTTGAACCTGCTACAGTGTCAGGCACTTCGCTCTGCTACGCTGAAGGATAGATACTTTGAACCTGCTACAGTGTCAGGCACTTCACTCTGCTACGCTGAAGGATAGATACTTTGAACCTGCTACAGTGTCAGGCACTTCACTCTGCTACGCTGAAGGATAGATACTTTGAACCTGCTACAGTGTCAGGCACTTCGCTCTGCTACGCTGAAGGATAGATACTTTGAACCTGCTACAGTGTCAGGCACTTCACTCTGCTACGCTGAAGGATAGATACTTTGAACCTGCTACAGTGTCAGGCACTTCACTCTGCTACGCTGAAGGATAGATACTTTGAACCTGCTACAGTGTCAGGCACTTCACTCTGCTACGCTGAAGGATAGATACTTTGAACCTGCTACAGTGTCAGGCACTTCACTCTGCTACGCTGAAGGATAGATACTTTGAACCTGCTACAGTGTCAGGCACTTCACTCTGCTACGCTGAAGGATAGATACTTTGAACCTGCTACAGTGTCAGGCACTTCACTCTGCTACGCTGAAGGATAGATACTTTGAACCTGCTACAGTGTCAGGCACTTCACTCTGCTACGCTGAAAGATAGATACTGGGAAGCAAGAGCCAAACTTTCTGTTTTGCTATAATGTTTTATTGTTTTAATTTATTGTACATATTTTTGTTTTCTCATAATTATGGACAGTGACTTCTGTCAAGTCCCCTGCATTCGTGTAAATAAATGTCTCCACAGAACAATAGACAACACTAGTTTGCCGTCTCTCTTAACATTGCTGGAGCCAGTCACAAACTATGGGTCGTATCTATGAACGCATTAGACCGTAAAAGTCGTTCTCAGCTTGTACTCTGCTGAGAAAGTTGCATCCAAAGACGTTTTTGCGTACTAAAAAGTCTGTTCATGCGATAATAATTGTCGAGATTCCTAAGCTACCTGTCAAGGTGACTTTGCAGAGAACGAATCGTGAGCAACCCGATGGGAATCGATGGTAACCGATGTACTTTGAAACCTTGCTGCTTTATCCAAAATGTCGGACCTTGAAGACTTCGATCATGTTTTCGGTATACGAGGAGAAGAAGAATTTGATAGTCTAACAAATAATTAAACTGGAAGAACAGGAGAATCGGCGTAATATCGCGCGACGCAGACGTCGTCGTATACGGTATTATTTGCGGGACGCAAGCGTAAATGCGTTCCTCTAGCAGACGAAAATAACGGAAGTGATTTTATCGTTGAGAATTCTGGGCAATTTCTTGCCAATATTACGAAAAAAAACTACTTTCATGCATGACCAGTCGGCGACTCGCTAATTCGAACTTCGCACGTTCTCACGGAAAACTCAACTCACCAGAGACTAATGTATTTGCATGCGGCTCTAAGTTCGTTTATTCGTAACTTTGCATCTCGGTACTATTTCCCCGCAGTCTGATCTTAACTGAATTACATATTTAAGTAAAAAATAGGCAATGTATAAACCGACAATATAATTTTGTCTAGTTATAACAGTATGTTCGTGATTAAGTCTAAAGGGAGCTGAATAAAAGTGAAATAAGGCAAAACGATTTAACAAATGAAACAGTAAACAACATTTAGGGTAATAGTGTAATTGTCACGTGACTAACAAGAGAGGGAAGACATTCTCTCACACATGGCGTTATAATTGCGGAAACTGCAACATGTGCTTGAATTATTCATACTTGAGGACACGTGCCCTCACTTTATAGCGACCGTTCGCTGCTTAAATAATTATGATACGACCAAAGCAACTTGAAAACTGGTTTAATGAAAAATTCCCTCCTCTTTCTTATGCATACTTCATATTTTATTGATACTATAGGCGCACTTAAATAGGTTCGTATATTTTATGGAGTCTTATGGAACAGACATATAACCACGAAAAATAAGTTACAAATATATAAATTTGAAGAGAAAAATTTTCGCCTAGACCGGGACTCGAACCCGGGACCCTTGGCTTTCCGGGCCAAGTGCTCTACCAACTGAGCTACCGAGGCGAGTTACGATCTAGACGCAAATTTTTCTCTTATATACGTTGTAATTCCCTATCGCCAAATGCTTTTGAAACCATTGTTTCTGTCTTTGCAAATGGCGGCTTCTTAGTTAAGAAGACATTTATTAGAAATTTTAACATTACTTTTCTCTTCAAATTTAATTTATCTTTCATTGAGAAATGTTAAATTAATAATAAAAACATCATTAGAGGCCTTACTGGCTTTTAAAGTAATGTTAAAATTTCCAATAAATGTCTTCTTAACTAAGAAGCCGCCATTTGCAAAGATAGAAACAATGGTTTCAAAAGCATTTGGCGATAAGGAATTACAACGTATATAAGAGAAAAATTTGCGTCTAGATCGTAACTCGCCTCGGTAGCTCAGTTGGTAGAGCACTTGGCCCGGAAAGCCAAGGGTCCCGGGTTCGAGTCCCGGTCTAGGCGAAAATTTTTCTCTTCAAATTTAATTTATCTTTCATTGAGAAATGTTAAATTAATAATAAAAACATCATACAAATATATAATTCAATAGTGAGAAGTACTGTCACATATGGAGCTGAAGTTTGGAAATTCAGCAAAAACATAGAACAAAAACTTATGTCGATGGAAATGGATTTCTTGAGGAGAGCAGCAAGATGTTCAAAACTAGACAAAATAAGAAATCCCAGATAGAGAGATGATATCAGAGATATTTCAATTGATTAGATCTCTCTAAAATTTTATTCTGGAGACAGATTTTACTTTGTATGGGGTCCTTCCCATGAAATTCCATAATTTTAGTTTTGTTAATTGATATTTCCATATTAAATTTGGCACCTTTCTTTTTTTTGTAAATTATAAATTGATCGTTGCAAATAATTTTCGGAAAGTGCCAGAAGAGCTAAATCGTCTGCAAAAAGAATATCATCGAGTTTGAGGTATAACCAGGAAAAATAAGTTACAAATATATAATTCAATAGTGAGAATTACTGTCATATATGGAGCTGAAGTTTGGAAATTCAACAAAAATTTAGAACAAAAACTTATGTCGATGGAAATGGATTTCTTGAGGAGAGCAGCAAGATGTTCAAAACTAGACAAAATAAGAAATCCCAGATAGAGAGATAATATCCAAGATATTTAAATTGATTAGATCTCTCTAAAATTTTATTCTGGAGACAGAGGCACTATGGCCTTGGGGTCGACTCAGCCTCTAACGGAAATGAGTACCAGACGCTTGTTCTGGGGGTAAAGGCGGCCATCACGCGGGGCTGACAACCCGGCTGACATTAACTCTGCCAGGTAAAATAAAGCTATTATTATTATTATTATTATCAAGGGCCGATTGTCTAGAAAAAGTGGGAGCCTTAACCTCCTACTACCCCAAGGGCCTCCTGAGGTCTATCGTGGGATCACTTTACTTTTTTTTTTTTCAAAACACTTTCCCTCCTCTATTTTTATACATGTTTCAAGAAGAGGAAAATGTGAAGCCCTTTTTTCGTTTGCGGACGTTTTATAATAACTTGTATTCTGGTTTTATGCGCAAATTACGTACAGTCGATTTACCAGCGAATTTGCGTTTGATGATTCCCTTCTACTTTTTGCCCAGCTATTTTACATCAAATGTGCGTGTGCGGGTATGCATGCGTGAGAGAACGGTAGGAGAGAGAGAGAGAAAGAGAGAGGATGATCGATTCCAACAAATTATCCATATTTTTGGAGAAATTAATGCAAATAAATAAATTCTGGACCTATTTATCCCTTGATCAAGTTGTAATGGAACCAAAAAGATTCCTGATGTAAACCAATTTAAGTGATTGTATAATTTATTTTATTGTATTTTTGTTTTGCTTTGTACTTTTACTTTTTTCATTACTTACTTACTCACTGGCACTATCGAATCCGTAGGTTATTGGCCGCGCGGACATAAGCTCTCCATACATCCCTATCCTGAGCTAATGTTTTCCAATCATTCCCTGTATAATCCACTTCCCTCAAATCATAGTTAATATTATTTTCCCGCCTCATTCTTGGTCTACCAACTGGGCGTTTTCCCTCTAGCTTTGCTACAAGAAGCTTCCATGCAAGTCTTTGATTCCCCATACGTGCAACATGTCCTGCCCATCGCAGTCTACGAGACTAAACTGTTCTTATTATATCTGGCTTCCCTATAAAGACCATGTAGTTCATTGTTAAGTAGTCTTCTCCATTCACCTGTCTGTTCATCTCTCTTTGGTGCAAAATTTTTCCTAAGTACTTTATTCTCAAATACTTGTAATCTCCTTTCCTCCCTTAAAGTAAGAATCCATATTTCGCACCCATATAATGTAACTGGTAGAATAATAGTTTTATATATTTTCAGCTTAACGTTTTTTGAAAGGAGTTGGGACATCAAAAGTCTCTGCAATGCATAATAACACGCATTTCCAGAATTGAGCCTATGTTTAATTTCTCTATGCATCTGATTCCTATTTGTAATTATTGTTCCTAGATATTTGAATTCAGCCACTTCCTCAAAATTTCCCTCATTTGTCATTAGCTGTCCATTTCCGTTATATAATGAATTTCTTAGTGTTACTCAATAGTGTGTGCGTGTTGGCCTTTAGTATCTCCTCGCTATCGGCCAGTAATACTACATCATCAGCATAAACTAACAGCTTATTAATACCATTCAGTTGTAAGCCTTCCTCAATCTCTAAAGATTCTCTAAAGATTTAATAAGTTATTATTATTATTATTATTATTATTATTATTATTATTATTAGTAGTAGTAGTAGTAGTAGTAGTAGTATTATATTATTAGACACATGCTATCATTGTTATTATTTTCATCGTCATTATCATTGTGCCAAAGTGTAATGCCTTAGACCGCTCGGCGACAGCGCAGGAGTCTGGTTCATAAAGTGGGAAGTAATTAAGGCACTGTTATTGTGAAATGTGCTGTACGCAAGACTAGCGTAGCCGTTTTGGTCTGAAAGAAGGGAGTTTTCTTATTTGGAGGTTGTTTCTTCCCTTCCTTGAGAAAGAAGCTGTTGATAGAGCGGTCCACCCATGTGGAGTTGTCCCATGTACCTTCGCGCCACGTTTGTGAGAGACAGCCTTCTTCTAGAGACTCATAAATTATTTATCAACACAAACAAAAGTAAAGCTCATCTAAATTGACTCATTATGGTAAATGGAAAGCATTTATATGCATATCTCCTTCCATAATCTTTATGGAGTGATTCAGTAAGTCTTTGCCACCTTAATATATCTGTTTTGTTATATCTGTTAAGTCATTATTTTGGTACATTGAATTAAATTTCTTATTTTACGTCTATTAGGCCTGTTATGATCTCACTTTTTCATTCATCATCATCAACAACAAGGACCTCATTATAGGTCGAATTTGGTCCTTCCATCTCTACAATGGTCTTCCCAACAATCTTCTCCCTTTTGGTTTATAATTATACATTCTATTAATTAAATAAAAATAAAACGTAGTTTTATTTGATTTTCATATTTATTATATAATTCAGTGACAGCTGTTTCGGTACACTGTACCTTCTTCAGACATGTTAACAAATTATGAATTGTGTTCCAACTGATCTAAGCAACAATACAAAAATATTTATTTAAATTTTTCAATTTAACAAAGGGGATTCATTCAAATCAAGTTGAGAATTTAACAGTTTTTTACTACTTTTAAATATTTAAAACTAGTAGCATTCTACTACAAGCCAAAAGGTTCAAGGAATGTAGGAAGGCCAGTGAAAAGATGGACAGAACAACTGTGAGGCGGAACAGGCAATTTTTGACTAGCCCGTGAAGTGAAGAAGAAGATGATATACCCTCGTTATCTTTCAGATATCAAAGCAAATTTAGAATATTTTATACCTTACTAGCTAATGCCCGGCGTGCGCTGCTACGCCTAAATAAATGAAAATTAATGTGATTTTATGTTTAGTTGAATAAGTAAAAGGAAAAATAATTATAAATTTATATTTTTTAGATACCCCGTGCTGATTACCCGGCTTTGTTCGGGAATCTACTTATCCCGATCTTCTTGGCATGAATGAGCTGAAAGACAAAAATTAATGTACTTCTTATGATAAGTTGAATAAGTAAAATGAAAAATAATTATAAATGTATATCGTAATTATTTTAAGATTCCCAGTGCTGATTATCCGGTGTTGCCCGGGAATCTACTTATCTCGATCTTCTTGGCATAAATGAGCTAAAAGACAAAATTCGTTAATTCGTGATTGTGAGTTATCCGTAAAAGAATACCCGCCATGTGCTGCTATGCTTCCACAGGAATCTACGTACTTGTCTCTTCTTGGCATCAATGAAAGACAAAAATGGTTATTGTGAGTTATCCGTAAGAGATGAACATATGCTGTCGCGGACTTTTTTTGTAGATCTTTTTGAGATATTCAATTCTGTGCACATTAATTTTGTGTATTTGTTATGGTTTAGGCAGCGTAAGCCATTTAAGCTTACAAAAAGCGACTTTTTAAAAAAGTTTTTCACTAGAGAAGATGAGTTTTAAGGGTGAAGGGCTTGAGCATTAAAACTCTCTTATAGCCTATAACCTTCCCGGGAAAATCCTGAATATTTTGCACAAAGCCCCATGACAATCGGATGAATGGTATGGCTGCACATGCTTGCCCGAGTCTACTTATCCCGATCTCCTTGGCATCAATGAAAGACAAAAATGGTTATTGTGTGTTATCTGCAAAAGATAAACATATGCTGTCGCGGACTTTTTTGTAGAGTTTTTTTAGATATTCAATTCTGTGTACATTAATGTTGTGTATTTGTTATAGTTTAGGCAGCGTAAGCCATTTAACGGTAAAATAAAGGGACTTTTTCACGTTTTTCACTATAAAGGATGTTTTTAAGGGTGTAGGAATTGAGTATCACAACTCTCTTATAGCCTATGTTCATCCCCGGAATCTCCTGAACATTTTGCAAAAAACCTCATCACAATCGGATCAACGGTATGGCCGAGCATAAAGTACGAACAAACAAACAAACAGACATTTATAATTATATATTATATACCTTCGTTATGTTTGAAATATCAAAGCAAATTTCGAATATTTTATACGTTATAATAAATTGCACTACTGGTTTTGAGAGTTGGAGTAAATTTATCCTTTGATGTGTGGTTTGATTGAAAGGTTTATTGGAAAACGTAACATCTGTCTTATTGCTTTCGATCTATAAAAACACAGGTCGAGTTTCTTCTGGGAAGAAGTTGAACAAGTCAAACAAGAAGGAAGAAAATATTCCTAACCTACTGAGACCAGTGACATTCTGATATAAAAGTCTGAAAGCAATTCTGCAAAGTAAGTCACATGTGTTCTTATCTCTTGAATTTATGTCCGTTGTTCTTGTTTTTTTCGCTTCCAGTTATTTCATATCTTCTGCTTCTTTTATCTACTAGACACAAAGCCTCTTATTGGTTGAAAAACTCTAGTAAAATATTCAAATGCTTTTATTCTTCGATATATAAAATTCGTTTCATGGAGTGTTTCTATTGTTTTCTTTACGTGAAAGCTGGTATTTCGTATATTTTTACACGCTTTATATTAGCTTGACCTGTATCTATCCATCCATCCATCCATTTATCTATCTATTTATCTATCTATCTATGTAACGGAATCTTTCAACGTGATTTTCACCCACTTAAAATCATTGGATTGACTTGAAAATGTGTATACTTGTAAAGGACCCGTGAAAATGCAATACTTTCATCTTTTTTTTCTAACATCCCTGTCCCAGAAATCCTCATAAAATCAAACTTGTAATAATCTGTTGCGGATTTGTCGACTTTTTAGTCAGTCGTTGTAAGAGCTTAGTTGGTAGAAGGGTGAACTCTAGTGGTATATAATTTCAGTAATCCATAAGTCGCTGGTTCAAATCCGGCTGGGAAGTTTTTTTTAGAAGAGTATTACTTTTAGCTCATACTACAATAGTATCGAATTTAAAGATATTTAAATGTTTATCTTATGCTGCAAAATATTAAAACTATAAAAATAAATAATAGATTTAAAAAACTAAAACAACACGCTTTATTAGAAAACCTAACTAAAAAATTTAAAAATAATTTTAATTTCCAACACGCTTGGGATAAATAATTTTACCATCAAAAGCGTGGGGTGCTTTTTACGATTTTTACATTTTCTTCTTAGAGACTTTACTTTTACCAATATCTGTTTATTATCAAATATGTTAATTGATAAAGAGCACCCCACGCTTTTGATGGTAAAATTATTTATCCGAAGCGTGTTGAAAATTAAAATGATTTACATTTTTTTAGTTCGGTTTTCTAATAAAGCGTGTTGTTTTAGTTTTTAAAAACTATTATTTATTTCGCTTCCAGTTATTTCATATCTTCTGCTTCTTTTATGTACTAGACACAAAGACTCTTATTGGTTGAAAAACTCTAATAAAATATTCAAATGCTTTTATTCTTCGATATATAAAATTCGTTTCATGGAGTGTTTCTATTCTTTTCTTTACGTGAAAGCTGGTATTTCGTATATTTTTCTTTTTCGTGCGACAGAGTTTAAGGGGCTGTAAGTATTTACTTTTAAGGGGAAACAGCTAAGGGAAAGGAGATCAGTAGCTCGTAGTTATGCATCTGATGTTAAAACAATTTTTGTGTTAATTAAGGGTATGGTGCGTTTTGTAGTAGTACTTAACAGCAATGGCAACCATGATTGAAAGTTCAACTTCCTACATTTCGGGGTTGCCAACCTAAATAACTATACTGTAATATTACATTTAAGCCCACGTGCGGGAAGTAAAACCACTGCCTCTATGTATACTATGTACAATATATATATATATATATATATATATATATATATATAGTCGCGGTGGACTAGTGGTTATGCTCCTTGCCTCTGGTACCAAGGGTCGCGGGTTCAAATCCGGCCAAGGTCGATGGATTGTTTAGGACGGAAAAAATCCAAGGAGCAAGTCCTCCGGGAGGGACTTTAAGCCGTGGGTCCCGTGTCTGAAGATTTTCAGGCTCGTAAAAAATCCTTAAGCCTGAATGAAAAGGCCCCTAAGCAAAATTTACCGAATTTTCCCGTCCTAGTACTACCTTGATTTCCTAGATGTCAGTATGAGGCGGAACGCTGACCAAGTACCACTCAAAATGACATCTATACGAAAACAAGTGTAACTAAATTAGTATGATTCAAATTGTTCCCTGTAGGGGGAGAGCGCCTAAATCTGTGTAAAGGGAAAACATAGGCTTACAATACTATATATATATATATATATATATATATATATATATATGCAAAACATATCCAAAAGGTAGTGTTAATATACATTATACGAAACAAATCACTGCATTTTAAATGAACTGAACTTTATTTGAAACAACATAAAACAATAAATACGAACTTGCGGCCATGTTATCAATAATTGTTCTCAAGGCCTCCTGTTGTTTCAACTAATAAACATTATCCACATTGTTAACGTTAGTCAATTGTTTATAATGAACGGAAATATTTCCAACAAAGATGTTATTAGTTTACTATTATTATTTTGAAAACACCATCGGTACAACGCACATTTGTGAAGTGTTCGACAGAATTTCGGAAATTAAAAACCTGGCTATTAATATATAATTTTTTTAAATACCGGTAACTATATTTAATTAATGACTTTTTAGTAAACATATTAATTTTATTCGTTAAGTAGTCTTAACAAATACCAATCTTCATTTCGAAATCCTGTAGATAGATTGGAAATCAATCGTGGCATTACTTATGAATAACAAATCCTGAACATTCCATGGCCCTACCTCGAGCATTTCTTGAGAAAAATGTACGAATAGTTTCATTTTCAGGAATTATTAAAAAAATTATTCCTCAGGGGTCCTCATCTAGGGGATATGTGGATGGCGACCACAAGGTGCCCAAGCTGAGCAAAACATTTCTTCCACTTACTTGTGTTTTGCATTCTTTTAACATTACTGTCTAACCTCTTTTGGTTAACTCTTGTTTTTTTTTCGACCCCGACGCTATTAGGGCATCCGAGGGCTAGGGAGTCTTTCCTTTCTTCCATTTCTTTTTTCCTTTATATTCTTTTCTTCTCTAGAAAAGCCTGACCAGAGGCTATAAGATGGCAGACCCATCACTGGTCTTGCCTTCCTTTGGCCAGCAACCAATCGAAGGGACTATTATTATGCTTTCAAGTCTTATACGAGAATTTCCCGGAAGGATCAAACTAATGACCAAAGCATGAAAAAGGACAACTCTTGGAAGAAAAAAAAATTGATTTTTAGCACATGGAATGTACAAGGGATTAACTATTAAAAAATTAATTCACATTGGATAGTTTAAGATGTCTAAAATAGTATATTGCCATGCGAGGTTGGGAAGTGGTTTTTTACAGAATCGAGGGATTTTCCCTCAACGATCCCCGAAAATCGTCTACCATCATCATAATCATTATCATCCTTATGATTTCACAGATGTGGAAAGCTACCACACCTATAATTCCCTAGTAAAGCTGCAAAGCATAGCATGAAAATTCTATTATTGCTGTGAAAGACCTGCCCTACGGCAGAACACTATTAATATAGATCCTTGTAAATACTTCGAAATCAAAGTTTCTGCAGTTGGAGATGTTTACGCGTCATTGTATTTAATAAAGACATTAAATGTAATTTATTACAAGAACAATAGAAGTGTTTCTTTACAGCCGTAGGGCACTAACCTGTCTGATCGAGATGCAAGTGCGCTGAACTCTATCATAAAATTAACAATAGTTAATAAATCTGCTATGTATTAATGTCGTATGTAGTAATTAAAACGGCGCCGACTCGCGTCCGATCGATTTTCCCACCCAACAATCTCAGTGAATTCTTTCTCGTAATCAACTGATTAATTTTTGTTCTAATTGTGTGAATCAACTTGTGAAAACTAATAGCCTGATCATTCATCGACAATCGAACTTATTTTCTTCTGTCTTTTAAAAAATCCCACGCCATCGTTTTAGCTGTTTGATGTATCATACCCTGTCGCAAAGCTATGGGGCATGCACTGGTACGAGAGCCAGTGGGAGAAGACATTTCCTCGTGGAATTTCGGGCCTTATGTACAGTTGTCCACTCTGTATCGTGGTGAATTTTGATAGCTACAATAACTACTGTCCTCCTCCGACGAGTTTAGCGCTGGGAGGTACGGTATTCATGCCATTCGGTTTACTACTTTTGCGGGTAGTTTCTTTTGTTCCTACAGCCGAGTAGAAGGGAAGTATTATTCATCCACAAATGTGCAGTTTCCAGTTTGCGGTTTTGAATAGGTCTAAACTCTGAGAGTCTTATCTATGAACGCATTAGACCGTAAAAGTCGTTCTCTGCTGAGAAAGTTGCATCCAAAAACTTTTTGCGTAGTCTAAAGTCTGTTCATGCGTTAATAATTGTCGAAATTCCTAAGCTACCTGGCGAGGTGACTTTGCAGAGAACGAATCGTGAGCAACCCGATGGTAACCGATGTACTTTGAAACCTTGCTGCTTACCTTGCTGCTTTTTCCAAGATGTCGGATCTTGAAGACTTCGATCATGTTTTCAGTATACGCGGAGAAGACGAATTTGATAGAGTCTACCAAAGAATTCAACTGGAAGAACAGGAGAATCGGCGTAATATCGCGCGACGCAGACGTCGTCGTATACGGTATTATTTGCGGGACGCAAGCGTAAATGCGTTCTCTAGCAGACGAAAATAACGCAAGTGGTTTTATCGCTGATGATTCTAGGTAATTTCTTGCCAATATTACGAAAAAAAACTACTTTCATGCATGACCAGTCGGCGACTCGCTAATTCGAACTTCGCACGTTCTCACGGAAAACTCAGCTCACCAGAGACTAATGTATTTGCATGCGGCCCTAAAGCATATTCGTTTCGTAAATAGGGCGAATGTTTTCAAGATGATAGTACTTCCTGACTGGTGTTGTCATCCCCACACCACATTCCTTTGAGCGCTAAACTCGTCGGAGGAGGACAGTAGGTGCTCTAGGTTGAGAAAATCAGCTGTAACGGTTGGAGAACCCGACATGATCATTGCTCAACCCATGTCACCCCTCTGTTGAATGGATGACGAAAACCTTCATGAATAGTAGGCCTGCGTGTAGATGTGAGGCTAGCAGCTAGCTGATAGGCTAAGGACCAGAAGGTTTTCACGCCATTGAGAAATGAGAAAATACAAATTTTAGTAAGTAATTGCATACTTGAGTTGACTAACGTCTCTTTATAAAGTTGATCCTGGCGGATAATGGTAGTGATGGTCACAGGTTCAAATCAGCGGTGATCGATGGATTGTTAACATAGTAAACCCCTGTGACTGAATTTATAAATTTACAATTGAGTTGCTCAGTGGAAAAGAGGCACATGCCACAAATCTGCCGATTGTGAGTTTTTGTTATGATTAAGTAGATGCTGCTATCTTGCATCAATTCCAATAACTATTTGCATGGTGGTGTGTGTCTATTCTTTAACAAGGAGCGTAATAAAACTTGAAGATTCTGAATTATAGAAATGGCTAGTGGAAAAAAGGCACATGCCACCTTCTTTCTTTTTTATCTCAATTGGTTAGAGTCAATGTTCCTGATAGGTTGGAAGAAATGAAACTAACCAATCAGAATATAGTTCCACTGCCCTCTGGATCTATAATATTATAGATCCAAAGGGCAGTGGTAGTTCTCAAAGTACCTACAACATTTCCAATATGTCTTACATAGATGTTGAGGTTTAATGCGTTTTCTGAAGAAAAAGGCAAGTTAATAGTAAAAGAAGGACTCATCATGAAAATAAGTGGGAGGATGATGAAAGAAAAGTGTGAGAAATAGTGTATAATAATAAGAATATTGTGCCAGCAAAGGAGTTTGTAAATAGTGGAACTCCGTGTTGCAAACTAATATCATATGATTTCACTCCATTGATGATTAGTGAAGGTAAGAGAGGTTGTGCAAAGAAGAGAAAAGATGAAACATAAGTAAAATGAAGGTTTCATTCAGATACTATGTTCGTGTAACTAATAGTAGCGAACTTGAAGTCTGTAGAAGTGCATTTCTAGCAGTCCACGGAATATCAATAAAATGTTTAAGAACTGTTCGGAAAAGTGAAGAATGTGTTAGGGAAGTTTCTAATGATGAAGAAGAGAGTCAATCAACATCAGAAATTTGTGTCCATACACCCACTGAAGATAGAAGAGGCATTATGTGGGGCATATGCCACTACTTAATTTGCACAAATTACCTGTCCTATTACATAAAAACACTTAATACTAGGAATATTTCAACTAATATTTAATAAGATATTCAATGCATCATCTAATTCAAGATCCTGATTAAAAAATTAAAACATAGTGTCCATATTCCACAGATAAACAACTTTCAGAAATTCCTTGTTTCTGTAAAATAGTTTCCTTGTGGCACGTGCCTATATTCCACTGGGCAACTCAATTATATACAAAATTAAACTTTTTATGTCTAAATTCCAGGGGCACGCCGTAGCGTAGTGGTTAAGGCACTGCGCTACAAGCCGGAAGGTCGAGGGTTCAAGTCCCGTTGGGGTCAGGATTTTTAAACTGACCCAAACCTTCTGGCGGCACTATGGCCCTGGGGTCGACTCAGCCTCTAACGAAAATGAGTACCAGACGCTTGTTCTGGGGTAAAGGCGGCCGTCACGCAGGGCTGACAACCCGGCTGACATAAAGTGCCGATTGTCTAGAAAAAGTGGGAGCCTTAACCTCCTACTACCCCAAGGGCCTCCTGAGGCCTGTTGTGGGATCACTTTACTTTTTATGTCTAAATTCCACTATGTTTTAACATTCTTGTGTAGGCTACAATATTTGTATTATTTATTTGTTCCTGCATGTTTTAGTAGCTTTTTCTTTCTTTTTATTCATTTTATATTTCAATTTTATTCTTTAGACGATTCATGATCATTTTTTTCGTTTATGCTACTTTTCCTTCTTGTTTTAACTTTTTTCTTTTTTTGTTTTTACCTGTTTGTTAACTTTCTTTATTTCTCACAAGGACAGGACACATACACCCAGACCCAAGGTGGAGATTTAAAATCTCCTACCCCTCCAGGAATCGAACTCGGGTCGGCGGAGTGGAAGGTAGGAACTCGTGACGGACAGTTAGTATTATTATTATATACAACTTTCCTCATTAGAGGATTGCCTCAAGGACAAAGTGATACAGACAATTAATTTTTTGAATTGATGAAATATATTTTGTAAATAGGCTACATTTAAAAATTCAAATTTTCGGCCTAATTGAAGTATACATATTACAAAGTAGATATTTTGTAAAAATGGTTTCTTAAAATTGAAATTAATCCTCTAATGGCAGCGATGGCAACTCTAGAAAGATACACCCTGTCCAAATCTATAGAATTTCAAAATTTGGCTAAGAATCCTGGTATAGTACCTCTTGCCCCGATCATCAATCCTGAGACAGTTATACTATCTAGTTGGTATTTATCTTTGTAATAGTCAATAATTGCTCTTCACTGGTGTCTGGTGCTAATATTTAACTCAATTAAATGAAACGTTTTAGTTAGGATGTGCTTTATTGGTTGCTGACGCCATTTTTATTTGTAAGTGGGAAATGGAAGAGAGATTGGGCGCTGCCAGATATGGGCAGAGGATCTTCTCAACCGAGCGTATAATTTATTATACAGACAGAGATATCCGTGACTAAAGGCGCTCATGCAACAGGGTGGTAGCGGATTTAAGTGGGTTTGCTGACGATTGGCATATAAATCAAACACAATCGATATTTCCACATGTCATTCCACATGTAATGTAACTTCGCTGCTGCAATAATAATAATAATAATAATAATAATAATAATAATAATAATTCTGTTACTTTCTAAATAACTTAATGGCATCATTAATCTTTTTGGCTGAGTATGCAAGAATTTTGTTTATAAGTATACTTTTTTGTGTAATCTTCCTTGGATGTGATGTGTATAATAATAATAATAATAATATTTCCTTCTTCTTCTTCTTCACGGTTTAGGCTTATTTACTAGCCTGTTCCGGCTCCAAATTGCTGCTCTTTCCATCTTTTCCTTGCTCTTCCCAAATTTCTTCTTCCTCGTGGTGAATAGTTGTATGCTGCTTTTGGTATTCTATTCTCAGTCATCCTTGCCAAGTGTTCTTTCCAGTTTGTTCTGTATTTCTCTATTGTTGAGTTTAGTTCTACTATTTTTAGTTGTTGTCTTATTTCTGTGTTATGTTTTTTTGTCTGTTCTTTGATATCCTGCTATTGGTCTGAGGAATCTCATTTCAACAGCTTGTATCCTGGCAGATTGTTGCGTTGTCACTGTCCATGTTTCGGATCCATAAGTAATAATAGGCACTGCCATTGTCTTGTATAATTTCATTATAGAGTCTTTCCTGGCTTTATTTTTCAAAGTTCTTTTTAGTGTACCTGTTATATAATTAAACTTATTTATTTTGTTATTTATATCTGTTTCCGCTGTGTATGATATTTCGCAACCTAGGAAGTTATATCTTACCACTTGTTCTATCGGTTTATTTTCTAATATTATATTTGTCCGAACTGGATGAGCGCCCTTGAAGGCCATTGTTTTTTATTTTTGTGAGGATGTTTCCATGTTGTATTTTTTTGATATTTCATTTAGTTTATAGAACATTCTTTGTAGTTCGTCTTCTGTTTTTGCTATTAAAACCTGGTCATCTGCAAAGGCTACTGTTTTTATTACTATATTTCCTAAGTTAATTCCCCCAGTCGTCATTTGCTTCCATGATCTTATCATGTCGTCGAAATAAATGTTAAAAAGCGTGGTTGATAGTGGACAACCTTGTCTAACTCCTCCTGTTATATGTATTGGTTCCCTTTGATTTATTTTTATTTTCACATACATTTTCTTAATTACTGCTATCAAGTGTAGTGGGATTCCTTTTTCACTTAATATGTTCCATAATGTTGGTCTAGACAGTTTCTAGTTTACATTTATAATTCTGATAGCCTCCTTCTGTAAATATAAAGAGCTTATGAGCAGAGCCTTGCTTACCCATAAAGTCAAAATGTTATTCTAATTTCAAATTATTAATACTATGGAGATGGGCTTAATCCACAGTTAAACCGCTTCCTTGTCAACAGAAGAAGTTAGAAGACACAGTATGTGTATATATACTTACTTACTTACTTCCTTACTTACTTACTTACTCACTTACTCAGTGGCACTATCGAACCCGTAGATTCATGGCCACGCGGACATAAGCTCTCCATACATCCTTATCCTGAGCTAATGCTTTCAATCATTCCCTGTATAATCTACTTCCCTCAAATCATAGTTAATGTTGTTCTCCCACCTCATTCTTGGTCTACCAACTGGGCGTTTTCCTTCTGGCTTTCCTACAAGAAGTTTCCAGGCACGTCTTTCATTCCCCATACGTGCAACATGTCCTGCCCATCGCAGTCTACGAGACTTAACTGTTCTTATTATATCTGGCTTCCTATAAAGACCATGTAGTTCATTGTTATGAAGTCTTCTCCATTCACCTGTCTGTTCATCTCTCTTTGGTCCAAGAATGTTCCTAAGTACTTTATTCTCAAATACTTGTAATCTCCTTTCCTCCCTTAAAGTAAGAGTCCATGTTTCGCACCCATATAATATAACTGGTAGAATAATAGTTTTATATATTTTCAGTTTAACGTTTTTTGAAAGGAGTTGGGACATCAAGAGTCTCTGCAATGCATAATAGCATGCATTTCCAGAATTGAGCCTATGTTTAATTTCTTTGTGCATCTCATTCCTATTTGTGTTAGTGTTCCTAGGTATTTGAATTCAGCCACATTCCATGTTCCTAGGAACATGTCCCTGTGTTTGAGCCTTTGGCATGGGTTCCCTGAGGTAGTCCCCGCCCGGAGATCCGAATGGGGGACTATTTGACCTCCGGAAAATTTTACCCCAGTTGAACCCATGTCCGCATTTCTTGACGGTTGTATTTTATGGTGAAAGATCGTTACTCTTTTGACCAAGGTACTTTTTTCGTCTGGCTTATCACCTTCGAGCAGTCCGGCATGGGTAACCCTATCGGCAACAATGCTACCGCCAGCATAGCTCCACCACGACAAGGTAAAGATACCATAATATAACTGCAGTATGTATATATATATATATATATATATATATATATATATATATATATATATATATATAGTCAAGTTATCTTCGTAGAAATCATATTGATATGGTCATCCCATCCTGACTTAGATTACATTAAAATTCCTAAAAAAATACATTCTTATGAAATCCTACTGTTTCCTTGCGAGCGTCATCCTCTTTCATTCACTGTAATGTGAAATGGGCAGCCAATTAATGAAGAGAATAACTGGAACTATATTGCAACCCTATTAAAGCAAAGAGTGAAGTCATGTTGATATGATGGTAATAAAAATTTGAAGTTTTATGGTCAAATAATGAAGCTAGCACTTCATAAAATTGCATGCATCATAAAACACGAAATCGACCCAAGGCTTCGTTATGCGCACACACCTGCCACGTGACAGGTACTTTCATTATCGTATCCATACAACGATTGTGTGGCGTTTGAGAGACTTGCTGTGTCCATATGAATTTTTTAGTAATAGTTGCAAAGTTAACTGTATCAAAATATCGAATCAGATTTTGGAGTAAGAATGATTATGCTAACAATATCATTATATTATTATCATTATTTATTTTACATTAGCTAATAACTGACGTTCTATCTATAAAGGGACAATCAGGGTGTCCAGAAAATTAAAAATATCAAATTTCTGGCAAATAAAAGTAGAGGAATTAAACACAACACTAGTGAAATATAGAACAAACTCGAAAAACACTTAGCAAGAATAACTGAGAACACAATACCAAAATCACCATACAACTATTGATCAAGAGGAAGAAGTTTGGAAAGACCAAATAAAAGATGGAAAGAGCAGCAATTTGGAGCCGGAACAGGCTAGCAAAATGCCTAATCCGCAACGAAGAAGAAGAACAAATCCTCGGTTATTTCCCGTTTTTTCATGCTATCAAAGAATAATTCCCAAGTTTTTTGAGTGCTAAATTGAATTAATTATAGTAAAGATAATTTTGTAAAAATATATTTTTAATATCCGTAAGTAATCAAAACATGTAATTTATTTTTATGGTAAGGTCTTCAAAAGAAGAGCAAAATATTATTTTTTTATTTAATTAAATTGTTATTTAACAGTCCACCGCTATGATCTCGAGGTAGCGTGCTGTCTTGTCACGCAGCGGGCCCGGGTTCCATCCCCGGTCGGGGCAGTTCTTCTGGGTGAGGTTTTTAAGGTGGGAGAATAACATTAACTATGATTTGAGTGAAATAGATTATACAGGGAATGATTGGAAAGCATTAGCTCAGGATAGGGATGTATGGAGAGCTTATGTCCGCGCGGCCGTGAACCTACGGGTTCGATAGTGCCAGTGAATAAGTAAGTATTTATTGTTGATGAATCCAAGTTAATTTAACATTAACCCCACCCCATGTTATGGTTAAGATCGGGCCACTCCTTACTCCAGTGATTTAGTGCCTATTGTATAATGAATGCAGTGACATCATTCAACTGTCTTAATGATACGCGTGCTATTACCAACCGCGGAAATGTAGAATGTCGGCCAACTTCTGAAATCATGCAAACACGTATTAAATTGTACAACATTTAGCCGGGAGGTACAAATTTAATTGAGTGCTAAATTAAAACTTTCTCCATCTTTGAAAAGTTTCGAATAAATAAATAAATAAATAAATATATATATATATATATATATATATTTTATGACTTACAAGGGAATTATCAACAGTTATCTAACAAGAAGTTGTGTTTTCTCCAAAAATCGCGAGCGACAAAGTCGGGAGTGATTTTGTCTAACGAAAAACTCAACCTCGCGTTGGATTTGGAGTGACTATTTAGCGAGTGATACATTCCGATTGAGGGACTTTCCACTTTTCAGCGGTTTCCCTTTTACCAGCCGGCTGCTGGCCCTTCACATCCACATGTGTCAATCACAGAGGTAGATGATCAACAGCCAGTGTAGGGGTGACATGTGGTTAGCATGTCGAGTCCCCCAGCCGTTATAGCTGGTTCCTGAACCTGGAGCCGCTACTTATTGTAGCTACCCAATTGCCTCACGATGCTGGGTGGGCACCGGTCCCATACTGGCCGAAATACCATGAGAAAATTTCTTCCCCCATCGAGACTCGAACCAGCGCAAGTCCCGTAGCTCTGCGCCAAGGCTTCCTGCCTTAACCACTCGGCTACGGCGCGGGAGTGATACATCAGAAGCTAAAAATAATTATAATGTTTAATATTTACCGAATGTAACAACTTTTTTAACAGAATAAACGCGCGTAAGTTGTGCAGAAAATATATGTTACATAAGTTTTGTCATTAATTTGATTCACACAGTTTGTTATGTGCAGAATTCTACCAGGGATTTCCCTCGTTTTTCGCAGGTGGTTACATGGTAACGGTCTCACAGTTCACACACACAGTTGTTCCCGGGATCGTGGAAACACTTGGTCTTGCATATCCATGCACTGCTATTGAGTTCACCAGGTGTCGGAGTTCTTGATTGGTGTTGGTCCAGGGTCTGTTTGTCATGGCTTCTGCTCTATAAAAGTCCAGCCATATCTCTTGCCTTCTTCTTCTCCCTTTCCTGAAGTAGTTTATTTGAGTTGTCTGTGGACGGTAGCCTCATACGCAGTTCCTCTGTGAAGAAGGGTTCCTTGGCGAGTTCATATGCTAGCCTCGACTTTGTGTGTTTTGAGATACCTGGGGCGGCTTTCAAGAATCGTGATTTGACAGCTTCCAGAGTTATTAGATCTCTTAGACTCAGCTCCAAATGAGGTCTATTCCATAGGTTGCAATGGGAACTATTTTTGCGTTGAACAAGGTCATGCCCGTTTTTAGTGACAGTCTGGATATTGCTTTGATGTCAAACATGGCTTTTGTGGCAGCTGCTGCACGGGATTCCATGTGTATTCTAAATGAGAGGTTATGTTTTCCGATCTTACTTCCGGGTGATTTACAAGCCGGCTGTATAGTATCTTTATTGCTTTACTGTTAAATCTCATTGGGCTTGGGAAAATCAATAACAGATGATTGTATGAGAAATAACTATTAACAATAATGCAGATTCATTATCCATCCATAGTAATTCTGCCCGAAGGCAGGTCCTTCACTGCAATGATAGCATTTTGATGCTATGCTTGCAACTTTACTAGGGAATTGTAGGTGTGGTAGCTTCCCGTTGCTTTTCACACCGGTGAAGGATGATGATGATCATGATGGTGATGGTGGCTCACTTCGTGAGTCGTGAATTTATCGATAATTTTGGAAATCGCTCGTGGCATTACTTATGATAATACGTGTCCGTGTGTTTACTTAAAAATGAAGTGACGTGAATTACAACCGCGTCTGTGTAAAATGAAAACCTTGTCTAAATGAGATAAATAAATACAAAGTAGTGAGATGGGCAACACACGTGCAGTTTAGAGCCCACACAGAGAGACACTTTGGAATCCAAACCAAGTAACTAAACGCAAGTGAATGTAGCTCTCTGTATTGTGACCGAGCTTCAAGAGTCCTTGACATCAAGAGCTGCTGGAATCCATCAGCACAGTCTGTACCCCCACCTTCTAATAACCTTTCAAGACATTTTAATATCCAGCAAAAATAATATAGTTAACTTTACTGCCTACACTTTCGATATTTGTGCTGCTTTATCAGCTAGTTTTTTTTTACTTATTTTATTAAATGTTTAGTGCTTGTTATTAATACACCTTCTTCTTCTTCCCTCCAAGTATTAGGCCAAGGCCTGTTACGATCCTATAGAAAATTTTCCCTCCAGCGTTTCATAGGACGGCCCAGTGATCTTCGTCCTCTTGGTATATAATTATAAACAGCTTTGGGGATCCGATTTGAACTCATTCTTTCAAGATGGTGTTTCCAATTTAGTTGGTACTGTTTAATATATTCCAAAATTGGCGTTATAGTGGTCAATTCTTTTAAGATATTCCGGTGTTCCTTTTCCGATCCCATCTGCGCGTAACCCGCCGCTGTCTATGAGCATGAAATCTCATTTCACAAGCCGTTATTCTGCTTTCATGTGGTTTTTTTAGTGTGCCATGCTCCACAACCATAGGTCAAAAATGGTCTAGCCAAAGTCCGGTTTATCATTAAACGTAATCTGGTGTTTTTTTTGTACACGGGATGGTTTCCATAACTTGATTATTACTTCCCCCTAACTTTTAGCCCTCAGTAAACCCTAGTAACTTTTTCAGGGATATCCTTTTCATCCCAGATAGAGAGATAATATCCAAGATATTTAAATTGATTAGATCTCTCTAAAATTTTATTCTGGAGACAGATTTTACTTTGTATTGGGTCCTTCCCATGAAATGCCATAATTTTAGTTTTGTTAATTGATATTTCCATATTAAATTTGGCAGCTATTTTTTGTAAATTATAAATTGATCGTTGCAAATCATTTTCGAGAATTAATACACCTAAATAATTAAATCCTGAAGTAAAGAAACAGCTAATGACAAATGAGGGAAATTTTGAGGAAGTGGCTGAGTTCAAATACCTAGGAACAATAATCACAAATAGGAATGAGACGCACAAAGAAATTAAACATAGGCTCAATTCTGGAAGTGCGTGCTATTATGCATTGCAGAGACTTTTGATGTCCCAACTCCTTTCAAAAAACGTTAAAGTGAAAATATATAAAACTATTATTCTACCAGTTATATTATATGGGTGCGAAACATGGACTCTTACTTTAAGGGAGGAAAGGAGACTAAAAGTATTTGAGAATAAAGTTCTTAGGAGAATTTTTGGACCAGAGAGAGATGAACAGACAGGTGAATGGAGAAGACTACATAACAATGAACTACATGGCCTTTATAGGAAGCCAGATATAATAAGAACAGTTAAGTCTCGTAGACTGCGATGGGCAGGACATGTTGCGCGTTTGGGAAATGTAAGACTTGCACGGAAGCTTCCTGTAGGAAAGCCACAGGGAAAACGCCCAGTTGGCAGACCAAGAATGAGGTGGGAGAATAACATTAACTATGATTTGAGAGAAGTAGATTATACAGGGAATGATTGGAGAGCATTAGCTCAGGATAAGGATGTATAGAGAGCTTATGCCCGCGCTGCCACGGGTTCGAAAGTGCCAGTGAGTTAGTTAATTATTATTATTATTATTATTATTATTATTATTATTATTATTAATAATAATATTATTAAAAACTTATGTCGATGGAAATGGATTTCTTGAGGAGAGCAGCAAGATGATCAAAATTAGAAAAAATAAGAAATACCGTCATACGAGAAAAAATGAATATTAGTTATTCAATAGTAGATTATATAAGATGTAAAAGCAATTAAATTGGTAAGGGCACGTACGACGAATGCAAGAAGAAAGGTTACCCAGAAGAAAAAGGAAAGGAAGACCTCGAAACTCATGGATGCAAGAAATAAGAACTGGAATGAGAACAAAAGGACTGGAGGATATGGAGTGGATGGATAGAGACGAATGGAGAAGAAAAATAAAACTTTAGGCACAGAAAGATAAAATTTGTATATATTTTATTATTATTATTATTATTATTATTATTATTTATTATTATTATTATTAAAGTTCGTCCAGGAGAAGAGATGTCGGACGTCCTCGGAAGAGATGGTCTCAGATCTATTAGTGAAGACGGAACAGGCAACTCTTGCCTAAACCAGGAAGTGAACAAGATTATTATTATTATTATTATTATTATTATTATTATTATTATTATTATTATTGCAACAAGAATGGAAAAATCATCTGAGAAGAATGGCAAGAAATAGACTTCCAAAATTGGCATTCCAATATACCCCAACTGGACATAGGAACCAAGGAAGACCAAAACATCGGTGGAAAGATCAAGACCATCTTCGCTAGGTTTACCGTACAGGCCACATGGCCTAAAACGAATTTGTTCATGATGATGATGAACTGGAAGTTAATTTATTCCACTCAACCAGCAGAATGAGATAGGTATATGCATTACCATAAGTATTCTTTTGTTTATAATTTCACAAAACTAACTTCTTGTAAATATTATATTTTTTAATTATTTACCGAAGCAATCGTATCCTGTTGATATCAATAATATCTCTAATACTTTGAAGATGCCAAACTAGTTTAATCCACCACATTTTAAATTTGATTAGGCAGTTCAGGAGCACCAAAAAAAGGAACCTGAAGTCGAAGTGAAATCTTACACAAGAGGATAAAATTTCTTCATCAATAGAAATGAACAAAGACCCCTCGGAGATCTACCCGACCTCTCTGACAGAGATTTCTAGGGCTCCAAGAAAACTCGCTAAAGATGAAGTCAAAAGCTTCTTATACTCAAGCCCCACCCACTTCTATTATTTTGGCCGTGAAAAGTCACAGAAGAAAAGCCCAGTGTTATTGGATCATCGGTTTACAATAGATTCTCTGAGATAAGTTTTATTACAACCATTTGATTCGATTACTCGATATTTCAAGTTAACGTGCAACTATCGAACCGTGAAAATATTGTTTATAAAGTCGTTAAGTTTGTATGAATGGTTTTCAACTTAATTACAATGCTGCCAATATACAGACAGTTTCAAAACTGATGATCCAAAATATTGGGGTATTTACGCTAAATACATGCTCATGCACATTTCAGTGGCTATTTGGCAATAAATAATATGATCAAGCAGCAGTGAATGAACATAACCTCACATTTCTGATTTGTTTTCAAACATCGCCGTTTACATTAAATATATAAATATTTTAAAATAACTATAGTTAAATAATGATTTGTGAGTAAACAGCTTAATTTTATTCGTTAAATAGTCCAAACAAATGCCACTCTTGATTTCCAAATTATCTAGATAAATTCGGAAATCACTCGTGGCATTACTTATGACAAGTACTTTAGTTGTAGTTCATGGTGTCGCCACTAATGGAAGTAACAGACGAATATATATTATTGCATTTAGACCAACTTCTAAAGTTGGTATGATATTAGATCCCACAATTCTTTTTGAGACTCATAGTGGCCAACCTGAGGAAGTTGACTGTGAAAAGAAAGCCATATATGAGCCGACAATTATTGTTGTTAGTGTAAACACTTATGTGCTGTAAAGAAATGTCAAAACATACCATAAAAATACCGTGAGTAATGGATAGCAATTGTGACCTCTCAATGTTAAAAATACAAACTTTGCTACGCGCCGTCACCACACAAAGAAGACTAAATTTCAATGTTGTTTCATTTTGCTTTCATTGTATGCTCTCTCTCTCTCTCTCTCTCTCTCTCTCTCTCTCCTCTTCCTCTTTCTCTCTCTCTCTATCTCTAACTCTCTATCTTTCTTCCTCTCTCTCTCTTATTCCCTCTCTTTCTCTCTCTCTCCCTCTCCCCTCTCTTCCTCTTTCTCTCTCTATCTTTCTTCCTCTCTCTCTTTCTCTCTCTCTCTTATTCCTTCTCTTTCTCTCTCTCCCTTTCCCTCTCTTTCTCTCTAATCTTCTCTCTCTCTTTCTCTCATCTCTTATTCTCTCTCTTTCTCTCTCTCTTATTCCCTCTCTTTCTCTCTCCCTCTCCCTCTCTATCCTCTTTCTCCTCCTCTCTATCCTTTCTCTCTCTCCGCTTTCTCGCTCTCTTCTGCTCCCCGCTTCCCTTTCTCTCTCTCTGTCCCGGTCTCTTTCTTTCTCTCTCTCTTTCTCTCTCTCTCCCTTTCCCTCTCGTTTCACTCTCCTTTCTCTCTAATCTTCTCTCTCTCTTTCTTCCTCTCTCCTCTTATTCTCTCTCTTTCTCTCTCCCTCTCCCTCTCTTCCTCTATTCTTCCTCTCTTCTCTTTCTCTCTCTCTCTATCTCCCTCTTCTCTTCTCTCTCCCTCTCCCTCTCTTCCTCTCTTCTCTCTCCTCTCTATCCTATCTTCCTCTTTCTCTCTCTCCGCTTTCTCGCCCTCTTCTGCTCCCCGCTCTCCCTTTCTCTCTCTCTGTCCCGGTCTCTTTCTTTCTCTCTCTCTTTCTCTCTCTCCTCTTCCTCTCGTCTTCTCTTCCTCCCTTCTTTCTCTCTCTCTCTCTTTGCTCTCTCTCATTCTTCCTCCCTCTCTTCTTTCTCTCTCGTTCTCGTCTCTCTCTCTCTTATCCCTCTCCTTTCTTCTCTCTCCCTCTCCCATCTCTTCCTCTTTCTTTTCTCTATCTTTTTCTTTCGCTCTTTCACTTTCTCTCTCTTTGTCTCTCGTATAAAATTTTTATTAGGTTCCATTCAAGAAAAAATATAACATTAGGAGAAAAGAGAAGTTGAATATACGTATGTCTGCCTTTTTTAAAAGGTTTTACTTTAGCCAACTTGTTAATAAATGATCTATTTAGTGCCCGGCATAATAACAGGACTTGAAAATCCTGAGCTTGTTTTAGGAAAGTAAAGCCGAAGTTCACGTGACATACATGTAAAATAAGCTGAAATAAAGGGAAAATTTGTTGGCCCTTTCATAAGTATATACATTGCTATTTTGATTATTACTGTTGTTATTATTATTCATCATCATCATCATCATCCGGTATCATGGCAGCGGCCGCAGTCTTCCGGAAACCAAACGCCATTCCTCTCCGTCCATCCATTGATCTTCCTACAATCCTCTGATAATCATAGCTGCTTGTACCCTTTCTATCCAAGTTTTCTTCGGTCTTCCCCTCTTCCTCCTTTCTATTGGGATCCATTCCATAACAATTTTAGGCAATCTTTGCACTGGCATTCTTTTGACATGACCATACCACTGTAATCTTTTCTTTTCTATGATGTCCGGCTCATCTTGTACACCCATAATTTCCCTTATTCTTTATATTATTTTGGTTCACAATATTACATACTGTAATGTAAGTCCACCGCTGTGGTCACGAGGTAGCGTGCTGCCTTGACACGCAGCGAGCCCAGGTTCGATCCCCAGTCGGGCAGTTTTTCTGGGTGAGGTTTTTCTCGGGGTTTTTCCTCACCTGTAAGACAAATGTCAGGAAAACTTTAAGGCCCAAACGGTCCCCAAAATCATATGGCCATCATCATCATCATCCTTCACCGGAGTGGAAAGCAACGGGAAGCTACCACACCTACAATTCCCTAGTAAAGCTGCAAAGCATAGCATGAAAATGCTATGATAGCAGTGAAAGACCTGCCCTCGGGTAGAATTACTATGGATGGATGGATATAATGTAAACTTAATCATAAACCCACCTCCCTACAGGTCATGCCCCGGTAAGACTCATCTGGCAGGTGAATATGACCAAGCCTATAAGGTGACTTGGTAAACTAAGTTAAAGAAATGGTACTCATTAGAGCACGGATTTGTTTGCATGTTTTGTTTTGCGCACTAAAAAGTATGCGGAAATGATTTACATGTTAAAGTGGCTCCCTCACAGACAATTTGAGTGGTATTTGATAATGCATAGAAATGCATATTCCGGAGGAAAATGCTTACTTACTTACTTACTTACTTACTTACTTACTTACTTACTCTCTGGCACTATCGAACCCGTAGGTTCATGGCCGCGCGGACATAAGCTCTCCATACAACCCTATCCTGAGCTAATGCTTTCCAATCATTCCCTGTATAATCTACTTCCTTCAAATCATAGTTAATGTTCTCCCACCCCATTCTTGGTCTACCAAGTGGGCGTTTTCCCTCTGGCTTTCCTACAAGAAGCTTCCACGCACGTCTTTCATTCACCATACGTGCAACATGTCCTGCCCATCGCAGTCTACGAGACTTGACTGTTTTTATTATATCTGGCTTCCTATAAAGACCATGTAGTTCATTGTTATGTAGTCTTCTCCATTCACCTGTCTGTTCATCTCTCATTGGTCCAAAAATTTTCCTAAGAACTTTATTCTCAAATACTCGTAATCTCCTTTCCTCCCTTAAAGTAAGAGTCCATGTTTCACATCCATATAATATAACTGGTAGAATAATAGTTTTATATATTTTCAGCTTAACGTTTCTTGAAAGGAGTTGGGACATCAAATGTCTCTGCAATGCATAAGAGCACACATTTCCAGAATTGAGCCTATGTTTAATTTCTTCGTGCATCTCATTCCTATTTTTGATTATTGTTCCTAGGTATTTGAATTCAGCTACTTCCTCAAAATTTCCCTCATTTGTCATTAGCTGTCCATTTCCATTATATAGGCCTACTGAATTTCTACGTGTGACCATATATTTAGTTTTACTGATATTTACTTCCAGTCCCAATTTCTTAGTGTTACTCAATAGTGTGTGCGTGTTGGCCTTTAGTATCTCCTCGCTATCGGCCAGTAGTACTACATCATCAGCATAAACTAACAGCTTATTAATACCATTCAGTTGTAAGCCTTCGTCATTCTCTAAAGAGTTAATGGCATGCTCTAGTACAAAATTAAATAGTAGAGGAGAAAATGCTTATTTTAGATTTTTACTGCATAAATGCATATTTTACTCCTAAATGTGGTATTAAATTATAATTTTCCCTTCAGCTAATTACTAGTAATTAATTCATTATTAATTAATATTTCATCATCATCATCACTCCAGGGATTAGGCAATTGCCCGTTCCGACTTCATAATGCATCAGCCCAACGTCTTCTAGGTCTTCCAACATCACGCCTTCCTCTTGCTTGATAATTTCTTGCTAACAATGGATATCTCTCCTTACTCATTCCATCCATATGATCAATCCATTTCTGTCTGTAATTCGTGACCTTATCCAATAAAGGCTGTACTTTCAATTCATCTCTTATATCCTCATTTCTTATTCTATCAAGTCTTGTGCATCCTTTTACTTGTCTTAGGAACCTCATCTCCGCCGTCTGTATTCTATCCTATTGTTTTTTTCACTGGAGCCCAAGTTTCACATCCATATTAATATTTTTTAAATTAATAAAGTTTCTGCAATCAGTTGGATATAAGCGTAACGTGTATATTTACATCTGTGTGAGAGGGGATTACTCGTGGGCCTTGAGAAATAATATCACGGTTCTACTATAATTGCATTTGATAAGCTTAGTGAAGTGTTAAATAAAAATCCTGTCTACAATAGAATTTGTCAAATTAGCAAAATGCTCTCTGGTGAGAGTGAAAAAAATGTAACCCAAGAGGAATTGACTGAAGAACAACTGTGGTGTTTTTCACATCCACCTGTGACATCATGTGATGTAGAAAGGACATTTTCATTGTATAAACTCTTTTTTACTGACAGACGAAGGAGCTTCGCTCAAGAAAACCCCACGAAAATCTTTTCTTATCTCTCATGTTTGTTTACTTTTTTATACTTTGTTTTCTTTAGAATTTTGTGCTTTATTAGTCATTCAAAATATCTCTGCAGGTGGAAGAATTACGAAGCTCTGTTGCTACACGTGACGTCATATAAGGCAGTGTATATTGTCAGCGTCCCACGTCCCATTCCCCTCTGAACTCATAGATAGCGGGGCACGCCGTAGCGTAGTGGTTACAAGCCGGAGGGTCGAGGATTCAAGTCCCGTTGGGGTGAGGATTTTTAAACTGATCCAAACCCTCTGGCGGCAGTATGGCTCTGGGGTCGACTCAGCCTCTAATGGAAATGAGTACCAGACTTTTGTCCTGGGGGTAAAGGCGGTCGTCACGCAGGGCTGACATAAAGTGCCGATTGTCTAGAAAAGGTGGGAGCCTTAACCTTCTACTACCCCAAGGGCCTCCGGGCCTGTTGTGGGATCACTTTACTTTTTTTTACTCATAGATAGCAGTGTCACGTGTCCTATTCCTGTATAAACACGACTGTAGCGCCCTCCATCAACAACTGCACTTACTCCTTAATAACTGCGGATATTATTGTGTCAAGTCGTGGGGGATTCTGTGGTTTGGGCCTGTGCATTGTGTTGTGGCTCTAATTAGTGGGTTTGTGTGAGCGTTTCTTCTATTTGTTGAAGAAGTGGTTGTACTTTTAGTTCTTCCTAATATTCTCATTTCTAATATGTTTCTGTAACAGCCAGGTATAAGCTAAGGTTGCCCACAAAGCAAAAAAAAAAAAAAAAAAAAATTATTGCAATCTGTTTTTGCATATTTAGGGTGCATATTTTCTACATTTTTCACGCATATTTGCATGCATATTTAGTACTTTATTTTGCTTACAAATCCGGGCTCTAGTAGTCATAAATACTGTAGGTCTATTCAGTCCATTTCTACTCACATGCCTAATTAATCGTTTGGCTTATAAACAGAGAGATCAATACTTCCTCGTGTTATGTAATGGTTGTTATCTCAGGACATTGACATCTTGAGCTTTTTTTTATTTTTCCTTGACATACAACCCAACATGATGTGTTTCTGTTTAAACACATTGTGAATTTTACATAAAAAGCTACAAAAATAGTATTATAGACTATTCAGAGACTGTTTAATCCCATTTTTCTATGTATAATAACATTGAGCAACAAAAAAGAAACTTTTTTCGTCTCAGGAAGAAAAATATGTGATTCTGATAGTATTTTTCTCTTCCGCTTAAACTTAATTTGTAGGATTTTCATCCGGAGTAAGACGTATTGGATGTGCATTCACTGTCTATCCATCTCTTGGCTGGTCTTCCTCTTGTTCTTCTCCCGTCCATTGGTCTATCTTCTTTAGCTCTTTTTGCAAGCCGGTTTTCTTCCATTCTTTCTATATGACCCTTCCAATATTTTCGTCTGAATTCAAATATGATATCGGTTTTTGTCCACCACACAAGGTTTCCGAGAGACAGGAATTTATAATTTCAAACACTTTAATATTTTCTACATTCGTAACTACACAATATTCGAACATTCGGAATCACCTAGAAAGTAAGAAATGACGAATTTTTGCTGTATGTCGCCTGTGGAGCATCCCTCTTGATGGTCCAACAATAATCGGCCAGCATATTAGGATTTAATTTGCCTTGATATATCTTTTCCATAGCTGAAATCTCCTGATGAAAGTGTTCCCCGTTTTATTTTACAATGGACAAATGGACAAAAAAGTTTATTAAAAAATAATTATTTAAATCCATTAATTTAAATTGAAATAAAAAAAACTGTGGGTGATGGAGAAATTCCGAATACATATTTGAAAACACGAATAAAAAACTGCATTAAGTACAACTATTGGTACTCATGACACAAAATCATGTTGACCAGTGTAATATTAAAGAAGCTTTTATGGCGCAAGTGGTTGACATTCGCTTTTCATCTCTGGGTCTCGAGTTCTCGTCTCGGACACTCCATATGGAGTTATCATCATCATCATCCTTCACGGATTAGGTCTTTACCTGTTGCGATCTCATCTGTTCAGCCCATCGATTTCTTGGTCTTCCTACCGATCTTCGTCCTCCAGGATTATACATCAGTGCCATCTTTGATATCCTATCCTCTGTCATTATTTGCAGATGTTCTATACAATTGTTCCTGTGTTCTTCTATTTGTTGAAGTGGTTGTACTCTTAGTTCCTTTCTAATATTATAATTTCTAATATGTCCTTCTCTTGTACAACCTTTCACAGCCCGTAGGAATCTCATTTCCGCTGCCTGGATTTTTTTTGTCCTTCAGGACCTAGGCCTCACTTCTATACATCGCCACTGGTAGAGCATAAAGTGAAAATGCTCTCAAAATATATTTTTATACGTTGGAATCTTCGTCACTAGTTCGATGCTGGCCGAAATTCGAGAATAAATGTCTTCCCCATGGGGGAAATGATCCACCGTGTCCCATAGGCCGGATGCATTACGCAGGAAGACCAAGGTGCGAGAAACTATCAAAAGTACAACATAAAGTGATTTTTTTAAAAATATTTTTTTTAAAGTTCGAAACTTTATCTCTTACCACGTAAACAGAAGGTGAAGTGGTAATATTAGGATTTGTATCAAATATCCACGTGTGCCCTGTGGTTGTGTGTACCTACCTACCTACCTACCTAATCAGGCTTTCCACTTTACATAAGTTGATTCCTGCTTTCCAGAGATTCCTACCTTCACATTGACCATCTTCCATACCCCTCTTCATCAAGGCATCACATATTCCCTCATACCATGCTCTTCTACTTCTCCCCCTCTTCCTTCTGCCTGGTACCAACCAATCCAACACCTGTTTAGGCCACTGGTCTTCCGACATCCGTTGTACATGTCCATACCACTGTAGAGCTCTCTTTGTTATCCTATCGATAACAGTTTCTTGTGCATCCATTTCTTGTCTGATATGTGTATTTCGAATATGTTGTAGCCTGGATATTCTCATACTTCTCCGTAATCCATCCATTTCTGTCGCCAAGATTCTTTAGATTCTTTTCTGCATCCTTTCATTTATTGTCCAGCTTTCTGATCCATATGTAAATATACTCTCTATTATTGTCTGTATAATCTGTTTTTTTCTGGTCAAATTTGTATTTCATAACAGAACATTTAGGGATCTAATCGCCTTCCTTGCACAATTTACTCTGTTAATAATATACCTTTGACAAGTACCAGATTTATCTAATAA
Organism: Diploptera punctata; assembly: GCA_030220185.1. Classification (NCBI taxonomy): domain Eukaryota; kingdom Metazoa; phylum Arthropoda; class Insecta; order Blattodea; family Blaberidae; genus Diploptera; species Diploptera punctata. Next base: position 404,045 of record JASPKZ010000446.1, on the reverse strand, counting down.
TAGATCCAAGATATTTAAATTCTTCAACACATTTAATTATCATATTATTTATTTGTAGGTCTTCTGAATTTCCTCCGATTACCATATATTCTGTTTTCTTCTTGTAATCCCATGTTTTCCGTTAACAGATATTTAGGCGCTCTCCCCCTACAGAGAAGAATTTGAACCATACTATTTTAGTTACACTTGTTTTCGTATAGATGCCATTTGAGTGATCCGTGGTCAGCGTTCCGCCTCGTACTGACATCTAGGAAACCAAGGTAGTACTAGGACGGGAAAATTCGGTAAATTTTGCTTAGAGGCCTTTTCATTCAGGCTTAAGGATCTTTTACGAGCCTGAAAATCTTCAGACTCGGGACCCACACCTGGGGGACTTGCTCCTTGGATTTTTCCTTCCTAAAAAAATCCATCGAACCCGGCCTTTTAGTATAATTTATCTTCAGTCCGCCTACCTCAAATGCATCTACCAACTTTGGTTGTATGTAAAAGTGGAAATACGGTAAACAACGAAAAGTAAAAACAGTAAATAAAAAAAATAGTCTGAATTCTATGAAGATTATAAGAAATACAAAACATATTTCAGGAGTGTTAACTGAAACCAATTAATTGGAAATAACATGAAACTGTTTGAAAAGAGAATTAATTGCTTTGGAATGAAAGACAGAATGTTAATGTTGATTTCTGTAAAATGAACGCGCTCAGAACCAAGTCACATTGGAATGCGTTTCTGTAACTGTAGATTATTATAATCCACGTAACTTATTCCCTGCGTCATTAAGGAGAGAATTTTTCACATCCAGAAACTCATAAACAGGTTTTCAGAAGTTGCCAGTTGGAGAGAATTCTAGCGTTTGCAGATAATTACCGCATTTTCATTAAGACATAAAACCAATAGTTTGAACGCTTAAGAAATCCAATTAACATACAGTTTCTTTAATATAAACAGCTTTTATTATTTCATTTTATAGCGTTTAATTTTTTTGTAAAAACCAATCATATAATTATATAGAAATTGTATAATAAACCATTTGTTCCTTTCTGTTTGTTTGGAATACAGTAAAAAATTCTCATTGGCGGGTTAACCCTTAAATTGGCAAAACACAAATTTCTTCTCGCAATTACAAAGAAATAAACGTTACCTCAGTCAAAACATAAATTTATTGTGTCGACGTTTGAATCTCCTTATGTGAGATCATTTTCAAGACATGGTTGTGTATAAATCTATTGTACATAATTACCATCACCAAGACAATTAATTTTTTTATAAATATACGTATAGAAATTTATTCATTTAAAAATACGAGGGCGGATCGGAAAGTAACGGACAATATTTTTTTTCTGCCTTGGTATTGCAGCTAGAATGTTCAAATTTCACAGAGATATAGTTTGAAGTTTTCACTACAGATGGTATTTTTTTCTCAGGTGCACCTCTTGCGAGAGAAGCTTGAACTATGCAACAAAGATGGCGCGCATGCTACAGTCGTCCACAGGGCGGATCGGAAAGTAACGCACAATAATTTTTTTTTAAAAGTTTAATAGTAAAAAAAAGGAAAAAAATCACAAATGAACTTACATCTTTTACTACTTTTCGACATAGTCACCAACTTTCTCAACACATTTTTCCCATCGTGTTACCAGTTTCAATATGCCCTGTTCGTAGAAGTCCGTTTGGTTGGAGTGTAGCCATCTGCGCACTGCTGATTTCACTTCCACATCTGTCTCAAAGCGTTTGCCGGCCAGGAATCACGTGGCGAATCACTAAGGTTCACGCGTCCCTCTTGGAAGAATGTGCACCACCTGGAGACATTGCTACGGTCCATACAATCATCCCCATACACGCCACGCATGTCCCTGTGAATTTCACTGGGTTTATGCCCTTTGGCCCACAAAAATCGAACAACACTTCTCTGTTTCTCACAGGTGGACGACTGTAGCATGCGCGCCATCTTTGTTGCATAGTTCAAGCTTCTCTCGCAAGAGGTGCACCTGAGAAAAAAATACCATCTGTAGTGAAAACTTCAAACTATATCTCTGTGAAATTTCAACATTCTAGCTGCAATACCAAGGCAGAAAAAAATTATTGTGCGTTACTTTCCGATCCGCCCTCATATATGTATAGGCAAACAGAACATAAAGCACAACATTGAATTAAGTAGCAAAATAATATCATCGTTAAATTCCATATGGTGGGATAAGCATATCTGGGAAGACACAAAAGATATATTGGTAAACCATTGGTGGAATCTGTTGCAATGTATGGAAGTGAGGTATGGACAATCAATAAGTACTGTAGGAATAGACTAATAGCTCTAGAAATGGATTTACGCAGAAGTGCCAGAGAGTCAAAATTGGAACATGTCACAAATAAGGAAATTAGAAACATAATGGGGAAAATGAAAGATGACCAAAAATATATATATCATTGGACACGCCCTGGAAGAAATAAACGTGGCAGACCAAGATGGAAATGGAAAACCTATGTCAGAACTATAATGGATGATAGGAATTTGGTAGAAGGAGATTGGAATGATAGAGATAAATGGAAACTGAAGACGGCAAACCTATAAGTGGGGGAAAGCCGAAGAAGAAGAAGAAACAATGGAAGCAGAAGAAAGCATAATTGAAAGAATTTAGGAGAAGGAATTAAAATGGTTAGGACATATTTTAAGAATGGAAGATGAGCGATGGTCGAAACTACTATATCAATGGCAACCGACCAGAAAGAAGAAAAGGGGAGACCAAAGTTAACATGGAAGGAAAACATGAGGATAGCAATGCAAGCTAGAGGGCTAAGCATTGAAGATTTCCAAGACCGTAGGCTTTGGAGGTTTAGAACGGGAAGACGGCAGCAGCTGTAAAAATCAGAAGAAAGATATATAGATAAATAATATTTCATACAGGTTGGATTGGTTGATGATGTGGGTCATTAGTGAGCCTTAGTGAATTGTGCATGGATCTCACGGTTCCTTAAGTCTAGGATTTACAAATAAATAAAACCATGGGCTTATTCTTAAACTGTACTGTACATCCTTCATTAGAGTCGCAAAGTTGGTAGGAATATTAAATGCATTATTTCATCGACATTTCCTGATTTGTTATGTAGATATTTCAATTTGTATTCAATAAAGATTTTTCCATTCTTATTTTAAGCTGATTTTTTTCTCGTTTGGATGTTGGATTTTTTAAATGAAATATTCAGCTGTCACTTATAAGCCCCTCCATGGTATCTTTACTTTGTCGTGGTGGAGTGGCTTGCGTGCTTAAATGATCCTGAGAGCTATGCCGGCGGTAGCATTGCTGCCGATAGGGTTACCCATGCTGGACTGGTCGAAGGTGATAAGCCAGACGAAAAAAGTACCTTGGTCGAAAGAGTGACGATCTTTCACCGTAAAAATACAACCGTCAAGAAATGCGGACATGGGTTCAACTGGGGTAAAATTTTCCGGAGGTCAAATAGTCCCCCATTCGGTTCTCCGGGCGGGGACTACTTCAGGGAACCCATGCCAAAGGCTCAAACACACGGACATGTTCCTAGGAACATGGAATGTTATGGGGAATGAAAGACGTGCATGGAAGCTTCTTGTAGGAAAGCCAGAGGGAAAACGCCCAGTTGGTAGACCAAGAATGAGGTGGGAGAACAACATTAACTATGATTTGAGGGAAGTAGATTATACAGGGTGTGATTGGAAAGCATTAGCTCAGGATAGGGATGTATGGAGAGCTTATGTCCGCGTGGCCATGAACTTTCGGGTTCGATAGTGCCAGTGAGTAAGTAAGTAAGTCACTTATAAGCGTTTCTTAAATCTGGTGTACAAATATTTTAAGTTTCAATCCGCAGTTTCAAATATACGACATTCATTTCTTTCGCCAGGAATATTTGTTCCAAACCAATATGTATCATCTTCTTCCATTTCCCCAGATCTGTCCATCTCCACTTTTGAAAACACCTCATAGAAATATTCCTCTTCCCATGTATGTGCCTTCATTTATACTTTCTGGTGGTTACCACGATAATACTTCCGTATTCAGTGCATTTCCTCTTCTAATTACGTATCCATACTTTCTTACTTCTGTATTTTTAACCATATCCTTTATAGTTTTCATTTTCTCTCTTACAATGTTTCTAATTTTTTGCGTGATAGTGCGTTTTGTCATACTTATCAGCAATGACCACCAATATTGAAAGCTCAACTTCTTACATTTCGGGGTTGCCAACCTAAATAACTATACTACAATAATACATTTACACCCACGTGCGGGAAGTAAAACCACTGCCCTCTATGCATACTACGTACAATGTATATAGAAAAAATATCCAAAGGGTAGTGTTAATATACATTATACGAGTCCACCGCTGTGGTATCGGGGTAGCGTGCTGCCTGTCACTCAGCGGGTCCGGGTTCGATCCCCGGTCGGGACAGTTTTTCTGGGTAAGGTTTTTATCGGGGTTTTTCCTCACCTGTAAGACAAATGTCAGGAAAACTTTAAGGCCCAAACGGTCCCCGAAATCATATGGCCATCGCAATCATCATCATTCATATTCATCTTAGGTTAAGCTTAGGATTAGGGATTTTCCTGGCGCACCATTATTATCATCATCATCACCCATCATATCATCGGGGCAACGTAACCCCGCCTTCCAGGTGCCCCAACCTCAGAAGTGGGCTACAAGTACGCCATGCCAGGAGAGATACCAGGAATGTCGAAAGACAAACCTGGGACATTTGGAAAAAAAAAAAGAAATATATATATATATATATATATGATATGAAAAGAAAAAAGAATGCTTGAGTCGGGATTTGAACTCGAGTCTCTAAAGTATGTACCTTTAGCGCTCTAACCAACTGAGCTACCCAAGAATTCCAAGACAAGCATACAATTTTCTTATACATGTAGTATTCTCAATTCACACAAGAGGTAGCGGAAAGATCTTCCGACTGCCATCTAGCGGCTAACATAACAGTTAAGCAATATATATATATATATTATACGAAACAAATAATTGCATTTTAAATGTACTGAACTTTATTTGAAACAATATAAAACAATAAATACGTACTTGCGGCCATGTTATCAATAATTGTTCTCACGGCCTCCTGTTGTTTCAACTAATAAACATGGCCCACACTGTTAACGTTAGTCAGTTGTTTATAATGAACGCAAATATTTCCAACAAAGATATTACTAATTTACTACTATTTATTATTTTGAAAACACCATCGCGCAAAAAATAATGTACAACGCACGTTTGTAAAGTGTTTTACAGAATCGAGGAAAAATGTTTAAAAATCGAGCGATAGCGTCGTAATATACTCACTATCTTTACGATTCTTCTTCATTTTATCATCATCATCATCATCATCATCATAGTACATTCACGAATTTAGGCCATTTGTTGACCTGCTTCGGCCTCAAGAGAAACACCATCCAGAAGTCTTTTGAGTGGACGTCCTGGTCTTCTTCTTCCTGCAGGTTGATATCTTAACATTTGTTTGGGTATTCTGTGATCTTCCATTCGATGAACATGTTGCATCCATCTTGACTTATATTCAGAAATTTTGTTTTCTAAAGATTCCATGTGTAATTCTTCTAAGATGTCTTCATTTTTTTGTGATCTAGTAGTGTGTATCCTGCAGTCCTCCGAAGATATCTCATTTCAACAGATCTAAGTCTCTGTATATCCTTCTGTTTCAACGTCCATACTTCGCTACCATACAAAAGAGTTGGAAGAGCCAGTCTTTCAGTCTTGAATGCTTTTGGACTAACTGTGGCTTGAAGATAGAATTTATTAACCCTAAAATTCTTAAAAATTTAGATATTTTTGCATTTACATCCTTTTCTTCTTCATATGAGATATTGCATCCTAGATATGTAAAATTATTCACCTGCTCCAAAATTTTATTGTCCAGTACAATTTTACTTCTGACAGGATCTACACCTTGAAATGCCATAATTTTTGTCTTTTCTGTAGATATCTTTTAAAAGTCGCATATTCTTCTGTATTTCTTTTTAAGTTTCCATATACAGACCTTTCTGTAGATTATCCTCTTCGGGATATTTGCTATTATCTATTTTGTACAGATCTCTGGCCACAACAATAAGAGGGTGTTTAATTTTCTATTTTCTGATATTTCTTATTCCAAATTTATACTGTTTTGGTTTCCATCCAGCAACATAGTACGTTTGTCATATCTGATATAATTTCGCAAAAAGTGTTGGTGTTAGGTGGCAAATCCTTTTCTCCAACCAGCGATTTATAATTCCTTTCTTCAGAAACTCTGTTATTTTAATTTAATCTTTATATGGTGTTTTCTTTGTTAAATCTATTTTGTATGTTATGTTCTTCTATTCAGTCCGCTGGTCTACCTTTCTTGTCTTTCCAATATATTTAAGAGTTTTGATCTCTTGACTCTGTCGAATGCTTCTTCATTTTATATTATGAATAATTGTGTTTTTTAATTTTAAATTGTTCTATATTATACAGTATAATCGCACTTACATACAAACACACATCGGCATGTCACATCCTTCAATCATATTTTGCTCTTTCGTTGTTTTTTTTTTTGTTCGTCTAATTTGTTGAGCCCTCTTTATACTTTTCAAGGTCTTGTCAGTTTTCTTCGTTTGCCATTGTCATAGAGTCCATTCATTTCTGTGTGCGGGTTTCAGAAGAGGGGAGGTTTTTTTTACAAGACCTACCCTCTAACCTCGAATTTCAACCCTTATCCTCGGTTTTGCGGATTTCTCCAGTCAAGATACCATCGTGTGTTACGTGGAAAAAATGAAAAGCCTATGCTGAACAGAAAATTTTATTTCAAATTTTAATTTTGTACATTTATAAATTTATTATAATTTAAATTTATAAACCTTTTTTTAAATTGAATAATCGAGTTATTCAAATAATATTATTTGCAATTTAATTTTTGAGTTTATATATCGTTATCTTTGCTAGGGAAGACATTTATGGCATATTCTCGTATATACACTGCTCAAAAAAATTAGGGGATATTGTAGAATAACCTATTAAGACTATGTTTTTAGGAACAGTATTAGATGCAATCACTTTCTATTACTCCAAAAGAATGTAAACAAGAGTTTGAAGTCATTACGTAACCTCTGTACCACACCAGATGTCAAAGAGATCCTGATTAGGAATATGGCAAACAAACAAAGCAGCATTAACATAGGTGAAAATGTTTCTTTAGTATGGTGTATGGTCTGCTCGAACGGCCAGCACTGCCTCACACCTGTGTGGCATTGATGCAATGAGGTTAGCAATGAGTTCTTGGGGGATACGTGGCCACTCTTCCATAAGAGCAATGTGCACCTCTGGAACAGTTGTGGGAGGTGCCGGTCTGCCTGCAATGCGCCTTCCTAATGCATCCCACACATGCTCAATCGGATTTAAGTCCGAGGAGGAAGCTGGCCATTGCATATGCTCGATACCCTCCACATCCAGTATGTCGTCCACCAAGCCAGCTCTGTGGAGTCGTGCATTATCGTCCATAAAAAAGAAAAGAATCACCTATGGCACCAGCATAAGGCACGACAAAAGGTCGGAGAATCTCATCTCTATACCTTACCGCAGTCAAAGTACCACCTTGGATGACGTAGAGGTCCGTACGTCCACCACTACTGACTCCTGCCACACCATCAATCCACCGCCACCATATGGGGATCTTTCACGTACAAAATCTGGATTGTTTCGTGTCCCTTTTTCTCTCCAGATGAATACACGCCGACTATCACATTCCACGTTGAATCGCGACTCATCAGAAAAAAGAACTGATCTCCATTCAGCATGCCTCCACCCACGATGTTCCTTCGCCCAGTTTCTGCTATCTCTACGGTGTTGTGGAGTTAACCTGGTACACACCATGGGCCTACGGGCATAGAGACCACTTCCATGCAGTCGATTAGGGACAGTTTGAGTTTACACCCTGCGTCCTGTTGCTGTTTGAAGTGTATTTCGCAGTTGAGTTGCATTCTGCTGTCTATTCCGACGGGCTGTTAACAAGAGGTAACGGTCATCCCTTGCTGTTGTTGCCCTTGGTCGACCTTGTCCGGCTCTTCTGTGAACAGTATGTTCTTTGAAAATAATTCCAAAGTCTGGAAATCACGCTTTGAGACACCCCAATGGCTTGTGCCACTTCTTGTTGTGTCTGTCCTGCTTCCATCCATCCTATGGCCCTCCAAGCCATTGGTTCAGGTAAATCACGTTGTCGAGGCATCACTGTCCCTAAGGCAAGGCATTCACTAACTGAAAACTGGACTGGATTTAAAAACAGCAACAAAACATTCACCCCCACACCGCCCTTTCACATCAACAGTACAGACACTGCCCTCTGGTGTGGTACCGAGGTTACGTAACAACTTCAAACTCTTATTTACATTATCTTGGAGTAATAGAAAGTGATTGCATCTAATACTATTCCAAAAAACATAGTCTTAATAGGCTATTCTACAATATCCCCTATTTTTTTTTAGCAGTGTAGATAAGAGTCGCACGCCATAGCCGACTTGTACAGGTCAGCACGCCTTGACGCAGAGGTGAGGAAAGACATTTTCTCACGGAATTTCGGCCAGGAATAGCAGGTAATAAATGAAGGAGTTCGACAAAGGTGTACATTATCACATACATTCTTTAATATATATTTTGACGAGGTTATACAAAAATGGAAAATATCAAGTCCAATAGGAATACAATAGTAATAATGGAATAAATGCACACAAGTTGTGCAGAAAATATATATTACATAAGTTTTGTCATTAATTTGATTCACATAGATTATTATTTGCAGAATTCTACCAGGGATTTCCCTCGTTTTTTGCAGGTGGTTACATGGTAACTGTCGCATGGTTTCTCACACAGTTGTTCCCGGGATCATGGAAACACTTGGTCTTGCATATCTTGTGGTGGTATCCATGCACTGCTATTGAGTTCACCAGGTGTCGGAGTTCTTGATTGGTGTTGGTCCAGGATCTGTTTGTCATGGCTTCTGTTGTATAAAAAATCCAGCCATATCTCTCGTCTCTTCTTCTCCCTTTCCTGAAGTAGTTTATTTGAGCTGTCTGTGGATGGTAGCCTCAGTAGGTACATGTAAATGTTGATAATGAAATGAAATGTATAAATGCGTCGCAGAATGAATGGCATGAGTTACATAAAGAGTTGCGGTCACTTACATAACATGAACATGCGGTTTCTTCTCTGAGGCTACTCGTGTTGAATCTTTTCTTTTGTTGCAATCAAACACTTTTCATTGAAGCTTCCAATAAAAAACCTAATGTTATAGAAATATTTCTGTGTACTGTATTTATATATTACCCAAAACAAATTCCTTTTTACCAAAATGTACCACATAGAGCTAAAATATTTTTTTAATTGACAGTTTACCGCATTTTACAGCGCATACCAAGACTTACTTACTTACTCACTGGCACTATCGAACCCGTAGGTTCATGGCCGCGCGGACATAAGCTCTCCATACATCCCTATCTAGAGCTAATGCTTTCCAATCATTCCCTGTATAATCTACTTCCCTCAAATCATAATTAATGTTGTTCTCCCACCTCATTCTTGGTCTACCAACTGGGCGTTTTCCCTCTGGCTTTCCTACAAGAAGCTTCCATGCACGTCTTTCATTCCCCATACGCGCAACATGTCCTGCCCATCGCAGTCTACGAGACTTAACTTTTCTTATTATATCTGGCTTCCTATAAATACCATGTAGTTCATTGTTATGTAGTCTTCTCCATTCACCTGTCTGTTCATCTCTCTTTGGTCCAAAAATTTTCCTAAGAACTTTATTCTCAAATACTCGTAATCTCCTTTCCTCCCTTAAAGTAAGAGTCCATGTTTCGCACCCATATAATATAACTGGTAGAATAATAGTTTTATATATTTTCAGCTTAGAATGTATAATTATAAACCAAAAGGGAGAAGACTGTTGGGAAGACCATTGAAGAGATGGAAGGATCATTTCGACCTATAATGAGATCGGAACAGGCCATTGGCCTTATTCCTTGTTATTGTTGATGAAGACAGTTTACCCAAAAAACACAAATTTTCCATATTTATATATTTCATAGTCCACCGCTGTGGTCTCACGCAGCGGGCTAGGCTTCGATCCCCGGTCGGGGCAGTTTTTCTGGGTGAGGTTTTTCCCTACCTGTAAGACAAATGTCAGGAAAACTTTAAGGCCCAAACGGTCCCCGAAATCATATGGCCATCATCATCATCCTCATTCTCACCCTTATCATTATCATCATCATCATCCTTCACCGATGTCGAAAGCAACGGGAAGCTACCACACCTACAATTCTCTGGTAAAGCTGAAAATGCTATGATTGCAGTGAAGGACCTGCCCTCGGGCAGAATTACTATGGATGGATATATTTCATAGTCCACCGCTGTGATCTCGAGGTAGCGTGCTGCCTTGTCACGCAGCGGGCCCGGGTTCGATCCCCGGTCGGGACAGTTTTTCTCCTTTTTAACATTCTCATTACGTCATAGCATTGTTTTGCAGTGACTGACTCTATAAGAAATACGGCTACCAGATTATATATATATAGTGCATGAATGTCAACACGTAGCGCATGCGGGAGTTAATATAAAAACATTTGTAGCAATTGATTATCCTACCAAAAAAAAAAAAACCACTGTTTGCACTTTCTTAAATTTATTTTTTTCCCAGGTAATAACATTCCAGAAAAATATAATTGTCATAGGACATCAGAAATGAATTAATATACAGTTTGATGTTTTCATTTTTTCTCCACTAGAGTGCATTCTTACAATATTGCGTTCCTTTGGCAATAAATAATATTATCTGGTTGGACAAAAGAAGCAAATGAAGCGTACCAATCGTTTCTCATTTGTTTTCAAACATCTCCGTTTACATTAAATATATAAATATTTTAAAATAACTATATTTAAATAATGATTTGTGAATAAACAGCTTAATTTTATTCGTTAAATAGTCCTAACAAATGCCACCCTTGATTTCCAAATTCTCTAGATAAATTAACTCCTCACTTCGTGAGTCGTGAAATATGGAAATCACTCGTGGCATTACTTATGAAAAATAGTTTCGGAAATTAGACCTTATTAAAATTTCCTCGCAGGAATATTTTTGACTTGAACTTATGCATTTTTTGTTTGAAACATAAAACCATCTCCAAGACTCGTAATGAAACTAGATGGACTTTAATTAACCTTGTACTCAAATTACGTAAAGAATGTAAATAAAAAATGATATGAAACGGGCACTATGTCTGCAAAATTTGATACAGAAATTAGATCTGATCTCATTTGTCATTCTTGACATGTTCTCTGCATTGATCTGTGTCCAATTTGATGAAATAGGCAAAATCATTAGTAATATCTGATATCAAAGAAAGCTTTCGTTCTAATCACAAGTAATGCCACGAGTGATTTCCAATTTATCTAGAGAATTTGGAAATCAAGTGTGGCATTTGTTAGGACTATTTAACGAATAAAATTAAGCTGTTTGCTCACAAATCATTGTTTAACTATAGTTATTTTAAAATATTTATATATTTAATGTAAACGGCGTCCCCCGCCGTAGCCGAACGGTTAAGGTAGGAAGCCTTGGCGCAGAGCTACGGGACTTGCGCTGGTTCGAGTCTCCATGGGGGAAGACATTTTCTCATGGTATTTCGGCCAGTATGGGACCGGTGCCCACCCACCATCGTGAGGCAATTGGGTAGCTACAATAAGTAGCGGCTCCAGGTTGAGGAACCAGCTATAACGGCTGGGGGACTCGACATGCTAACCACATGTCACCCATACACTGGCTGTTGATCATCTACCTCTGTGATTGACACATGTGGATGTGAAAGGCCAGCAGCCGGCTGGTAAAAGGGCAACCGCTGAAAAGTGGAAAGACCCTCAATCGGAAAGTAAGCGGCGATGTTTGAAAACAAATGTGAAACGATTGGTACGCTTCATTTGTTTCTTTTGTTCTCACTGCAACCAGATCTTATTATTTATTGCCAAAGGATCGCAATGTTGTAAAAATGCACCCTAGTGGAGAAATTTATAACTAACATTATAGGTATTATTTAATGTCTGATGTCTTATGATGTAAATATGTCAATTATATTTTTTTGCAACGTCATTTTGTGGTAAATAATTCGTTTAAGAAAGTTCAAACGGTGGTTTCCTTTTTTTTGTGTGGTATAATCAATTGTTGGGGGGCACGCCATAGTGTAGTGGTTAAGGTACTGCGCTACAAGCCAGAAGGTCGCGGGTTCAAGTCTCGGTGGGGGTCAAAATTTTTAAACTGACCCAAACTTTCTGGCGGCACTATGGCCCTGGGGTCGACTTAGCCTCTAACGGAAATGAGTACCAGACGCTTGTTCCTGGGGGTAAAGGTGGCCGTTACGCAGGGCTGACAACCCGGCTGACATCAAATGCCGATTATCTAGAAAAAAGCGGGAGCCTTAACCTCCTAATACCCCAAGGGCATCCTGAGGCCTGTCGTGGGATCACTTTACTTTACTATAATCAATTGTTACAAATGTTTTTATATTAACTCCCGCATGCGCTATGAGTTGACATTCATGCACTATATATACAATCTGGAAGCCGTATTTCTTACAGAGTCAGTCACTGCAAAATAATGCTATGACCTATTCAGAATGTTAAAAAGGAGGTGCTTTCTTTATTATGATAAACGTTAGTTGGTAAATTTTAGGCAAAACACGACTGTGATTGGTTGTAAATAAGAAATCATTGAAATGTGATTGGTCATTGATTCCCATTTGGGACATGAGTTAAATAGTTCAGTAAAATCAACTTATAATGGAAATAAGTGTTTCAATGTTCATTATGATTAATTGCACATTGCCTCAAAACGTGAAGCCGTTCTGTTTAATGGATTGTGAGAAAAACACACTCTGTGAGAAATATTTTAACATTAGTCATGTAGAGCATTCCGATCATTTTAACCCATTCCAAAACATGTCAGTTCTTTTCCCCCAGCACTTACGTGATAATCAGAATTAAATGCTAACCTTTACATCAAATACAGAGTTAACTCATATTATAGGAAAACCAGTCCTTGTTATGGAAGCAAAGCAAGGACACTTCGAAAGAAAGTCTTCATGGCCAGAGACATTGTGTTCATGCTTCAGTCGGCTACACAAAATGTATTAGAAGAGAAATGTAGACGAATTCCAAGAAGTCACCACGTCACCAGTCCTTGACCACATCTCCAAGAATCAAAAGAACCCAACGCAACATGTCATGTGAATGGGCTAGTCCAGATTTCCTAAAATAACATTGAAACCCGACACAGGAAAACTGGAATGGGTGCCATTAGGACACACACGTAGAAATATCGCCCAAATGGAAAGCGCTAATTGGGTCCCCTCATAAAAAGGTTGAATGAAAATTCCTTTCTCTGGCTCTTACAGTTCTTCTAGGAATAGCCCACAACAGGTTCATAACAAGTGACGACCCTTGCCTAAAATAACTGTGTATTCATCATCATCATCATCAACAAGGATTAAGCCCAATGGCCTGTTCCGATCTCATTATAGGTCGAATTGGTCCTTCCATCTCTTCAATGGTCTTCCCAACATTCTTCTCCCTTTTGGTTTATAATTATACATTATTCTTGGTATGCGCTGTTCATTCATTCGTAATACGTGCTGAAGATAAGCATTTTGATAATATTTTATTCTTTCACAGAGATTAAATATATTAAGTTCTGTTCTTATATCTTCGTTTTTCTTTTTATCGGTCCTTTGGTATCCTGCTAGTGCTCTCAACATCTTCATTTCAGCAGCCTCTATTTGTTTACTATCTCCCTTTGTTAATGTGTATTCACTACTCATAAAATTGCCTTCAAATAAATTTAATAGGGCTAATAGATAAATACAATTTCTCGATGAAAAACATCATTGGAATAACCTCCGTGGCGCAAGCGGTAAGACGTTCGCCTTTCACCGGTATAATGGTGGGGTCCCGAGATCGAGTCTCGATCACTTCATATGGGTTTCGTGGTTGACGAAACGTAGCCACAATTTAATTCCACCATTTCTTCATACTATCTCATCCCTTTCGTTCATCTGCTCCTGTGATGGTGCATCAGGCGTGGTCGGCCGTCACCCTTGTCATTCACAGACCTCCATGTAAGGGGTTCTCTTCTCATCTCATCCCTGAGTTGGACACGAGTTGAGGATATTCATATTTATAACCTAAACTTATTTGTTTCGCCATAACTTCACTCAAAACACTGGATTTTCGAATTGATTAGTTAGCTGCAAGAAAAGTTTAATTTGGAATAACTTTTTAGTTAATGTGGTTTGTTTTTTCTTTTAACTTTGAAAAAAAATAATTTTGAGAATTGTTTGTTGAGAGAATTTCTCATATTTGTTTGCTTTCTTATACTTTGTTTTCTTTAGAATTTTGTGCTTTAACTGCGGATATTATTGTGTCAAGTCGGTAGGGAAATTTCAACAGATATGTGGTTTAATAAGAACATATTTGAGAAATAAGACCACAAGGGAAACTCAATTAAAATTTTACAAAACAGTAGCCGTTCCAACATTAACATACGGGTCTGAGGCTTGGCCTTTAACGATCTCTGATAAAAATAAAATTGAGGCAATAGAAATGAGATTTCTCAGATCAGTTGCAGGTGTATCTCTAATAGATCAAAAGAGAAGTCAAGATATCAGAGATGAATTACAAATATATAATATAAACGAGAGAATACACAGAAATAAACGTAATTGGTTTGAACATATACAAAGAATGCCAAATAATCGTTTATCAAAGCAGCTACTTCATTATAGGCCTCTAGGCCGAAGAAATATAGGAAGACCAAAACGTTGGAAAGACGACCTGCACCTGCAGCATATATTACACATCCAAGTTTACTGTTCACGGGCGGAGGGGAAGAGTTTTAGCGCTAGTGTCGCCGATCTGCTGAATCTGTGGAAGGGATGTAGGAGAAAACTGTACATCCGATCACGTATTGAATTTTTTCAACTTCAAATGTGGGGGGGAGAATCTCTAAACACGTGTGAAAGATCTTAACATGGTTGTCAAATTAGTCATTTAAGCACGGAACGCTCAAGCGATCGGATCATTTAAAATCACAGTATTTGTCGTCTTTCTGTTACCAGCCTCACAATAAATCACAGAGTACCAGAGAAGAAAGTAGGCAAGTTGCGCGTACATGCCACAGGCGGCGCTAGTGTAATACAACTAACGACACCTAAATTTTTTCGGTTCTTTTTTTGCAACTAATATGAAATTCAGCACCGCCTGGTGGTAAAATTATGAATTATAATTATATAACGCCATCTGGTGAATAATCATGGAATTTAACTTTTATAGGAATAAATAACGTATTAATTAATCTTAAATTGTGGAATTATGTATACCCAGTCTCTCAGACCTACAGATTTCCTTTAATTTTAACAGAAAGGAAGAATGGAAATAAATAAAACATGTTAATTTATTTTCGTTTATTAAAATTTTGAAACGTGCATTATGAGCTCTTTTAATAAATATGTACAATTGACCTACCCCCTTATTCTCACATACATATTTTATACAATATTTATTAAATAACCTTAGCCATGTCGTACATCTGTCCATTATAAAGTCACATTTTTAAAATGTTTATTAGAAATGGCTGTACACTAACATCACTCTTCCTAACCTAACAAATCTTAGAATTTTATCACTTCTAGTAGGTTTATCTTTGAAAATAGATTCACATTAAAAATGTAAACAAGCTTGAATTTACTTACAAATTAGAGTAAAATAAAATCTAAGTAATGATTTTAACTTTCGATAATTTACAGTACCGTCTACATAGAATGAAAGGATAGCAGTTAAAAATTTAAATTTACAAAATGGCTAACTTCCCATAATCCCGAGTGAACACCGTTAAACACGCCGTGAACGACGCCGTGTGCCTTGCATTTGTTTTATTTAGTTACATATTCTGTTACTACGAAACAGCGCTACCATTGTAGTTTGCTCATTGTAGTTCATCGTAAACGACCGAAATTTTTTAGATGTCACTGTACTCAGTTTCCCCTCTATTCGAAGTTTCTCTATGACAATAAATAACAAGTGGCAACATGTAATGAGAAGGGCAAGGAAGGACAGCTCATTCCCAGACGTAACCCCAAAAGTAACAGGGTTGTCAAGTTAGTCATTCTGCCACTGACCGCGCAGAACGACGGATCATTAAAATACATAGTATTTGTCAGCTCTCTACCTGCCAATCAAACAACATAATACAGAGGGCAGGAAGTGGCAACATAGTAAGGAATAGAAAGAGAAAGACACTTTGTTAGTTAACATATTTTCCGCCTACACAAAACACTTGGATGGGTAATAGTGCACCGGGGAGCGGAACGGGCCAACAGGCCCATACCTTGAACATGATGATGTCGTGGGGGGTTCTGTGGTTTGGACTCTGAGCTTGTTGTGGACCAATGGCACTAATTAGTGGGTTTGTTCTATTTGCTGAAGACGTGGTTGGACTTTTAGTTCCTCTCTATTCTCATTTCTAATATGTTCTATTGTACAACCTTTCACAGCCTGTAGGAATCTCATTTCCAGTGCCTCTATTTTATTCAATTCAATTATTTTTTTAAGGGGAGGGATTCTGTACATCCCTGATAATGATGATAACTTTAAGTAGCCTAGAGAAGCCCCAGTTAGTTTAGGTAAGAATAGGCCCCAAATGATAGAATGTACATGACATAACGTGCTCATAATGCGTGCATTCGATTTATATTCAATCTCCGTCGTTATGACCACGTGTCTCCTTCATTTCAGGCCTTATCATGGCTACGCCTAAATGACAGAAGAACTTTACATTCACATACCTTACTATTCCAAATTCTGCACACATATTTACCAAGTTATTTAAGAACACGTTTTCAAAATTTATCGGCTCATCACAATTTAGGAACAAGATCACAAGACTCTTCTTTACTTTTGACACCACAGCACAGGACATGTCTATACTCTGAATCTTACTCAATGTCTATGACTAGAGCATGGAACTCACTTCCCAGTCATGTCAGGGACTGTCAATCGCTATCATTATTTAAATACAAATTAACTGATATCTTAAGTTCCACACAATGAAAACATTAACTGCATAACAACTATATAGAGCATTCCATTAATAATCATCTAGGAAGCTACTTACTTTATTTTATATCATTTTAATTTTATTATATTCTATGTTTTTGTTAGTATTAGATCATATCATCATTGTATTTTGTTTAGTCTGTATTTTAATATTTTAAATTGTAATATATAATTTTTGTATAATTCTACTATTTGCTGTTTGAGTGGAAGAGAAGGCCTTATGACCTTAACTCTGCCAGCTAAAATAAAGCATTATTATTATTATTATTATTATTATTATTATTATTATTATTATTATTCATCCGGTATCATGGCAGCTGCCGCCGTCTTCCGGAAACCAAACGCCATTCTTCTCTGTCCATCCATTGATCTTCCTCCATTCCTCTGATATTCATAGCTGCTTGTACCCCTTCTATCCAAGTTTCCTTCGGTTTTCCCCTCTTCTTCCTTTCCATTGGGATCCATTCCATAACAATTTTTGGCAATCTTTGCTCTGGCATTCTTTTGACATGGCGTGTGGAGTTGGCAGTCTCCCATCGGACGCCTCCCCAGGTGGCGGATAGGGGAATGCTCACCAGATATGGCGGGTACTGGGGGAATAAAATACCCAGGGCGGACCAAAACAAGCGCTGCTGCCTTGCAGTAAGATACTGGACTATCAAAGGCTAGAGGAAGAAAACCTTGAACAAAAATTACCCGTCCCCCAGGTTGGGGGTTAATGCATCGGGCCAGCTCCTCGTTCATCATAAAAAGAAAAAAATGCTAAAAAACCAAACATCATGCCTCGGAAAAACACTCTAGGACGATTAAAGCCAAGAAAAAGGACTTTGAAAATTGGCACATTATTATTATTATTATTATTATTATTATTATTATTATTATTATTATTATTATTATTGTTATTATTATTATAAATTCTCTTTCCACGAACCTGTTTCTGTGAAATTCTGGTTGAACTTTGTCAAGGAAGTAAAAAAAAAAAACGTATCGTCAGTTCTGTTACGGGTTATAATTTAAGTGAGGTCAGAGCCTGTGAAGGTCAGAGAGAGAGAGAGAAAAAGTGGTCCCCTCCACATAGAGGCATGTTTTTGAGAATGTTAGTCAATAATGATAAATGACAGATGACCAGTCTTTAAGGTTCCGCCTCTAAGAAAGTAGAAACGTACGGATATTGGTGGCAGCAGGGGACCAACAAAATATTTTGATGCGTTTCAAGTAAGTTTATAAAAGCTCCCATGAAGATATAGAACACATGTCTTATATACTGTAGAGTGTGATCTCTGGCGAGAGGATGAGAAAAGTGACTCATTCAAACATTATTATTTATTATCTTTTTAAAGTTTAAATGAAGATATCCAAAAATACCAACAAGAATGGAAAAATCATCTGAGAAGAATGGCAAGAAATAGACTTCCAAAATTGGCATTCCAATATACCCCAACTGGACATAGGGACCAAGGAAGACCAAAACATCGGTGGAAAGATCAAGACCATCTTCGCTAGGTTTACCGTACAGGCCACATGGCCTAAAACGAATTTGTTCATGATGATGATGATGATCTTTTTAAAGAAGAATAAAAGTGATACAAACCAGAACAACAATAGCCATTATCTTCCGTAAATTAGTTATTTTGTACCACAAGTATCCGAACATCAGGTTCCCAAAGAAGGCATTGACAAATCATTACATTGGTTTCCGTCATTCTTATTTATAGGCGCTTTAACATCGCGTTTTAGTATCTTTAGATGGTAGCTGTGTTTTTCATAAGTAATGCCACGAGTGATTTCCAAATTATCGATAAATTCACTCCTCACTTCGTGAGTCGTGAATTTATCGATAATTTGGAAATCAAGAGTGACATTTGTTAGGACTATTTAACGAATAAAATTAAGCTGTTTACTCACAAATCATTATTTTAAAGATAGTTCTTTTAAAATATTTATATATTTAATGTAAACGGCGTTGTTTGAAAACAAATGAGAAATGATTGGTACGCTTCATTTGCTTCTTTTGTTCATCACTGCAACCAGATCATATCATTTATTGCCAAAGGAACGTACATTGTAAGAATGCACTCTAGTGGAGAAAAAATGAAACACACCAAACTGTATATTAATTCATTTCTGATGTCCTATGATGTAAATATGGAAATTGTATTTTTCTGGAATGTTATTACCTGGGGAAAAAATACATTTAAGAAAGTGCAAACAGTGGTTTTTTTTTGTGGTATAATCAATAGCTACTAATGTTTCATATTAACTCCCACATGCGGTATGTGTTGACATTCATGCACTATACATATGCAATCTGATAACCGTATTTCTTAGAGAGTCAGTCACTGCAAAATAATGCTATGACCTATTCAGAATGTTAAAAAGGAGGTGCTTTCTTTATTATGATAAACTTTAGTTGGTAAATTCTAGGCGAAACACGGCAGTGATTGGCTGTAAATAAAAAATCATTGAAATGTGATTGGCCATTGACTCCCATTTGGCGCATGAGTTAAATAGTCTGAATAGATTAATGTATTGCTAGGAAGTGGTGATTACAATGAAATGAACCCTGTAATAAGATTCTGACACGACATTTGCCTAGCCCTAGATCGAGTAAAAGCAGAAAAGAAAAATAATATTGGGGTTTGTGCCCTGAACCTCCCGACGAATTCCAGTCTCAAAAGCTCGGTGCGTCACTTTCGTCTTTCTCTGAAGTTATTTTTAAAATAATAAATACTTAGAACTGATTAAAAAGAAATCTAAATTCATATTTACTTTAATTTTAGTTCACTGTACTTGTATTAATTGTTGGTTATTGTTTATTATTATTATTATTATTATTATTATTATTATTATTATTATTATTATTATTATTATTAAAAAAGTAAAGTGATCCCACAACAGACCCGGAGGTCCTTGGGGTAGTAGGAGGTTAAGGTTCCCACTTTTTCTAGACAATCGGCACTTTATGTCAGCCGGGTTGTCAGCCCTGCGTGACGGCCGCCTTTACCCCCAGAACAAGCGTCTGGTACTCATTTCCGTTAGAGGCTGAGTCGACCCCAGGGCCATAGTGCCGCCAGAGGGTTTTGGTCAGTTTAAAAATCCTGACCCCAACGGGACTTGAACCCTCGACCCTCCGGCTTGTAGCTCAGTGCCTTAACCACTACGCTACGGCGTGCCCCCATTATTATTATTATTATTATTATT
The DNA here is from genome assembly GCA_030220185.1 of Diploptera punctata. Classification (NCBI taxonomy): domain Eukaryota; kingdom Metazoa; phylum Arthropoda; class Insecta; order Blattodea; family Blaberidae; genus Diploptera; species Diploptera punctata. Next base: position 383,689 of record JASPKZ010000446.1, on the reverse strand, counting down.
ATTATTATTATTATTATTATTATTATTATTCAGTATCAAGGATTAGACCTGCTAGTCTGTTGCGATCTCATATTAGAATTCGTCTATCCGTCTTTCACCGGGTCTTCCAACATTTCTTCGTCCTAGTGGTTTGTAATGAATAGGGCAAGGCAATTAATGATTTTGTATCTTTTTCTTATAATAAGATGTTAGTTTATGCTGATGATGTAGTACTACTGGCCGATAGCGAGGAGATACTAAAGGCCAACACGCACACACTATTGAGTAACACTAAGAAATTAGGACTGGAAGTAAATATCACTAAAACTAAATATATGGTCACAAGTAGAAATTCAGTATATAATGGAAATGGACAGCTAATGACAAATGAGGGAAATTTTGAGGAAGTGGCTGAATTCAAATACCTAGGAACAATAATCACAAATAGGAATGAGATGCACAAAGAAATTAAACATAGGCTCAATTCTGGAAATGCATGCTATTATGCATTGCAGAGACTTTTGATGTCCCAACTCCTTTCAAAAAACGTTAAACTGAAAATATATAAAACTATTATTCTACCAGTTTATATTATATGGATGCGAAACCTGGACTCTTACTTTAAGGGAGGAAAGGAGATTACGAGTATTTGAGAATAAAGTTCTTAGGAACATTTTTGGACCAAAGAGAGATGAACAGACAGGTGAATGGAGAAGACTACATAACAATGAACTACATGGTCTTTATAGGAAGCCAGATATAATAAGAACAGTTAAGTCTCGTAGACTGCGATGGGCAGGACATGTTGCACGTATGGGGAATGAAAGACGTGCATGGAAGCTTCTTGTAGGAAAGCCAGAGGGAAAACGCCCAGTTGGTAGGCCAAGAATGAGGTGGGAGAACAACATTAACTATGATTTGAGGGAAGTAGATTATACAGGGAATGATTGGAAAGCATTAGCTCAGGATAGGGATGTATGGAGAGCTTATGTCCGCGCGGCCATGAACCTTCGGGTTCGATAGTGCCAGTGAGTAAGTAAGTAAGTATCTTTTTCTTATGAAGGTTGAAACATTGCTTGCATATATGAAAATGTACGGCATTAAAAAACGGATTAAATAAAAGCAATTTGTTAGGGCATTTTTTTAGCATTTTCTTAACTTTTTTAGGGATGGGTCATTTTTTGGCAATTTTTAGGTGTTTTGAGCATTTTTTTACACTTTTCCGGAAGCTTGTGGCATTATTTGTATTTGATTTAAGATTTTTATTATAATTCAGTATTTTTCCTTGTCAATACAATTTCTTGGAATTAATTAGTTGTTTTGGTAACTACTGCCCCTATTTTTCAAGGTATGTGCATAATGATCTTGCCTACTTCTAGGAATTTTATTCAATTTCTTAGAGCTTATGCTAGCTTCTACCCTTATTCTGATTGTTAACTGCAATTCAAAATTGCTGTAAAAGTGCACTGTGTAATTGAAATGGATTTTCTGCAATAAAAGGTACTGTAATATGTATTTTTTTAATACTTTTCTTTTAATATTTTGATGTTAAGTTAAATTTTATTAATTCAGTAATCAAGTGAGCACTTAATTTAATAAATAGTATTTTTATTGGTAATTCTTAACTTTTTATTCGTCATTTTTTAAATTATTGGTCATTTTTTGCATTTTTTAGGTCATAAATGCATTTTTTATTTTGCATTTTTTACCAATTTATAGGTCATTGAATGCCTTGCCCTAGTAATGAAGAATGTATTTCGGAATTCCTACCATATTATTATTATTATTATTATTATTATTATTATTATTATATTATGCATTACAGAGACTCTTGACGTCCCAACTCCTTTCAAAAAACGTTAAACTGAAAATATATAAAACTATTATTCTACCAGTTATATTATATTGTTGCGAAACATTGACTCTTACTTTAAGGGAGGAAAGGAGATTACGAGTATTTGAGAATAAAGTTCTTTGGAAAATTTTTGGACCAATGAGAGATGAACAGACAGGCGAATGGAGAAGATACATGACAGTGAACTACATGGTCTTTATAGGAAACCAGATATAATAAGAACAGTTAAGTCTCGTAGACTGCGATGGGCAGGACATATGACACGAATGTGGAATGAAAGGCGTGCATGGAAGCTTCTTGTAGGAACCATTTTTTTTTCAGGCACTAGATTCGTATATAATCATGTTATTGGAAGGTTAGGGCCTTTACTACTATTTTTTAGTGTTCGTATGATGGTGAATATTACTAGGGCAAGCAGAAGGAGATTGGCTGCACAAGATTGGATCGGATAAAAATGAAGATATAAGAACAGAGCTAAATGTATATCCATTGAATGAGAAAATCAGAGAATATAGAGAGAAATGGTTTACACATGTGGAAAGAATGAATGTAACAAGATTACCAAGAACAGGAATGTAGGAAGGCCAGTGAAAAGATGGACAGAACAACTGTCTGGCGAAATAGGCAATTTTTTCCTAGCCCGTGAAGTGATGAAGAAGAAGATTTTACGTATTTACTTGCAATGCCCCAATTTTTTATTATTGTGACACTCTTTTTACAGACTTAAATATAATTTTCACTCAAAGACTTCAACGTGTTCATAATTTTGCGCACGTTTTATTTGTGGTATTCGCAAATTTGACCATGTTACACCGTCCCTGGAACAATTATCGTGGCTTCATCTAAGAGATCGTAGAACTGTCCATTCCTTATCCCTTCTCTATAAAATACTTAACACATCATCGCCTAATTATTTATCACGCCGCTTCATCAGACTATCCGACACGCATAATCTTGACACTCGATCCCATCAGCACATTGTCCTTTATATCCCTCCTCATCACACTGTATATTATTCATTATCTTTTACGGTCTCACTTACCTAAACATGGAATTCCCTTCCGACCTATGTCAGAGTCTGTCAAACTATAACATCCTTCAAAAACAAACTAAAGAATTATTTAATAACAAACTAACGTATACACCTCACTGACAGTATTCTTTTAACAATTAATAAATTTAATTATTTATGAAAATAATATCAAGATTAACAAATATTTTCATTTGTTTTGTTTTAAATATTGCATAATCGTAAAATTAGTTTTCTATATCTCATTATTTTTCTTTGTTTTTATATACATTAGACAGGGACAATTTAATATGTCTTGGTTGTATACATTTTATTATTAGTTTAGTCTTAATTTTAACTAACATTAACTGGTTGCATTATAGATCGTAATATAATAGATATTATCTTTTTGATCAAATTTTTGGCTCAACTCCACTTCTACTAGCGCTTGAATTTTCACTTGTATTGTTATAAACTATAGCTCTTCTTCTGTATTTACTAACATTATTTAATATTTTAAACTTTTTCAAACAATTTTTATAACATTTTTAGACAATTTTTAAGTATTTATTTAAATATGCAAATCACAATATTATGACGCTGTTAGTCAAAATTGTGATGCTAACTGCTATTTTCTCCACAGAGTATATTACTTCATCATCATCATCATCATAATTGGCTCGACAGCCCTATGTGGGCCTTGGCCGCCTACAGAAACCTATGCCAGACTTCCCTGTTCTGCGCTTCATTCTTCCAGTTTTTATTTTTAAAATTTTAATGTCTTGAATTATACCATCCTCCCATCTTAATTTAGGTCTTCCAACTTTTCTGGCCAATAGTGGTTGTTCATTGTAAATTCTTTTTGTAATCCTTTTGTTGTCCATGAGAATGTGTCCAGCCCATGCCAATCTATTAACTTTAACAAAATTCAAAATATCTGGCTGATTGTACAATTTATACAATTCATTATTGTATCTCTTTCTCCATGCATTATTTTCTTTCACGGCACCAAAAATGGATCTCAGTATCTTCCTTTCAAAACGCCCTAATAATTCCTCATCAGATTTCAACATGGTCCAAGTTTCTGATGCGTAAGTTAACACTGGTCTAAGGAGAACTTTATACTTGAGTATTTTTGTCTTTAGATATAAACTGAGATCTAAATATTTTCCTGAGTCCAAAAAAACATTAGTTCGCAGCCATGATCCTTAGATGTATTTCAGCCGAATTGTCATTTCTACAATTTACTTCAGATCCTAGATAAATAAAGCTATGAACCAGTTCAAATTTATATGTGCCAACTTCCAAACTAGATGGGCAAGCTTCACATTTACCTTTAATCACAGGCATATATTTTGTCTTGGCCTGGTTAACTTCCAAACTAGATGGGCAAGCTTCACATTTACCTTTAATCACAGGCATATATTTTGTCTTGGCCTGGTTAATTTTAAGATTCATTCTTTTTGCTGCCTTCTCTAGGCTAATAAATGCATCCTTCATGGCTAATTGACTTCTTCCTATTATATCTATAAGAGTATATTACTTAGTCTATGATTTTTTATCGCTGTTTTGGGTTATCACTGGTTATATCAGCGTTAGGGAGTGTTAAGTAAGTGTACACCCATTGTTAATAAACGTTTGGTAATTTTAATGTTATTAATATATATTTTTAACATAGATTTGGGGATTTATTGCAAATATTGGTCATTTAAATTTCATAGTGACGGATAGTAATTGAGGATGATAATCGATATGTTGGTTATCGCTGGCTGTATAAACTCTGGTGCATGCGCACTATTGTTCTATAGGACTTTGAAAATATTTCACGCTAGTTTAAGTGCAGTTTTTCCAAATTTTTATTTAGTATTTAATATTAGAGTTAATCGATATTGTTATATTATTATGTAATATATGTTTGTCCTGGTGAGTGGAAGAGAAGGCCACATGGCCTTAACTCCACCAGGCTAAATAAATCTAATCTAATCTACTCTAGGTCACGAAATAAAGTTTTGTTGAATCCATTCAAGTTTTGGCTGTGAACATTTAGTTTTACGTCAGAATCCGAATCAAACTTGGAGCATTTTATGTTCTTGAGCGAGAATGAGGAGTAGGAGATGGTAATGGTCCCGAAAGTGCTGTAAACTTAGAACAAGATGAGGCAGAACAAAGTTTGTTCCAGTTGACAATAAATTACTTTGTGACAGCTCAAAGAATGTTGCTTCCTGCTCCAAGATGGAAGTTCCACTTATGAAGACAGGGCACTAAAACATACTGAAAAGTAGAACTTGAAGGAAGATCCAAATAAGAATAACTGTGGGAAATTCTTGCATCGCAGTTTGGGATTTTTGTATTATTTTTTCTTTCGTGTTAACTTTATCATATCGACTTCATGGTTAATGAATTAATTGCTAACGAAAATCAACTTCAACTACGGGTTGTGATTTTTTGTATTTTGAAACGCACTGTGGTTTCGAGATAGCGTCGTACGTAGCGAGTCTGGGTTCAATCTCATGTTTGACAAGTTTCCTGTGTGATTTTTCGGAGTTTTTCCTCACCTATATGGCAAATGCCAGGAAATTTTATAGTATAATCTTATAAAAAGTAAATCATTAAAAAAATTAAGATCTTTGCTAAAATGTTTGGACCAAAGAGAGATGAAATACAGGTGAATTGAGAAGACTTCATAACTGTGAACTACATGGCCTTTATAGGAAGCCAGATATAATACCAGTTAAGTCTAATAGATTGCGATGGGCAGGACATGTGGCACAAATGGGGAAAGAAAGACGTGCATGGAAGCTTCTTGTACGAAAACCAGAGGGAAAACGCCCAGTTGGTAGACCAAGAATGAGGTAGGAGAATAACATTAACTTTGATTTGAGGGAAGTAATTATATAGGGAATGATTGGAAAGAATTAGCTCAGGATAGGGATATATGGAGAGCTTATGTCTGCGCGACCATGAACCTACGGATTCGATAGTGCCAGTGAGTAAGTTAGCAGACCAAACAATCACTCAAGAAATGAAACAATGACAATACAACAATTTCATATTTTTTTTCTAAAATCTTGGCCAGAATCATCAGAAAATCAAAAAAAGTGTCTGTGTAATTATGTAACGGAATCTTTCAACACGATTTTCACCCACTTAAAATCATTCGACCGACTTGAAACTTTGTATACTTGTAAAGGACCAATGACAATACAATAATTTCATATTTTTTTTTCCAAAATCCTGGCCAGAATCGTCAGAAAAAAAAAGTGTAATTATGTAACGAAATCTTTCAACATGTTTTTCACCACTTAAAATCATTGGACCGACTTGAAACTTTGTATATTTGTAAAGGACCAATGGCAATACAATAATTTCATAAATGTTTCTAAAATCCTGGTCAGAATCAGCAGAAAATGAAAATAATAAAAACCGGTATAATAGGTTGCGGACTTATCAACTTCTTACTCAATCGTTGTAAGAGCTCAGTTAGTATAGAGCGGTGGACTGTAGTGGTATATAATTTTAGTAATCCATAGATCGCTGGTTTAAAACCGGCTGGGAGGATTTTATTTTAGTAGAGTATTACTTTTAGATCATACTACAATAGTATCGAATTTAAAGATATTTACATTTTTGTCTTATTCTGTAAAATATTAAAAATAAAAAATAAATAATAGTTTTAAAAAAAACTAAAACAGCACGCTTTATTAGAAAACTGAACTAAAAAATGAAAAATAATTTGAATTTCCAACACGCTTGGCAAAAAATTAAAGTGGTCAACAAAAAAATCACCTCCAACAATCTAGAATAAACTAGAGATATCTAAAAAAAAAATACCATCAAAATAGTGGAGTGCCTTATATCAATTAATATATTTGATAATAAACAGATATTGGTAAAAGTAAAGTCTCTAAGAAGAAAACGTAAAACCATACCCGACATGCTGACCACATGTCACTCCTACCCTGGCGGGATGATCGTTATTTAGTAGAAGTTTTACTTTCTTCTTTCCAACGAAATTTAAATCTTTTGAAGACAACTTGATAATAATGTAAGTAAATACGAAACTGGTTTCCCCCTCTGCTAATTGAATTACAAGTTTTAAGCAAGGGAGGGTGAAGAACTGATAGAATAACGGTTGTGTTTGTACCTGTTCGGACTTGATTACCCAGAATCTTGAAGACCCTCATACAAGCAGGAATTTAGTGGATAAAACCATATCTATTTCACATAAAATACTCCCTTGCTCTTCATTAAAGGAGCTGGTAATGAAAGGGCTTCACAACAAGTAATTCGAGTCTTTTGAAGACGAGGTTACAGAAGACCTTGCAGTTAAGTTACAATGTTCTGCTCCCTTCTCATTTTCCCTTTGCTTTGAACTAGCGTCTCGTTACACTGGCTTAATTTTTTAAGCAAAATAATTATATTTAAATAATTAAGATGATTTTTAATATACAGTGTATCTCACATTGATGTATACACTCTTGATGTAGGACTATTAACCGATAGCGAGGAGATACTAAAGGACAACACGCACACACTATTGAGTAACACTAAGAAATTAGCATTGGAGGTAAATATCAATAAAACTAAACATATGGTCACATGTAGAAATACATTATATAATGGAAATGGACAGCTAATGACAAATGAGGGAAAATTTTGAGGAAGTGGCTGAATTCAAATACCTAGGAACAATAATCACAAATAGGAATGAGATGCACAAAGAAATTAAACATAGGCTCAAATCTGGAAATGCGTGCTATTATGCATTGCAGAGACTCTTAATGTCCCAACTCCTTTCAAAAAACGTTAAACTGAAAACTATAAAACTATTGTTCTACCAGTTATATTATATGGTTACGAAACATGGACTCTTACTTTAAGGAAGGAAAGGAGATTACGAGTATTTGAGAATAAAGTTCTTAGGAAAATTTTGGACCAAAGAGAGATGAACAGAGAGGTGAATGGAGAAGACTACATAACAATGAACTACATGGTCTTTATAGGAAGCCAGATATAATAAGAATAGTTAAGTCTCGTAGACTGCGATGGGCAGGACATGTTACACGTATGGGGAGTGAAAGACGTGCATGGAAGCTTCTTGTAGGAAAGCCAGAGGGAAAACGCTCAGTTGGTAGACCAAGAATGAGGTTTCCAAAAAAATGTTCCTATTATATCTGGCTTCCTATAAAGACCATGTAGTTCATTGTTATGTAGTCTTCTTCATTCACCTGTCTGTTCATCTCTCTTTGGTCCAAAATTTTTCCTAAGTATTTTATTCTCAAATACTTGTAATCTTGTTTCCTCTCTTAAAGTAAGAGTCCATGTTTCGCATCCATATAATATAACCGGTAGAATAATAGTTTTTATATATTTTCAGTTTAACGTTTTTTGAAAGGAGTTGGGACATTAAGAGTCTCTGTAATGCATAATAGCATGCATTTCCAGAATTGAGCCTATGTTTAATTTCTTTGTGCATCTCATTCCAGCTTGTGATTATTGTTCCTAGGTATAAGAAACGGAAAATATTCTGAAATACTTTTCTGTCTGAGGGACTGTGGTGTCAGTTTGAATCGACCTCGAAGCAAAAACACTGGTCATAAATTGTTCATAAATCATTTCAGTATTTACTCGTTTACCTTGGTTTTTGACAATACGTAACAATTATTAATTTATTATTGTATAGTTTCACACTAGCAGAAATGCATAGAAATAAAAGCGATCTTTCTAAAGTACTGTCACACTGTAGGACGCCATTATTAACAAAGGCCTAGATTTCACTGTTTCTGCTTGTATTCATTATTGTTTAATAAATTATTCTAAAAACATAGCGTCACAATAGTCTGTTTAAAATGTATTTAGTTGTACATACACCTTTGTCTCACTACTTACTCACTTGTACTATCGAACCCGTAGGTTCATGACTGCGCGGACATAAGCTCTCCATACATACCTATCCTGAGCTAATGCTTTCCAATCATCACCTGTATAATCTACTTCCCTCAAATCATAGTTAATGTTATTCTCCCACCTCATTCTTGGTCTACCAACTGGGCGCTTTCCCTCTAGTTTTCCTATAAGAAGCTTCCATGCACGTCTTTCATTCCCTCTTAATTTAAGGGCGGAAAGGAGATTACAACTATTTGAGAATAAAGTACTTGGGAAAATTTTTGGACCAAAGAGAGATGGACAAACAGGTGAATGGAGAAGACTACAGAACAATTAACTACATGATCTTTATAGGAAGCCAGATATAATAAGAACAGTTAAGTCTCGTAGACTGGGATGGGCAGGACATGTTGCACGTATGGGGAATGAAAGACTTGCATGGAAGCTTCTTGTAGGAAAGCCAGAGGGAAAACGCCCAGTTGGTAGACCAAGATTGAGGTGGGAGAATAACATTACCTATGATTTGAGGGAAGTAGATTATACAGGGAATGATTGGAAAGGATTAGCTCAGGATAGGGATGTATGGAGAGCTTATGTCCGCGCGGCCATGAACCTACGGGTTCGGTAGTGCCAGTGAGTAAGTAAGTACCGGTAAGTTACGAGATTTAATTTTTTTTAAGTTTTGGACACTGTAGAAAAATAGAAACACCAAATACTTTTGAACCATAATGATTAATATTTCCAATCTCTCTTGAATTGCCCGATTGAGGATTGTTACTGAAATAGCAAATCTGTTTTCTTGGAGATGATTCAAATTTGAGTTTAATCTGTTTTCGTGTCGGTGTGCAATTCAGCGGAAGCTGACGTCTTGGGAAGTAATCCGGCTGAGTATGGAAAATATTTTGGTTGAGACCTGTCTGAAATCATTCAGTCGTGACATCTACATCGTGTTTTTGTGGAACATTTCACAACACAGCTCTTTTATATTTGCTGCAGGTGTGTTCATTCTGTGAAAACGTATGGAATGCATGTAAAAATAAGGATATAAGAAAAGAATCAGAAGATGATCTACAAAGAGCTATTTTTAATTTGCAAAAAATAAGTGCCAATTACAATTTTAAAATTTCAAAGAATAAAACTAAAATTTTAGCATTTAAACGACATGATACCTTAAGAACAATAAATATGAAATGATTGTATTGTCACGGGTCCTTTACAAGTATACAAAATTTGAAGTCGATCCAATTATTTTAAGTGGTCGAAAAACGCGTTGAAAGATTCAGTTACATAGATATATAGATAGATACATACATACATACATACATAGATAGATACAGGTCCAGCTAATATAAAGCGTGTAAAAATAGTAATTGATAATAAAATTTTAGAGCAGGTGAACAGTTTTAAATATCTAGGTTTCAATTTATCATATGTTAAAATTGAAGATATTAATGACAAAATAAATAAATTTAATCTAATGTGTGGTACTATTAAAAGAACCCTTAAAAATACAAGAAAAGAAACAAAAATTAAATTTTATAAATTAATGGCTGTTCCTGTATTGATGAATGGATAAGAATGTTGGACGATCACTAAAAGACAAGAACAAAGATTGGAAGCAGCTGAGATGCAATTTTTAAGAAATATAGCAGGATATACTCTGCTGGATAAGAAAAGAAATGAAGATATAAGAAAGGAACTAAATATTTTCAAACTTTTAGACCGAATAATTAAATATAGGAACGCCTGGAAAGAACATGTTGATAGAATGCCAGAAGAAAGATTTCCAAAATTATTGCTAAATTATAAACCGCACGGAAGGAGAAATGTTGGACGCCGACACAGATGATGATCTGAACAAGTTTAACGGTTGTAGCTTTTATGAAACCGGAACGAGCCAACATGCTTAATCCCTGGAGGTTGATGTGATGAACAAAATAATCAAATGTAAATCATTAGAGGAAAGGATTCATCGTTACATACAGATCAATGGATTGAACACCTGGAAAGAATGAGCTACAGTTGTATTCCTGCAAGGATTTTTATTGTAACCTAAAGGCAGGAGAGATTTGGGAAGACCACGGAAACCTTGGTTGGAGAATATGTGAAGCCGGAACAGAAATTAAATAAGTTTGAAACCCCTTCCATCATTTTGGAACATCCTATATTATTCACCTGTGATTATTTATCAGAGAGACCAAAATTCACATCAATTCAGAAAGAATGTCTTTTCATAAGTAATGCCAGGAGTGATTTCCAAATTATCGATAAATTCACGACTCACGAAGTGAGGAGTGAATTTATCTAGAGAATTTGGAAATCAAGAGTGGCATTTGTTAGGACTATTTAACGAATAAAATTAAGCTGTTTACTCACAATCATTATTTAACTATAGTTATTTTAAAATATTTATATATTTAATGTAAACGGCGATGTTTGAAAACAAATGAGAAACGATAGGTACGCTTCTACTGCTTCTTTTGTTTATCACTGCAACCAGATCATACTATTTATTGCCAAAGGAACGCAATATTGTAAGGAGGAGCTTTCTTTAATAGGTGTAATTATAACACTGATAAATATTTGGTGAAACACGACTCTGATTGGTTGTAAAACAGAAATCATTGAAAACGTGATTGGTCATTGACTCCCATTTGGGGCATGAGTTAAATAGTCAAGGGAATTTGGAAATCAAGAGTGGCATTTGTTAGGACTATTAACTAATAAAATTAAGCTGTTTACTCACAAATCATTATTTAACTATAGTTATTTTAAAATATTTATATATTTAATGTGGGGCACGCCGTAGCGTAGTGGTTAAGGCACTGCGCTACAAGCCGGAAGGTCGAGGGTTCGAGTCCCGGTGGGGGCAGGATTTTTAAACTGACCCAAACCTTCTGGCGGCACTATGGCCCTGGGGTCGACTCAGCCTCTAACGGAAATGAGTACCAGACGCTTGTTCTGGGGGTAAAAGCGGCCGTCACGCAGGGCTGACAACCGGCTGACATCAAGTGCCGATTGTCAAGAAAAAGTGAGAGTCTTAACCTCCTACTACCCCAAGGGCCTCCTGAGGCCTGTAGTGGGATCATTTTACTTTTTTTTATATATTTAATGTAAACGGCGATGTTTGAAAACAAATGAGAAGCGATAGGTACGCTTCATCTGCTTCTTTTGTTTATCACTGCAACCAGATCATACTATTTATTGCCAAAGGAACGCAATATTGTAAGAATGCTCTCTAGTGGAGAAAAAATTAAACACATCAAACTGTATGATAATTCATTTCTGATGTCGTATGATGTAAATATGACAATTATATTTTTCTGGATTGTTACCTGGGAAAAAATACATTTAAGAAAGTGCAAACGGTGGTTTCTTTTTTTGGTGGTATAATCAATTGCTACAAATGTTTTTATATTAACCCCAGCATGCTCTACGTGCTGACATTCATGCACTATATATACAATCTGGTAGCCGTATTTCTCACAGCCTCAGTCACTGCAAAGTAATGGTCAGACCTGTTCAGAATATTGTAAGGAGGAGCTTTCTTTAATATGGTAATTATAACACTGATAAATATTTCGTGAAACACGACTCTGATTGGTTGTAAAACAGAAATCATTGAAACGTGATTGGTCATTGACTCACAACAAGAAACGAGTTAAATAGTCTCTGTAATATAATGTTGTAACTTGAATATTTGAAATAAATTACACTTGTTACAATTTCTTCGATAAGACTATGAATTAGATTCAATTTCACTATCCGCATTAAACATTGAAACGTTACTTAGGTTTCCGTTTTTTATCGAATTAACTTATCTTTCTTGCCTTTAAAGACCGTAATATTAGATCAATTTTTAAATTGATTCAAGTTGCTTATCGCTACATCTACCGCCCATATTATAAACTTTTTCCCTAATACGGATATAACTACTGGCCTAATAGGAGACTATTATTACGTAGGAAGAAGTGTTGCAGTGCTGTTGTTTTTGGTTACCGCCCATGTATTAACGAACCAGCATCACAAATATCTGCAGCCCACTCACCCGAGCAACTTGATTTGAAGGCAACACACAAAGAATAATAAGAATTTTTCGTCATTAGAAGTGTTATTAATTCTGATGGACATTACTAGCAACTCATTAAATAACATTGTGCAATTAAAATTTATTGTCTTTAACTTAATGCCCACTTAATCTATTTGTTTTATAACGCTTTTCCAGAAGACTCGAAAACACATAACCTCCTTTATTTATTTATATACTAGCTAATACCCGGCGTGAATTAATATCAAAAAATGTTAAATTCAAAAATTATATACAGCAATAATAAGACTGGAAGTAAATATCAGTAAGACTAAATATGTGGTCACAGGTAGAAATTCAGTATATAATGGAGATGGACGGCTAATGACAAATGAGGGAAATTTTGAGGAAGTGGCTGAATTCAAATACCTAGGAACAATAATCACAAATAGGAATGAGACGCACAAAGAAATTAAGCATAGGCTCAATTCTGGAAATGCATGCTATTATGCATTGCAGAGACTTTTGATGTCCCAACTCCTTTCAAAAAACGTTAAGCTGAAAATATATAAAACTATTATTCTACCAGTTATATTATATGGGTGCGAAACATGGACTCTTACTTTAAGGGAGGAAAGGAGATTACGAGTATTTGAGAATAAAGTTCTTAGGAAAATTTTTGGACCAAAGAGAGATGAACAGACAGGTGAATGGAGAAGACTACATAACAATGAACTACATGGTCTTTATAGGAAGCCAGATATAATAAGAACAGTTAAGTCTCGTAGACTGCGATGGGCAGGACATGTTGTACGTATGGGGAATGAAAGACGTGCATGGAAGCTTCTTGTAGGAAAGCCTGAGGGAAAACGCCCAGTTGGTAGACCAAGAATGAGGTGGGAGAACAACATTAACTATGATTTGAGGGAAGTAGATTATACAGGGAATGATTGGAAAGCATTAGCTCAGGATAGGGATGTATGGAGAGCTTATGTCCGCGCGGCCATGAACCTACGGGTTCGATAGTGCCAGTGAGTAAGTAAGTAAGTAGGCCTAAGTATACAGCAATAATAAGACCAGTCATATGTTATGGAGCTGAAACCTGGGTACTAAAAGAAGCAGATAAATTAAGACTATTAACGTTTGAGAGGAAAATATTTAGAAGAGGCTAGGTCCAGTAAAGGAAAATGGAAATTGGAGGTTGAGAAGGAATGACGAATTATACCTCAAGAATAATAAAGAAAATATAGTTAGTTTCATCAATCCAAAGATTACAATGGTTTGGACATACACTAAGAATGCCAAAGGGAAGATTGCCGAATGATATTTGAATTGGAAGCCACAGGGAACAAGACCAAGCGGAAGACCCAAGGATCGATGGGAAGATGACGTAATTGAAGATTTGAGAGAGATGGGGATTTTTGATTTGAAATCTACTGCACAAGATAGGAAGAAGTGGCGTAAACTGGTTGAGAAGGCCAAGACATTCCACTGGAAGTCGTAGAGCCTGACGAAGAAGAAAGAATACCCGCCGTGCGCTGTTATGCTTGCTCGGGAATCTGCTTATCCCGATCTTCTTGGTATCAATGAAAGACGAAAATGGTTATTGTGAGTTATCCGTAGAAGATAAACATAAGCTATCGCGGACTTTTTTGTAGAGTTTTTTGAGATATTCAATTCTGTGTACGTTAATTTTGTGTATTTGTTATGGTTTAGGCAGCGTAAGCCATTTCAACGTCAATATTGCGACTTTATTTCATGTTTTTCACTACAAAGGGTGGTTTTTAGGGGTGAAGGCGTTGACAATTACAACTTTCTTATAGCCCATGTTCATCCCGGGAATTTCCTGAACATTTTTCAAAAAGCCCCATCACAGTCGGATGAACGGTATGGCAGAGCACGCTTGCCCGGGAATCTACTTATCCCGATCTTCTTGGTATCAATGAAAGACAAAAATGGTTATTGTGAGTTATCCGTAGAAGATAAACATATGCAGTCGCGGACTTTTTATAGTGTTTCTTGAGATATTCAATTCTGCATACATTAATTTGGTGTATTTGTTATGGTTTAGGCAGCATAAGCCATTTAAGCGTCAAAACAGGGACTTTATTTCACGTTTTTCACTATAAAGGGTGTCAGCAATTCGGGTCCCCAGCCGTTATAGCTGATCTTCTCAACTGGGACATTTATCTTACAGGTTAGGAAAATACCCGAAGAAACTATCCCTAGGAAACTAGACCCGACGCGTATCGAACCCGTGCCCTTAGTTACTGAGGCAACACGTTAACATTAGGCCACAGCGGTGGACAAATAAAAATAAGATAAAATTGAATTAATGGAGAAACGAGACTTGTATCTCCCCGGAATAAATATATTGTGTCGATGGTTTTAAAGATGTCCGTCACCGTGGTGTAGTCGGTAGAGTCCCTACCTTCCACTCCGGCGACCGGGTTCGATTCCCGGCGGGTAGGGGATTTTTAAATCTCCACCTTGAGTCTGGGTGCGTGTCCTGTCCTTGTGTTTACATGTGTGAATAACAGAAAGTTAACAAAAAGTAAAACAGGTGGAGAAACAGTGTAAACGAAAAAGAGGGAGAGAGATGGGGGGAGGAGGAGGATGGGGGCGGGATAAAGAGACAGAGAAAGAGAGATAGAAAAATGAGAGGGAGAGATAAATAGAGAAATAGAAAGAGAGAGAAAGAGGGAAAGAAAAAGATAGAGAAGGAGATAAAATGGAGAGAGAGAGAAAAAGTGGAGAGAGTATAAAGAGAGAGAGAAAGAGGGAAGGAAAAAGAGAGAGAGAGTGAAAGAGAAAGAAAGAGTGAAAGAGAAAGAAAGAAAGAGAGAGAGAGAGAGAGAGAGAGAGAAGAAAGCAGAATATTATCCCTGTTAATTTTCTCATGAAGGTCACAGAGGGTGCAGTTCGGGCGGTCATGTTGCGCCGAATAGTTTTGTCCAGTTACAAGGCGGAAGTGGGCGTCTGCTAATCTTGTCTCTGTCAATCTGGACCTGCTGCTTATTGCACTATCCAATTCCTAACTATGCCAAGTAAGCACCAGTATAACATTGACCGAAATTCCTTGAGAGAACTTTTTCCTCCGTGGGGACTTAAACCAGCATACGTCCTGAGGCTCTGTGCCAATGCATCATGCCTTAAACCACTCGGCACAATGCAGGGTGATAGCAGTAGAGTAATAACTACCCTAACAGCTTCTAGAAAAGAACAAAAACTCTGTGAAGTGAGGAAATTCTCTAGAGCTAAAAAGCCGATACATTACACTGTCTGTGGCAATAGGTTTAAAAACATACAATGTTTGCTTCGTTTAATATCTCTAAGTGCTTCCTTAATTGGTTTCATCTTGAAATGTACACTTTGTCACTTAAAAATGTTGCAGACGCAGAAAAAAGAGCTCAGGAGAAATACATTATTAATGTTGTTTTCACTTTCAGCTGTTTTTAACCGTTATAGTAGTTACGTAACAGTTTGAAGTAGATATTGTTGTTATTTTGTCTTCCTGCAGGTACAATTTTCGCTCAACATCTGGCAGATAGCTGTTAACGGCTCATGCGCACCTTACTAAACAAATGTCACCTCTATAGTGTAACATTGCATTCCCTATTAACACAGGTCCAATATACATAGAATTTTCTTATTTGCATCAAATTGTCACTTCATTAAACATATTTTTTGTCGTACTTACAGCAATGGCGACCATTATTGAAAGTTTTTTTTTTTTTCCCCGAATGCTCCAGGTTTGTCTTTCAACATTACTGGTTTCTCTCCTGGCATGGCGTACTTGTAACCCACTTTTGAGATTGGGACGCCTGGAAGGCGGGGTTACGTTGGCCTGATGATATGATGGGTGATGATGATGATAATGGTGCGCCAGGAGAGTCCCTAATCCTAAGCTTAACCTAAGATGAATATGAATGATGATGATGGCCATATGATATCGGGGACCGTTTGGGCCTTAAAGTTTTCCTGACATTTATCTTACAGGTGAGGAAAAACCCTGATAAAAACCTCACCCAAAAAACTGTCCCGACCGGGGATCGAATCCGGTCCCGCTGCGTGACAATGCAGCATGCTACCTCGAGACCACAGCGGTGGATCATATATAACTTATATATATATATATATTTTTTTTTGCGGATGAGCCCATGTAGGACTACGCAAAGTACTTAGAGGCGTTTCCTTTGAGCCCAAATTTCTTTCATTCTTTTGCTATGAGTTTGTTTTCTATCATCTGTCCAAGTTGTTCCAGTTTTTTTTCTTCGGTTTGTCCTCTTGGTCAACTTGCCACTTATTCACCTTAATTCTAAATATATCTCTGTTTGGGATATCTTCTTTAGTAATTCCTGCCAATTTTAAGTCCTTTTGACTTCATCAGTCCACTTCATAGTATCCACTAGATTCTAGTTCACTGGCTTTACTTCTGTTTTCGTAGAATTCCATTATCTGTTTTGTAAGCCTATTTGAGTTCATTCGTTTAATATGGCCATAAAAATTTAACCTTCGTTTTCTAATATCACTATGAATGTCTGTATATATTTTTATTTCCTTTTTACTTCTGAGTCTAAATGCTTCACCTATATAATTTTGCTTTTTTTTTTATTTATATATTTAGTTTCTTCCATTCATTTGTCTTCTCTCTTTTGAGATAATGCACAATGTGTAATGCATGTGAACACATGTTTGGATATCCTGCGCCTAGGAATGTAAGCTGATCAGTATGCAAGTCCATTGGTATTAAAATGGCGCCAGGCCTATTGTGGCGGAATCTCTATACGTATTTAAATGTGGTGAACTCAGAATTCTGTTGTTGTTAGTCTCTTCGCATACATTGATACATTGTGATAACTGCTCTCATGCGATGCGAAATTGATTACTTCAGGGTTGTCCAATCAAATCAGTTTCACACTACAGGATTAATTCCTAAATAAAACAATTTTAAGATGATATAGATCGTACATTTTACAAAATATGATCTTGAAAACACAATATCACTCCATTATCTAAATATATATATATATATATATAGATATATAGATATATAGGCTATATAGGTAAAAACTTGTTCAAACCACCTAGAAGGCCACATAATCACAAGTAGGAATGCGATGCACAAAGAAATTAAACATGGGCTCAATTCTGGAAATGCATGCTATTATGCATTACAGAGACTCTTGATGTCCCAACTCCTTTAAACAAAACGTTTAACACTGAAAATATACCAAAACCTATTATTCTACCCAGTTATATTATATGGGTGCAAAACATGGACTCTTACTTTAAGGGAGGAAAGGAGATTACGGAGTATTGAGAATAACGTACTTAGGAAAATTTTTGGACCAAAGAGAGAATGAACAGACAGGTGAATGGAGAAGGACTACCATAACAATGAAACTACGTGGTCTTTTATAGGAAGCGAGATATAATAAGAACAGTTAAGTCTCGTAGACTGCGCATGGGCAGGACATGTTGCACGTATGGGGAATGAAAGACGTGCATGGAAGCTTCTTGTAGGAAAGCCAGAGGGGAAAACGCCCAGTTGGTAGACCAAGAATGAGGGTGGGAGAATAATATTAACTATGATTTGACGGAAGTAGATTATACAGGGAAAATGATTGGAAAGGATTAGCTCAGAGATAGGGATGTATGTAGAGCTTATGTCCACGCGGCCATGAACCTATGGGTGGTTCGATAGTGCCAGTGAGTAAGTAAGTTTTAAAAGTGAAACTTGTTCAAAGCGGATTTGCATGGGGACCAATTTTTTTCCACAATTTGGCAAAATTCCGCATTATAAAACAAAACAAAATTAAGTGGTGATTAACCAATCATGGATTGATGTCATTTTACGTACTGGACTAATTGTAGTTCCGCTGCCGTTGAGAAGTAAAATGTACCATGTACGAGCGACACTTCGGTAACGCGAGAAAAAACAAGTCCCTTTCGTCATGCGTTTTAAAATATTTCTTAGGCGCCTTATTTTGAAATTAAAGTAGGCCTATGCAGGTTTTGGGTTTTCTCCTTTTTAATGTTCTGAATAGGCCAAAGCATTATTTTTCTCCAACAAAAACTACATTGGGGGAATATAGCAAAATAATGAAAAGATTCCTTGATTTTACTGAGTTGTTTTCTAAAAAAATAAATTTATAACCCGTCGTAATGTTGATTATGAAATATAGTTTGATATGTTGTTTCCATTATTTCTTCAGTTGGGTGCACTCTTACAATATTGCGATCTTATTTGGCAATAAATAATATGATCAAGCAGCAGTGAATGAACATAACCTCACATTTCTGATTTATTTTCAAACATCGCCGTTTTTCATTAAATATATAAATATTTTAAAATAACTATAGTTAAACAATGATTTGTGAGTAAACAGCTTAATTTTATTCGTTTAATAGTCCTAAAAAATTCCACTCTTGATTTCCAAATTCTCTATATAAATTCACTCCTCACTTCGTGAGTCGTAAATTTATCGATAATTTGGAAATCACTCCTGGCATTACTTATGATAATCAAATTCAACTGTTGGGAGTCAATATTAATAAAATTAATTATATGATATCACGTAGAAATATATTATTAAATGGTAATGGAACTTAGACAACATATGAATATGTGCATAAAGGGAAGTTACATGACTTAATGTAAGTTTTTTTTGTGAATGTGAAAGCAAGTCATAAAAATGTCATCAAGTAATGTTTTTTTACAGCAGAAACGCGGTCACTTTGCATGGCCTCCCCTTGTCCATCTCTTGTGTAGGCAGTACCGTTATGCAAATTACAGAGTCCATGACAACAGTGTTAGTATCCGCAGTACACAAAAACACCAGCTAATTCAAATTTGGTAAAGGATGAGCAGGGAAGAATCTTTTGTTTGATGATAACCGTCACTCCCTGTAGCTAACGGTTTTCGGTCTCTTAACCATACCGAAGGGAGTTCCCAAAGCAATTTTGTAAAAAATGTCTGTTGGCAGTCCTTACATCACACATGTCGTATTTTCAAACACTTATTTCGCATCTTGCCTCATTTGAGCACTTTAACCAATTTAATAATAGTACTTACTTGCTTACTTATTCACTGGCACTATCGAACCAGTAGGTTTCCTAGCCGCGCGGACATAATCTCTTCCAAAACATCCCTATCCTGAGATAATGCTTTCCCAATCATTCCCTGTTATAATCTACTTCCCTTCAAATCATAGTTAATGTTATTCTCACACCTCATTCTTGGTCTACCAACTGGGCGTTTTCCCTCTGGCTTTCCTACAAGAAGCTTCCATGCAAGTCTTTCATTTCTCCATACGTGCAACATGTCCTGCCCACCGCAGTCTACGAGACTTAACTGTTCTCATTATATCTGGCTTCCTGTAAAGACCATGTAGTTCATTGTTATGTAAATTCTTCTCCATTCACCTGTCTGTTCATCTCTCTTTGGTCCCAGAAAATATCGTAAGTACTTTATTCTCAAATACTCGTAATCTCCTTTCCTCCCCTCTAAAATAAGAGTCCATGTTTCGCACCCCATAATATAACTGGTAGAATAATAATTTTATATATTTTCAGTTTAAACGTTTTTTGAAAGGAGTTGGGACATCAAAAGTCTCTGCAATGCATAATAGCACGCATTTCCAGAATTGAGCCTATGTTTAATTTCTTTGTGCATCTCATTCCTATTTGTGATTATTGGTTCCTAGGTATTTGAATTCAGCCACTTCCTCAAAATTTCCCTCATTTGTCATTAGTTGTCCATTTCCATTATATAATGTATTTCTATGTGTGACCATAAATCCGATCTTTAGGTATCGGAGTTTATCTAAAATCGTGTTAATTTAAAAATCTCTGTTGCAGCCTCCATGTTCGTTTCTCACACAAATACTGAATAACGATATTAAATATAAAATTGGTAGCTGGTAAGTTCAGTCGTCCTCAACTAAATTATTAAACTTCATCAAGTAGTTCCAATATGGAGGCGTTTCAAAAAACAATTATTTCATCTTCAGCATTTTAACTTGGTACTGATCATTTAACATTTTCCAATACTGTTATTTTAACACTGTTCCAATAATGGATAATATTATAATGATATTGTGAAAAGAAAAATTAATGTGTGAACCAGGAATCGAACCGTGGACCTCTAGTTCTCCAGACTACTGTGCAGCCCACTACACCATTCCACACCTAGAACTAGAGGTCCACGGTTCGATTCCTGGTTCACACATTAATTTTTCTTTTCACAACATCATTATAATATGGTACTGATCAGTCAAGCAATAATCTACTACAAATATTTTAATCATAACTGAATACGCAGGGCTTAATTACCAAAGAATTTACTGCTACCAAATCAGCAAAATCGGACATAAATTCGACTTGCTGTGGATTTCTCTTAGTTTTCACAGTCCCTGCGTGAGAATGGCTTTATTGTAACAGAAGTTTATATTGTGAATAAAGAGGGCGGGGGGGGGGGGATTGATTATATAGATTTTCAGTCCACCTTTTATTTCGTTGTTTCTGCTGTTTATTTAATAATTTTTCTAACTTGTTATTTCTCTCTCCATTAAAAACAGATAACAACGAACACGAAGTTGAGAAATCATTTTGTAGCAAAACAACCGCGAGAAGCTAATTACTTTGCGGTTATTTTCTAACTTTTTTTGTATGTATATATGTTCTCGTCTCATACTTTTTTGAGTCGATATTTAAAAGCGTCCATATATACAGCAAGAATGTACCAATAGCGGAGAAATTATTGGATATTTATCTAACTCCAGTCTCCGTGCTGAATATTGAAACTTCATTCGTTGAAAATTTAGCTCCATCGATAAATTTCTCTTGCGTTTTGTAGGAATGTAATGAGAGATATAAAAGTACAGTTTTGTAAATGATTGGGGTTTTGTTCCGATGTTATGATTGTTTTTATTCAAAACACAAACAGAAGAATGTTAAATTTAACGAGTTAAAGGTTTTTTAAAGGTCTCAGGCCTCAGGAGGCCCTTGGGGTAGTGGGAGGTTAAGGCTCCCACTTTTTCTGGACAATCGGCACTTGATGTCAGCCCCAGAACAAGCGTCCGGTGCTCATATCCATTAGAGGCTGAGTCGACCCCAGGGCAATTGTGTCGCCAGAGGTTTGGGGTCAGTTTTAAAAGATCCTGACTCCCCGGACTCGAACCCTCGACCATCCGGCTTTGTAAGCTCAGTGCCTTAACCATTACGTTGACGGCGTACCCCCTTAGCTCATTTATTTCTTCTCCATTTCATTGCTATGTTTTTACAATATAGGAGGGGACAGAACTCTCACGATAAATTGTGATTTTAAGCTATTGGTTATTACTCCGTGTTGATGCCTTGAGGCCAATGTTTTTGCCTTCAGCTCAGAAGGAGCGAGGATGAGCTCAAAGAAAAGCCAGCATATTGCAACACGGTGCAGTACCTACATAATGTAGGATTCCCACAAATGCTCTTTCGCATTAAATTTGTGTAATTAAACTAAACTTACAAACACGAAACTATTCACTAATGGAAAGAGAAACTCAAAAAGGTTTGCTTACAGTACCTTACAGATGTTCTATGTGAGCTCCGTTGGTAACACGACACACATCAAGCCTGTAGTCCAGAAGATTTCCTCTGTAGAGTGTGCATCTGTAGAGTGTGCATCTGTAGAGTGTGCATCTGTAGAGATGCTCTCAGGGGGCCCATCAAATTTCATTAATTATACAGAGTTCCCAAAAATGCTCTTTCGGTTTCGAACACATGTGTAACTTGCATTTAAATAAACTTCCGATTCCGATTGAGGGTCTTTCCACTTTTCAGCGGTTGCCCTTTTACCAGTCGGCTGCTGGCCCTTCACATCCACATGTGTCAATCACAGAGGTAGATGATCAACAGCCAGTGTAGGGGTGACATGTGGTTAGCATGTGGAGTCCCCCAGCCGTTATAGCTGGTTCCTCAACCTGGAGCCGCTACTTATTGTAGCTACCCAATTGCCTGACGATGCTGGGTGGGCACCGGTCCCATACTGGCCGAAATACCATGAGAAAATTTCTTCCCCCATGGAGACTCGAACCAGCGCAAGTCCCGTAGCTCTGCGCCAAGGCTTCCTACCTTAACCGCTCGGCTACGGCGCGGGACTAAATAAACTTACAAACATAAAACTAGTAGCTAATGGAAAGAGAAACTCAAAAAGTTTGGGTTATAGTGTAACAGTTGGCAACAATGACGTGCAATTACATACAACATTGCGTATTGTTGAAAGTGAGAAAATGGCTGGTATAGAGGTTAGGCGAGCGTTCTGTGTTCTCGATTATCATGTTCATCAATATGTAATTGTTGCTCAACAACATTTTCGAAGAAGATTTGGTGAAGATCCACCCAGTGGTCCTTCAATTCCTAAGTGGTGCTCTGATTTTACGACTAGAGTGTGCATCTCTCCCTTGTCGTAAAATCAGAGCACCACTTAGGAATTGAAGGACCACTGGGTGGATCTTCACCAAATCTTGTTCGAAAATGTCGTTGAGCAACAATTACAGATTGATGAACGTGATATTCAAAGAACACAGAACGCTCGCCTAACCTCTATACCAGCCATTTTTTCACTTTCTACAATATGCAATGTTGTATGTAATTGTATGTCATTGTTGCCAAATGTGATACTACAACCAAAACTTCTTGAGTTTCTCTTTCCATTAGCTACTAGTTTCATGTTTGTAAGTTAATTTAAACGCATGTTACACGTGTTCGAAACCCGAAAGAGCATTATGGGAACTCTGTATAATTGATAAAAATTTTATGAATCCCTGATAAAATCTTATATTAAGGCTCTGCCCATAAACTTCATAGGTTGTTTTAGGGATATTGGCTGAGTGTTTTGATATAAGAAACCCATGGTCTTCAGTGACTTATTCCAGAGTAATGCATTGTTGTTGTTTATTATAGATATGTAGGATATTTTTTGCACCATGATAAGATGGTATTTGATACATTACAAAGATTTTTTTTTAAAAAATTGAACGAATCATTACCTGAAGTAGGTAAAAAAAAAACTGCTATACACACAAAAACATTTCGTTGCTAATGAAAAAAATTAGAATAAAAATTAAAAATCTGCTTGTTTTTTTACTCGTGTAATTTTTGTTTGTCGGATTAAGTATTGGTTATCTTAAAACAGAACAAGAAGAAAAGTTTTGCTACTTAGTATAACCAGTAATTTCCAATGACAATCGATTAACAGTTAAAGCAAAGAAAAGGGAAGCATTTTCATGCTATACTTTGCAGCTTTACTGAGGAATTATATGTGTGTCTTGCTCCCCGTTGCTTTCCCACACCGGTGAAGGATGATGATGATGATGATGGCCGGATGATTTTCCGGGACCCTAAGCCAGATATAATAAGAACAGTTGAATCTCATAGACTGCGATGGGCAGGACATGTAGCACAATTTGGGAATTAAAGGCTTGCATGGAAGCTTCTTATAGGAAAACTAGAGGAAAAACGCCCAGTTGGTAGACCAAGAATGAGGCGGGAGAATAACGTTATCCATGATTTGAGGGAAGTAGATTATATAAGGAATGATTGGAAAACATTAGGTCAGGATAGGGATACATGCAGAGCTTATGTCCGCGCGGCCGTGAACCTACGGGTTCGATAATGCCAGTAAGTTTAATTATATAACAGGAACACTAAAAAGAACTTCGAAAAATAAAGCCAGGAAAAACTCTATAATGGAATTATACAAGACAGTGGCAGTGCCTATTATTACTTATGGATCCGAAACATGGACAGTGACAACACAACAATCTGCCAGAATACAAGCTGCTGAAATGAAATTCCTCAGACCAATAGCAGGATATCAAAGAACAGTCAAAACAACACAACACAGAAATATGACATCAACTAAAAGTATAGGAATTAAACACAACAATAGAGAAATACAGAACAAACTGGAAAGAACAGTTGACAAGGATGACTGAGAATAGAATACCAAAAGCAGCATACAACTATTCACCATGAGGAAGAAGAAGTTTGGGAAGACCAAGGAAAAGATGGAAAGAGCAGCAATTTGGAGTCGGAACAGGCTATAGTCCGTGAGGGCTAAAGTGTCTAGAATATTTTAGAAAGAGAAAGAGAGTACTCACCATCTTCTTTCTCACTCATACATATATCTCTTCACGGTGACAGCGGTAGGGCAGACACTCCCTGCAGTGGTGGCATTCCCTTCTTCTAAAGACTAATTTTACACTAATATAATATCTCACAAACTACAAACGAACTCTGAAACAGTCGCCACTGACAAAAATTACGTGAACAAAAGTGACTGGGCGAAAGTGGTCGTAAGTATTCCTAAGTAATTTTACAAGGGTAGCCCATTATAGTACACATGTCACTCAGATGTCTAGCGAAGGGTGGAAGAACAATTCTCTAGACAAGGATAGCAGAAATCCTGCCAACTTACAACTTTTACACTATAGTAAATAAGCCTAAACCGTGAAGAAGAAGAAGAAGAAGAAGAAGTTAGTTAACCCCAGGATTTGGTGTCGTCAGAGAATGAGACAGAAGCTATTTTGAAAGAAAAGTGTAGCTTTTCGATTTAGTATCAGAAACGACTGGAATTTATAATTGTACGCCAACGTGCTGGAAGGGGTCAACGTTTGACGACATGTAATACTGTTTTATGTGAAAGGAAAAGGGAAGCAATTGTAAAGTATGATGTATGTGAGTGACATGGGCGGGTGGACTTGATGTCAAGACAAAGAGGTCATGCAGACGGCATCTTCACTCCGTCAAATGAAGAGGCACGTGACCGGACTTTTTAACATGGGCGAATGCTCTTAATTATGTGACATATGGCGCCTCCTCTTTCTAATCTCTGCCATCCTACACCCCTCAATTTTTCATTTAGTTATTCTACCCATTTGTAACAATGGAATTTAACTTCAAACTTAAGAAACTGTCTTAATAATTACTCCAGATGTGGAATTTTCTAGAATACCACTATCTTAATTAATAGAGTGAATGAATATCTTTAAATTTAACTGCAAACATTGCAAGGTTTGTCGAGGAATATTTTCTGATCAACAAGTGTACGAAATATCCCAGAATTTAAGTGCAAACTTTGAAAGCACTGTGGCGTAACTTCGAGAAATATTTTATACTTAACATAGTTGTTAAAATGTTCCCTAATTCAACTACAAACATTGCAAGGATTACTTACTTACTTATTCACTGGCACTATCGAACCCGTAGGTTCATGGCCGCGCGGACATAAGCTCTCCTGAGCTAATGTTTTCCAATGATTCCCTGTATAATCTACTTCCCTCAAATCATAGTTAATGTTGTTCTCCCACCTCATTCTTGGTCTACCAACTGGGCGTTTTCCCTCTGGCTTTCCTACAAGAAGCTTCCATGCACGTCTTTCATTCCCCATACGTGCAACATGTCCTGCCCATCGTAGTCTACGAGACTTAACTGTTCTTATTATATCTGGCTTCCTATAAAGACCATGTAGTTCATTGTTATGTAGTCTTCTCCATTCACCTGTCTGTTCATATCGTGTTGGAAATTAAAATATTTTTCATTTTTAGTTCGGTTTTCTAATAAAGGGTGTTTGTTTTGTTTTTTAAAACTATTATTTAATTTTTTTTATTTTTAGTTTAATTGATTGTCATAAACTGGAATCACATGCGTTAAGGATAGGGTGGAGAATGCTGAGTTTGCAGTGAAAGACCTGCTCTTGGACAGAAACACTATGTATATGTATCTTGATGCATGTTGACCGCGATGGATTAGTGGTTATGCTCCTTACCTCTGATCCCGAGGGTCGCGGGTTCAAACCCGGTCGGGGTCGATGGATTCTTTTCAGGATGGAAAAATCCAAGGAGCAAGTCCTCCGGGAGGGACTTTAAGCCGTGGGTCCCGAGTGTGAACATTTTCAGGCTCGTAAAAGATCCTTAAGCCTGAATGAAAAGTCCTCTAAGCAAAATTTACCTAATTTTCCAGTCATTTGTTACCTTAGTTTCCTAGATGTCAGTATGAGGAGGAAAGCTGACCACGGACCACTCAAATGACATATATATGAAAACAAGTGTAACTAAATTAGTATGGTTCAAATTCTTCCCTGTAGGAGGAGAGCGCCTAAATCTCTCTTAAGGGAAACATGAGCTTACAAGAAGATCTTGATACATAATGGAAAAATTGAATCTTTTGAGTTTTGAGAATTATTGTAAACGAAATGAAGATGTGTGAGAGCAATAGCAGGATACCAAAGGACGATAAAAAGAAAAACGAAGATATAAGAACAGAACTTAATATATTTAATCTCTGTGAAAGAATAAATATTATCAAAAAGCTTATCTTCAGCACGTATTACGAATGAATGAACAGCGCATACCAAGAAGAATGTATAATTATAAACCAAAAGGAGAAGAATGTTGGGAAGACCATTGAAGAGATGGAAGGACCAATTCGACCTATAATGAGATCAGAACAGGCCATTGGGCTTAATCCTTGTTGTTGATGCTGATGAGAAGTATTGTAAAGAGTTTTGATTGTATCAATTAACAGACATCGTAAACAAGTTAAGTGCGGAATATGAATTGAGTGGATCGAATTCCATTTGTTGCACTTATTGATGTAACATACATTCATCCTCGTGTAATGGATTATAATAGCAGTCATTACAACACGAACACTACATAAGAAACGTAATACCGTAATAGTACAACTAACGCAATTACTAAAATAATTGCAACATTTCTATTAGACAGGTAAATAGATCATTGAACTCCACGTGATTCTTAGTTCAGTTGTTATAGTTCCTCATCGCAACTTAACACAAATGTAAGTTCGTTCATAAACATTCTTCAAGTCTCGTTCATACCAATGTATTATCTTCAACCATAATAATTTTAGGTGGACTATTTAACTCGTGCCCCAAATGGCAGTCAATGACCAATCACATTTCAATGAATTTTGATTTACAACCTATCACAGTCTTTTTTCATCTCGATTTTATCACTTTCATTTTATCAAGTGGCTACCAGATTGTATATATAGTGCACAAATGTAACCAAATTCTGCTTGCGAGATATAATAGTAAAACATTCGTAGCAATTGACTATAGCATAAAAAATAAACCACTGTTTGCACTTTCTTAAACGCATTATTTCTCAGGAATTAACATTGCACAAAAAATATATTGATACATTTACATCATCCATCCATCCATAGTAATTCTGCCCGAGGGCAGGTCTTTCACTGCAATAATAGCATTTTCATACTATGCTTTGCAGCTTTACCGGGGAATTATAGGTGTGGTAGCTTCCCGTTGCTTTCCACATATTTACATCATAGAGCATCAGGAATTAATTAATAACATGTAATGTTGTGTTTCATTTTTTCTCCACTAGGGTGCATTCTTACACTATTACGATTGTATTTGGCAATAAATATGATCTGGTTGCAGTGATGAACAAATGAAACATAACGTTCCTCATTTGTTTTCAAACATCGCCGTTTACATTAAGTATATAAAATTTTAAAATAACTATAGTTAAATAATGATTTGTGAGTAAACATCTTAATTTTATTCGTTAAATAGTCCTAACAAATGCCACTCTTGATTTCCAAATTCCCAAGATAAATTTGGAAATCACTCGTGGCATTACTTATGATAATGAGAAGGATGATAACCATATGATTTCGGGGACCGTTTGGGCCTTAAAGTTTTCCTGACATTTGTCTTACAGGTGAGGATAAACCCCGATTAAAAACCTCACCCAGAAAACTGCCCCGACCGGGTATCGAACCCGGGTCCGCTGCTTGACAAGGCAGCACGCTACGTCGAGACCAGAGCGGTGGATATATACATATCCACCTCTGATACAATGTGTATTACCTAGGCCAACAATTTAGTTACAATTTTGGACACTTATGAAAATTTCAAGTACAGCACAAAATAATTCATGAAAAACCCAAGGTCGATTCCATCCCCTTTTACAAAGACCTAACGCTACCACCATCCTTACTGCTATCTCGCGGCGGCTTCTATAACAAATATGCATTTTAAAGAAAGAAAACAATAGTTTGTTATTCAATAATATGATAATATACTTATGTAAATATTTTTTTTGCATAAATTCAGCTAAGAAATTAAAGCAGATTTGTTCTTCCGTATTCGACATTAAATTATTTTATGTATGTATATATGTATGTGAGTGTGCGTGCGTGATGTGTGAACATGCGTGCCATTTGCATGAAGAATGACTGCTTTATCTTGATTGAGATCTCGAAGAACAAGAGAAGTTGTTCAGCTTAAAAAAATAAAGATTCCGTTATTGTTATGACCGAGACTTCCTCCGGAAAAAGCTGTCGTTTTCAAATGAGACCAGTTGGCTACTGACCTTGTGACCATCAACTCTGCAATTATTATCCAGAGGCCATTGCTCTAGGAAGAAAGCAGTTTTCTGTCTGGGCTCTCTTTTTCTCAAGTGAAAGTCGAGTTTTTGTCCAATTTATAATGTGTTAGTCCAATAACAATTTATTTATTTACAGATTTTCAATATCATAATATATAAAAATTTCGTGTCACGTTGTTTGTCCGCGATGGAATCCTAAACTACTGAAACGATTTTAATAACATTTTGCACACTGTGTGCAGTTTGATCCAACTTGAGACTTAGGGTAGTTTATAACTAAATTTATAGTCGCATTATTTTTTATTGCACATTATTTGTTTATTATTTAACAAAGAATTTAATTATCTGTGAGTTCCATACGATTCTAACAGATGGCGGTGTAAGGTAATTTGATAAGGTAATTGGTTTAATATTTAACAAAGAGAGATCCAGATGGCTGTGCTTATTGTTGCAACAGCGAACTTCAATTGAATTACAAATATTGATTATTTAATAATTTATGTGTGTTTAGTGTTTATTTTATTTTTAATATCATTAATTTCGTGTGTAAGTATTAGTTTTAAGTATACCTTAGCCACAGCAACGCGTGGCCGGGACTTCAAGTTTACATATATTTCTGTGCCTAAAGTTTTATTTTCCTTCTCCACTCGTCTCTATCATCCATTCCATGTCCTGTCCTGTTGTTCTCATTCACAGTTCTTATATCTTGCATCCACGAGTTTCGAGGTCTTCCTTTCCTTCTTCTTCCAGGTGGACACCATTCCTATGTTCTTCTGGGTAACATTTCTTCTTACATTCGTCGTACATGCCCATACCAATTTAATTGCTTGTGTCTTATATAATGTACTATTGGATATCTAATGTTCATTTTTTCTCGTGTGACGGTATTTTTCTTCTAATATTGAACATTTTGTTGCTCTCCTCAAGAAATCCGTTTCATCGACATAAGTTTTTTGTTCCAAGTTTTTTGTTGAATTTCCAAACTTCAGCTCCATATGTGACAGTACTTCTCACTGTCGAATTATATATTTGTAATTTATTTTTTCTGGTTATATGTCTGTTCCATAAGACTCCATTCATCATTGCAGTTATTTCTCTACCTTTATGTATTCTGTTCTTAATATAATTTTCTTGTTTATCTTCTTTATTCACTTTTTATAATAATATCCACATTTTTAATAATAATAATAATAATAATAATAATAATAATAATAATAATAGGAATAATAATAAAAATAAATTAATAATAATAATTATCATCATCATCATAGTACATTCACGAATTTAGGTCATTTGTTGACCTGTTTCTGCCTCAAGAGAAACACCATCTTGAAGTATTTTGAGTGGATGTCCTGGTCTTCTTCTTCCTGCAGGTTGATATCTTAACATTTGTTTGGGTATTCTGCGATCTTCCATTCGATGAACATGTTGCATCCATCTTGACTTACAATCAGACATTTTGTTTTCTAAGGTTCCATATGTAATTCTTCTAAGATGTCTTCATTTTTTTTTGTGATCTAGTAGTGTGTATCCTGCAGTCCTCCGAAGGTATCTCATTTCAGCGGATCTAAGTCTCTGTATATCCTTCTGTTTCAATGTCCATAATTCGCTACACATACAAAAGAGTTGGAAGAGCCAGTGTTTTATATACTTTTAGTCTTGAATGTTTTTGGACTAACTGTGGCTTGAAGATAGAATTTATTAACAACAATAATAATAATAATAATAATCGAATCGCATATTTCTAAAAGGGGACATGTACCACCATGGAAATTTGTTTGGAGGAAAAAAAAAATCTGTAATTGTTTATATGAACTTCTTGATCTCGGACAGGAAATGTTGATTGGCTGATATTACCATATGTGATAAGTAAATATGTCGTTAATATCATGATGTCTCTGATCTGAACTTAATTTTATTAACGAATGAAAGAAAAAATACAAACTTTAACCTCTGAGCTAGTCATTTGATCCCATTGAAGACGTAGTCAGTGTTTATCCAAGAAAACGGACTTCTTTAGATTTGATTTCAGGATATCACTTTGTTATTTGTCCCGCGTTAGCAATAATACGCGAATCGTAATAATTGTCTTACCAACAGGCAACAAATAACTAGAAATATATTGAATTCCTTTTTAAATTTTATTAATAACATTCACAGAAGTATTAATTTCACAATGGAATTAGAAACAAATAATAGTATAAATTTCTTGGATTTATCAATAAAACACATTGATAATAAGTTTGAGTTTGGTATCTTTCACAAACCATCTCATGCTTATACCACTATCCATAGTTCTTCTCTTCGCCCATTTACTCATAAAATGGCAGCCTTTAATAGTTACATTCATAGACTTTTAAATATCCCTCTTTCACCCTTGGAATATAATAATGAATGAATATTATTAAACAATTGGTTGTTAATAATGGCTACGACCCTGAAATTATAGAATGTTTAATTAAGAAGGTTCATTACAAAAAAGCAATTAACAAAGTTTTCCTTTACCCAAAGAAAACAAAAGAAATATGTGTAATGTCATACATAGGCCCACTTTCAAATAAAATATCTAAACACTTTAAAAAGTTGAACATTAATGTGGCATTTAAAACTAATAAAACTCTACAAAATATAATAAAAAACAATACAACCAAAACAAAAAAAGGAAAATTATCAGGTGTATATAAATTGAAGTGTGGCACATGTGACAATGTCCTATATAGGACAAACTGGTAGACTTTTATCTCTCGGATAAAGGAACACATGAGAGCATATAACAGAAATTTAGAAAATTCAAAATATGCTAACCACCCTATTCCAATTTAATCATTGTTTCGATCCAAATTTTGAAATTTTACATATTTGTCATAAGGGTAAGAAGTTAGATCTTTTGGAGGCTGTAGAAATTAATAATTTAAAATTAGTAAAAAACTGTTAAATTCTCAACTTGATTTGAATGAATCCCCTTTGTTAAATTAAAAAATTTAAATGAAGTTTGTCGTATTGTTGCTTAGATCAGTTGGAACACAATTCATAATTTGTTAACATGTCTGAAGAAGGTACAGTGTACCGAAACAGCTGTCACTGAATTATATAATAAATATGAAAATCAAATAAAACTACGTTTTATTTTTATTTAATTAATAGAAATATATCCTGTTATAGTGTCTATTTCTAATGATTATGAACGGATTTTTTTTTATTTTATACAAAGTTATAAACTTTCACTAATGAGCTATTCAATTCATTTTACCTGATGAAGTAAATACCATAAGGTTCTCTCAACCAGGCATGCTACCACCTGAATTAACATGGCGGACATAGTCTAACATACTGTATTTATCTGTATTTATTTCACATCAAATCATACTTATAAAAAACCTGCACATTTATGTACTTCACTCGTTAATTTATGTCTTAGCTCATATAATGATAATGAATATGATTGTGACGCTGTATTTCTTTTGTTTCAGGTAAGTGTCAACATTGTCTTACTGTTTTACTATAATACCTTCACGAGCAGTTGTAATGGCATACGTCATTGGGTATGTATACGCTTACAAGATTGCAATGTCTGTTCAAGGCATTAGGTAATTCATAACATGTGAGAAAAAGTATTCATACAGGCTTTAAGTGGGGTGTAATGAGAACAGAAGCAAGAATTTCTCATTCTAATTAATTACCTGATACCTTTAACAGTTTAATTACACTGAGCAACAAAAAAAGAAACTTTTATTTTTGTCTCAGAAAGAAAAATATGTGATTCTGATAGTATTTTTCTCCTGAATTCAAATATGATATCGGTTTTTCTCCATCACGCAAGGTTTCCGAGAGAGACAGGCATTTATAATAATTTCAAAACCACTTCAATATTTCTATGTTCGTAACTACAAAATATTCGAACATTCGGGACTCACCTAGGAAGTAAGAAATGACTATTTTTTGCTAATTTCGCCTGTGGAGCATCCCTCTTGATGGTCCAACAATAATCGGCCAGCATAATTAGGATTCTATTTGCCTCGATATCTCTTGTCCATGGCTGAAATCTCCTGATGAAAGTGTTCCCCGTGCTCATCGCTCACTGCACAAGATTTTCCGGGAATAAATCTAGGTTATTAAAAAATATTTATTTAAATCCATTAATGAAATTGAAATAAAAAAAAACTGTGGGCGATGGAGAACTAAATATATGGTCACACGTAGAAATTCAGTATATAAATGGAAATGAACAGCTAATGACAAATGAGGGAAATTTTGAGGAAGTGGCTGTGCTGAATTCAAATACCTAGGAACAATAATCACAAACAGGAATGAGATGCACAAAGAAATTAAACATAGGCTCAATTCTGGAAATGCATGCTATTATGCATTGCAGAGACTTTGATGTTCCAACTCCTTTCAAAAAACGTTAAACTGAAAATAATATAAACTATTATTCTACCAGTTATATTATATGGGTGCGAAACATGGACTCTACTTTAAGGGAGTAAATGAGATTACGAGTATTTGAGAACAAAGTTCTTAGGAAAATTTTTGGACCAAAAGAGAGATGAACAGACAGGTGAATGGAGAATACTACTTAACAATGAACTACATGGTCTTTATAGGAAGCCAGATATAATAAGAACAGTTAAGTATGTAGACTGCGATGGGCAGGACATGTTGGCACGTATGGGGAATGAAAGACGTGCATGGAAACATCTTGTAGAAAGCCCAGACAGAAGGAAAACGCCAAGTTGGTAGACCAGAATGAGGAGTGGGAGAACAACATTAACATAAATTTGAGGGAAGTAGATTATACAGGGAATGATTGGAAAGCGTTAAGCTAGGATAGGGATGTATGGAGAGGCTTATGTCCGCGCGGCCATGAACCTACGGGTTCGATTAGTGCCAGTTGAGTAGTATGTAAGTAAATAAGGGGGCGTATGGAGAAATTCCGAATACATATTTGAAAACACGATAAAACAGCCGCATTAAGTACAACTATTGGTAGTCATGCGACAAAAATCATGTTGACCAGTGTAATTAGAAGTGGGGTTTTACCAAAACCCGAAATTAAAAATTGACTCTAACGAAACCATCTATGGTTCGTTACAATGTTATACCATACAATTTAATTAACTCTTAAAATTGGGCAGTCTCTCCTGTAAGATACATTAGTTTCATTAATTGTAACATTTAAAATAAATCAATAGAACTGTTAATCAGTGGAAATATTTTAATGTATGTCAAATTATACAGCAATATGCAAATAGGTATTACTTATGGTTATGCATTAATGTATGGTAGAGAAGGATTCTTGAGCTGACGACTCACGAATCAGTGGCCTGTGCAAAAATTCCCACATGCTTCTTTGCCTCCTTTCTGGAAAGGTCGGTTCTCGAGTCTTCGACCCGAGAAGTGTAGACTGTGATTTCAGTTGATTTTGACCATCGTGTATGTAAGAGGATGCGAGGGGTTGAACCAGCGAGTTGTGTTTGTGTCCGAAAAAGTGGGCTAGTGAAGTGAATTCAAAAGCGAACATAAGATGATGTTCTAAGTGAAGCCATCAGCGAGCATAAAAAATAAATCTGTGAGATAAATTCTGAAGAGGGCCTTTATTAACAGAAAATAGTATAAAGTCAGTGAATTGTTGTGAAACAGGAAAGCGAATTTAGAAATTTTGCGTAAACATCTTGGAGTTCAAAGAAATTCCACTTGAATCCTAGGGGACCGAGTCCACTCTAGTATTGTCCTTACTATTTAACTCATGCCACAAATGCTAGTCAATGACCAATCACGTTTCAATGAATTTTGCTTTACAAACCAATGACAGTCGTGTTTCACCTCGCTTTTTATCGATTTCTCTTTATCAGCTCCTGCTTTTGTGATAATGTAAGCTCCTCCTTTTTAATGTTCTGAACAGGACAAAGCATTATTTTCTCCAACAAATACATTGCATATAGCAAATAATGAAAGATTCCTTGATTTACTGAGTTGTTTATTAAAAAAATAAATGGATAACCCGTAACGTTGAGTATGATATATAGTTTGATGTGTTTCATTATTTCTCCACTTGGGTGCACTCTTACAATATTGCGATCTTATTTGGCAATACAAATATGATCAAGCAGCAGTGAATGAACATAACCTCACATTTCTGATTGTTTTGAAACATCGCCGTTTACATTAAATATATAATATTTTAAAATAAACTATAGTTAAACAATGATTTGTGAGTAAACAGCTTAATTTTATTCGTTAAATAGTCCAACAAATGCCACTCTTGATTTCCAAATTCTCTAGATAAATTGACTCCTCACTTCGTGAGTCGTGAATTTGTCGATATTTGAAAAATCACTCGTGGCATTACTTTATTTAACTTGCATGAGAGTGTACCGTTTATTGGTAGGTTTATGTATCTTTATGATAGTAACAACTTAACTTTTTTTGATAGAAGGAACAGGGGAATTAGTTAGATTTTTTTATATAGGAATAATTCTTGCATTTTTGGTAAAAATGCCTATATTTTCTGTTCATCTATGTCGCGAATGTCGCAGTTATTTGACATTGACCCGATTATATTAATAAAAAAAACTGAATGAAGTGATGAAACAGATGTGGAAAAAGTTCCAAATGCAACTGTTTTCTTATGACGTCATTCCACAGTGGACTTAATAACATGCATTTATCATAAGCAATGCCACGAGTGATTTCCAAATTACCGATAAATTCACGACTCACGAAGTGAGGAGTGAATTTATCTAGAGAATTTGGAAATCAAGAGTGGCATTTGTTAGGACTATTTAACGAATAAAATTAAGCTGTTTACTCACAAATATCATTATTTAACTATAGTTATTTTAAAATATTTATATATTTAATGTAAACGGCGATGTTTGAAAACAAATGAGAAACGATTGGTACGCTTCATCTGCTTCTTTTGTTAACATTGCAACCACATCATACTATTTATTGCCAAAGGAACGCAATATTGTAAGAATGCTCTCTAGTGGAGAAAAAATTAAACACATCAAACTGTATATTAATTCATTTCTAATGTCGTATGATGTAAATAGGCCTATGACAATTATATTTTTTCTGGATTATTACCTGGGAAAAAATACATTTAAGAAAGTGCAAAACAATGGTTTCTTTTTTTGGTTGTATAATAAATTGCTACAAATGTTTTTATATTCAACTCCTGCAAGCGCTATGTGTTGACATCCTATGCACTATATATAATCTTGGTAGCCGTATTTCTCACAGGCTCTGCCACTGCAAAATAATGGTCAGACCTGTTCAGAATATTAAAAAGGAGGAGCTTTCTTTAATATGGTAAATTTAACACTGATAAATATTTCGTGAAACACAACTCTGATTGGTTGTAAAACAGAAATCATTGAACACGTGATTGGTCATTGACTCCCATTTGGGGCATGAGTTAAATATTCATTCAAATACCTCATGCAATTACGTTTTATATTATATATTACTTGACTTTCTACTCGCGTACATAAAATCTCTCAGGCGTTCCTGTATTTGTAGTAACGTTTCTACTTGTCCTGCCTATATAAAATTTATTGCAATCTTTACGTGTCAGTTTGTAAACTCCCTTGTTATTATATTTATTATGTTCTGTCCACCGCTGTGGTCTCGAGGTATCATGCTGCCTTGTCACGCAGCGGGCCCGGTTCGATCCCCGATCGGGGCAGTTTTCTGGGTGAGGTTTTTTATCAGGGTTTTTTCCTCACCTACAGACAAATGTCAGGAAAACCTTTAAGGCCCAAGCGGTCCCCGAAATCATATGGCAATCATCATCCTTCACCGGTGTGGAAAGCAACGGGAAGCTACCACACCTAGTAAAGCTGCAAGTATAGCATGAAAATGATTGCAGTGAAGGACCTGCCTTCGGGCAGAATTACTATGGACGAATGGATGGATGGATGTTCTTCTATGCCATTATGTATCATGGTGTTTAATTTTTATCGGTTCTAAAGGCTACATTTATGTTTTTTTATTTATTTTGTCAAAGTTCTAACCAATTTTGTGGTTTCATTGCTTGTGTATGTTAATGCAATATTTATGTTTTATTATTAAATTAGCATTCAACATCTTAATTAACAGTAATTTGTATAAAGCAAATGTTTCCCGACGCAGCTGAGCGTTTAAGGAAGCTTGAGTTGGTGCAGAGATACGGGCTCGTTTGACGTCCAATGGGAGAAAAAGAAATTTCTTCTTCTTCTTCCTTTCCAGGATTAGGTCAATGCGACCTGTTCCGGTCTCAAGTCCATCGTTTTCTTGCCCGTGCCCAAATATCTTTTCCCATGTGGTTTGTAGGCGTTGATCTTTTTGGGTAATCTTGTATTGACCATTCTGTCTAAATGTTCTTTCCATTGGTATTTGTGCTCGTCTAGTTTATCGAGTATTGAAAATATCTCCAGTTCATTTGTTATTGATTCATTGTGTAATCTATCCATGCGTGTACACCCTTTTACGGATCTTAAAAATTTCATTTCAGTGGCTTGAATGTGTGAGATATCTTTTTTTGTAAGTACCCAAGATTCAGATCCATATAAAAGAAGAGGAACAGTCATAATTTTATAAAACCTGAGCTGATTTTCTCTACGAGTCTTTCGGAGGGTTTCTTCTTATGGTGCCACACATCATTTGATATCGGTTTAATTTATTATGTATATCCCAATCAAAGCTATATGTTATATCTGAACCAAGATAGTTAAAGTGTGCTATCTGTTCTATTATTTCATTATTGATTACTATTTTTGCTCTGACTGGCACTTTGCCCTGAAAAGCCATAATTTTAGTTTTTGAAGTTGAGACTTTGAGATTATAATAGAGTCCTAATTGATTCAACATGTAAATGGCTCTTTGTAAATCATCCTCTGACTTCTGATGGAATTAAAGCCAGTAGTGACTAGTGCCCGTTCAGCATGGTGAGGAATTTGGGTAATTACATTAGCTTTTGAAGTTGAGACTTTGAGATTATAATAGAGTCCTAATTGATTCAACATGTAAATGGCTCTTTGTAAATCATCCTCTGACTTCTCATGGACTTAAAGCCAGTAGTGACTAGTGCCCGTTCAGCATGGTGAGGAATTTGGGTAATTACATTAAGTGGGCTTTCAAGTTGAGAAAACTATAACGGTTGGAGGACCAGGTATGCTCACCAACTGTCACCGCTAAATTGACTGGTTGATCTCCATACTGCGAATAATACATAAAAAAGTCTGTCAATACATTTTTAATTTACTATTTTATTTAAAATGTGAACTTGAAATTCTGATAATTTTTAAATTAATTCTATTTAATTAGTTATTCAACTGTAGCGCTTTCGGGACTTGTCCCATCATCGACAGGATTCAAAACTGGTGTTTTACTGAAGATCTGGTAGAGGGGGTTACATGTATTCGGTCCGTTTTCGTTTATCAGAATGTCGTTGTTGTGAGCCGCTTTCATGATTTCCATCTCTTCGAGTACGTTTATCTTCGCTGGATTATTTTCTCTGTGCATTACCGTTAGGGTGTTTTCAATATTTAACATGCGATGTCCTTCATGGATAACGTGTTTTGCATTGCTTGATTTTCCTTCTGCGTGAAGCAAGTTTTTAATTAGACCTACTATTTGAATATTGCAATAAAAGCTCTACAGGCATTAAAGCAAAGAGCTTATTGATCCGGAGGTGTCGGTGACATTTATTCAATATAGGCCTACTTCACAAAGTACACAAGTTTGCACTCAACTTTTTATATAGTTAATTATTCTTGTCTGGCCAACTTTTAATGTCTGACAAATAGAGATTATGGTGCGGCTGTACAATACCAGAAATTTACTTAAGCAATTCAAGATAAATACAGACATGTGTTAAACCAATGACAGAATAGCAATCTAATAGTATAAAAGAATTTGTCTAGGTTTTAACATTGTGAAAAATTATAACTATCTTGGCTTATGTATTACAGATTATATCTACTAACACATTGGCGTACAAAGAATACTGAAACTGGCCAACAATATTACGATGCGAGGTTGGGAAGTGGTTTTTACAGAAACGAGGAAAATGTTCAAAAACCGAGCGCTAGCAAAAG
This sequence comes from Diploptera punctata, assembly GCA_030220185.1. NCBI lineage: Eukaryota > Metazoa > Arthropoda > Insecta > Blattodea > Blaberidae > Diploptera > Diploptera punctata. The sequence continues at coordinate 344,427 of JASPKZ010000446.1, read as the reverse complement.
GAGATTTTAATTTCCAGCGCTTCTCTAAAACAATTCAACAAAACGCGCGTTGTACATTATTTTTTGCTAGAACAAGAGGTGTTTCAAAATAATAAATAACTAGTAAAATATCACCATCTTTGTTGGAAATCAGTTTGCGTGTCATTACAAACAATTGCATAACGTTAACAGTGTGGGCCAACTGTTTAGATAGTTGATTGAATAAACAGGGAAGCCTTGAGAACCAATTATTGATAACATGCACGCAAGTACGTATTTATTGCTTTATATTGTTTTTAATAAAAATTCAATTCCCCATTTAAGCGCGAGTGATTTGTTTCATTATAGATATTGAGCTGTAATTTGGAGAAATATTGTCCGGGATGTCTCTTATTTTTATATAACATTACTTGAGGTCCTAACTACCTTACATACAAATATAATTTAGAAAGATATAATATTTTATGAAGGAAGGGAAGAAAATCAGGAGGAGGAGAAACTGGCGTTATTGCCTGCAATGAAGGTAATAACGCCACACTGAATTATTTCAAAGTATAACATATTTCTGCTGTATTTTGATACACTATTCAGCTTTAATACTAAAAATACAAGTTAAATAACAATCTGTGTATATAATATTATCATAGACATAACAAAAATATACATAAGAGTCCTCATGTAACGAGCACAGGTTTAATTACCTGATGTGATTTACCTTCACTCATCTAAATGCGCACATCCATCCTCACACAGTGAACAAAGACCCTTTTTTCAGCACAGATTTGCTATCACAGGTCTCATGGTACCAAACTTCACATTCTATGCACTGAATCCAACTTTTCTTACACCTTTTATCAAAATAGTAACCTCCCACAATCACCACAATACAGATCTTTGTGCAAACTTTTTCCTTCTTTATTAGTTGTTGCGGGTTTGGAAACACCTGATGCTGATGGTGTTTCCTTATTGAAAAGTTTCTTATTCAGAAGTACAGCTTTTACATTCACTGAACGTCTTTTCGCTTCTTTTCTGATGATCTTCGGAGTTGACAAAAGCATCTGGACAGGAGATTTTTCGGGTGTTTGGGGTTTTTTTGTTCAGAATGAGGTGCTATCACTTCTGGATTTGGCTTCTCGGACACACTGCTTGGAGCAAAAGTTGTGTCTGAAAAAATGTCCGGATTCTATGGGTGAATGCCAGTTGCTCTAAACCCAGAAGCTGCATTTCCAGGAGTTGCAGCACGATACCAGGCTTCCGAAAAAAGTTTAGGAAACTGCAATTTCCATAATAATGGCGTTATTACCTGCACACCCCACTTTGTATTTAAATTAAAATATTTGTGACACATAATTTTTTTTAAAATAATAACTTACTACTAATAATGAATAGTATCAATACATATTAAGATAAAACAATAATATTGACAATGGTACTATATTGTAAGACACAACACTTACCTAACTTTTTTCTAAACGAAAATTCAAGGGTTTTCTTCACCAGAGATTAACACCACTCTTCACAAAATGACTGTTCAAGCGACACTAATGTTGCAGAATGTTTCAAGGCCGTTACCAATCCATAGGGGAAGCTTCCCTCTACTATTCTAGTAGCTTGTAAGATGCTGACACCATCGGAATATTTACAAACTAACGTTTCTAGAGAAAATGGCGTTATTTCCTTCATGGCGTTAATACCTGCAGTTACCCCTAATGTATATTAACAACTATCTTTTGGATATTTTCTGTATATACATTGTAAGTAGTATACATAGAGGACAGTGGATTACTTCCCGCACGTGGGTGTAAATGTAATATTACAATATAGTTATTTAGGTTGGTAACCACGAAATGTAGGATGTTGAACTTTCAATAATGGTCGCCATTGCTGGTACAATTTAAAAATTATTAAATTAACTGAACCAACTGATGTATGCAAAAGGACACATTATGAATTTAAGGGGAACCGTTATGGTCCTTCATAGACAAGTTTTACTGTATCTGAACTATATACAGTATGTATAATTCTGAAACCTAATGCTACTATAAATAGACAACATTTTCATGTGAAATATCGAGAAAGTCGTGACATTGGTCCTTGAACTGTTGTGGTACAAATATGGAGAGGTTGTACGTGCCCAGACTTATCTCGTTTTCATTGCGTATTTCATCGAGTTAATTCCTTCCTTAAAACATTTTTGCACAATTCAAACCTAATACAGGCTACAATACTTAGTTTTACAAACTGACCGTTACATTGTTTTGGAGACTGTAGACCCTACACCGTCCATGGTATCTTTACCTTGTCGTGGTGGAGTGGCTTGCGTGCTTAAATGATCCCGAGAGCTATGCCGGCGGTAGCATTGCTACCGATAGGGTTACCCATGCCGGACTGGTCGAAGGCGATAAGCGAGACGAAAAAAGTACATTGGTCGCAGGAGTGACGATCTTTCACCGTAAAAATACAACCGTAAAGAAATGCGGACATGGGTTCAACTGGGATAAAATTTTCCGGAGGTCAAGTCCCCCATACGGTTCTCCGGGCGGGGACAACTTCAGGGAACCCATGCCAAAGGCTCATGCACGCTTACTTTAAGGGAGGAAATGAGATTACGAGGTTTTGACCCCAAAACGCACTATCGCGCAACAAATAATTAGGTTTTAACATTGCGAAACATTTTAACTATCTTGGCTCATGTATTACAGATAACAACCAACACAAGGAAGACTGAAACTGGCCAACAAAACTTATTACTAACTTCATAAAATAATGAAGAGTAATAACATACACTCAACAACTAAAATAAGGCTATATAAAGTTTTAATAAGAACAGTTTTGACCTAAGGTAGTGAGACAAAGAGCCTTACTAAAAGATCAGAGGTAGCCCTGAATAATTAAAAAAAATAGTATCAGGACTATATTTGGACCTATAAATATTAATAGTCAGTTGAGAATGCGATATAACAATGAAATATACGTCAAATACAATGAACCTTGTCAATTTTATTATACTAAATAAATTGGTATGGGCTGGCCATGAACAAAGGATCTCAACAATTCGAGATAAAAAAGGTGCTTACAACAAGTTTTATGGGGAATAGACGAGTTGGAAGAACGAAAAAAAAAATCGATGGGAGGATGATACAGTAAAACTTGGTTAATCCGGAACGTGTATAATGCGGAAATCTATCCAATATGAAGAAATTTATTGGTCCCGGCGAAATAATAGTAATTTTACGTGTGTTTATTTTGTATAAAATGGAATCTGTCCAACGAGGGAACGGAACGATATTTCTACACACTTCATGAAACAAAATTATAAGGCGGAAAGACAGAGAGAGAAATAAATTAGTTTCAACTTCATTGAATTCCCGTTAGGCGAAATAACAATAAGACATGATTTCTGCCGCCGAGTGAAGTAGATATTCTACCTGCATCTGGAATTTTCTTTCCGCCTCACTGCAAATCCGTTATGTGAAATACAGGTTCTTTTAACAAACATTTGGCGTGTGACATCTGTCTTATAAATAACCAGTGCACTGTAAAATGTTAGTTTAAGATCTGAGACCGATAGTGTAAGTATCTTTCACAGGTAGCGTTCGGAATTTTCAGAATAAAGATGGCTACATCGTATGTATCATTCTCATTAGACGAAAAAGTGAAAGTGACTGAAGATAAAGGAAAACAAACTCTCAGTACGCCAAATAATGACTAAATTTAAATGTGAGAAACCCAAGTTTATGAGATTTTAGAACACAAAGAAAAAATAATTATAGAACGGATGCAAGGATGTGATCAAACGAAGAGGAAAGCAAAACATAAATAAACAAATAAAAATAAGTAAAATAAATGAAGAAATCAAGGAAGTAGTGTTTTACAAGTGCACGATCAAAAAAATCTCCAAATTTCCGGTCCGATGCACCCAAAGTGAAGCTCTAACTGTTGGTACATCCCTAGAGAATAACGATTTCAAGACATCTTCAGGTTGGTTGTGGACAGTTTTAAAAGACGACACAATGAAGTGTGGAATAAAATTTGCGGGGAATCAAAGGATGTGGACGAAATTATAGTTAGTAAGGGGACAACGAAACTGCATATTTTAATTTCAGAATACGCGCCTAAGAGGCATTTGTAACGCTCAAGTTTTTTTTTTTTTTTTTTTTTTTTTTCTGCGTTACCGTCGAAATCGCTGCTACATACTATACTTCACTTTTCAACGGCAGCAGAACTACAATTATTAATCCAAAGTACATAAAAAGACATAATATACGGTACTCTATAATCTAAAATCGGTTAATATTTTTTTGTGTTTTTATAATGCGGAATTTTGTCTAATGTGGAGAAAAAAATTGGTCCCATGCGATTCCGATTTGAACAAGTTTTTTTGCATTAAGGAAGATGCTGCAAACCTACTTAAGCGTCGCAACTGGAGACTTGGTTCGCAAAATATAAATTATTGGAGGAAGAAGTTAAGAGAGGCCAAAGCTCGAATTTGAGCCAATCAGCCATTAGATGGACGGGATTGAAGACAATTTTAATGCATGTAATGTTATTTGCTATTGACATCAATAATATTTATGCACGTAAAATATATAATTGTTATAAAAGTGTTTTAATGTAATTTTAAATAAAGAAGTGGAAGTATTTACTTCGTTGTAACCGTCGGCCATTTTGAATTCCATAGAATAACTATAATGAAGATGAAGTTATGTATGCAGTTAAACACAATTTAAATTAAACATATGTTTGTAGAATTTAATATCTAAAAAGTAATCTAACTTAATTTAATTACTCTTACATGTAAAAGTAGGACTTTATTAGACAAAAAGTAAGATATTTACAATATTATTTACAAATATGGGTCGCACGGGCAGTAAGCCATACGTGCTGTTGACAGTCCGTTACAATAAAGTAATAATTGGTAATAGTGTAAAGAAAAATAAACAACAAAAACAGCAATAACATTACAATTACATAAAGAAAACATAATAATAATATTACAATTAAATAATAACACAATAGCATTATACACTAAAAACATTAACATTACAATTACATAAAGAAAACACAATAATATTACAATTAATAACACAATAGCATTATACACTAAAAAAACATTAACATTACAATTACATAAAGAAAACACAATAATATTACAATTAATAACACAATAGCATTATATTATACACTAAAAAAACATTAACATTACAATTACATAAAGAAAACACAATAATATTACAATTAATAACACAATAGCATTATACACTAAAAAAACATTAACATTACAATTACATACAATTACATAAAGAAAACACAATAATAATATTACAATTAAATAATAACACAATAGCATTATACACTAAAAAAACATTAACATTACAATTACAGAAAGAAAACACAATAATATTACAATTGCATTATACACTAAAAAAACATTAACATTACAATTACATAAAGAAAACACATTAATATTACAATTAAATAAAAACACAACAGCATTATACACTAATTAATTTATATATAATTGTTAATAATTAATGGTATTGCATTTTGATAACATATATTTATTCATGAATGAGTGTTGTCCTTATTTTTCGCGTTTTGTCCAGAAATTTACCGAGGTGTAATAAATAGAGAGGGCAAAATAGTGACATAAACGCGGTAAACGACCATTTTGAATTTTCATAGAATAACTGCTGTAACCATGGGTATTAGTGTGGTTATTACTTTCATGTTGTATAATTGAAGAGGTAATAGAGAGGTCATGACAGGAAATATTCCCACTTTTCTTTTCATATTTACGAGTAAAATTAATTAAAGATAATTACATCATCATCATCATGAACAAATTCGTTTTAGGCCATGTGGCCTGTACGGTAAACCTAGCGAAGATGGTCTTGATCTTTCCACCGATGTTTTGGTCTTCCTTGGTCCCTATGTCCAGTTGGGGTATATTGGAATAATTACTTTTCATGCCTAAATATATTTAATATATCATTTTATAAATATTTTAGCATTAAAATAGTGTTTAAGTAAACTATTGAGTAACACGAAGAAATTAAAACTGGAAGTAAATATCAATAAAACTAAATATATGGTCACACGTAGAAATTCAGTATATAATGGAAATGGACAGCTAATGACAAATGAGGGAAATTTTGAGGAAGTGGCTGAATTCAAATACCTAGGAACAATAATCACAAATAGGAAAGAGATGCACAAAGAAATTAAACATAGGCTCAATTCTGGAAATGCGTGCTATTATGCATTGCAGAGACTCTTGATGTCCCAACTCCTTAAAAAAACGTTAAACTGAAAATATATAAAACTATTATTCTACCAGTTATATTATATGGATGCGAAACATGGACTCTTACTTTAAGGGAGGAAAGGAGATTACGAGTATTTGAGAATAAAGTACTTAGGAAAATTTTTGGACCAAAGAGAGATGAAGAGACAGGTGAATGGAGAAGACTACATAACAATGAACTACATGATCTTTATAGGAAGCCAGATATAATAAGAACAGTTAAGTCTCGTAGACTGCGATGGGCAGGGCATGTTGCACGTATGGGGAATGAAAGACGTGCATTGGAAGCTTCTTGTAGGAAAGCCGGAGGGAAAACGCGCAGTTGGTAGACCAAGAATGAGGTGGGAGAATAACATTAACTATGATTTGAGGGAAGTAGATTATACAGGGACTGATTGGAAAACATTAGCTCAGGATGGGGATGTATGGAGAGCTTATGTCCGCGCGGCCATGAACCTACGGGTTCGATAGTGCCAGTGAGTAAGTAAGTAAGTAAGTAAACAAATTTCCAGTTAGCTATAACCGCGCCCAGATTATATTTCACTCATTTGTAGAAGCTTCAATTCTAAGATCAAGTTCAGGCTATTACCGCTGTGGTCTCGAGGTAGCGTGCTGCCTTGTCACGCAGCGGGCCCGGGTTCAATTCCCGGTCGGGACAGTTTTTCTGGGTGAGGTTTTTATCGGGTTTTTTCCTCACCTGTAAGACAAATGCCAGGAAAACTTTAAGGCCCAAACTGTCCCCGAAATCATATGGCCATCACAATCATCATCATTCATATTTATCTTAGATTAAGCTTAGGATTAGGGACTCTCTTGGCGCACCATTATCATTATCATCACCCATCATATTATCAGGGCAACGTAACCCCGCCTTCCAGGCGCCCCAACCTCAGAGGTGGGTTACAAATACGCCATGCCAGGAGAGAAACCAGGAATGTCGAAAGACAACCTGGGCATTTAAAAAAAAATAGATAAAATAAAATGGGGTGCTGTTAAAAATAATTCAACCCACCATTTGACTTGAGCACTGACAAAAACTAGGAAAAATCTGACAGGTTTATCTACACAGGGATTTGAAACCGGGACTTCTTGAATATTAGTCTCATATGCTACCGCTTCAGCCAAGTCACTTGGTTTCTTATTGTTGGAAATTTCCATTCGCAAAGTCTACTTTAAACTTGTTTATTGTAGAATATATGAAAATATACGTGGAAGTATAAATTTGCCATACTTCGACATATGTTAAATAATATTGATACTTAAATTAAAAAAACAACTTTAACAATTACGTGGAAGCTTGGTTGCACGTTGTAAATTTTTTTTGCAGGACAGCTAATGCATACAGCCGAAGGGTTATTTCTAGAACCACTCGTTTTGTATCTGACTTGTATTTCTTTACATGACATTTGCATGGACAGTAAGCAGTAAACATGCGCCATTATTTTCATAAACTATCGTGTGGCTAGTCCTATACTCATAAAACGGTAGATCGCTTATTGAAATGAAATTCTATCAACAAGAATCTGTTACTACTTTCTTAGAAACGTTGGAAGTTATATTCTTTGCAATTTATCCTACACTTTATTTCTCAAATAGCAAGCATAATGATTAAGACATCATAACTAACACACTATTGAACCCTTATAATTCAAATCATGGTTCGCACCTCATTCTTGGCCCTATAGAGACTTACGGTATACGATATTTCATTTTTACACGCTTTATATTAACATGACCTGTATCTATGTAACGGAACCTTTCAACGCGATATTCGCCCACTTAAAATCATTGGACCGACTTGAAATTTTGTATACTTGCAAAGAACCAATGGGAATACAATAAATTCATAATTGTTTTCTAAAATTATGGCCAGAATCATCAGAACAAAAAGTGTCTGTGTAATTATGTAACGGAATCTTTCAACACGATTTTCAACCACTTATAAACATTGGATCGACTTGAAACTTTGTATACTTGTAAAGGACCAACGACAATATAATAATTTCATAAATGTTTTCTAAAATCCTGTCCAGAATCATCAGAAAATAAAAAAAGTGTCTTTGCATTTTTTTTTATACAGGAGATGATTCGAAAACCAGGGGAAAATGCCCAGTGGTATACTAAGAATTAGGTGAGAGAATAACATTAACTATGATTTGAGGGAAGTAGATTATACAGGGAATGATTGGAAAATATTAGCTCAGCATAGGGATGTACCGGGTGCGGCAGCATAACTTCCTTTTTTAAAATGTGCGCCATTTAGTCGGTTGATGTCGTAGCGGAGCGCTAGTGGTCTCGTTCGAGAGGGGGGACTATAAAGTTTTGTCCTGACACAGTTCAGTCGCCATCATGCGTTGGAACAGTGAGGAGCGTGCGTTTGCCATTGAGGCCTACTTTTCGAGCGGATGTTCTGTGATCGCAACCCGGCGCGCCTTTCGGAATCGCTTTAATTTAGCCCCGTTGGCCCCTGTCCCGGACCGGAAATCAATTGTTACGTGGGTCACTACGTTCAGACAAACTGCAAGTGCGACAAGACGAAGTACTGGAGTCCCTCGGCCGATTAGATCACCTGAGAACATTGAGGTAGTGAGAGCTTCAATGTTGCGATCACCACGGCGTTCTGCGCGCAAACATGCGTCTGCCCTTGGACTTTCCGATCGTTCTGTAAGGAGAATACTTCATGATGATCTTCATTTCCATCCATACAAGATGGCAACTGTGCAGGAACTTTCTGAACGTGACTTCAATTCTCGGAGGAACGCGTGTGAGGTTCTTCTGGAAGTCATTCCTGAGGACGCTATTGTTTTTTTTAGTGATGAAGCCCATTTTCATTTGTGTGGATCCGTCAACAAACAAAACATGCGCTACTGGGCTGACACCAATCCTCGACAATTGCATCAAAGGCCTTTGCATTCACCTAAAGTCACAGTGTGGTGTGCAATTTCCTCAAGTGGAATTATTGGTCCCTGGTTCTTTGAGGAAAATGAAGTCACAGTGACAGTGAATTCGGACCGGTATGTAAACATGTTACAGGAATTTTTTTTCCCACGGCTAGATGAGTTGGACTTAGGGGACACTTGGTTCCAACAAGACGGTGCAACGGCACACACTTCAAGAGCATCGATGACTGTTTTGAGGGAACACTTCCCAGAGCGCCTTATCTCAATTAGGGGCGATTTGAAGTGGCCGGCCCGCTCTCCCGATTTGACCCCTTGTGATTTTTTTCTATGGGGTTATTTGAAATCCCGTGTTTATGTGAACCGTCCAAGGACCCTACAAGATTTGAAGACCAACATCCAGGAAGAAATTGCCAACATAACGCCTGCTATGCTGGCAGGAGTCATGACAAACGCCAGAAATCGGTTTACTCAGTGTATGGAGAATGGGGGACGTCACCTACCTGATTTGATCTTGAAAACTGAGTAAAACAAAACTTTATGTATGTGCCTATATTATAAAAAACGAATAAAAATAAGTTTTAAAAAAAGGAAGTTAGTTAGCCACGAGTAATGAGACTTTACTTACTTACTCACTGGCACTATCGAACCCGTAGGTTCATGTCCACGCGGATGTAAGCTCTCCATACATGCCTATCCTGAGCTAATGCTTTCCAATCATTTCCTGTATAATCTACTTCCCTCAAATCATAGTCAATGTTGTTCTCCCACCTCATTCTCGGTCTACCAACTGGGCGTTTTCCCTCAGGCTTTCCTACAAGAAGCTTCCATGCAAGTCTTTCATTCCCCATACGTGCAACATGTCCTGCCCATCGCAGTCTACGAGACTTAACTATTCTTATTATATCTGGCTTCCTATAAAGACCATGTAGTTAATTGTTCTGTAGTCTTCTCCATTCACCTGTCTGTTCATCTCTCTTTGGTCCAAAAATTTTCCTAAGTACTTTATTCTCAAATACTTGTAATCTCCTTTCCTCTCTTAAAGTAAGAGTCCATGTTTCGCACCCATATAATATAACTGGTAGAATAATAATTTTATATATTTTCAGTTTAATGTTTTTTGAAAGGAGTTGGGACATCAAGAGTCTCTGCAATGCATAATAGCATGCATTTCGAGAATTGGGCCTATGTTTAATTCCTTTGTGCATCTCATTCCTATTTGTGATTATTGTTCCTAGGTATTTGAATTCAGCCACTTCCTCAAAATTTCCCTCATTTGTCATTAGCTGTCCATTTCCATTATTTAATGAATTTATACGTGTAACCATGTATTTAGTTTTATGCATAACAGCACGCATTAGAGTAATGAGACTTTAGCCAATTTAATGGTTAAATCACTGTGCTGAAAAATAAAAAAGAAGTCAGGTAGAACCCTGCGGTCCTGACCTCATGATTTTTTTTAAATTTATTTAAATGTTCTGAGTAACTCATAGAGGTAACATAGAACAATTAATTGCGGTATGTACTACATACATTCATCTTAGATCGATTTAGCAACGAAAGATTGAAGCTGCAAAAACTGTATTTATTTAGTGATATGATATTTGGCAGACAGCCGACTTCTTGCCACGTGTCTCTGAACAAATCGAACTGATAACAATCAATCATTGCCTCTCCATTCGCTGGAACAATAAATAGAGCTGCATTTGGCAGACAAATGCACGGCGTGTGTTTGATTTAAGAGGCTGGAGTTCTGGAGAAACTGAGCAGAGAGTGGAAATCAGGTGCCAGAGATGTTTGTTGAGCCAACTTGCTCCTAGACAATGAAATATAAACAAGAAGTTTTCAAAACTCAAGATTGTTCTGTACCCATTCTGCAAGAACTTCCTTATCCTCAACTATTGAATAGGAACGATGCAACTTTCGTTAGGTATTGTACTGGTGTGGAACTTTTTGGTCAGAACGATTTTAGTTATTATCGCCTCTCTATGATAGTTGTCCAGCGGCTTGCTTCGATTCCCCGCAGGTGTTATAGTCACTGGTTCTATCGAACCCGTACGTTTGTGGCCGCGGGGATATAAGCTCTCCATACATCCCTATCCTGAGCTAATGCTTTGCAATCATTCCCTGTATAATCTTTTTTTTAAAGCCCATGTTTTCCCTTTACAGGGATTTAGGCGCTCTCCCCCTACAGAGAAGAATTTGAACCATACTAATTTAGTTACACTTGTTTTCGTATAGATGTCATTAGAGTGGTACGTGGTCAGCGTTCCGCCTCATACTGACATCTAGGAAACCAATGTAGTACTAGGACGGGAAAATTCGGTAAATTTTGCTTAGAGGCCTTTTCATTCAGGCTTAAGGATTTTTTACGAGCCTGAAAATCTTCAGACTCGGGACCCACGGCTTAAAGTCCCTCCCGGAGGACTTGCTCCTTGGATTTTTCCGTCCTAAAAAAATCCATCGACCCCGGCCGGGTTTGAACCCGCGACCCTCGGGACCAGAGGCAAGGAGCATAACCACTAGTCCACCGCGGCCGATCCTGTATAACCTACTTCCTTCAAATCATAGTTAATGTTATTCTCCCACCTCATTCTTGGTCTACAAAGTGGGCATTTTCCCTCTGGTTTTCCTACAAGAAGCTTCCATGCACGTATTTCATTACCCATTCGTGCCACATGTCCTGCCCATCGCAGTCTACGAGACTTAACTGTTCTTATTATATCTGGCTTCCTATAAAGACCATGTAGTTCATTGTTATGTAGTCCTGTCTGTTCATCTCTCTTTGGTACAACAATTTTCGTAAGTACTTTATTCTCAAATACTTGTAATCTACTTTCCTCCCTTAAAGTAAGTGTCCATGTTTCTCATCCATATAATATAACTGGTAGAATAATAGTTTTATATATTTTCAGTTTAATGTTTTTTTTTAAGGAGTTGGGACATCAAGAGTCTCTGTAATGCATTTCCAGAATTGAGCCAATGTTTAATCTCTTTGTGCATCTCATTCCTATTTGTGATTATTGTTCCTAGGTATTCGAATTCAGCCACTTCCTCAAAATTTCCCTCATTCGTCACTAGCTGTCCATTTCCATTATATAATGTATTTCTACGTGTGACCATTTAGTTTTATTGATATTTACTTCCAGTTCTAATTTCTTAGTGTCACTAGAAATGATCCTGCTCTCTTCTCCTTTCCTCAAAGTCCATGCCTCACTGCCGTAGCAAAGTGCAGGTCTTGCTAAGGTTTTGTATAATCATACTCTGGCATCTCTCTTGATTAGCGAAGGTTTCATTGCTGAATTCATTGCTTTTTTTTTTTTTGCTATGTCTACTGCGTCTAAATATATTAATGTATATAACTTTTTTAGCAATAAAATGAAAAATGAACGGGAATGGCAATATAGTAACCAATGAGTTTCGACCGAGGTACGATTATTGCTAAGTTTTCAACTAGCAAATTATTTTATAGATTGTGGTCTGCAGCGGCGTTTACCAACCTGAGATCCGCGAGTTTAAAGGAGGAGGTCCGCGAAGATTTCGATTTAAAATATCACATTATGCATTTCCATAAATGTCATAATTTATATCTCAGACTGTACTATTGTATTTAAACTGGCATAAACCTTTAGGAGCCACCATGGTCCTGGGGTCGAGTAAGCGGTAGCATTGCTGTCGAAAGGGTTATCCATTGCTGAACAGACCGAAAGATTCACCAGACGAAAAAAGTACCTTTGTCGAAATTAGTGACTCTATTTCACCGTAAAAATACAAACGTAAAGAATCGCGTATAGGTCGCGCAAGGGATTTTGAACAATGTCCTTGACCGTAAATCAAATGGGATAGCCTATCCAGACTGCTGATCTGTGAATTCCCTGTGTCCCACGTGAACAAACAAAACAGTTCCTATGTACAGTCCATAGAGAATTATAGTGAGACGCGGATGTGTTGATTTTAGATTTAAAACCGTAGACTTTAATTATAATATTTTGTACACTTGCTGCCTCAAGTCTTAAAATTATAATGCAATGTGAATGTGTATTTAGTTAATTACTTAACAGTTGTGATTTTTTTTATTTATACAATGCCTCCTAACTAACTAACTAACTCACTGACACTATCTAACCCGTAGGTTCATGGTCGCGCGGACATAAGCTCTCCATATATCCCCATCCTGAGCCAATGTTTTCCGATCATCCCCTGTATAATCTACTTCCCTCAAATCATGGATAATGTTATTCTCCCACCTCATTCTTGGTCTACCAACTGGGCGTTTTCCCTCTGGTTTTCCTACAAAAAGCTTCCATGCACGTCTTTCATTTCCCATTCGTGCCACATGTCCTACCCATCGCAGTCTACGATGAAGATTACCTATATTAATTAATCTTTGTAGTGAGATTTTAAAAATGTTTAGCAGTGACTGTATTTGATATTCGCTAGCGAGGGAGTTAGCAATGACGTGTGGTCATACTTCCTATTGGCTGAGACCTACAACTGGTTAGTACAGGACTCGCATCTAAGCTCCCATTACAAATTTCATTGTTCAGGAACTATTGCTAGGGTTATACATGGGTTCCACTAGGGTATGTATGTATATAGAGCTTATTTCCGCATGGCCATGAACCTGTGGGTTCGATAGTGCCAGTGAGTTCGTTAGTCATAGTTCGAACGCAGTATAATTATTATTTCCACTCTGATGATGGATAGGAAGTGAAGAAGGTTTAAAAACTGTGAGCCCATTATCTTGTAGCTCCTGCGGCAAACTAGCATTGCGGTAGCACTGTACACATCTTTTGCGCTCTCACATTGTTTTTCCAAGCAATTATTATGTCCGTCTTCCACCATTACGAGATAAGTGCGGTAATAATGATGGTTGTCTTAGTTCGTGCTTAAACAATTCCCGTTATTCACGATAACTTGAACTTACATGTGTTTTGTTTCTAGCTCCCTCTTGTTTTTCTTAATTTTATGCTTGTTTCTTCCTTCCGCCCAAATACCGGTAAAGGAAGATATAAATGAACTCGTGTTTGTGTATATACATGGTATTTGTGTACTCTTTCCTAACGATTTCCACACCAATGAACCGATGCTATGAAATTTAACCCAGCTGTTTGTTTTCTTTCTCCTGTTCTTTGTTTTTCTGGGTTTGAGACTGTTCCCTTCTTCTCTTTATAGAAGTCATCAAAGTATCTGAAAGTGTTAGATCTAATTTTTTCCCCCAAGCTTAGAGTTACAATTTTGATATATAACTAACATATGGCGCATTCATTTCAGGTCCTCCTTGATCCCTATCCACAGCCAACTGAATCCAGTTTATATCACCGGTATCCAGTTCCTTAAGATTCATCTGAATTTTGTCCTCCCATCTACCCTAGGACTTCCTAGTGTTCTTTTCCCTAAAGGCTTTCCAATAAACATTTTGAAAGCATTTCAGCTACATGACTTGGGTATCCCAGTCTTCCAGACTTAATAATGTAAGAATATCAAAACGATAGCATGATTTTTGTCTCATGAGTACCAATAGTTGTACTTAATGCAGTTTTCAAATATGTATTCGGAATTTCTCCATCACCCACAGTTTCTTTATTTCAATTTCAATTAATGGATTTAAATAATTATTTTTTTAATAAACGTTTTTTCGTCCATTTGTCCATTATAGAATAAAACCAAATGAGCTAACTCAGTAGATTTCAGCTATGTAAAAGATGTATCAAGGCAAATGGAATCCTAATATGCTGGCCGATTATTGTTGGACCATCAAGAGGGGTGCTGCACAGGCGAAATATAGCAGAAAATCGTAATTTCTTACTTTCTAGGTGAGTCCGAATGTTCGAATATTGTGTAGTTACGAATGTAGAAAATGTTAAAGTGTTTGAAATTATAAATGCCTATCTCTTGGAAACCTTGCGTGATGGAGAAAAACCCGATGTCATATTTGAATTCAGGAGAAAACATACTATCAGAATCACATAGCCTATTTTTCTTTCTGAGACAAAAAAAAAGTTTATTTTTTTGTTCCTAAGTGTCACTGTTCGTAAATGGTTATTCAATGCACCAATCAGTAAATAAATTAATTTAAAAAAATGGAACTTTTCATTGTGAAACTTCCCTCGTTCTCTCTGTTAAGGGGCCGAAAACTCGTCTTAGGATTTTGTTTTTGAATAATTTTTCTTGATTTTTTCCCTTAATATAAGAGAAAATGTTTCAGACCCACTGAGTAGGCCTACCGCAAGTATGATAATTCAAACATTGTAATCATTACTTTATGGTTTTATAGAATTGTCATAAAAATATAAACTTAAAAAAATACTCTTAAACAGGCGAAACACTAAATTTCTCGTGGTAGTTATTTATAGGTGTCAGATCACAGTGATAACAATATAAAATTCTAAATTGGTTCCCTGTATAATCTAATTCCCTCAATTCAAGATTAATGCTATTCTCCCACTTCATTCTTGGTCTACCAACTGGTCGTTTTCCCTCTGGCTTTCCTACAAGACGCTTCCATGCATGTCTTGCATTCCCCATTCGTGACACATGTCCTGCCCATCGCAGTCTATGAGACTTAACCGTTCTTATTATATCTGACTTCCTATAAAGGCCATGTAATTCACTGTTATGTAACCTTCTCCATTCACATGTCTGTTCATCTCTCTTTGGTCCAAAAATTTTCCTAAGTACTTTATTCTCAAATACTTGTAATCTCCTTTCCTCCCTAAAACTAAGAGTCCATGTTTCGCACCGATATAATATAACTGGTAGAATAATAGTTTTATATATTTTCAGTTTAAGGTTTTTTGAAAGGAGTTGTGAAGTCAAGAGTCCCTGTAATGAATAATAGGACGCATTTCCACAATTGAGCCTATGTATAATTTCTCTGTGCATCTCATTCCGGTTGTGATTATTGTTCCTAGGTATTTGAGTTCAGCCACATCCTCAAAATTTTCCTCATTTGTCATTAGCTGTCCATTTCCATTATATAATGTATTTCCATGTGTGACCATATATTTAGGTTTATTGATATTTACTTCCAGTCCTAATTCCTTAGTGTTACTTAGTAGTGTGTGCGTGTTGGCCTTTAGTATTCCTCTCGCTATCGTTTTGCCAGTTAGTAGTATAATCATCAGCATAAACTAACAGATTATGAATACCATTGAGTTGTAGGCCTTCATCACCCTCTTTGTAAAGATTTGATGGCATGCTCTAGTACAAAATTAAATAGTAGAGGAGATAGTGCATCTCCTTGTTTCAACCCATTCTGGATTTAAAAGGTGTACGAAAACTGTTTGCCTACACGCACCCTACTCTTTGTGCCATTTAGACACATTCGTATAAATCTAACTTTTTAGGAATTCCAAACTGAGCAGGATACAACAGTACTACATCATCAGCATAAACTAACAGCTTATTAATCACAGTGAAAACAAATCGTGTAACATTCTAAATTGGTCTTATTGTGTAATTTCTGTTCGTTCTTCTAATATTTGTTAGAAATATATAATTATACCAATATATCTTAAAGGATGTATTGCCAAATTAAGAGTTAATGTATGTAGTGATGATTAACAGGTGCCCAAGCCAGGAAGGAAAAATCCTGAAGCAATTATTTACTTAATTTATGCAGTTATAGTCAGCGGGCATAATTTACATACACATTAGCTATAATCATGAAAAAAACTTTCTATTTTATAAACATAGAAATAATCTAAGTATATTTTCATCTGACAGAACTCGAGTGACAGTACATGTGAAAATTAAAAAATTAAAACATTATGACCAGATAAAAAGTAACAGAATTTAGATCTATCTTTAACGCATATATAGTCTGTGATATTAATAGAACATTGTTCAAGAAAAAAATACACATAGATCGCTGAATTCAAATACCTAGGAACAACAATCACAGATAGGAATGAGATGCACAAAGAAATTAAACATAGGCTCAATTCTGGAAATGCATGCTATTATGCATTCCAGAGACACTTAAGATCCCAACTCCTTTCAAAAAATGTTACTATGAAAACATCCATAGTAATTCTGCCCGAGGACAGGTCTTTCACTGCAATCATAACATTTTCATGCTATACTTTGCAGCTTTACCAAGGAATTGTAGGTTTTGATAGCTTCCCGTTGCTTTCCACACCGGTGTAGGATGATAAGGATAATGATGACCGGATGATTTTCGGGAACCGTTGGGCCCTAAGCTTCCTGACATTTGTCTTACAGGTAGGAAAAACCCCGAACAAACCTCACCTAGGAGCCTGTCCTGACCGGGAATCGAACCCGGGCCCGCTGCGTGACAAGGCAGCACGCTACCTCGAGACCATAGCGGTGGACACTGAAAATATATAAAACTATTATTCTACCAATTATATTATATGGATGCGAAACATGGAGTCTTACTTTAAGGGAGGAATGAAAATTATGAGTATTTGAGAATAAAGTTCTTAGGAAAATGTTTGGACCAAAGAGAGATGAACAGGCAGGTGAATGGAGAAGACTACATAACAGTGAACTACATGGTCTTTATAGGAAGCCAGATATAATAAGAACAGTTAAGTCTCGTAGACTGCGATGGATAAATGGAATGCAGGAAGACAAGCTGGTAAGAAGAATATACAAATGAAAACCAATATGCACCAGAACAGCTGGACGCCCAAAAAACAGATGGCAGGATGATGTGTTATAAAATATATATTCGAAATGAAAATTGGAAATTGGCCAGTCTGTATCCAGAATAGATTTAGGGGGAGAAAAATTGTTGACGAGGCCAAAATTTGAATGTGGTTGTAGTCGCCTACTAAAGAAGAAGAAGAAGACTGCGATGGGCAGGACATGTGGCACGAATGGGGAATGAAAGCCGTGCATGGAAGCTTCTTGTAGGCAAACCAGAGGGGAAACGCCAAGTTGGTCGACCAAGAATGAGGTGGTAGAATAATATTAAGATTTGAGGGAAGTAGATTATACAGGGAATGATTGGAAAGCATTAGCTCAGGATAGGGATGTACGGAGAGCTTATGCCCGTGCGGCCATGAACTTACGGGTTCGATAGTACCAGTGAGTTAGTTAATCAGATGTAGTAAATTGCTGTTAGTGTAAAGATATCCAAATCTTAGTGTCTGAGAACACGAGACAATAAATCTGAAGTGCTCTTGTGTGCCTCCGCCTCTGATAGTAAATTTATGGACATATCTTTGTTTTCATCGTCTTTCCCAGCATCCTACGCGCCTTTTTTTAATAAGGAACACATTATTCTACTTCCTTGCCTCCTTGTTTTTGTTTGAAGGGCATAATATATTGGGTCAAAGGAAGTCACTGACCTAAGTCTGACTGATTGAAAATATGAATGACTTTATAACATGATCATAAGTAATGCAACGAGTGATTTCCAAATTATCGATAAATTCACGACTCACGAAGTGAGGAGTGAATTTATCTAGAGAATTTGGAAATCAAGAGTGACATTTGTTAGGACTATTTAACGAATAAAATTAAGCTGTTTACTCACAAATCATTATTTTACTATAGTTATTTTAAAATATTTATATATTTAATGTTATAATATCACAAAAAATACAAAATTACAAATATATCAAACCATAATTCAGAGCATTTTAACATATGGTGCTGAAGTCTGGCAAATTCCTACCAGGGAAATGAAAAGAATTTTAAGTACAGAAATGGATGTTTTAAGAAGATCAGCTGGAAAATCTAGAATGGATAGAATACGAAATAAAGAAATGTTATGAATACATAGTCTTTTATATAGATTTTTTATTGTTTTATAGATTATTTTAATTATTCAAGCAAAGTCTTTTGTAATAGAGTTTAGACATTCAAAGTCTGTTGAGATAGAGTTTAGACATGATATAGTTCAGAGCAAAGTTTTGCACAGCTAACTGTAAACATCCCTACATTTAGATTATTGGAATGTTAGTGAGTACAGTTAGGGTAACTAGAGTCAATTGAGTATATAACAGTTGAGAAGTGAGGGTCTCGTGTCTGTCTGTCTGTGTGTGTAAGCTACTGAAGGGTACGTCACCGACCATTTTTCTTAATACTTTTGTAAAAAGAATCAATTACCTTAACTATTTTGATACATGCTTTTCAAAGGATAGTAGAATTCTAAACAATGTAGACTGTTTTTAATACTATATTTTCAAAAGGGGATATAACATTTTTAAACATGTAGATTAGGGCAGATTTATAACTCCACACTCCCTCTCTCTCAAACCCCAGAAAGTACTGTAGTTTTAATATAGGCTTAGATTAGATTTAGGGCAGAATACTTAGGGTTTATAATTATTTATACTTTAGTAATAAAATAGTTTAAAATAAGACTCCATTTGTTTATTTCAACACATGTATAACTGTACATCGTCATACTAGCGCTCGGCCTGATAAACGCTACCAGATTTTCCAAGTCCCGAAGGTCCTTTAAGCCTAAGAAATCCAGTTGGGTTTATAATAAGAAATAAGGGAAATTATGGGTGTACAAGAGGAGTCGGGCGTCATAGACATCACAGAAAAGAAAAGATTGCAGTGGTATGGTCATGTCAAACGAATTGCCAGAGCAAAGATTGCCAAAATTGTTATGGAATGGATCCCAATGGAAAGGAGGAAGAGAGGAAGACCGAAGAAAACTTGGATAGAAGTGGTACAAGCAGCTATGAATATCAGAGGAATGGAGGAAGATCCATGGATGGATAGAGGGGAATGAGTTTGGTTTCCGGAAGACGGGGGCAGCTGCCATGATACCGGATGATGATGATGATATTTAATGTAAAACGGCGATGTTTGAAAACAAATGAGAAACGATTCCTATGCTTCATTTGCTTCTTTTGTTCATCACTGCAACCAGATCATATTACTTATTGCCAAAGGATCGCAACGTCATTTCTTTGGAAAATAATTCGTTTTATGAAGTGCAAACAGTGGTTTCTTTTTTGTGGTTATAATAAATTGCTACAAATGTTTTTATATTATATCCCGCATTGCCCTATTTGTTGACACACCTGTACTAATATATACAATCTGGTAGCCGTAGTCAGTTGTTGCAAAATAATGCTATGATCTATTCAGAGGTGCTCTCTTTAATATGATAAACTTTCGTTCATAAATTCTAGGCGAAACACGAGTGTGATTAGTTGTAAATAAAAAAATCATTGAAATATGATTGGTCATTGACTCCCATCTGGGGCATGACTTAAAGAGAGTAAACTGCATTTTTTCCCTCATAGTAATCTTACGCCCCGTAGCCGAGTGTTTAAGGTAGGAAGCCTTGGCGAAGAGCTACGGGATCTGCGCTGGTTCGAGTCTCCATGGGGGAAGAAATTTTCTCATTGAATTTCGTTTCGGCCAGTATGGGACCGGTGCCCACCCAGCATCGCGAGACATTTGGGTTGCTACATGAAGTAGTGCGACTCCAGGTTGAGAAAATCAGCTATAACGGCTGGGGGATGCGACATGCTGACCACATGTCACCCCTACACTGGCTAGATGATCGTCTACCTCTTTGATCAACAATGTGGAATGTGAGGCCAGCAGCTGGCTGGTAGACCAAGGGCCTTCTAGGCCTGTCGCGCTTGTAGTTTTAAAAATCTAGATAAAGTAAATTTATCTATTTAAAATATATTTTTTTTATACGAGTAATTCTATTTTATTTATGGTATTAATTATACTTTTTTTAGGCACATAAAGATGTGTAAACATTAAAATTCTGTATATAAAATAAATAAATAAATAAATAATAAATTATACTTTTATACTGTAGTAGTATTATTGACAGCAAGAATATATAAAAGACAACACAAACATTCTATAAAATAACACAAAACCCAGTGGGCTAGAAGTAAATATCAACAAAAGTAAAAATGTGTGCCCACACTTAAAAAACATGTAATGAAATGGACATTTAATGACTAGCTAACTGGCACTATCGAACCCGTAGGTTCATGGCCGCGCGGATATATGCTCTTTACACATCCCTACCCTGAGCTAATGTTATCCAATCATTCCCTGTATAATCTACTTGCCTCAAATCAAGGTTTGTGTTAATCTCCTTCCTCATTCTTTGTCTAACCTACTGGGTGTTTTTCCTTCTAGTTTTCTTACAATAAGCTTTCATGCCACTCTTTCATTCCCCATTCGTGCCACATGTCCTGCTAATCGCAGCATATGAGACTGTTTCTTATTATATCTGGTTTCTAATAAAGATCATGTAGCTGTTATGCAGTCTTCTCCATTCAACTGTCAGTTCACCTTTCTTTGCTTCCAATAAAATGTTCCTAGAAACTTTATTCTCAAATACTCGTAATCTTTTCTCCTCCCTTAAAGTAAGAGTCCATGTTTCGCATCCATATAATATAACTTGGTAGAATAACATTTTTATAATCGCTTATTTTCAGTTTAACGTTTTTTTGGAAGAAGTTGGGGAATCAAGAGTCCCTGTAATTCATAGTAGTACGCATTTCCAAAATTGAACCTATGTTTCATTTCTTTGTACATTTCATTCCTATTTGCAGGTATATGGATTCAACCACTTGTTCGAAATTTCCCTCATTTTTCATTAAGTGTCCATTTACGTATATCATCATCATCATCATCATCATCAATTGCAGGCATGGATTAGGCCATTGGCCTGTTCCGCTTCAGGATAGAAATTGATCCCTCCATCTCTTCTTAGGTCTTCCTGGATCTCTTCGCCCTGTGGGTCCATAGTTCAATAGCTGCAGAGGTAGTGTATTGTTTGGCATTCTAAGAAGATGTTCATGCCCATTATTTTGATATTTTTGAATGGTTTCAGTTATTGCTGGTGTGTTGAGAACTTCATTACGCATGTGGTCATAAAGCGTATAACCCGCTAAAGGTCTTAATAACTTCATTTCTGCAGCTACCATCCTGTTTAATTTACATGGAGTAAGAGACCAGGTTTCAGAACCATAAAGTACAGTTGGAAGAACCGTTGTTTTATAAAATTTTAGAATTGTATCTGGGCGTACTTTTCGGAAAAGAATGCTTTTTTACGTATGTAATGTATTTATTTGTGTTAATTAAATAAAAATAAAACGTAGTTTTATTTTGATATTCATATTTATTATATAATTCAGTGACAGCTGTTTCGGTACACTGTACTTCTTCAGACATGTTAACAAATTATGAATTGTGTTCCAACTGATCTAAGCAACAATACAACAATATTTATTTACATTTTTAAATTTAACAAAGGGGATTCATTCAAATCAAGTTGAGAAATTTAACAGTTTTTTACTACTTTTAAACTTATTAATTTCTTACAGCCTCCAAAAGATCTAACTTCTTACCCTTATCACAAATATGTAAAATTTCAAAATTTGGATCGAAACAATGATTAAATTGGAATAGGTGGTTAGCATATTTTGAATTTTCTAAATTTCTGTTATATGCTCTCATGTGTTCCTTTATCCGAGAGATAAAAGGTCTACCAGTTTGTCCTATATAGACATTGTTGTGTTGTTTGCTTAGGTCAGTTGGAACACAATTCATAATTTGTTAACATGTCTGAAGAAGGTACAGTGTACCGAAACAGCTGTCACTGAATTATATAATAAATATGAAAATCAAATAAAACTACAGTTTTATTTTTATTTAATTAATATATATGAATTTTCATCAAGTAAACACCAACTCAATTGATTATTTATTTGTGGTATATTAATAACATAGCCAATTTAATGGATAAAATGTAATAGTATAAAATCTTAGATGCAAACAAGTTGTTATTACATAGTGGCCGTTACTGGCAATAAGTAAGACATTGCGTTTTGTTTTGTAATGTTTACGTAATATTGTTTCTACTTTCTTATATGGATGTGTTGTTTTGTTAATGTTATATCACAACACGTGTTTATGACGATAATCGTGTGACATGAGAAAACATTATGTTTAAAGTTAATTAAAAATACCACTCATATATTCTGATTGCTTTCATCTGCATATTTGTAACGTAAATGCAATCTGTCCCACAGATGTCAAGATTTTAACTGTTAGGCAAGTTTCTGATATTATCGGCTCACTATGATGCTTAACAAGCGGCTCGCTCTGTTTCCCCGCAGCTGTTATATGTTATTAAAATACAAAGATCTCGACTGCCGCAACTACGACGATGTTGCCACATTGCTATTCTTCCCTCAGTTTCAATTAAAACTCGGAACGGTGTGGAATATTCGATCCAGTTACAAAATTGTGTACCGTAATTAATGGCATAATTATAAGTGATTTATTGTGATGTGTAGCTGGAATAATTTGATAATAAAGTTCCTTAGGAAAATTTTTGGACCAAAGAGAGATGAAGAGACAGGTGAATGGAGAAGACTACATAACAATGAACTACATGGTCTTTATAGGAAGCCAGATATAATAAGAACAGTTAAGTCTCGTAGACTGCGATGGGCAGGACATGTTGCGCGTATGGGGAATGAAAGACGTGCATGGAAACTTCTTGTAGGAAAGCCAGAAGGAAAACGCCCAGTTGGTAAGACCAAGAATGAGGTGGGAGAACAACATTAACTATGATTTGATGGTAAGTAGATTATACAGGGAATGATTGGAAAGCATTGGCTCAGGATAGGGATGTATGGAGAGCTTATGTCCGCGCGGCCATGAACCTGCGGGTTCGATAGTTCCAGTGAGTAAGTAAGTAATTAATGATATAATTATAAGTGATTTATGTGGATAATAATAGGTACATCTTTCGTATTATATTAGTTTAATATATAGGTGATTTCAACATGTGGCTGCCATGGGAAAATATTCAGACCGAACAGTTAATAATAATAATAATAATTAATAATAATAATAATAATAATAATAATTTAAAATAATAAATATAATACTATTTTCAGCATTATTTTGTATGGATATTAAATTTATGTAGAACAACAAGCTATATAATGTTGGAATCAAATTATTTAATTAATAAATACATATATAATTTTAATTTTAATTTTAAAGTTAAAACAATACCAAATAACATAAAAATTAAATAATAACATAAATAATCAATGTCTTCTGTCCTTGTGTAATAAACGCCCATAGCGCTATGAAAAACGTGACAACACCGCATGTTAAGCATAGCCGCGCGGCACCCGCTTTTATACAAACTGTTAACCATCAGAGTGAGGCGATAATAATGAAATGTATCAAAGCACGTATGTTTTATAGGGTTTATTGGTTTTAGTTTTAATTACTTTGAATTACTCAAGATTTTTTTAGTGTTTTTATATATGTGAACAATATAATCTCAAGATATCCATAGAAAAAACTAAGGGTAATGGCATTCCAAGGGAAAATCAAAATCTGATCCAAAATGGTAATAGGAAAACAAAATCATAGAACAGGTGAAACCAACTCAATTATCTAGGATGTGACATTTAATTTAATTATGATAATGATATAACTAATAAAAAAGCAAAATTCCAGGGAATATGTGGTACGATAAAACGATCACTAAATAACAAAACAACAAGAGAGACCTAATTTAAAATTTTATAAAAACGTTGGCAGTACCGGTACTGCTCTATGGTTCAGAAGCCTGGATACATAAAAAACAAGATCTAAGTAGGATAACGGCGGCAGAAATGAAATTGTTGAGATCTGTTAAAGGGGTGCACTAAGGAAGACAGAATCAAGAACACAGAAATAAGACAGGAACTTGAAATATTTGCAATAACTGATAAAATAGATACATATAGACAAAAATGGAAGCAACACATAGACAGAATGAATGAAGATAGATATCCAAAACAAAATAACAAAATACAAACCTAAAGGCACCCGAGATGTGGGCAGACCTAGAAAAGAGATGGGCTGAAGTCGGAACGGGTCAGCAGACCTAATCCATGAATGCAGATGATGATGATGATGTCTGGAACTATATAGGCACACGAAGTAAATTTTTGTTGTCCAATTATAATTTTTACAACCAATTTTTATCAGGATGTGATACATTTGAATCACGCTTTTAAAAATTTCGTACAAAC
Organism: Diploptera punctata; assembly: GCA_030220185.1. Lineage (NCBI taxonomy): Eukaryota > Metazoa > Arthropoda > Insecta > Blattodea > Blaberidae > Diploptera > Diploptera punctata. The sequence continues at coordinate 319,225 of JASPKZ010000446.1, read as the reverse complement.
GTTGAAAAACAATATTTTATCTGTAAATATGAGGGAACATCTTTTTGATGTCCTAGGCCTATATTTTGGACACACACACAAACCACACACACACACAAACACACACACACACACACATAGGCCTATATCTCTATCTATCTTCGGGTTTTTACAGCTGCTGCCGTCTTCCCGTGCCAAACCTCCAAAGCCTTCGATCTTGGGCATCTTCAATGCTTAACCCTCTTGCTTGCATTAATGTCTTCATGCTTTCCTTCCATGTTAACTTTTCTTCTTTCTGTTCGGATGCCATTCATATAGTTGCTTCGGCCATCGCTCATCTTCCATTCTTAAAACATGTCCTAACCACTTTAATTCCTTCTCCTCAATTCTTTCAATTATGCTTTCTTCTGCTTCCATTATGTTTCTAATTTCCTTATTTGTGACATGTTCTAATTTAGACTTTCTGAGACTTCTGCGTAAATAATCCATTTCTAGAGCTATTAGTCTATTCTTGTAGTACTTATTGTTTGTTCATACCTCGCTTCCATACATTGCAATAGATTCCACCAATGTTTTACCAATATATTTTTTGTGTCTTTCCAAATATACTTATCCCACCATATGGAATTTAGCGATGATATTATTTTGCTACTCAATTCAATTCTATGTTTTATGTTCTCTTTGCCTATACCTTCAATGTTATCCACAATTATTTCCAAATATTTAGTTTGTTTCACTTGCTTTATTTGGATTCCTTCTTCCAATATTAATTTTTTTCTTTCATTGCTATTTATTGCCAGATATATATATATAATTCTCCTATATATATATATATAATATATATATATATAATTCTCCTATACGTTTTTTTTTTGTCACTGAATTACTGCTAAACGACTGGGCGAATTTTCATGAAATTTGTTTGTATGTGAATATGTTTATTAACACAACCTTTTGGATATATTTTTGTACATGCCATTGTCCATTGTGTACATAAAGGGCAGTGGTTTTCATTCCTGCCTTAGGTAGGTAATTTGTAATATTACAGTAAAGTTATTTAGTTATATATAGGTTGGCAATCCCGAAATTTAGGAAATTAAACTTTTAATCACGGTCGTCATTGCTGTAAGTACGACATAGTGCATTATCGTGCAAAAAGTATTTTGTATTATGTTGGTTTTAAACTATAAATCTATTATACCATAGATGAAATGAGGTTAAATGTAAAGTCTAATAATAATAATAATAATAATAATAATAATAATAATAATAATAATAATAATAGATAGATAGATAGATAGATAGATCATCGGTTGATTAATGTCTTTGACATCGTCCGATTCCTAATAGCCAATTTTGTTGTTTTGTTCCATCCAATCTGCTGGTTGTAGATGTTTCTCCTCATGTATAAATATATTCCGTGACTCCAGGAGGCTTTAGGTCTTCCTCTGCCTCGTCTTCCCTCAGGTTTCCATTCCAAAACAAATTTTGGTAGTCGATCCTCTTCCATTCGCTGGACATGTCCGTACCATCTTAATTGTTGAGTTTTAATGTAATCTAAAATAGTGTCTTCAATCTTCATTTTCTCCCTTATAACTGAGTTCCTAATTTTTTTCTCTTCTTGAAATCCTTGCTGCCTTTCGTATAGAATCCATTTCCGTTGCCAAAATGATATAATAATAATAATAATAATAATAATAATAATAATAATAATAATAATATAATAATAATAATAATAATAATAATAATAATAATAATTTTATTTGTATTGTATTGTAAGCCTATGTTTTCCCTTTACAGAGGTTTAGGCGTTGTCCCCCCCCACAGGGAAGTATTTGAACCATACTAATTTAGTTACACTTGTTTTCGTATAGATGTAATTTTTGAGTGGTACGTGGTCAGCGTTCCGCCTTATGGTGACATCTATGAAACCAAGGTATTACTAGGACAGGAAATTCGGTAAATTTTGCTTAGAGGCCTTTTCATTCAGGACTAGCTCCTTGGATTTTTTCGTCCTAAAAAATCCATCGACCCCGGCCGGGTTTGAACCCGCGACCCTTGCGACCAGAGGCAAGGAGCATAACCAGTAGTCCACCGCGACATCTAAATTTTATTTATATACAGAATTTTAATGTTTACACATCTTTCTGTGCCTAAAGTTTTATTTTTCTTCTCCACTCATCTCTCTCCATCCAATCTATGTCCTCCTGTCCTCTTGCTTTCATTCCAGTTCATATTTCCTGCATCCACGAGTTTCGAGGTCTTTCTCTCCTCCTTCTTCCAGGTGAACAAATAATAATAATAATAATAATAATAATAATAATAATAATAATAATAGTTTTTTATTTCAAAACGATTAACTATAATTTCAACATATACATAATAGAATTCAATTCGTACCAGGATCTATTCACTCTCGTAGGCCTATTTTTTTCCTAATATTTCCGTATGGAAAATTTAATTGCTCCAGCAAGGATATAATCGTAACTCAATGATTTTGTTTGTATTCAATGTTTCATAACAGTGTTAGTACTAGATGATTAGCTGGTAAAGCTACCAGCATCTAAACTTGATTTCAATAGTGAAAGTTAGTAGTGCGTTATTAGAAGCTATTGGTAGTTACAAGCATGCATTTATTATTTATTGCAGTTGAAAGGAAACAAGATCCAATTATAGTAAATTACCAGTCAGAGATAATACATAGTTCCTTGACAGACATAAGATAGACATAATAAGTTCCTTCTTTATAATCCGATACAGCCATTTCCGTATCGGAAACAACACGAATCACATTATTCTCACCGAATAAAATACAAAACTATAATAAAGCTTTAAGAATTATCAACCAAGTTTTTAAACCGTCAAAAGTGCAGAGACACACAAGAATGGAAATCTATAAAATTCTCGCTAGACCCATAATCTGTTATGGCAGTGAAGCTTGGACCATCAGAACTCAAGATGATAGTCATATTACAGCCACGGAGATGAAATTTCTGCGACGAACTGCAGGTTATAGTCTTCTAGACCACCAAAGAAATTCAACAATAGCCAGAGAGTTAAACATCGTACCTATATCTGAATACCTCCAAGAATATAGAAACAATTGGCTAGCCCATATTCAGCGCATGGATCGTCACAGAATACCAAAACAAATTCTTCACTACATTCCTCGAGGCAGAAGATCTGTGGGTCGACCTTTTCGGAGATGGCGGGAGACCGTAACGAACCACTGGGCCTAATACTTGAAAGGACGATGATGATGATGATGATGATGAAGAAGAAAAGTGGGGGAAATTTGGAAGGTCTTTAAACATTTTTTTGATTAATCATTTACCACAAAAGTTGATAGAATAAGAAATGAGGATATAAGAGAAGAATTGAAAGTACAGCCTTTATTGGATAAGGTCACGAATTACAGACGGAAATGGATTGATCATATGGATGGAATGAGTAAGGAGAGATATCTATTGTTAGCAAGAAATTATCAAGCAAGAGGAAAGCGTGATGTTGGAAGACCTAGAAGACGTTGGGCTGATGAATTATGAAGTCGGAACGGGCAATTGCCTAATCCCTGGAGTGATGATGATGATGACCACAAAAGTTACCAAAAATATATTCAAACCTTCCTCTTTCTATCCAAAATCTAGTTGTTTATTTCTTTATAATCAAATTTTAAAAATATGTGAATATAGTATATTATGATGCAAGGTTGGGAAGTGGTTTTTACAGAAGCGAGGAAATTTTAAAAAACCGAGTGATAGCGAGGTTTTTAATTTCCGAGATCCTGTAAAACACTTTACAAACGTGCAGTGTACATTATTTTTTTGCAAGATGGTGTTTTCAAAATAATAAATAACAGTAAAATAATATCTTCGTTGGAAATATTTCCATTGGCGTAATTTCTTAGGTTGGGGCACCTAAAATCGTCATTACGCTGCCCGTTGGTATTATGGGTGATGATGATAGTGGTGCGCCAGGAAAATCCTAATTATAAACTTGATCTAAGAAGAACATGAATGATGACGATGATGACATATAATGTTCCAGGACCGTTTTGGACCTTAAAGTTTTCTGAAATTTGTCTTACAGGCATGGAAAGACCCCGGAAAAACCTCACCCAGGAACTTGTCCCGACCGAGATTTGAACTCTGATACACTCTGTGACCTCGAGACCACAGTGACGGACGCTTAAGATATATTTGTTGGAGTTAGGGTCGGGTTTCACCAACAGAGGTAACTGTATTACGCCAGTTTAAGCTATGTATTATATATGGGGCAAACTGGCGTAATACAGTTACCTCTGTTGGTGAAACTGGCCCTTAAATTAAAATATCTGGAATGTTATATAAATTGTGAAATATGAAGTTCTCTAGCGTGGCTTTATGACTGTCGCTTACAAAATTTGAGAATATTCTGTCACTCAGCCTTCATGACGTGGATAATCTGTTCCGTTCCTTCGTCATCCAATCAGTGTCACGTCTCCATCACTTGTTCTTGTCACTTTATTTTTAGATAAATTCCCAAGGTTTTCTCGTGAAAGGATTTAAAAAATGCAAATCTTCATTGATCTACTTGTAGCGACCAAAAATGACCATGTAAAACATACAAACACACACACACGCGGTCTTCCGGAAACCAAACGCTTTTTGTCTCTGTCCATCCATTGATCTTCCTCCATTCCTCTGATATTCATAGCTGCTTGTAAGCTACCCCTTCTATCCAAGTTTTCTTCGGTCTTCCTCTCTTCCTCCTTTCTATTAGGATCCATTCCATAACAATTTTAGGCAATCTTTGCTCTGGGATTCTTTTGACATGGCCATACCACTGTAATCTTTTCTTTTCTATAATGTCCGGCTCCTCTTGCGCACCCATAATTTCCCTTATTTCTTTATTTCGTATTCTATCCATTCTAGATGTTCCAGCTGATCTTCTTAGAACATCCATTTCTGTATTTAAATTTCTTTTCATTTCCCTGGTAGGAATTTCCCAGAACATTTTCAGAACGGCTTAAGGAATTTAACTAAGTAGGATCAATAATAATAATAATAATAATAATAATAATAATAATAATAATAATAATAATAATGTTTTATTTATTCTGTCAGAGTTAAGACCATAAGGCCTTCTCTTCCACTCAACCAGCACAAATACAAATAAATATTTGACAAATATAGATATAAAGTAAAGTAAAGTGATCCCACAACAGACCCGGAGGCCCTTGGGGTAGTAGGAGGTTAAGGCTCCCACTTTTTCTAGACAATCGGCACTTTATGTCAGCCGGGTTGTCAGCCCTGCGTGACGGCCGCCTTTTACACAGAACAAGCGTCTGGTACTCATTTCCGTTAGAGGCTGAGTCGACCCCAGGGTCATGGTGAACAGTTAAAGGTATTGAATGCAGCAATGTAAATTTCATGTACAAACAAACATTTTATAGGATAATAAACAATAATAATACTTACGATAATATTAATAATAATATAAATATGATAAATTATCTGCGATGGGCAGGACATGTGGCAAGAAATGGGGAATGAAAGACATGCATGGAAGCTTCTTGTAGGAAAACCAGAGGGAAAACGCCCAGTTGGTAGACCATGAATGAGGTGGAGAGGGGAGAATAGCATTAAGTATGATTTGAGGGAAGTAGATTATACAGGGGATGATTGGAAAACATTAGCTCAAGATAGGCATGTATGGAGAGCTTATGTCCGCGCGGCCATGAACCTACGGGTTCGATAGTGCCAGTGAGTTAGTGAGTTAGTTAATATAAATTATACAAGTACCAATTAATTTATGTACGTTACATGGGTAGTAATGATGAAGCCGAGGTTAGAGCAAATATAAATTTAGATTTCTTTTTAAAAAATGCAATGTACGGCAGCCCTTTATTTCTTGTGGTAGGGAATTCCAGTTGGGAGAAGTGGAGATGGTATATGACATGGAGTGATGTGATGTCCTATGTTGCGGTATATTAAGCAAGAGACTATGTTGTGATCTTGTGTTTAAGTTATGGTTTGAGGATAGATACTGGGAACGAGATAAATAATTGGGGAGTCAAGGTATGTAGGATCTTAAATAAGACTATTTAATTCATGTCCCAAATGGAAGTCAATGACCAATCACGTTTCAATGATTTCTGTTTTACAACCATTTCACCAAATATTTATCAGTGTTATAATTACCATATTAAAGAAAGCTCCTCCTTTTTAATATTCTGAACAGATCTGGCCATTATTTTGCAGTGACTGAGCCTGTGAGAAATACGGCTACCATATTGTATATATAGTGCATGAATGTCAACACATATATAAAAACATTTGTAGCAATTGATTATACCACCAAAAAAAGAAACCACTGTTTGCACTTTCTTAAATGTATTTTTTCCCAGGTAACTCCAGAAAAATATAATTGTCATATTTACATCATAGGGCATCAGAAATGAATTAATATACAGTTTGATGTGTTTCATTTTTTCTCCATTAGAGAGCATTCTTACAATATTGCGTTCCTTTGGCAATAAATAGTATGATCTGGTTGCAGTGATAAACAAAGGAAGCAGATGAAGCGCACCTATCGTTTCTCATTTATTTTCAAACATCGCCGTTTACATTAAATATATAAATATTTTAAAATAACTATAGTTAAATAATGATTTATGAGTAAATAGCTTAATTTTATTCGTTAAATAGTCCTAACAAATGCCACTCTTGATTTCCAAATTCTCTAGATAAATTCACTCCTCACTTCGTGAGTCGTGAATTTATCGATAATTTGGAAATCACTCGTGGCATTACTTATGAGAATTTGACAGTGCGATTTGTAAAAAAAAATTCCGAAAAAAGAAAGTCGTCAGGATAACTTCAGCAGCTACATTTCTTGGAGGTTCGTTGAAACATAGTAGAGTGGAGTTTGTAGATCCCTTTGTAAGCATGTTGTGCATCCTTGAAAGGCTGGGTCTCTGGAATCTGTAGTTATCTTCCTTACAGGGAAACTTGACTAGTGTAGTTAGGTTGGTGCACAAGTTGACTCACCATCTTGTAACAGGTGATCCCAAATTATCGAATTAAGAAATGCTTGTTACGTGTTTACGATAATGATATACTCAACCTAGGCCTATTACTAGAAATGTTTTCACGTCTATAATTTATTTCCTTGCTTGATATTAAGTTCTGGTATTATTAATAAATTAGTGCAGTATGTACAAAATTGACATTTTGTTCTTACTATGTCAGTGTTACATTTTCACAAGATTTGCAGTTTTTTCTCGTGTTTCAGTTACATAATTTTATCAAAATCTGTAACACTGTACTTATTTAGGCTGTTCACAACTGGGCGTTTTCCCTCTGGTTTTCCTACAAGAAGCTTCCATGCACGTATTTCATTCCCCATACGTGTAACATGTCCTGCCCATCGCAGTCTACGAGACTTAACTGTTCTTATTATATCTGGCTTCCTATAAAGACGTTCCGCGCCGTAGCCGAGTGGTTAAGGCAGGAAGCCTTGGCGCAGAGCTACGGGACTTGCGCTGGTTCGAGTCTCCATGGGGGAAGAAATTTTCTCATGGTGTTTCGGCCAGTATGGGACCGGTGCCCACCCAGCATCGTGATGCATTTGGGTAGCTGCAATAAGTAGCGGCTCCAGGTTGAGGAAACCAGCTATAACGGCTGGGGGACTCGACATGCTGACCACATGTCACCCTTACACTGGCTGATTATCATCTACCTCTGCGATTGACACATGTGGATGTGAGGCCAGCAGCCGGCTGGTAGGCTAAGGGCCTTATAGGCCTGTCGCGCCAGGAGTTTTTTCCTATAAAGACAAAGTAGTTCATTGTTATGTAGTCTTCTCCATTCACCTGTCTGTTCATCTCTCTTTGGTCCAAAAAATTTCCTAAGTACTTTATTCTCAAATACTTGTAATCTCCTTTCCTCCCTTAAAGTAAGAGTCCATGTTTCGCACCCATATAATATAACTGGTAGAATAATAGTTTTATATATTTTCAGTTTAACTTTTTTGAAAGGAGTTGGGACTCTTATCGTCCCTGTAATGCATAATAGCACACATTTCCAGAATTGAGCCTATGTTTAATTTATTTGTGCATCTCATTCCTATTTGTGATTATTGTTCCTAGGTATTTGAATTCAGTAGTAGTACGGGAAAATAAATAAATGTACTTGGTTAAATATATAAATGGCGTAAATAGTGCGAGGACAAGATTAATGACCATTGAGAACTGCATTGGGTTGGGTTTGTTCCTCGGCCATTTGTTTTGGCTAATAAGAGTTGAGTGATTTCTTAAGTGAAAATCCATGGCGTGACTTGATGAGAAAGAGGCGGAATCCACTTTGACGTGCACAAAGCAAACTAAACCACTTGGTAGTCGTAGATAAATGTTAACTTGTTCCGCAAGAGTTTGTAAACTTGCCATGTGGTGCCCATCTTATTAATCACTATTCGCATTAACATTAATGCTCAGGTAAAACTGACTCCCGGAGGTTCAGGGCCGAGCGGACGTAAGATCTCTATACATCCCTATCCTGAGCTAATATTTTCCAATAATCTGTATAATTCACCTCCCTCAAATCATCTTCTTCTTCACTTTACGGGCTAGGCAAATTGCCTGTTCCGCCTCACAGTTGTTCTGTCCGTCTTTTCACTGGCCTTCCTACATTCCTTGAACCTCTTGGCTTGTAGTTGAATGCTGCTCTTGGTAATCTTGTTACATTCATTCTTTCCACATGTGTAAACCATTTCTCTCTATATTCTCTGATTTTCTCATCCAATTGATATATATATTTAACTCTGTTCTTATATCTTCATTCCTTATCCGATCCAATCTTGTGCAGCATTTTGTTCTTCCAAGGAAGTTCATTTCTGCGCTTTGTATTCTACTTTGCAATTTTTTGGTCATTACCCAAGTTTCGCTCCCATAAAGTAATGGAGGAACTGCCAATGTTTTATAAAACTTCAATCTAGCATCTCTTCTTGTTTTATTCTTTAATGTTTTATGTATAGTTCCGCATATCATTTGAAATTTGGACAGTTTTATATGTATGTCTCTTTCAGTTTTTGTGTTTATAGTGAAATTACAACCCAAACAAATCATTGTAAATGTTATTCTCCCACCTCATTCTTGGTGTGCATATTGGGCGCTTTCCCCCTGACAACATTCCTACAATAAGTTTCATTTCCTCGTGTTTGCCCATCAGAGTCTATGAGACTTAACTGACCATACTATAGTCCAGTTCTGATAACTGTACACGTCTCGTTGAATCCTAAGGCGCGTGACAGGAGGGAACATTGCCGAGTGAAGGAGGAAAGTAGTAGCCATGCAAACAAATGTTCTTACTAATAATAATCCGTCCATAGTAATTCTGCCCGAAGGCAGGTCTTTCACTGCAATCATAGCATTTTCATGCTATGTTTTGCAGCTTTACTAGGGAATTGTAGGTGTGGTAGCTTCCCGGTGCTTTCCACACCGGTGAAGGATGATGACGATCATGGCCAGATGATTTTTCGGGGACCATTGGGCCCTAAGCTTCCTGATATTTGTCCTACAGGTGAGAAAAAAAAAACCGAAAAAAACCTCACCCAGGAGGCTGTCCCGACAAGGAATCGAACCCGGGCTCGCTACGTAAGAAGGCAGCACGCTACCTCGAGACCACAGTGGTGGATGTATATACTTGTATAGGCCTATATATGTTTCTCTACATATATATTAGAGAAACATTAGTTTCCTACTATCTAAAGGCTAAATAAATTAAAATTTTATTTTATTTTATTCGAATTGTTACATCACTTACCATGGAATTCACCCCGAGACCACAAGCGGTAGACTTTCAACTTTTTTAAAACTTGAAACAAATAAGGTATAATATGAAATTATTAATTTATTTGTCTTTAAATAAATACTCGTTTCGTGAGTCACAGCGAGAGAAGTATCTTTGAAATGTTATGAATGTTGAGGGAATGCACAACAAAAAACGTATAATATGAAATTATTAATTTATTTGTGTTTAAATAAATACTCGTTTCGTTTCGTGAGTCAGAGCGGGAGAAGTATCTTTGAAATGTCATGGATGTTGAGGGAAAGCACAAGAGGAAAGATTACAGCTGGAGTGAGTGACTTCTAGAGGGAGTTAACTTTCAATAGATCCCTGTAGATTTGAGACGAGGGAACGCGAAGATATTAGATTACGTTCGCTTGAATTTTCACAAAAATCCTGCGGACCATGGCCTCCTTGTACAATGGACTCACGTCATTTCCGCTCATCACCATCAGTTTCCTATCAACCGGCGCACTCTTCCATAAAACAGCGAGCGGCGCACAGCAAGAATCTGCTCAACACTGTGCCGTTTGATTCATTTCCTCTCTCAATTCAAAACACGCCTCGTTCTCTTATCTCCAGCCAGATTATGTTACTAATTTCAATTCCAGTTCCATGTAAATGCACGAGATTCATCTCTCCACTTGTAAAAACGCACTATTATATTCTTTCGCCCTCCAGAGGACCACGTCATTAACGCAACGCCTGCTGTCTTTTTACAGTTATCGTCGAAAGGGTTCCTTTCAGACCATTCTTCTTCGTATTTATAACACTGGTCAACATGATTTTTGTCTCATGAGTACTGTTATGAATGCATATAGTATTTTACATAGATATTTTATTATTTCATAGATTATTTTAATTATTCAAATGGAACGTTGTTGAAATAAAGCTTTAGACATATTACATTTCAGAACAAAGTATTCAAGGCTAACTGTAAAATCTCTGCATTTAGACTATTGTATGTTAGTACAGTTAAGTCAGTGGAAATTTACGTCAAGTTTAGTATTTAACCCTGGCAAAGTAAAATACTCGAGTCAGTCAGTGGATGGAGTAGCCGATGGGTAAGTCTACGTACCATTTTTCTTAATTAATTCGCTAGGAATACTTAGAAATGCAATCAAGTATCGTAAATATTTTAATACTGTTTTATTTTCAAAGTGTAGGAATTAGTAGATGCTTATTTAAAATGTAATTTAGGGTAGATTTATAAACCCCCATCTCCCTCTCTCGAACCTTAAGAGAGTTCGAATGTAGGTTTTCTTAATATAAGCTTAGATTGGTTATTTAGGGCTAGAATACTTCATCATCATCATAGTACATTCACGAATTTAGGCCATTTGTTGACCTGTTTCGGCCTCAAGAGAAACACCATCCAGAAGTCTTTTGAGTGGACGTCCTGGTCTTCTTCTTCCTGCAGGTTGTGATATCTTAACATTAGTTTGGGTATTCTGTGATCTTCCATTCGATGAACATGTTGTATCCATCTTGACTTATAATCAGAAATTTTGTTTTCTAAAGATTCCATGTTAGGGATTGTAATCATTATACCCTAGAAATAAAATGGTTAAAATTAAGGATCCATTTATTTATGTTCAAAAACACGTGTGTCTTTATAACTAATACATTCATACTAACGCTGAGCTAGAACCTCATGCTACCAAAATTTCCAAGTCCCGAAGGTCCTTTAAGCCCTATGAAAACCAGCAGTTCGTAATAAGTACCAATAGTTGTACTTAATGCAGTTTTTTTTATCGTGTTTTCAAATATGTATTCGGAATTTCTCCATCAACCACAGTTTTTTTATTTCAATTTCAATTAATGGATTTAAATAATTATTTTTAATTAACATTATTTTCGTCCATTTGTCCATTGTAAAATAAAACAAAATGAGCTAACTCAGGAGATTTCAGCTATGAAAAAGAGATATCAAGGCAAATGGAATCATAATATGCTGCCCGATTATTGTTGGACCATCAAGAGGGATTCTCCACAGGCGAAATATAGCAGATAAATCGTCATTTCTTTCTTACTTTCTAGGTGAGTCCGAATGTTCGAATATTGTGTAGTTACGAATGTAGAAAATATTAAAGTGTTTGAAATTATACATTCTTTTCTCTCGGAAACCTTGCGTGATGGAGAAAAATCGATACCATATTTGAATTCAGGAGAAAAAAACACTATCAGAATCACATATTTTTCTTTCTGACACAAAAAAAGTTTATTTTTTGTTGCTCAGTGTAATTATAATGTTTAATATTTAGCAAATGTGAGGTTATGATTTCCGATCTCACTTCCGGGCGATTTCTAAGCCGGCTGTATAGTTACAAATAGCATATATTTACTGTTAAATCTCTTTGGGCTTGGGAAAAATCAATAACAGATGATTGTATGAGAAATAACTATTTACAATAATGCAGATTCATTATACAACATTTAATATTTTTTTTTACAACAGAACTAACCTCCTTTTATTTATTTTTTTATAATTTTTGAAGTTGTTTTCTTTTGGCATTTCTTGCTGTACCATATCGATAGTACATTGTTGAATCGATACCCTTGTCAAATAAGTTAATTTGCGGAGATATCTCTCATTACGAACAGGAAGAAGCAAAATTATCAACAGGAAGAGACAAGACTATCGGTCTATGAATTCAATAGTCGTTGTAATGAAGCTGAAAATGATTTTATTGTCTAAAAAATATAACATTGTAATGATATTGTGAAAAGAAAAATTAATGTCTGAACCAGGAATCGAACCGTGGACTTCTAGTTCTCCAGACTAGTGTGCATCCCACTATACCATTCGAGACATGGCACAAACATTAACAATTCCTTCCACATATACAAATATACAATTCTCGAATGGTGTAGTGGGCTGCACACTAGTCTCGAGAACTAGAGTTCCACGGTTCGATTCCTGGTTCAAACATTAATTTTTCTTTTCACAATATAATTATAATATTATAATATGATCCATTATTGGAACTGTGTTCTAGGAACAATAATCACAAATAGGAATGAGACGCACAAAGAAATTAAACATAGGCTCAATTCTGGAAATGCGTGCTATTATGCATTGCAGAGACTCTTGATGTCCCAACTCCTTTCAAAAAATGTTAAACTGAAAATATATAAAACTATTATTCTACCAGTTATATTATATGGGTGCGAAACATGGACTCTTACTTTAAGGGAGGAAAGAAGATTACAAGTATTTGAGAATAAATTACTTAGGAACATTTTTGGACCACAGAGAGATGAACAGACAGGTGAATGGAGAAGACTACATAACAATGAACTACGTGGTCTTTATAGGAAGCGAGATATAATAAGAACAGTTTAAGTCTCGTAGACTGCGATGGGCAGGACATGTTGCACGTATGGGGAATGGGAGACTTGCATGGAAGCTTCTTGTAGGAAAGCCAGAGGGAAAACGCCCAGTTGTAGACCAAGAATGAGTGGGAGAATAACATTAACTATGATTTGAGGGAAGTAGATTATACAGGAAATGATTGGAAAGCATTAGCTCAGGATAGGGATGTATGGAGAGCTTATGTCCGCGCGGCCATGAACCTACGGGTTCGATAGTGCCAGTGAGTAAGTAAGTAAGTTAAAATAACAGTATTGGAAAATGTTAAATAGAAAATATACATGATAATATTGCACAGATTTCCCGGGTGGAAGGAAATAAATGTTTAGTGTTGTGTTGCGGGATCTCAACGAGATAAAACTATAGCGCGACAAGCCCACATTATTGGTAAGTGCTTGTTAAACAGCATCTTCTTATCGGCCATGAAAAAATCAACTTACTTTAATTACACCCAATGCAATGGCAAATTAAGTGCAGATGTAGGAACTTCCTCTGGTCATAATTCCTGCATCGTTTACTTTGTTCATTCTTGAGTTGGAGGAAGTTAAGATTAGAATCAAAGGGCACGAGTTGTGGTTTATGTGCTTGGTGAAGAGAAAGTAGCAATCATAATTTTAAGACTCACTGTTGGAGATGACTCATACACCAGCAAACTTCGCTTACAACTCTATGGCCGGCAATAATCTCATAAACTGCCTTGACTAAGCAAGTTTGCATCTATCATGGCTGGATAGTCTTCAAAACATTAACACAATATTCCAACAAAAACTACACCAGTAGCAGTTTAGTTTAGAATTTACAAATTTACATCGTTATTTCTCATTGCATCTATAGTTACAAGTTCATTTTATTTATTTATATACAGATTTGATTAACAGAATAAAACTAATTTATAAATCCATACTAGATAGCGAGGAGATACTAAAGGACAACACGCACACACTATTGAGTAACACTAAGGAATTAGGACTGGAAGTAAATATCAATAAAACTAAATATATGGTCACACGTAGAAGTACATTGTATAATGGAAATGGACAGCTAATGACAAATGAGGGAAATTTTGAGGAAGTGGCTGAATTCAAATACCTAGGAACAATAATCACAAATAGGAATGAGATGCACAAAGAAATTAAACATAGGCTCAATTCTGGAAATGCATGCTATTATGCATTGCAGAGAGTTTTGATGTCCTAACTCCTTTGAAAAAACGTTAAGCTGAAAATATATAAAACTATTATTCTACCAGTTATAATATATGGGTGCGAAACATGGACTCTTACTTTAGGGGAGGAAAGGAGATTACAAGTATTTGAGAATAAAGTACTTAGGAAAATTTTTGGACCAAAGAGAGATGAACAGACAGGTGAATGGAGAAGACTACATAACAATGAACTACATGGTCTTTATAGGAAGCCAGATATAATAAGAATAGTTAAGTCTCGTAGACTGCGATGGGCAGGACATGTTGCACGTATGGGGAATGAAAGACGTGCCTGGAAACTTCTTGTAGGAAAGCCAGAAGGAAAACGCCCAGTTGGTAGACCAAGAATGAGGTGGGAGAACAACATTAACTATGATTTGAGGGAAGTAGATTATACAGGGAATGATTGGAAAGCATTAGCTCAGGATAGGGATGTATGGAGAGCGTATGTCCGTGCGGCCATGAACCTACGGGTTCGATAGTGCCAGTGAGTAAGTAAGTAAGTTTCATCAAATAGATACATAGATCATCGGTTGATAAATGTCTTTGACATCGTCCGATTCCTAATAGCCAGTTTTGTCGGTCCATCCAATCTCCTGGTTGTAGATGTTTCTCCTTCATATATAAACATATTCCCTGACTCTAGGAGGTTTTAGGTCTTCCTCTGCTTTGTCTTCCCTCAGGTTTCCATTCCAAAACAGATTTTGGTAGTCGATCCTCTTCCATTCGCTGGACATGTCCGTACCATCTTAATTGCTGAGTTTTAATATAATCTAAAATAGTGTCTTCAATCTTCATTTTCTTCCTTATAACTGAGTTCCTAATTTTTTCTCTTCTTGAAATTCTTGCGGTCCTTCGTTTCATCAAAAATAATATAAAATAAATTTAAATTTCACCTAAAAACTTTCATCTTAACTCCTTAAAAAAAACAATGCAGAAGAGCGCTATGAAAATGTCCTATTTAGTTTTAAAATCTACTGAAAGAATTTTTAAAACTTTATAAGAGTGTTTAATGGGGTTTGGGTGTCGAGCTTTACGACGTTTTTTTTATTTCTTCTCACCATTGTACAAACCGCTCCATAAATTAACTTCCTTCTTAAACACACCATACTTGTTTATATAGAAAAGTTTTAACCGGAAACCGCAAGTGTTTATATTTCTCCTTTTTTAAAAGAAACGTTTAATTTTCGAGCAAGAACAAATGCAAATAAATTGCAACTCTTAACTAACTCACTAGCACTATCGAACCCGTAGGTTCATGGCCGCGCGGACATAAAGCTCTCCATGCATACCTATCCTCAGCTAATGCTTTCCAATCATTCCCTGTATAATTTTCTTCCCTCAAATCATAGTTAGTTATTCTCCCACATCATTCTTGGTCTACCAACTGGGAGTTTTCCCTCTGGTTTTCCTACAAGAAGCTTCCATGCACGTCTTTCATTCCCCTATTCGTGCGACATATCCTGCCCATCGCAAGCTACGAGATTTAATTGTTCTTATTATATCTGGCTTCCTATAAAGACCATGTAATTCACTGTTAAGCAGTCTTCTCCATTCACCTGTCTGTTCATCTCTCTTTGGTCCAAATTTTTTCCTAAGAACTTTTCACAAATATTCGTAATCTGCTTTCCTCCCTTAAAAGTAAGAGTCCATGTTTCACATCCATATAATGTAACTGGTACAATAATAGTTTTGAAGTCAGATATAATAAGAACAGTTAAGTCTCGTAGATTGCGATGGCAGGACATGTGGCACGAATGGGGAATGAAAGACGTGCATTTAAGCTTCTTATAGGAAAACCAGAGGGAAATCGTCCAGTTGGTAGAATAACATTAACTATGATTTGAAGGAAGTAGATTATACAGGGAATGATTGGAAAATATTAGCTCAGGATAGAGATGTATGGAGTGCTTATGTCCGCGTGGCCATGCACCTGCGGGTTCGATAATGCCAGTGAGTTATTTAGAATAATTGTTTTATTTATTTTCAGTTTAACGTTTTTTGAAAGGAGTTGGGACATCAAGAGTCTCTGTAATGCATAATTGCACGCATTTCCAGATTTGAGCCTATGTTTAATTTATTTGTGCATCTCATTCCTATTTGTGATTATTGTTCCTAGGTATTTGAATTCAGCCACTTCCTCAAAATTTCCCTCATTTGTCATTAGCCTCCATTTCCATTATATAATGTATTTCTATGTGTGGCCATTTATGAATTGCAACTCTTATAATTTTTGGAGGTAGAGTTTATGAGATACTTTCCATTATCTGGAAACAGCAACAAAACCACTTACTGGCCACGGCTTGTAGGAGAGGGAAAGAGTTGAATAACCACATTTTGGTGTGCTGGAAGCTCCGGCTGATGAGATTCTCTCAGTTTCTTTGTCTTCCCGCCTCATCTCGACCATGTAAAGATTGTGTACAATTGTTTACGATTGGTAAGAAGACAGGAATGAAACTCATCTCGTAGATGCAAGAACGACCTATTATTGTCGTCAAATTCCAATTAATTCCCCTTTCTCAACGCTATACAGAATGTTCTAAAAATCAAGATTTTCGTGTCAAATTAAAATATACTGTATCACAAAGGAAGCTCGTATTGGAATTGACTTAGATAATCAGTTTTGGGTGGGGTGGTACAAGACCAGCTTTTTACTTACGCGACTTATGCCATTTTTGATGTAATTTAAAGTATTACGAAGTGTTGATGATACCATTTACCTCTGGGATTTTACCATCGTCAAAATATTGAAACCTATAATGAAATGAAGTAGTGGAAATATGATTTTACGTTGTAACCGTCAGACATGTTGAATGTTCCATAGAATAACAGATATGAAGAAGTCATTTATGTTACGTATTAAAACAGATTTAAAATGCAAGGAAACTAAAAGCTAACCAAACCTAAATCATTGGATGGAAACTAAATCAATTACTCTAACGTAGGTGAATTCCAGGGAACGTCCTTTTTATTATTTTAAGCGGTTAAATATGTAAAAGACAAATTGGGACATATGTTGAAGCCACTGATATGCTGTATCGGTGCTATATCTGTGGTCATCGGTGGTGTATCTGTGGTCATCGGTGCTCATCGTTGTGATAATTGGTGGTTTATCGCTGGTTAGAAGTAAGAACTGTTGTAACCTTCGTGGCCATGACAGGAAATAGTCCCACTTTATTTTCATATTTACGATAAAATAAAGAAGTGATAATAACTTTCCCAGATTGAAATACGTTAAATACAGTATTTGATTAATATGTAGTCCCGCGCCGTAGCCGAGCGGTTAAGGTAGGAAGCAGGTAGGAAGCCTTGGCGCAGAGCTACGGGACTTGCGCTGGTTCGAGTCTCCATGGGGGAAGAAATTTTCTCATGGTATTTCGGCCAGTATGGGACCGGTGCCCACCCAGCATCGTGAGGCAATTGGGTAGCTACAATAAGTAGCGGCTCCAGGTTGAGGAACCAGCTATAACGGCTGGGGGACTCGACATGCTAACCACATGTCACCCCTACACTGGCCGTTCATCATCTATCTCTGTGATTGACACATGTGGATGAACTATAGCACACAACAGTATAATATGTGCTACAGACCGCATCGCATGAATTCAATACCTACAGGTTACCAGACATCCTTCAATTTACATTCATACGAGGGCGGATCGTAAAGTAACGGACAATACTTTTTTTCTGCCATGGTATTGCAGCTAGAATGTTGAAATTTCACAGAGATATGGCTTGAAGTTTTCACTACAGATGGTATTTTTTTCTCAGGTGCACCTCTTGCGAGAGAAGCTTGAACTATGCAACAAAGATGGCGCGCATGCTACAGTCGTCCACAGGGCGGATCGGAAAGTAACGCACAATAATTTTTTTTAAAAAGTTTAATAGTAAAAAAAAGGGAAAAAATCACAAATGAACTTACATCTTTTACCTACTTTTCGACATAGTCACCAACTTTCTCAACACATTTTTCCCATCGTGTTACCAGTTTCAATATACCAGCAGCCGGCTGGTAAAAGGGCAACCGCTGAAAAGTGGAAAGACCCTCAATCGGAAAAATCGGAATTAATATGCATGCTAATTATGTACTGTTAAAGTGCGTAAATAAAAAGGCACTGTTCTCCCACCCGGCCCAGTTTTGTCCTCCATCTTTGGGTATCGAATTCGCCTCTCGCTCACTCCATGTTGGGTTCGTATTAACGAATCGATGCCAGAGCAGGTTTTTCTCTGCCAAACATTAATTCCCTCATTTCTCCATACCTCATATGAAGAGTACAGGAAATAATCTCATAAGTCACTTTTTCCTTCAAACGTAGAAAACTTATTTTTAGTTGTACAACATCAATAATTCCTTACATGTAAGCCAAATTTTGGAGGCAAATAAATCCATGAATAAATTATATATCTTACTGTTTCTCACCTCTAAATGATAGTGCTTTCCGTAGAGAATGTAATGGCATCTCAAACTCCATTTTAATAAAAAAAATGTGACTTGTGTGGTTATTTCCCTACCTTTCATATTATCCTATTCTCTGTCCAACGTAAGAAGCACACTTTGACATTTAAACTTCCGATTGTATTACTCCGCGTAGCGCGCGTAAGAACGCCTTGTTTAGTATCAGTATGTGAGTATATAATGTGTTTTGTCTTAAATGTTCATTGTTCGCAGTTTCCTTAAAGTATAAGGGTTTTGGATGTAAATTTTTAGATGAAAATGTAATTTTAATTTATCTGTATTTTATTTATCGTGAAGCTATGAAGGTAATTATGTTTTTGAACTGATCATTCATGTGACATGAAGAAGTATTTATGTGTGATCTTCATTATGTCCCACGTTGTGACGACATTTTGAAGAAGTAATTCTTTTCCCATATTGTGGCGATGTTTTGAAGCAACTAACTCTCTTCATGCCCGATGTTGTAGTAACATTTTGAAGGATTGGTGTCCCAAAAAGAATTACTGGTTGAGGTTGGGTTTAATTTTCGGTAGAGCTGGTTTCTCTTCTCAAGGTCGAAGTTGGTACACAATATAGGAAAACACTTTAGAAATCACTAATAACTGATTCTTGTAGAAATAGTGGTAAATTTATTTAATATTTAATTTCCCAGCAGATTAAGTTAATGTAGGTTAATATAATATAATTCTTCACCGTCAATTTAAAATTAAATTATTTTCTTTTCTTGAATGAACTATTCTTCTTATATTAAATTTCACATTTTATCAGGAGAGCTCTTATTGCTTCTATCCTTGATGAAAGTTATATGCTGACTGACCAGTGTAATTCTGTTATACTTTTAAAGAACATTATTACATCACATGATTTTATATTTAAATTCTATTGGTTAATGGTCCATTAAATACCAGGTTTAAATTTGATTTGTTAAATCAAAAAGTTAATTGTTTTAACATCCAATCAGAATTTAGTATACTTTTATTAAAAAATATTAAGTTAAGCAGGTGTACTTATTACAGTTATAACAGAAAGCTTTATATTTCAGACAACAATGACTTAAAACACAATTTTAAAAGCATTATTTAGAAAGACTGTTATATAATACAATTTCTTTAATTGTTACTGAGACATTTTTATTCAACAATGAACAACAATTAATTATTTAGATGTTTTTCTTTATTTAAGTTATATTTAAATATTAAAAGAATTTTAAAATATAAAATTATTAACTTAAACTTTCATATTTATTATGATATTAAAATCCTGCTATAGACAAAAATACACGTGTAATTGTAATGTGTCAGAATCTACTTACAGTATATCTCCTTCCCAAATTCATGGAAGAATTTTACACTTTTTTTTTTTTTTTTTTCAGTTACGTGTAACGATTGTGACCGCGATTAAAAACAGAAGTTAGAATTTACGATTCTCGGTTCGGAAGTGTGAAAGGAAGAATAAATGATTACACGCGAGAGGAGACCACATTTATAGAGGAGAAAGAATTCACACTTCCCAGTAATATCGAATCCTATTTAAAGCTTTTATTAATTGCTATATTTCTTTGTTATATTCCGCTTTTAAAGCAAAAGCTAAGATTAATTTTATTTATAATTACTTATTTTGTGGTCTCTAAGTAGCTTGCTGCCTTATCACGCAGAGGACCCGGGTTCGATCCCCGGTCGGGACAAGTTTCATGGGTGATATATTTTCGGTTTTTTTTCCTCGCCTTTAAGACACATGTCAGGAAGCTTTAGGGCCAGACGGTCCACGAATATCATCTGACCATCATCATCCTTCACCGGTGTGGAAAGCAACGGGAAGCTACCACACCTATAAATCCATAGTAAAGCTGCAAGCATAGCATGATAACGCTGTGTTTGCAGTGAAATACATTGGGCGCAACACTACAGACAGATAGATAGACTTTTTTATGAAACATTTAGAGGAATAGAGTTTTCAAGCTAACTAACTCACCGTAGGTTCATGGCCGCGGGGACATAAGCTCTCCATACATCCCTATCGTGAGCTAATATTTTTCCAATCATTTCTTGCATAATCTACTTCCCTCAAATCATAGTTAATGTTCTTCTCCCACTTCATTCTTGGTCGCCAACTGGGCGTTTTCTCTCTGGTTTTCCTACAAGAAGCTTCCATGCCCCTCTTTCATTCCCGTTCGTGCCACATGTCCTGCTCATGGCAGTAAGTAAATATTATTATTGTTTCAATTTTTTTCCAACTCTGGCATTAAAATGTCCTGTCATTATTATTTCTCTTGACCTTCGTATTTCAGGTAGGATTCTATTCATTTTAACCGAAAATCCGCCTTCCTCTTTCTAAACTGAAGAAGGAAGAGGGAAGGCCAAAACTAACATGGACAGTAGTAGTCAGAACAAGGAAAAAAGAGGGTTGTAGGAAGGGCGTGGAAAAATGCAGGAGAGGAGTTTGGCTATACAATATTCAAACGGGCATAGGATGTGTCAAATAGGCTACATTGAAAAACCAGCGAATAAAAAATAGGCCTATTAATGAACACTTTTCACAATGTTTAACATCCTCGCATGCCGAAGTATAAAACTGTCATCTCCTCCATGTCTATGTCATTCCAATACCCACCTCCAATCCCTTACTTTTCACGCTGCTTAAAACACCTTCAATCCACATTACTTTTTGTTGTCTTTTTTTTTCTACCAGGTGTCCATCTATTCTTGTATTTTTTCTTTGGGAATCTGTCTTGTCATTATTTTTACGTGACCATACAATTATATATATTTTTAAAGAAATCCACAAATAAAGTTTGAACATTCGTGTTTGGTTTAATTAATTGCTTCTTCTAAAAATTTAGCTGAACGCCTTCAAAAAGTGCATTTAATTTACTTATTATTTTCGATTTTAATTCTCGTACTTCTACGCCATACGCCATTGTATTCCGTATTATTGGAAGAACAATTTTATCCTGTTTTAGAAGTTATATTCAGATTAATGTATTATTATTATTATTATTATTATTATTATTATTATTTTTATTATTATTATTTTTATTATTATTATTATTCTGCTTCATGAAATTAGGCCTTTTGACCTGTTTTCACATCAAGTGGGATTTAATGAATCTTCCCATCTAGTAAATGGACGTCCAACACTTCTATGTCCTATTGGTTTGTACTTTAATAACAGCTGGGGGATTCTATCTGTAGGCATTCTTTTAACATGTTCATACCAGTTGTTTTCTCATGTTGTCAATTCTATTTGTTAAATTAAAAATATGTGTCTTTTCTAATATCTTCATTTCTTTTTTTGTTCAAAATTCTCGCACCTGCTACTGAAAGTAAGAACTTCATTTCTGCAGTTTCTATTTCCTTCTGTCTGAACGGTTAAGAGTCCAATTTTTACTTCTGTATGTTAAGACAGGCACTGCCATAATTTTGTAAAATTTTAATTGTGAACTCAAATTTTTATTTTTCAGATTATTACTTACTTACTTACTTACTTACTCACTCACTGGCACTATCGAACCCGTAGGTTCATGGCCGCGCGGACATAAGCTCTCCATACATCCCTATCCTGAGCTAATGCTTTCCAATCATTCCCTGTATAATCTACTTCCCTCAAATCATAGTTAATGTTGTTCTCCCACCTCATTCTTGGTCTACCAACTGGGCGTTTTCCTTCTGGCTTTCCTACAAGAAGTTTCCATGCAATGACCTCCGGAAAATTTTACCCCAGATGAACCCATGTCCGCATTTCTTGACGGTTAAAGTATTATTATTATTATTATTATTATTATTATTATTATTATTATTATTATTATTATTATTGTTATTATTGAATTGAATTAAGTAGCAAAATATCATCGTTAAATTCCATATGGTGGGATAAGCATATTTGGAAAGACGCAAGAAAATATTGGTAAAACATTGGTGGAATCTGTTGCAATGTATGGAAGTGAGGTATGGACAATCAATAAGTACTACAAGAACAGACTAATAGCTCTAGAAATGGATTATTTACGCAGAAGTGCCAGAAAGTCTAAATTAGAACATGTCACAAATAAGGAAATTAGAAACATAATGGAAGCAGAAGAAAGCATAATTGAAAGAATTGAGGAGAAGGAATTAAAGTGGTTAGGACATGTTTTAAGAATGGAAGATGAGCGATGGCCGAAGCAACTATATGAATGGCATCCGAACAGAAAGAGAAAAGAGGGAGACCAAGGTTAACATGGAAGGAAAACATGAAGACAGTAATGCAAGCAAGAGGGCTAAGCATCGAAGATGCCCAAGATCGTAGGCTTTGGAGGTTTGGCACGGGAAGACGGCAGCAGCTGTAAAAACCCGAAGATAGATAGATCATTATTATTTTATTATATTATTATTATTATTATTATTATTATAGGGGGCACGCCGTAGTGTAGTGGTTAAGGCACTGAGCTACAAGCCGGAGGGTCGAGGGTTCAAGTCCCGTTGGGGTCAGGATTTTTTAAACTGACCCAAACCCTCTGGCGGCACTATGGCCCTGGGGTCGAGTCAGCCTCTAACGGAAATGAGTACCAGACGCTTGTTCTGGAGGTAAAGGCGGCCGTCACGCAGGGCTGACAACCCAGCTGACATAAAGTGTGTAGAAAAAGTGGGAGCCTTAACCTCCTACTACCCCAAGGGCCTCCGGGCCTGTTGTGGGATCACTTTACTTTACTTACTTTATACTTACTTACTTACTCACTGGCACTATCGAACCCGTAGGTTCATGGCCGCGCGGACATACGCTACGCTCTCCATACATCCCTATCCTGAGTTAATGCTTTCCAATCATTCCCTGTATAATGTACTTCCCTCAAACACTTACTTTATTATTATTATCATCATCATCATCATAGTACATTCACGAATTTAGGCCATTTGTTGACCTGTTTCGGCCTCAAGAGAAACAGCATCCAGAAGTCTTTTGAGTGGACGTCCTGGTCTTCTTCTTCCTGCAGGTTGATATCTTAACATTTGTTTGGGTATTCTGTGATCTTCCATTCGATGAACATGTTGCATCCATCTTGACTTATAATCAGAAATTTTGTTTTCTAAAGATTCCATGTGTAATTCTTCTAAGATGTCTTCATTTTTTTTTGTGATCTAGTAGTGTGTATCCTGCAGTCCTCCGAAGGTATCTCATTTCAGCAGATCTAAGTCTCTGTATATCCTTCTATTTCAACGTCCATACTTCGCTACCATACAAAAGAGTTGGAAGAGCCAGTGTTTTATACACTTTCAGTCTTGAATGTTTTTGGACTAACTGTGGCTTGAAGATAGAATTTATTAACCCTAAAATTCTTAAAAATTTAGATATTTTTGCATTTACATCCTTTTCTTCTTCATATGAGATATTGCATCCTAGATATGTAAAATTATTCACCTGCTCCAAAATTTTATTGTCCAGTACAATTTTTACTTCTGACAGGATCTACACCTTGAAATGCTATTATTATTATTATTATTATTATTATTATTATTATTATTATTATCTTCAATACGGTATATTAATAATTCTTACCACAAGTATGAATACATTCGTTCATTTGTTACATATAGACCTATATAATACTTTAATGCTTATTTAGTGGCCACAAGAAACCCCGTGTGGATTGCATTTGGGACTTAACTTTACATGTTCGGTTGGTGTGTTTGAAGTGCGCACAGAATGACAGAGATGTCGAAAAGCAGCAGCAGGATATTTTTGGTTTCACATGTCATCACTGGGACAGGAAACGTTCTACTGTTTCAGATGGACTAACTCAATAAACTGTAGATAGACACGCCCTGCTATTCTCCTGGCTCCCTGGACTGTGTCCGGAATATTCAATCTCCGCACTATTACGCATTCTGTCCCTCGCTCCACGTGTTTCACTTTTCAACTTGATCCACATGTTAAATGTTCATTTATCTTATGCTTCAAGAAATAAGATACATCAAGAAATGAGATTTATCTTCTGTCGTATCCGAGCAATCTAAGGGATCATGCCTTGGCGCAGAATTACGAGGAATGTCCTGGTTTCAAGCTATTTGTGGCACAATAAACATAACATTGAATAATAATAATAATAATAATAATAATAATAATAATAATAGCTTTATTTTACCTGGCAGAGTTAAGGCCTTAAGGCCTTGTCTACCACTCAACCAGGTTTAAAAAAATACAAAAAAAAATAGTCTTAAATCTAAATTACAATATATATATATATATATAAACGATTACAAGTTATGAATACAATACAATTAATATTTATAATGTATTTTGATTTACTCTAAATTTAACGAATTAAATATATAATATGTACAATATATATATATATATATATATATATATATAAAACGAGGAAAAGATTAATGACATAGTATAAAATTAAATAAATAGAGAAAAATTAATTATTAGACAACAGGTAACTGTATAAGCGTGACTTAAAGGTGCCAAGTGTGCGGCAACCCCTGATATCTTGAGGAAGGAGATTCCAGGAGCGGGCAGAGGCTACTGTGAAGGAAGTAGAATAGGAGGAAGTGCTATGAAGAGGAATTGTTAGCAGACTGCTATCTTGTGACCTAGTGTCAATATTGTGGTAAGAGGATAACTTCTCAAATCTGGACGCCAGGTAAGTAGGGATGTAGGAATTCAGAAGCTAGAAAAGCCTATAAACAATTAGACATTATATAAAATAAAATCCATGGTATCTTTACCTTGTCGTGGTGGAGTGGCTTGCGTGCTTAAATGATCCTGAGAGCTATGCCGGCGGTAGCATTGCTGCCGATAGGGTTACCCATGCTGGACTGGTCGAAGGTGATAAGCCAGACGAAAGAAGTACCTTGGGCGAAAGAGTGACGATCTTTCACCGTAAAAATACAACCGTCAAGAAATGCGGACATGGGTTCAACTGGGGTAAAATTTTCTGGAGGTCAAATAGTCCCCCATTCGGTTCTCCGGGCGGGGACTACTTCAGGGAACCCATGCCAAAGGCTCAAACACAGGGACATGTTCCTAGGAACATGGAATGTTATAGGAAGCCAGATATAATAAGAACAGTTAAGTCTCGTAGACTGCGATGGGCAGGGCATGTTGCACGTATGGGGGATGTAAGACTTGCATGGAAGCTTCTTGTAGGAAAGCCAGAAGGAAAACGCCCAGCTGGTAGACCAAGAATGAGGTGGGAGAACAACATTAACTATGATTTGAGGGAAGTAGATTATACAGGGAATGATTGGAAAGCATTATCTCAGGATAGGGATGTATGGAGAGCTTATGTCCGCGCGGCCATGAACCTACGGGTTCGATAGTGCCAGTGAGTAAGTAAGTATAAAATAAAATATTACAGTGGTATGGCCATGTCAAAAGAATGCCAGAGCAAAGATTGCCTAAAATTGTTATGGAATGGATCCCAATGGAACGGAGGAAGAGAGGAAGACCGAAGAAAACTTGGATAGAAGGGTACAAGCAGCTATGAATATCAGAGGAATGGAAGAAGATCAATGGATGGACAGAGAGGAATGGCGTTTGGTTTCCGGAAGACGGCGGCAGCTACCATGATACAGGGTGATGATGATGAAGCAAACAAAATTAAAATTTTATAAAACAATGGCAAAATACAGAATAATTTAACAGAGGAATTCACAGTGAATAAAGGCCTTAAGCAGGGATGCAGTTTGTCACCAATTCTTTTTAAACATTTATTTAGACCAGGCTCTTAACTTATGGTATAAAAAATGTTTTGAAATGGGTATTCCTATAGGAGGAAAAGTACTGCATTCATTGTTGTTTGCAGATGATCAAATAATTTTTGCCAGGAGAAGAAGATGATATGAAATATATGATAAATAAACTAATGGAAGAATACAAAAAATGGGGACTGAATATAAATTTACAGAAAACAGAATATACGTGTTTGGGAAAGGATGTGGATGACCTCATACTTGAAACAGGGAATATAAAAAAAAATGTGAATTTTTTAAATATGTTGGGTCAATAATTACAAGTTTAGGTACCTGTGAGAGAGATGTACAGACTAAACTTGCAATGGCAAAAAATGCAACTAAGATATTATATGGAGTAATTTGGAACAAAACTATTACAAAGGAAACTAAAATGAAAATTTATAAGAGCCATAACACAGAATATTTTGTCATATGGAAGTGAAACTTGGTCTTTGACGGAATTACAAAATAATAAAATTAGAACAGTTGAATTTGATTACTTTAGAAGAAGCCTCCAAAAAACAAGACAGGATAAAGTAAGAAATGAATTCCTTTGGAGAGAAATGAATGTCACCACATCTGTCGTTAAGATCATTGAAAATCAAACGCTTAAATTATATGACCATGTACAAAGAATGGAAAATGAAAGATGGCCAAAAAATATATACCTCTTATTACAAGATCAATTAACAAAATCATTCTTGTCAAATTGTCAATACAATATTTTCTCGTGTCAATTATTTAACAGTTCCGGACCGCAAGGAAAATAAATTCATGTAAAACTGTAAGTTATTATTATACATTATTGCGTAACTTGAGATAAATTTTAGTAATTTTTACTCGATTTGTTTTTTTATTGTTCTAAAAACAATACTAAATAAATGAAATCACTGTATCCAATAGGATAATTTTTAATTTAAGGGTTAAATTTGTTTGCACTTAAACCTGCATTAATGGATACATTCTCTTACCCGCCTCTTCACACGAATTTTTCCCTCCTGTCAGTATACTGTTTGCCTTCATTCCTTCCTCTTTTTGCTCTATGTTTTTACCCAATTTTTACTATTTTTTTAAAAACAATGTCACTTGTCCTCTGACCTCCTCATTTGATTCGTTAAAAAAAGTACAACAGGATTCGCGAGGTGATAAAAAGTTTAAAATCATGTAGTGCAGTGTCAAATGTAAAAAGTTAGTTGAAATATTGTAGGACCGCTGGGCTGTAAGCTACTCGAGCGCTCCTCAAAACTCTTATGTTTATAAACTACTTGGTCGTATTGTCTGTGTAGCGGGGATGTAAATATGCGCTCGTAACTCGGCCGTGGAAATCCCTTACATCTCTCGGAATGTAATTTAGAAGGCTCTCAAGCTTCCAAATGTTTTGAGTTATCTTTTTTTTTATTCCTAGGGGTAGATACCCACACGTGACTTCAGCATAAGCCCATTTTTTCCCCGGGGAAATTATATAATTGTGAGATTTTCTAAAAAAAATGTAAAAAAATATTGTATATGGGCACGCCGTAGCGTAGTGGTTAAGGCACTGAGCTACAAGCCGGAGGGTCGAGGGATCAAGTCCCGTTGGGGTCAGGATTTTTAAACTGACCCAAACCCTCTGGCGGCATTATGGCCCTGGTGTCGACTCAGCCTCTAACGGAAATGAGTACCAGGCAGTGGTTAAGGCACTGAGCTACAAGCCGGAGGGTCGAGGGATCAAGTCCCGTTGGGGTCAGGATTTTTAAACTGACCCAAACCCTCTGGCGGCATTATGGCCCTGGTGTCGACTCAGCCTCTAACGGAAATGAGTACCAGGCGCTTGTTCTGGGGGTAAAGGCGGCCGTCACGCAGGGCTGACAACCCGGCTGACATAAAGTGCCGATTGTCTAGAAAAAGTGGGAGCCTTAACCTCCTATTACCCCAAGGGCATCCGGGCCTGTTGTGGGATCACTTTACTTCACGGGGTTGTAAGGGGTAGTGAGGTGTGTATAACCTCTCCTACCCAATTCTCATCCTCACCTTCTCGTGGTAGGCCTAAACCCGTTTTCACAAACGAGGCTCTGAGGACCGAGTCACGGCGGTATAACCGTTCCATCGGATACTGAGTAAATGCGGTATCCTAATGTCTGTCCAGAGACTAAAAGGTAGCAGCCCTACCACTGGACTACTTAGCGTCGGGCCAGTAACCTGTCCTAAGGAACTTCAAAACTACTTTCAAGTCTCAAATTATACCCAAACAAATGTTAAGAT
Source organism: Diploptera punctata (assembly GCA_030220185.1). NCBI lineage: Eukaryota > Metazoa > Arthropoda > Insecta > Blattodea > Blaberidae > Diploptera > Diploptera punctata. The sequence goes on along the minus strand of JASPKZ010000446.1, from coordinate 290,427 downwards.
ATCAACCTGCAGGAAGAAGAAGAAGACCAGGACGTCCACTCAAAAGACTTTTGGATGGTGTTTCTCTTGAGGCCGAAACAGGTCAGCAAATGGCCTAAATTCGTGAATGTACTATGATGAAGATGATATATTGCAAATGTGTTTTACTAATTCCAAGTTGAAGTTGTACCCATGGAAATTTCTTTTCAATGCTTTATCTTCTCTTCTTAATACACGTCAGTTTCAATTTCAGTTTCGTCTTTTTATTACTTTGTAATTTATTTTTGATTTATCTTCCATAAAGCAAATTTAAAAATAATTCTGCCACAGCAAATTTTCGTTTTTGTTTGCATAGAAACTCGGTATTCATTTAAGCGGAATTGAACCATTAGGAATTGGGAATTAACTGGAAAGCAAACATTATAGAATTGCTCCAGCTGTTGCTATTTTTTGGCAACGAAACTCGACATTGTAATGTTTCAATAAAGAAAACAGGAAATGATTATTAGGCGTTGAGGTTAATTTAAAAACTGATATTTTTAATGGGGACATTTTCAACGTTCTAGCGGCCGCAATTTCTGTTTTCTAAAAAACTAGTTTTAAACGTTTATATTATTGATTTCGTACATCTCAATGATGGATAAATCATATTTGAAGAGAAAAATTATACGGTCTGAGCGTATAATTTTTCTCTTCAAATATAGTTTTAAACGATTTAAATAAAATAAGGAAATATACGTTACTTAATCTGCAAAATATATTCAACTTGATGAGAATTCGCTCACTTTACGCAGCAACCGCCTGACTATTTTTAATCATCATCATCATTCGGTATCATGGCAGCTGCCGCCATATTCCGGAAACCAAATGCCATTCCTCTCTGTCCATCCATTAATCTTCCTCCAATCCTCTGATATCCATAGCTGCTTGTAGGCTACACCTTCTATCCAACTTTTGTTCGGTCTTCCTCCTTTCCATTGGGATCAATTCCATAACAATTTGCACGCCGTAGCGTAGTGGTTAAGGCACTGCGCTAAAAGCCGGAAGGTCGAGGGTTCGAGTCCCGGTGAGGTCATGATTTTTAAACTGTCCCAAACCTTCTGGCGGCACTATGGCCATGGGGTCGACTCAGCCTCTAACTGAAATGAGTACCAGACGCTTGTTCTGGGAGTAAAGACGGCCGTCACGCAGGGCTGACAACCCGGCCGACATCAAGTGCTGATTGTCCAGAAAAGTGGGAGCTCTAACCTCCTACTACCCCAAGGGCCTCCTGAGGCCTGTAGTGGGATACCTTTACCTTTTTACCATAACAATTTTAGGCAATCTTTGCTCTGGCATTCTTTTGACATGGCCATACCACTGTAATCTTTTCTTTTCTATAATGTCCGGCTCCTCTTGTACACCCATAATTTCCCTCATTTCTTTATTTCGTATTCTATCCATTCTTAATTTTCCAGCTGATCTTAAAACATCCATTTTTGTACTTAAAATTCTTTTCATTTCCCTGGTAGGAATTTGCCAGACTTCAGCACCATATGTTAAAATGCTTGATTTTTTTAATAATAGTATATTCAGTTGTCAATGTATACAGTACTTTCTAAACAATACACGTAGCCTAGCGCTTGGAAATAACTACAGTGCATAGCAAGAGGGATCCGATCACCCATAACTATGGTAGATTGGTGACTTACGAGCAACTTCCAGAGAATATTTGAAGGGATTAGGTGTTGAGAGAGAGTTTGTTGACTTCTTGAAGGTCATTGACAGATAAAGGAGGGGTCGCAAACACTTTCCTTATTAACCTGAAGGAAGACAGCAATTCTTCCGGGTTTAATATGAAAACAGAAAATTATATAGCAGTCGAAATTGATTTTTAAGAATGTGAAATGATCCTGTCACAGGCCTTGGGAGGCCTTTGGAATAGTGGGAGGTTAAAACTCCTACTTTTCTTTCTAGAGATTCGGTAGGAGATGTCAGTCGTGTTGTCAGCCCTGCATGACGGTGGCCTTTACCCGCATAACATTGTCTGGTATTTATTTCAGTTAGAGGCTTAGTCGGTCCCAAGGTCATGATGCAGCCAGAGGGTTTAGGCCAGTTTAAAAAAAAGTGACCCTATCGGTAATCAATCCCCGATCCTTCCGACTTCCAGCCAATTTCTTTAACCAACTACTCTACAGCTTGCCCCCTCCCCAAAATTGAGTAATATGTAATTTTTTTAAGTTGTTTCATAAAATGTTATAAAATGAAATATGTATGAAATATTATAGATTATTATTATTGTTACTATTATTATTATTATTATTATTATTTTTATTATTATTACACATTTTCTTTCTTTCCATTGTCAACTTCATATTGTGTAGCCTTTATCTATTAATCATGTAGATAATTCATAATAATAATAATAATAATAATAATAATAATAATAATAATTATTATTATTATTATTATTATTATTATTATTATTATTATTATTATTATTATTATATGTATAATTTAACCCATCGGCCGCGGTGGACTAGTGGTTATGCTCCTTGCCTCTGGTCCCCAGGGTCGCGGGTTCAAACCCGGTCGGGGTCGATGGATTTTTTAGGACGGAAAAATCCAAGGAGCAAGTCCTCCGGGAGGGACTTTAAGCCGTGGGTCCCGAGTCTGAAGATTTTCAGGCTCGTAAAAGATTCTTAAGCCTGAATGAAAAGACCTCTAAGCAAAATTTACCGAATTTTCCCGTCCTAGTAGGCTACTACCTTGGATGTTAGTATGAGGCGGAACGCTGTCCACGGACCACTCAAATGACATCTATACGAAAACAATTGTAACTAAATTAGTATGGTTCAAATTCTTCTGGTGAAGTGGAAGAGAAGACCTTACGGCCTTAACTCCATAAGGTAAAATATATAAATAAAATTATTTCATAAACCAGCAAAATTGACCAAAAATTCAACTGGAAAAGAAATTTGCTTATTTTATGCAGTTATTACGTGACGGACTTTTTTTTTTATGTGTAACCAGAAATCGCCGAGAGGGAGTCGTGTTGTACGGTGCTGCTTAGTTTAAATTTCGTGAACATCAAGTGTTTCCCAACCTGTTAAGGGTTGGGGGAGTAGCGTGCATCAGACGCCAGAAGGTGCGCTGTCGTGAGTAGCAGGATTAAATAGAAAGGGCTCCTCAATTAATTGTACAAACATCATTTATCTCGGATTTAATATTTTATGCAGGTCAATGTACTTTACATTGGTAACATATTTCATGTAAAATACTTGTCTTCTTTTAAAACAGTATTTACACTGTGCATGAAGTATTCCAGGTATAAAAAACATCTTGATATACGGGGTGAATCATAAATATGGCTATATGTTTGATCGCGTTGTGTGATGAAAATATTACCACTACAGGAAATATGAAATTACCGTTGGAAAGGAAAATTATTCAAGTTACAACAATGGAATAAAACAAAACAGTGTAGAACTTACGTCAATAGTCAAAATGGCGTTGAATATGCAACAGCAAATTACAATTGCTGCATGGGCAATAACGTATGCTAATGATCGTGAGGCCGCAAGACGTGAGTTTAACGTAGCATTGCAGCCGTCGACTGTGGGGAAGTGGAGAGAACGACAGCTGGAAACGGGAAGGATGCAGAAAATCAAACCTCCTCGAAGTTCTCGCATTAGCACGGATGCAGAAACAACGAAGAGAATTGTGGCATTCGACGCTAGTCGACAAAAATCAACCCGCCAAGCTGCACGTGAGCAGTGATTTATTCTGCTTTGTTCTATTGTTGTAATTTGAAGGATTCCCTTTCCAATGATAACATCATATTTCCTTTAATAATAATATTTTCGTCACAAAATGCGATCAAACGTATAGCCATATTTCTGAATCACTCTACATGATGGTACGTAGGCTTACAGGGGAGCTATCAATGTGCTCACATCGAACTTGCCTTTAAATTTTAAAGTAATGTGGCCATTTAGGTTGTTAACATTAATAAAATTCATGATAAAGTTCCGTTGAGGTATTATTCAAAATTAAAATATAAAATTATGAAATATTTACCAAAAATGTTCGTCTCCTCAACTTAAAGATTATTTATCTATAGCGCTTTCGGGACTACTCCCATCATCAGCAGGATTCAATACTGGTGTTCCACTGAAAATCTGGGTACAGTGTGTTACACGTACGGGGTACGTTTTCGTTTATCAGATGGTCGTTGTTGTTAAGGGGGGTGATGGGTAAAATTTATATTTTCTAATTAATTATGTACTGACATGTTACCATGTCAGTACATAATTAACAGAGAGTATAAGAACAATATACCATCCTTGAAGATATAGAAATTCTAAAAGAAACTAAGAATACAGACCTACTCAATGAGAACACACCCGCAGACTTAAACCGGTTGTACAACTTATACAACATCAGTACCACTTAAAATACAGAAGATGAAACATTGTTTTGGAAAGGCCTTCATATTGCAACTACAGTAAAAACCTGTCTTAGCCGGAACCTTTATAAGAAGGAAACCTGTAGAGACGGGAAAAAATCTCGAGAACGGTACGATTTTATATGTAAAATCTTCCTGTATAAGCCGGAAACCTTCATAACGGAATGGTTTTTAAAGTACCAATTGTTAATTTTTACCTCAGTAAGACGGAAAATTATTCTTAAGCACGTTCTAATTATAGTATTAATGACCACACGTGAAAATTCTGCATATGACGCTTTCTGGATTATATCGTTTTACCTTCTTGTGTTGCCATTGTATTGCGGGGATACCCTTGCTTATGTGTGACAGCGGGGAATCCCTCGCTGTTCCCTGCCTGCTTACATTACCTGCGAGGGAGTTGGGAAATTCTTCAGTCTTCCTGTAGTAGAGTTCCTTCTCGCTTTTATGTAATAACGTTGTTTTGTATTGTCGTACACACTGAGCTGTGTCACATACACTATTTTGTCTGTATTTCAGTGAATACGTTATGTCTTTAAAGCGTGCATGTAAAACCTTTACACTGCCTGAGAAAATTCAAGCTTGTAATTTGGAAACCTTTATAAGAAGGAAAACTGCCAAGACGGAAATATGTGTAAGGGACCGTCATGTTCCGTCAGGACAGGTTTTACTGTACTTGATGAAGTTAAATTATTTAGTTGAGGACTAGTGGTTATGCTCCTTGCCTCTGGTCCCGAGGGTCGCGGGTTCAATTAATTATTTAGTCGAGGACGGCTGACTTATCAGGTACCAATTTCGTATTTCCGATTGAGGGTCTTTCCACTTTTCAGCGGTTGCCCTTTTACCAGCCGGCTGCTGGCCCTTCACATCCACATGTGTCAATCACAGAGGTAGATGATCAACAGCCAGTGTAGGGGTGACATGTGGTTAGCATGTCGAGTCCCCCAGCCGTTATAGCTGGTTCCTCAACCTGGAGCCGCTACTTATTGTAGCTACCCAATTCCCTCACGATGCTGGGTGGGCACCGGTCCCATACTGACCGAAATACCATGAGAAAATTTCTTCCCCCATGGAGACTCGAACCAGCGCAAGTCCCGTAGCTCTGCGCCAAGGCTTCCTACCTTAACCGCTCGGCTACGGCGCGGGACCAATTTCGTATTTAATATCTTATTATTAAAAGTGGTTTAACACTTTCTATTATGTAGATTAGCTCCTGTTTCGCATGTTGTTAGTTGAGTAGCCAACTTTTTAGGGGTAAAAATAGAAGAAGGAATGTAAATAAACACTAAAACTTGGTTTTAACTCCATAAAAAATCACCCACACAGGAACTGTTTTAAAACATACACTGCTTTAAGGTTAGGTTGTTTTAGATGGAATACGCTGTGACCATACGATGCTTTTACGATGTACATCTCCAGTACTTGGCTGAGCTAAGAGTTTCTTTAAATGTGCTCCAATAAACTTACAGGAGGGGGATGCATTGTAAATATACAGATATAAGAGAAGGATTCATTTGATGACGGACATAAAGTTGGTCATGGAATATGACGAGAGCGTGCAATATGTTTCCAAGCTCGTGTAAAACCCAATGAAATTCCCGCAGCCGGATGAGATTATATTCAAACCCAGTGTTTATTGTAATGCATATGATTCTAGGTTTTGCTGAAATGTGTTATTTTTTATTAAGGGAAGAGAATGGTATACTTTTTTTGTATAACATTCTGATTTTCCACACATGTAAATAGGGTATATATCATACTAATACAAAGAAGGGACATATGGGAAATTAATAAAGTGCTTTGAGGCTAATAATTAAAATATGTTTAATTTAGATTGAGAACAGGTGAACCATCTCAATTATCTAGGATGTGACATTTAATTTAATTATGATAATGATATAAATAATAAAATAGCAAAATTCCAGGGAATATGTGGTACGATAAAACGATCACTAAATAACAAAACAACAAGAGAGACCCAATTGAAATTTTACAAAACGTTGGCAGTACCGGTACTGCTCTATGGTTCAGAAGCCTGGATACATAAAAAACAAGATCTAAGTAGGATAACGGCGGCAGAAATGAAAATTTTGAGAATTGTTAAAGGGTGCACTAAGGAAGACAGAATCAAGAGCACAGAAATAAGACAGGAACTTGAAATATTTGCAATAACTGATAAAATAGATACATATAGATAAAAATGGAAGCAGCACATAGACAGAATGAATGAAGATATATATCCAAAACAAATAACAAAATACAAACCTAGAGGCACCCGAGATGTGGGCAGACCTAGAAAGAGATGGGCTGAAGTCGGAACGGGTCAACAGACCTAATCCATGAATGCAGATGATGATGATGATGTATAATTTTGGAAGGCCTAGCAAACAATACCTTAAAATTGTTATGGAATGGATCCCAATGGAAAGGAGGAAGAGAGAAAAACCGAAGAAAATTTGGATAGAAGGGATACAAGCAGCTATGAATGTGAGAGGATTGGAGGAAGAGCAATGGATGGACAGAGAGGAATGACGTTTGGTTTCCGGAAGACGGCGGCAGCTGCCATGATACCGGATGATGATGATGATGATGATGATGATGATGATAAGGTCATATAAGTAATCTACTGAAACGATTTCCCAACATAACCTATACTTCAGCTGAAAAATAAAATTTTCAATTTTTCGTCATTTCAGACATTGCTCTTTTCTGTGCAACTAATGTATTGTAGGATACAGCTAAATTTTCCAAAAGACACTCTATGCTATACCTTATAACTTTTTTATGGCACGATTGCACTACCTTCCTGTTACTATCACTCTCTCTTCCTATGATACCACAACCTGTTACTTCAGAAACGAAATGCATTATTTCCGTAGTACACCACCGCTGTGCTGTGGTCTCATGTAGCGTGCTGCCTTGTCACGCAGTGGGCCCGAGTTCGATCCTCAGTAGGGCTAATTTTCTTGGGTACCCCTCAGGGATCCTCATCTAGGGGATATGTGGATGGCAACCACAAGGTGCCCAAGCTGTGCAAAACATTTCTTCCACTTACTTGTGTTTTGCACTCTTTTAACTTTACTATCTTGGTTAACTCTTGTTTTTTTTGACGCCGACGCTATTAGGGCATCCGAGGGCTAGGGAGTCTTTCCTTTCTTCCATTTCTTCTTTCCTTTATTTTCTTTTCTTCTCCAGAAAAGCCTGACCAGAGGTTATAAGATGGCAGCCCCATCACTGGTCTTGCCTTCCTTTGGCCAGCAACCAATCGAAGGGACTATTATTATGCTTTCAAGTCTTATACGAGAATTTTCCCTCAAACGGTGGAGGGAAAATTTTCTATAGGATCGTAACAGGCCTTGGCCTAATACTTGGAAGGAAGAAGAAGATGAAGGTTTCTTTCGGCGTTTTTCCTCACCTGTAAGACAACTTTTATAAGATTCATGATGTGCTCCGTTGAGGTTTATTCAAAATTAAAATATAAAATTATGGAATATTCACCTGAAAGGTCGGTCTCCTCAACTTAATTAATTATTTAACTGTAGCGCTTTCGGGACTTGTCCCATCATCGGCAGCGAAATCGCTACAGTTAAATAAAAAATTAAGTTGAAGAGACGGGCCTTTCAGGTGAATATTCCATAATTTTATATTTTAACCTGTGTCCACCGCTGTGGTCTCGGGGTAGCGTGCTGCCTTGTCACGCAGCGGGCCCGGGTTCGATCCCCGGTCTGGACAGTTTTTCTGGGTGAGGTTTTTATCGGGGTTTTTCCTCACCTGTAAGACAAATGTCAGGAAAACATTAAGGCCCAAACTTTCCCCGAAATCATATGGCCATCGCAATCATCATCATTCATATTCATCTTAGGTTAAGCTTAGGATTTAGAAACTCACCTGGCGCACCATTATCATCATCATCACCCATCATATCATCGGGGCAACGTAACCCCGCCTTCCAGGCTCCCGAATCTCAGAAGTGGGTTACAAGTACGCCATGCCAGGAGAGGAACCAGGAATGTCGAAAGAATAATCTGGGGCATTTGAAAAAAAAAAAATAACCTGTAAGACAAATGTCAGGAAACTAAGTTTAGGATTAAGGCCTCTCCTGGCGTATCATTACCGTCATAATCACCTTCCATATATCATCAGGCGCCCCAATCTGAGAAGTGGGTTACAAGTACGCTATGCCAGGAGGGAATATCAGAAATGTAATGAAAACTTGATGGCATTGATTAAAATAAACTTTCGCAGTACATCTTACGTAAATCAAGTCATCTGATTTTTCCACACGTTATTTCAAGCTTTAACATTCAGACTGCCACATTGTTAATGTCACTCTTGGGTTAATTTAGATGGTTAGGTTAGCTTCTGTTACGTTGAACGTACGAACATGTTTGGGAATTTCTTGAAATTTATTTCATATAGATTTCTTAACTGTAGAACTTAGCTACTTCCTTAAAATTTCCCTCATTTGTCATTAGCTGCCCATTTCCATTATATAATGTAGGCCTATTTCTATGGTACAAATGCGGGAAATTTTGAGGAAGTGGATGAATTCAAATACCTAGGAACAATAATCACAAATAGGAATGAGATGCACAATGAAATAATTGTATGTTCAATAATTTTTTTTAAATAATGATTTTTGCGAGTTGTTTAATAAAAAAATAAATTAATAACCTATAATTTTGGTTGATGTGTTTAATGTTTTCTCTACTAGGGTATATTGTTACAATATTGCGATCCTATTTCAAGTTTCCCACGCGAGATGGCAATAGATAATATTATATGGTAAGGTGCAGTGAACGACAAATGAAACATAGCGACACGATTCTGATTTGTTTTCAAACATCGCCGTTTACATTAAATATATAAGTATTTTAAAATACAGGTAACTATATTTAAATAGTCCACCGCTTGGTCTCGAGGTAGCGTGCTGCCTTGTCACGCAGCGGGCCCGGGTTCGATCCCCGGTCGGGACAGTTTTCTGGGTTAGGCTTTTATCAGGGTTTTTCGTCACTCGTAAGACAAATGTCAGGAAAACTTTAAGGCCCAAACGGTCCCGAAATCATATTGCCATCATCATCCTTATCATCATCATCATCATCATCATCCTTCACCGGTGTGGAAAGCAACTGGAAACTACCACACCTATAATTCCCTAGTAAAGCTGCAAAGCATAGCATGAAAATGCTATGATTGTAGTGAAAGACCTGCCTTCGGGCAGAATTACTATGGACGGATATTTAAATAATGATTTTTGAATAAACAGCTTAATTTTATTCGTTAAATAGTCCTAACAAATGCCAATCTTAATTTCCAAATCCTCTAGATAAATTGGAAATCACTCGTGGCATTACTTATGATAAAATAATGTGTTTTTTTAATATTTAAATAACTTTCATAATAATCAATTGAGTTGGTGTTTACTTGATGAAAATACATATTTATTAATTAAATAAAAATAAAACGTAGTTTTATTTGATTTTCATATTTATTATATAATTCAGTGACAGCTGTTTCTGTACACTGTACCTTCTTCAGACATGTCTATATAGGACAAACTGGTAGACCTTTTATCTCTCGGATAAAGGAACACATGAGAGCATATAACAGAAATTTAGAAAATTCAAAATATGCTAACCACCTATTCCAATTTAATCATTGTTTCGATCCAAATTTTGAAATTTTACACATTTGTGATAAGGGTAAGAAGTTAGATCTTTTGGAGGCTGTAGAAATTAATAAATTTAAAAGTAGTAAAAAACTGTTAAATTCTCAACTTGATTTGAATGAATCCCCTTTGTTAAATTTAAAAATTTAAATAAATATTGTTGTATTGTTGCTTAGATCAGTTGGAACACAATTCATAATTTGTTAACATGTCTGAAGAAGGTACAGTGTACCGAAACAGCTGTCACTGAATTATATAATAAATATGAAAATCAAATAAAACTACTTTCATAATGTTAAAATATTCAAATAAATTCAATTGCGAGTAAATCTGCAGAATGATACATGTATGCAAAATTGGCATTAAAACCTGATCCCATTGACTGTTGCTCTTTTTTGTGTGATTGAGACAAATTGAATCAATTAAGAGAACTAGGGAATTCGAGATTCTCGGTAATTGGCGATCATGTCTAGCCAGATGATATAATTTAAATTGCTACTGTATTGTAAAGTCGCCAACGCACACCGCACCCAGTTGATTGGATTCCCACAATCACTGGCAAATTCCTATGTATGAGTATGACGCATTTTTGTTGTTTTGTTTGTGACGGGAAGTATACTGCAGTTTCGGGAGCTTTACGCCCAATGAAATGGGATCCAACAAAACAACCCTTTTTATTAGGGGGCGTGTGAAAGTTGGGCGTGGTTCTTAAAAAAAGTTTGGATTTATGACTCTCTGGCAGCTCTGCAAAATGTATGGCAGCGTCGAAAAACGCTGACAAATCTCTTAGTTATTGATACTTTATAGTTCTGATCAGATGGAAATCATGAAATTGCGGGTTCAGTCGTATTCATGGACAGCTGAACTGCTGGTACTTTCCTTGGTTAAAAATACCCTTAAGTGGTTATAATAATTTATTTATTTATTTATAAACAGGTTTACAATGTAATAAAACATCTTCCTGTTCCAAAAGCTTTTTTAAATTCTTATCTTCTTTCTCCATTATTCTCTATCTTCACATTCCAATTCTTCCAGACCCAACTCCGGTTATTATAATAATAATAATAATAATAATAATAATAATAATAATAATAATAATAATAATAATAATTTTTTATTATTCCGGCTTTTACAATGAATATACATTTTTCCGGTACCCATGTTCACAGTTAACTACACATTTGTTTCAACACATTTTTCCATTCTTGTCTGTTCATCCATATATCTTCTTCTATTTCCCATTCCCTCTTAGTTTCATTGATTCCCTGAATCCACGTAATATTTGGTCTACCCTTCTTTTTTTCTTCCCTGTGGTTCCCAATCCATGATTATCTTAGGTAGTCTTCCTTCTTCCATCCTTATAATGTGTCCGTACCAATTTAATAGTTTCTTCTTTATAAAATCTAATATTGAATATTGTACCTGCATTTTTTCTTTTATATATGAATTTCGGATTTTATCCTTCCTGGATATTCTTGCAACACGTGTCCAGTAGTCCATTTCAGTGGCGAGTCATTTTTTTTTTTCATTTGTGCATTTAAAGCCCACACATCAGCTCCATAGGTAATAATGCTTCTGATTATTGTATTAAAAATAGTTTTTTTTTTGTTTCTTTGAAGATATGTTTGTCCCATACTATTCCATATATATTCCTATATTGATCCTGTTTATTATCTCTGTTTCTTGTTTTCCATCTTTAGTAATTTTAATTCCCAAATACTTATATTCTTCAATAATAATAATAATAATAATAATAATAATAATAATAATAATAATAATAATAATAATAATAATAATAATAATAATAATAATAAAATTTATTCACATGACAGGAAATTTTTGAAAAAAAAAAGAAGAGAACGTAACCTACAGACGCATGTTGATTTTATTGATTTTGATATTGCAATGAAAATCGAGCAGATCACGTGGTTTTTGTTATGGTGATCAATTTATGAACGAATAGCCTTTACTATTAGATAGAAATATAGTAATAAAAACAGTAGCCTTTGCAGATGACCAGATTTTAATAGCAAAAACAGAGGACGAACTACAAAGAATGCTATATAAACTAAATGAAATATCAAAAAAAATACAACATGGAAATATCCTCACAAAAATCAAAAGAATATCCTTCAAGGATATACACAATAAATTAAACCGATATCAAATGATGTGTGGCACCATAAGAAGAACCCTCCGAAAGACAGTGAAATGAAATTTTTAAGATCTGTAAAAGGATGTACACGCATGGATAGATTACACAATGAATCAATAAGAAATGAACCGGAGATATTTTCAATAGTCGATAAACTAGAAGAGCACAAATATAAATGGAAAGAACATTTAGACAGAATGGACAATACAAGATTACCCAAAAGATCAACGCCTACAAACCACACGGAAAAAGATCTTTGGGACGGCAGTGCCTATTATTACTTATGGGTCCGAAACAAGGACAGTGACAACACAACAATCTGCCAGAATATAAGCTGCTGAAATGAGATTCCTCAGACCAATAGCAGGATATCAAAGAACAGACAAAAAAATAATACAGAAATAAGACAACAACTAAAAGTAGAGGAATTGAACACAACAATAGAGAAATACAGAACAAGCTGGAAAGAACACGTGGCAAGGATGACTGAGAATCTTCTTCTTCTTCTTCTTCTTCACGGTTTAGCCTTATTTACTAGCCTGTTCCGGCTCCAAATTGCTGCTCTTTCCATCTTTTCCTTGGTCTTCCCAAACTTCTTCTTCCTCGTGGTGAATAGTTGCATGCTGCTTTTGGTATTCTATTCTCAGTCAACCTTGCCAAGTGTTCTTTCCACTTTGTTCTGTATTTCTCTATTGTTGAGTTTAATTCCTCTACTTTTAGTTGTTGTCTTATTTCTGTTTTATGCTTTTTGTCTCTTCTTTGATATCCTGCTATTGGTCTGAGGAATCTCATGTCAGCAGTTTGTATTCTGGCAGAATGACTGAGAATAGAATACCAAAAGCAACATACAACTATTCACCACGAAGAAGAAAAAGTTTGGGAAGACCAAGGAAAAGATGGAAAGAGCAGCAATTTGGAGCCGGATCGGGCTAGTAAATAAGCCTAAACCGGGAAGAAGATATTAAGATATTTTAGCTTGTCCTCCGCAGTGACAGATTGTTTCGTTTGCCGATCATTGACCAGGGAAGGAAGAAAGAAAGAGGAGTAGTTGTCCTTGTATTAATAAGAAACAAGACGTATGTAATGTCATTTGTAATGTTGTGTTGTAGAGAATATCATGTCACAAACCTACACAACAAGACAATGTAGCAGCGGCCTACACCAACCTTGTTGCCATGACTACCAATGACTGACTCAAAGAGATTCCTAGCGACACACACAATGGAGGAAGGAAGGATGCTATGTATTCTCTTTATATATCTAATCTTATATCATTCATCATTAAGGTAACAGTCAACACACTGTGGCATTCAGAATTAGAAAGTGGAGTCCACTGTTTTTGTATAAGTTTTTATTCTATTTGGGGATTATAACCCTAGCAATAATTCCTGAACAATGAAATTTGTAATGGGAGCTTAGATGCGAGTCCTGTACTAACCAGATGTAGGTCTCAGCCAATAGGAAGTATGACCACACGTCATTGCTAACACCCTCGCTAGCGAATATCAAATATAGTCACTGCTAAACATTTTTAAAATCTCACTACAAAGATTAATTAATATAGGTAATCTTTATCGTAGACTGCGATGGGCAGGACATGTGGCACGAATGGGAAATGAAAGACGTGCATGGAAGCTTTTTGTAGGAAAACCAGAGGGAAAGCGCCCAGTTGGTAGACCAAGAATGAGGTGGGAGAATAACATTAACTATGATTTGAGGGAAGTAGATTATACAGGGGATGATCGGAAAACATTGGCTCAGGATGGGGATATATGGAGAGCTTATGTCCGCGCGACCATGAACCTACGGGTTAGATAGTGTCAGTGAGTTAGTTAGTTAGGAGGCATTGTATAAATAAAAAAAATCACAACTGTTAAGTAATTAACTAAATACACATTCACATTGCATTATAATTTTAAGACTTGAGGCAGCAAGTGTACAAAATATTATAATTAAAGTCTACGGTTTTAAATCTAAAATCAACACATCCGCGTCTCACTATAATTCTCTATGGACTGTACATAGGAACTGTTTTGTTTGTTCACGTGGCAGACAGGAAATTCACAGATCATAGGCTCTCCCATTGGATTTACAGTCAAGGACATTGTTCAAAATCCCTTGCGCGACCTATGTTAATTGAGATAATACACTATAAGATGAACGATTCCAGTGCGATTCTCGATTATGTTGGAATTTTTAAACTGGCCTAAACTTTCTGGTGATACCATTGTCCTAGGGTCGACCCGGCCTCTAATGGAAATGAGCATCAAACACGTGTTCTGGAGGTAAGAAGACGGTCACAGTAGGCATTTATTTTTCTTATATCATATTATACACACACACATAAATTATATATAAATAATTCATCATCATCATCATCATAGTACATTTGTTGACCTGTTTCGGCCTCGAGAGAAACGCCATCGAAAAGTCTTCAAGGTTCCATGTGCAATTCTTCTAAGATGTCTTCATTTTTTTTTTTGTGATCTAGCACTGTGTACCTTGCAATCCTCCGAAAGTATCTCATTTCAGCAGATGTAAGTCTCTGTATATCCTTAAATAAATAAATATATATATATATATATATATATATATATATATATGGTTCGATTCCCGGTCTGGACAGGCTCCTGGGTGAGGTATTTTTCGGGGGTTTTCCTCACCTATAAGACAAATGTCGGGATGCTTAGAGCCCAACGGTCCCCGAAAATCATCCGGCCATCATCATCATCACTATCATAATCGTCATCATCCTTCATCGGTGTGGAAAGCAACGGGAAGCTACCACACCTATAACTGCCTAGTAAAGCTGCAAAGCATAGCATGAAAGTACTATGATTACAGTGAAAGACATGCCTTCGGGCAGAATTACTATGGATGGATGGATATATATATATATATATGTTATATTGCAGATTTCCGCGGATATAAGTATGAATAAGAAAGTTTTCTTGGGTTTTCCGCGTCTTGGATTCAAGTTCGGCCTCTGGCCACTGATTCCGACGTTTCGGCATGATCCCACATGTCATTATCAAGGAATCATAAGTTCGAGTCACAGGTTTAGGTCCTATATAATTAAACAAATAGAGTTTTCGCTGTGGTCCGTTTCCGAAGAAGGTGTTTAACTACATAAGAATTAAACCTTGGATGGGTGTACGTCTTCGGAAACGGACCACAGCGAAAACTCTATTTGTTTAATTATATAGGACCTAAACCTGTGACTGGAACTTATCATTCCTTGATAATGACATGTGGGATCATGCCGAAACGTCGGAGTCAGTGGCCAGAGGCCGAACTTGAATCCAAGACGCGGAAAACCCAAGAAAACTTTCTTATTCATATATATATATATATATATATATATATATATAGAGAGAGAGAGAGAGAGAGAGAGGGGGGAGCATTTAGCGAAGTTTTAGCATCTTTGATATTTACACAGTAGTTTCTTGGAATGAACAGTGCACTGTAGTCATTAGGAACTCAGCCAACTCCCATAAAAATTAATAACAATTTCCTGAGTTTTTTAAACAATATAACAAGTTGGACATATAAAATTCAATTAAGCTATCAGTTATCAGCCTGAATCATTCTGTCCAATTAGTTCCACATTAAATTGCGTCTCGGTTTAATTAAATATCGAATTGCAAAGTGATAACATTCTATTTACGTCATAACAAAAAGAAACTACTCCAGAAACAGTTGACTAACATTATAGACTAACATTGAGTAGGTTTAGAGTGTCTTAGCAAAACAGACAGGTGTATGGAGAAGACTACATAACAATGAACTACATGGTCTTTACAGGAAGCCAGATATAATAAGAACAGTTAAGTCTCGTAGACTGCGATGGGCAGGACATGTTGCACGTATGGGGAATGAAAGAGGTGCATGGAAGCTTCTTGTAGGAAAGCCAGAGGGAAAACGCCCAGTTGGTAGACCAAGAATTAGGTGGGAGAATAACATTAACTATGATTTGAGGGAAGTAGATTATACAGGGAATGATTGGAAAGCATTAGCTCAGGATAGGGATGTATGGAGAGCTTATGTACGCGCGGCCATGAACCTACGGGTTCGATAGTGCCAGTGAGTAAGTAAGTATGGAGAAGACTACATAACAATGAACTACATGGTCTTTATAGGAAGCCAGATATAATAAGAACACTTAAGTCTCGTAGACTGCGATGGGCAGGACATGTTGCACATATGGGGAATGAAAGAGTTGCATGGAAGCTTCTTGTAGGAAAGCCAGAGGAAAACGCCCAGTTGGTAGACCAAGAATTAGGTGGGAGAATAACATTAACTATGATTTGAGGGAAGCAGATTATACAGGGAATGATTGGAAAGCATTAGCTCAGGATAGCGATGTATGGAGAGCTTATGTCCGCGCGGCCATGAACCTACGGGTTCGATAGTGCTAGTGAGTAAGTAAGAGTCTTACAACATTGTACAAATATCGGGACTACAACAAAGGACCCTGTGAAGCAAAGAACAATATGCTTTATGCTAAAGTTATTGCAGGAAGAATAACAGCAATAAAACGTGAATGTAGAAATATAAAAAAAAGCGGAACAAAGGAAAATACATATTTTAATGACGTTGTTGTAATTATAATGCGATAAAAATATAATAATTTCCGGTAAATGAAGGTATGATCCTGGTGGGTGTCCTTGGTTAGCTGTAACTCCTGTGAAGGCCAAGTGTGTTGATCACTTTTATTACTGTCTGCCGTGATAAATCATTCACTTCTCCATCAGACCTGTTTTCTTTTATGAGCAATAAATAACGTGGTACCATATTGTCTGCGACAAAATTTGCAATATAAGGAAGACAAATCCATACTTTATTGGTTTTACTTCTAAGGAAGCAGAATGTTTTTATGATCATCAATATCATTAAATAAATCCGTTTTAGGCCATGTGACCTGTGACGGTAAACCCAACGAAGATGGTCTTGATCTTTCCACCTAGTCCAAGATCCGGCTGCGTCCAGTGTTTGAACAAAATCAATTTTTTTCATAAAATTGTGAATGACTGAATACATTTTTGCAGAGTTGCCTATTAAAATTCGGCCGCCAGTATGTTTAATTAAAATATTATTTATTTATTTATTTATTCGAAATAATTTGATTCACTTGTTACTTACTTACTCACTGGCACTATCGAACCCGTAGGTTCATGGCCGCGCGGACATAAGCTCTCCATACATCCCTATCCTGAGCTAATGCTTTCCAATCATTCCCTGTGTAATCTACTTCCCTCAAATCATAGTTAATGTTATTCTCCCACCTCATTCTTGGTCTACCAACTGGGCGTTTTCCCTCTTGACTTTCCTACAAGAAGCTTCCATGCAAGTCTTTCGTTCCCCATACGTGCAACATGTCCTGCCCATCGGAGTCTACGAGACTTTACTGTTCTTAATATACCTGGCTTCCTATAAACACCATGTAGTTCATTGTTATGTAGTCTTCTCCATTCACCTGTCTGTTCATCTCTCTTTGGTCCAAAAATGTTCCTAAGTACTTTATTCTCAAATACTTGTAATCTCCTTTCGTCCTTTAAAGTAAGAGTCCATGTTTCGCATCCATATAATATAACAGGTAGAATAATAGTTTTTATATTTTCAGTTTAACGTTTTTTGAGAGGAGTTGGGACATCAAGAGTCTCTGCAATGCATAATAGCACGCATTTCCAGAATTGAGCCTATGTTTAATTTCTTTGTGCATCTCATTCCTATTTGTGATTATTGTTCCTAGGTATTTGAATTCAGCCACTTCCTCAAAATTTCCCTCATTTGTCATTAGCTGTCCATTTCCATTATATAATGTTATTTTTATGTGTGACCATATATTTAGTTTTATTGATATTTACTTCCAGTCCTAAGTTCTTAGTGTTACTCAATAGTGTGTGCGTATTGTCCTTTAGTATCTCCTCGCTATCGGCCAACAATACTACAATATCAGCATAAACTAACAGCTTCTTAATACCATTGAGTTGTAAGCCTTCCTCATTCTCTAAAGATTTAATGGCATGCTCTAGTACAAAATTAAATAGCAGAGGAATATAGATAAATAGTTACAGTTAATCGCATCCTTCTCATATATTTTTGGATAAATTACAATGTGGTAAGTTTGCAAAAGTGTCATTAATATTTTACATAATAAGATAAAAATGTAACTATCTTTAAATTCGATACTATTGTAGTATGAGCTGAAAGTAATACTCTTAAAAAAATGGTCCGGGCCGGATTTGAACCAGCGACCTATGGATTACTGAAATTATATACAAATTCCTTTTGCTGATGGATTCGCTTAGTTGACACAGTTCCTGCGTGACGGATTTTTTCTCTCCTTTTTATTTTCTAGTATTTTTTGTTCCGCCACTTATTGTAGTACTGCCTCATTATTTTTTCCTCTATTATAAGACTGAAATAAAACTAGCAGTAAATAATTTATAAGAATTGTTATAAAACGTAGCCCATAAACTGAATTATCGTCAGTTCAGCCTCTCGAGTGAAGAAAAATGTTGCTGTAACTCAATCTTGTAATGTTTCTTCTTGCATTATTTCCACGACACCATTAATAAAAAGTTGGTCATGCGTATTAACTTTCAAAGCCAGGAGGAGATTTGATACAGTTGTGCATACCACGTGTCCACAGTGTGTCCTTCACGCTACAATTTGCCTCGTCTTTATGAAGGAACTTATTGCAACATAGAATCAATAGCAGAACTCGTTACTTATGTCCTTTTGAGTTAAGTGTTCATTGTGACGTCAGATACTCGCGTCACAGGTAGATAATGCCTCGCGGAACGATAACACGTTTATGTAAAATGCTTGTAATGGAAGTTTAGAGGGCGTGCGCATTTAGAAGGAAAATAAGCCGGATGAAGCCGGCTTAAGAGTCATTATCTAATGAACTCGGGATGGATTCCTATGGCATATCATACAGGGTTATTCAAAAAGAAGGAACAGAGTTCAAACGTTTATTTCTTCCAAACTACAACAAATAGAAACCCAATTCCAACGTTCCTGGAAAGAGAAAAGTTTGAAGTTCCGATCACGGCCGCATTGGCGCTGTTGCTTGTCATGTTGATTGTTTGTATAAAAATGGCGACACAACAGGACGTTGGATAGGAACAATAATCACAAATAGGAATGGGACGCACAAAGAAATTAAACATAGGCTCAATTCTGGAAATGCGTGCTATTATGCATTGCAGAGACTTTTGATTTCCCAACTCCTTTCAAAAAACGTTAAACTGAAAATATATAAAACTATTATTCTACCAGTTATATTATATGGGTGCGAAACATGGATTCTTACTTTAAGGGAGGAAAGGAGATTACGAGTATTTGAGAATAAATACTTTGGACCAAAGAGAGATGAACAGACAGGTGAATGGAGAAGACTACATAACAATGAACTACATGGTCTTTATAGGAAGCCAGATATAATAAGAACAGTTAAGTCTCGTAGACTGCGATGGGCAGGACATGTTGCGCATATGGGGAATGAAAGACGTGCATGGAAGCTTCTTGTAGGAAAGCCAGAGGGAAAACGCCCAGTTGGTAGACCAAGAATGAGGTGGGTGAACAACATTAACTATGATTTGAGGGAAGTAGATTATACAGGGAATGATTGGAAAACATTAGCTCAGGATAGGGATGTATGGAGAGCTTATGTCCGCGCGACCATGAACCTACGGGTTCGATAGTGCCAGTAAGTAAGTAAGGAGCAGAAAATCAACTTCATCGCCGGTGGCCTCCCAGGTCACCAGACCTAACATAGTGTGATTTTTATCTGTGGAAATACGTAAAAGACCGCGTTTTTATCCCCCCCTATGCTTGACACTCTTGAAAATGTGCGACATCGAATTGTTGAAGCTGTGAATTCGATAAGTTGTTCATTAAGATTTTGTACACAGTTGAGGATAAAGTATTTAAATTCACCAGATCAAAATTTAAAATTTAGCTGCTGGTGGAGGTTTTGGAGTAACAACGACGGTAAGTCTTACTCGTAACTCGTAACTCCAAATACAAATTCAGAAAGAATAACATTTATTTCTTCCAAACTACAAAGAATAGAAACAATTCCAACGTTCCTAGAAAGAGAAAAGTTCAAATTTCACTATTTTATGCATTCAATGTGAGCATCACGTTCTTTTCCAGTTTTTTGTAGATTATTGTATTTTATCTAAAAGTTTAAAAAGACTTAGCTCATTTCTAATATCTTCACTTCTTCTTTTATCTAGAAGTTTGCAGCAGACACTTCTCAGAAATCTCATTTCTGCTGCTTCTATAATCTTCTCTTCTCTTTTAATTAAAACCCAAAATTCACTACCATGCAATAGTAAGGGGACTGCACTGCTTTATAAAATTTTAGTTTTGTTTCCTTTCTTGTGTTTTTAAATATTCTTTTAATTGTGCCAGATATATAATTAAATTTATTAAGTTTCTTAAAAATATCTTCATTTTTAAAATAGGAGATTTCATAACCCAGGTATTTAAAATGGTTCACTTGTTCAATGGGTTTCCCCTTCAGAATTATTTTGGCTCTTACGATATCCGACCCTTTAAAAGCTAAGATTTCGTTTTACATACTGATATTTTGCAATGACTTTAATGTAAATTAATTTAATTATTAAGTAAAAAAGCTGAAATTGTTTTGTGGTACAGTACAAACATGTTGGTGGTTTGATAGGTAAACTAACTAACTAACTAACTCACTGGCACTATCGAACCCGTTGGTTCATGGCCGCGCGAACATAAGCTCTCAATATATCCCTATCCTGAGCCAATGTTTTCCAATCATTCCCTGTATAATCTACTTCCCTCAAATCACAGTTAATGCTATTTTCCCACCTCATTCTTAGTCTACCAACTGGGTGTTTTCCCTCTGGCTTTCCTACAAGAAGCTTCCATGCACGTCTTTCATTTCCCATCGGCCACATGTCCTGCCCATTGCAGTCTACGAGACTTAACTGTTATTGTTATATCTGGCTTCCTATACATATCATGTAGCTCACTATTGTGTAATTGGCTCGATTCTCCTGTCTGTTCATCTCTTATTGGCTCAAAATTTTTCCTAAGAACTTTATTCTCAAATAATCGTAATATCCTTTCCTTCCTTAAAGTAAGAGTCCATGTTTCGCACCCATATAATATAACTGGTAGAATAATAGTTTTATATATTTTCAGCTTAACGTTTTTTGAAAGGAGTTGGGACATCAAAAGTCTCTGCAATGCATAATAGCACGCATTTCCAGAATTGTGCCTGTTTAAATTCTTTGTGCATCTCATTCCTATTTGTGATTATTGTTCCTAGGTATTTGAATTCAGCCACTTCCTCAAAATTTCCCTCATTTGTCATTAGCTGTCCATTTCCATTATATAATGTTATTTTTATATGTGACCATGTATTTAGTTTTATTGATATTTACTTTTTAGGTTTGATAGATAATGGGAGATAATTGATGGAGTTTGTAATCTGTGGCACATTGTATCATGCATGTCTGCGCTACAATAGCAATTTTTGTTCCACTCAGTATGTCATAAACTTGCATTACTTTCAAGTTGTTATCATGTTTTAACTAATGTGATATAATTACATTGTCATTTTTTTGTTTTGTTTTCAGGTAAGTGTCATCTAGTCCTACAATTAATTAGATTAATGCAGCGCTACACGTAAGTTTAATAACATTTTTGATACTTTGTGTTAATTAACTCTCTTTGAAGTGCAAACAAGTAGGATATAACTTCAGAGTTTCAAAAGTTGAAACTTCTAGTTCATTCTGATTATAAGATAAAAATTGAAAATTAAAATGTACTTGGTAGGTTCCGTCGTCCTCAACTTTGTTAAAATAATGAATCATCATCATCATAGTATATTCACGAATTTAGGCCATTTGTTGACATGTTTCGGCCTCATACACCGTCCAGAAATCTTTTGAGTGGACGTCCTGGTCTTCTTCTTCCTGCAGGTTGATACCTTAACATTTGTTTGGGTATCCTGTGGTCTTCCATTCGATGAACATGTTGCATCCATCTTGACTTATAATCATAAATTTTGTTTTCTAAAGGTTCCATGTGTAATATACGTCACAAAAAAACTGTGCCTGATGGAAAAATTCTGACTATATATCTGAATTCAGCATGAAAAAATGCACTAGATTCACTAATCAGATTTCTTGTGAAGAAAACCTTGTCGACCAGTGTTATTATTAGGTATATTGCATAATTAGACACACATTTAAGTGGTTTCATTTTGTTCGTTTTCTTCTGATTTATTAAACATTTAAATTAATTGAACCAACTGATGTATCCAAAAGGATGCATTACGAATTTAAGGGTTAACACACATCTTCCGAACTGCCATCTGATACTGGAAGATGTAAGATCTTCTATCGGCTCCATGGACCTGGATCAACATCTTCCGAACTGTCATCTGGTACCGGAAGATGTAAGATATTCTATCGGCTCCATGGATCTGATTCAACATCTTCCGAACTGCCATCTGGTACCGGAAGATGTAAGATATTCTATCGGCTCCATGGACCTGGATCAACGCATCTTCCGAACTGCCATCTGGTACCGGAAGATGTAAGATCTTCTATCGGCTCCATAGACCTGGATCAACACCTTCCGAACTGCCATCTGGTACCGGAAGATGTAAGATCTCCTATCGGCTCCATGGACCTGGATCAACGCATCTTCCGAACTGCCATCTGGTACCGGAAGATGTAAGATCTTCTATCGGCTCCATAGACCTGGATCAACGCATCTTCCGAACTGCTGTCTGATACTGGAAGATGTAAGATCTTCTATCGGCTCCATGGACCTGGATCAACGCATCTTCCGAACTGCCATCTGGTACCGGAAGATGTAAGATCTTCTATGGGCTCCATGGACCTGGATCAACGCATCTTCCGAACTGCCATCTGGTACCGGAAGATGTAAGATCTTCTATCGGCTCCATGGACCTGGATCAACGCATCTTCCGAACTGCCATCTGGTACCGGAAGATGTAAGATCTTCTATCGGCTCCATAGACCTGGATCAACATCTTCCGAACTGCCATCTGGTACCGGAAGATGTATGATCTTCTATCGGCTCCATGGACGTGGATCAACACCTTCCGAACTGCCATCTGGTACCGGAAGATGTAAGATCTTCTATCGGCTCTATGGACCTGGATCAACTCAGCTTCTAACGGAAATGAGAATCAGACGCTTGAAGGTGGCCGTCACGCAGGGCTGACAACCTGGTTGACGTCTCGTGCCGATTGTCTAAAAAAAGTGGAATCCTTAACTTCGTTTATAAAATCTGAATACTCATAGCTTCAGTATCACTGATGACCAATGGTTTTTAATGTGACTGCCGGTCTGTTAAAATTATGGTTGACTTCTACGAACATTACATGCTAATGGAGCCTCTATATTCTTTGTTTGTATCTACTACCCTAAGGCCTCTGAAGCCTTTGATGGATTCACACTACCTTTATTTTACCTAAGTTTAGAAAATACAGTTAAACTATTTTTTTTTTTTTGCAAATGCCCCAGGTTGTCTTTCGACATTCCTGGTAGTCTCTCCTGGCATGGCGTACTTGTAACCCACTTCTGAGGTTGGTGCGCCTGGAAGGCGGGGTTACATTGCCCCGATGATATGATGGGTGATGATGATGATAGTGGTCCGTCAGGAGAGTCCCTAATCCTAAGCCTAATCTAAGATGAATATGTAGATGATGATTGCGATGGCCATATGATTTCGGGAACCGTTTTCCTGACATTTGTCTTACAGGTGAGGAAAACCCCGATAAAAACCTCACCCAGAAAAACTGTCCCGACCGGGGATCGAACCCGGGTCCGCTGCGTGATAAGGCAGCTCGAGACCACAGCGGTGGTCTACAGTTAAACTATAAAATAGTTGAGTTTTTATTATTAATTTAATACTTCTCACTGAAGGATAAATTATATTTGAAGAAAAAAAAATTCGCCTAGACCGAGACTCGAACCCGGGACCCTTGATTTTCCGGGCCAAGTGCTCTACCAACTGAGCTACCGAGGCGAGTTGGTAGAGCACTTGGCCCGGAAGGCCAAGGGTCCCGGGTTCGAGTCTCGGTCTAGGCGAAATTTTTTCTCTTCAAATATATAAAATAGTTGTTTTATTACCTTTTGCAGCATTTTTCTAAAGTAGTGCTTGAAATTACACATTCGAACCGGAGTTCTTCAGACTGTCTAGACCAGAGAACAAAGGCAATGAAAATTGTTATATTTATCACGTAGGTTCAGCTATTAGAAAACTACATTCACTTTTATTTCTAGTGAATTTATTTTCACTAATATAGCAGCAGGACTATTATAAGATCATTGACTACTTCCGTTCTTATGAAGATTCTGCTTTAGCGATTATTTCCAACTATAAGATTAACATTTTATTACTAAAACATGACTAGTCACATTCTTTCATATTTTTCCAACTATTACAGTCTTCTTTCTCCATTGTCATTATTTAAATCTGTTAACTAACTAACTCCCTGGCAGTATCTACCCGTAGGTTCATGGCCGACACGGCTGACATCAAGTGTCGATTGTCCAAAAAAGTGGGAGTCTTAGCATCCTACTACCTAAGGCCTCCTGAGACCTGTAATGGGATACATTTACCTTTTTAGGTTCATGGCCGATGCGGACATAAGCTCTCCAAACATCCCTAACCTGGGCTAATGTTTTCCAATTATTCCCTGTATAATCTAGTCCCCTAAATCATAGTTAATGTTATTCTCCCATCTCATTCTTGGTCTACCAACTTGGCATTTTCCCTTTGGTTTTCCTACAAGAAGCTTCCATGCACCTCTTTCATACCACATTCGTGCCTCATGTCCTGCCCATCGCAGTCTACGAGACTTAACTGTTCTTATTATATCTGGCTTCCTATAAAGTTAGTAGTCTTCTCCATTCACCTGTCTGTTCATCTCTCTTTGGTCAAAAAATGTTCCTAACAACTTTATTCTCAAATACTCGTAATCTCCTTTCCTCCCTTAAAGTAAGAGTCCATGTTTCGCTTCCATAATATAACTGGTAGAATAACAGTTTTATATATCTTCAGTGTCCACCGCTGTGGTCTCGAGGTAGCGCCCTGCCTTGTCACGCAGCTGGCCCGGGTTCGATCCCCGGCCAGGGCAGTTTTTCTGGGTAAGGTTTTTATCAGGGTTTTTCCTCACCTGTAAGACAAATGTCAGGAAAAACTTTAAGACCCAAACGGTCCCCGAAATCATATGGACATCATTATCACCATCATCCTTCACCCGTGTGGAAAGCAACGGGAAGCTACCACACCTACAATTCCCTAGTAAAGCTCCAAGCGTAGCATTGAAAATGCTATGATTGCTGCGAAGGACCTGCCCTCGGGCAGAATTACTATGGGTGGATGGATATCTTCAGTATTTAACTCTGTTATTTCTTGAAATTATAACGTCGGTCTTCATGGACTTGTGTTACCATGCTCCTTCAATTCACACCGAGGTCGATGGATTTTAAAAACATAACCATCATGACTACGGCTTCTTTCTGAAGTGAAGCAGAGCGGTATATCCCATATGGTAGATTTATTGCACATAAAAGTAGCAGAAGTCTCAAATAACATGTCTATGATAAAAATAAATAATAGTTTAAAAAATCTAAAACAACACGCTTTATTAGAAAACCGAACTAAAAAATGAAAAAAGAATTTTAATTTCCAATACGCTTGGGATAAAATTAAAGTGGTCAACAAACAAATCATCTCCAACACATCTAGAATAAAACTAGAGTTATCTACAAAAAAAAAATAATTTTACCATCAAAAGCGTGGGGTGCTTTTTATGGTTTTTGCGTTTTCTTCTTTGAGACTTTACTTTTACCAATATCTGTTTATTATCAAATATATTAATTGATATAGACAACCACACGCTTTTGATGGTAAAATTATTTTTTTTATAGATAACTCTAGTTTTATTCTGGATGTGTCACAGGTGTTCCCAAACGTGTTGGAAATTAAAATATTTTTTCATTTTTTAGTTCGGTTTTCTAATAAAGCGTGTTGTTTTTATTTTTTTAAACTATTATTTACTTCAATTTTTTTAGTTTGGTTTTCTAAAAATGGACATATCTCTAAATTCGATACTATTGTAGTATGAGCTAAAAGTAATACCTACTCTTCTAAAAAAAATCCTCCGGGCCGGATTTGAACCAGCGACCTATGGATTACTGAAATTATATACCACTATAGTCCACCGCTCTACCAAGTGAGCTACCACAACGATAGAGTAAAAAGTCGATACATCCGCATCCTATTATCCGATTCTGATTGAGGGTCTTCCCACTTTCAGCGGTTGCCCTTTTACCAGCCGGCTGCTGGCCCTTCACATCCACATGTGTCAATCACATCCTATTATACCGGCCTTTATTTTTTTGATGTCCTGATGATCCTGGCCAGGATCTTAGAAAAAATTATGAAATTATTGTATTGTCATTGGTCCTTTACAAGTATATAAAATTTCTAGTCGATCCAATGTTTTAAGTGGGTGAAAATCGTGTTGAAAGATTCCGTTACATAGATAGATACAGGTCAAGCTAATATAAAGCGTGTAAAAATCGCCATTTTTAGGCCGAAGTTTGAATTGTAACGCTAATGACATGAGCCGTTAAACGGCGTCATTAAATAAAATGATAACACAAAGTGAAGGATTACAAAATAGTTGAATAGTTTTTTATCTTTGTTAAGTTATATATTGAGACGCTTTAATATTTTTACTAATGAAGCATCCGTGATATTTTGGTGTACACTAACGGCTTTATGATTAACACATCTGATCATCCAGCCGGTCTAGGGATGACAATTGGTCAGCATGTTGGGTCCCCAGCCGTTATAGCTGGTTTCCTCAACTTGCAGCCGCTACTTATTGTAGCTAATCAAATGCCTCACGATGCACCGGTCCCATACTGGCCGAAATTCCATGAGAAAATCTTCCCTCCTGGAGATTGGAACCAGCGCAAGTCCTCTAGCTCTGCCACAAGGCTCTGCCTTAAGCACTTGGCTACGGCGAGGGTATAATAAAAGAGAATGATTTTATATATCATAATTTTAATGGTCACCCAGTACAAGACTGTGACCTCAATTTTTTGAAGTTGATTGTTACATGACAAATGTCCCACGTGTCATTAACAACTTTCTCCATGACACTAAACTTGGGGAGGAAGGGGGGGATAAGCGTTACAACCTTGTTCTGGGCGATTATTCAAATGTACACGTGTTTATAAGTTAACTCAATATTAATATGTAATTCATCGTTTTTATTCATCATCATCATCAAACTTCACAGATTAGGTCTTTGCCTGTTCCGATCTCACATCTGTTCAGCCCAGCGCTTTCTTGGTCTTCCTACCTATTTTCGTCCTCCAGGAATATACATCAGTGCCTTCTTTGGTATCCTATCCTCTGACGTTTGCAGATGTTCTATCCAATTGTTCCTGTGTTCTTCTATTTGTTGAAGAAGTGGTTGTACTTTTAGTTCCTCTCTAATATTTTCATTTCTAATACGTTCTTCTCTTGTACAACCTTTCACAGCTCGTAGGAATCTCATTTCGCTGCCTAAATGTTACTTTTTATTTTTCCTTCAGAATCCAGACCTCACTTCCATACATCGCCAGAGGTAGTGCCATCGTTGAGTAAAATCTTAGCTGCGTATACTTTCTTACTTTGTTCCTCAGTGTTCGTCTGTATGTTGCACACATATGTTGAAATTTCTGCATTTTTTTTCAATTTTCTTATTGTTTTTTATTATTTTAAATACACCTGCGAATATATTTTTTCTTTGTTATAAATTTTCGTACTATTTCATTAAAATGTATTAGTTAAATCTTGGACAACCGTAGCAACTGAGCGGAATCACATTGGAAAGTTAAGACTCCTTAGATGGCGTTTGCAGCAACTTCCTCCTTCATCGCTTGACAGTCTGTTTCCAGTCTATCTATCTACGTTTTTGCCTGAATTCAAGCTTCATTGGTCTGATAACAGAAGGTATGCAATTGTGCATGTGTCCTATGGAAATTAATTGAATAACTTACTCATAAACTTCAGCAGAAGAAAAATGGATACATATAGACAAAAATGGAAGCAACACATAGACAGAATGAATGAAGATAAATATCCAAAACAAATAACAAAATACAAACCTAAAGGCACCCGAGATGTGGGCAGACCTAGAAAGAGATGGGCTGAAGTCGGAACGGGTCAACAGACCTAATCCATGAATGCAGATGATGATGATGATGATGATTAATTTCTGAATGAAGCACGGAATGCTTATTGCTTATGGAATGCAATTCCAACCCAGCATTTGCATTGAAAC
Source organism: Diploptera punctata (assembly GCA_030220185.1). NCBI lineage: Eukaryota > Metazoa > Arthropoda > Insecta > Blattodea > Blaberidae > Diploptera > Diploptera punctata. The sequence continues at coordinate 261,797 of JASPKZ010000446.1, read as the reverse complement.
TCGGGAATACCTGTCAGTTCAGTAGGACTCGGGATTCTAACTTGGAACCTCCTGAATACAAGTCTCAAACATTACCATCTGAGCTAACTCCTTCATTATAATAGTTTTCATGATATAAGTTTTAGTTTATAAAATGAATACACACATCAGCAAGGAGGGTGATGTAACAGAATTATAGGAAGAACAAGGCGTCAACAGTTCACATATCTGTAACCAGAAGACGGTAATTTGCCTAATAAAGACACTTAAAAGCTAATTTGGGCGGCGCCAAAAAAATAGAATGTAAATTAATACAAGCGCTCTATTAACTTAATTCTCAAGTAGCTTCATTACATTAACTCGTGGAATTAAGTAGGTCACACACCCACACCAACTCAAGTTTTCTGTGTTTTAATAAGATTTCAAATTTTACCTTTAAAATTAACATCTTCATAATTAACATCTCCATATTCTTCATGTCCACCGTTGTGGTCTCGAGGTAGCGTGCTGCCTTGTCACGCAGCGGGCCCGGGTTCAAACCCCGATCGGGACAGTTTTTCTGAGTCAGGTTTTTATCGGGGTTTTTCCTCACCTGTAAGACAAATGTCAGGAAAACTTTACGGCCCAAACGGTCCCCAAACGGTCCCCGAAATCATATGGCCATCACAATCATCATCATTCATATTCATATCATCATCATCATCCTTCACCGGTGTGGAAAGCAACGGGAAGCTACCACACCTATAATTCCCTAGTAAAGCTGCAAAGCGTAGCATGAAAATGCTATGATTGCAGTGAAAGACCTGCCTTCGGGCAGAATTACTATGGATGGATATTCTTCATGCTACCACACCTATATATCCCTAGTAAAGCTGCAAACGTGGCATGATGAGTCTTTCCACGGTAAAAGTTTCTTTAAGGGAAAAGTGGAGAATGCTGAGTTTACAGTGAAAGACTTGCTCTTGAGCAGAACACTGTGAATGAATATTCTTCATTTCCATCTTCTTCGCCTTCATCTTCATCTCTACGTCTTTCGCTCTTTCGTCTACATCTCTTTCGGACTCTATTTTCATCCTCTGCATCTTTGTCACCTTAATTTTCATCTTCACCGTCTCCATTTTCATCTTCTGCGTCTTCTTCTCCTTCAAAATTAACATAAAATTATAGAATATTCACGTGAAAGGTCCGTATCCTCGACTTAATTAATTATTTTACTGTAGCGCTTTCGGGACTTGTCCCATATCGGCAGGATTCAAAACCAGTTAATAATTAATTAAGTTGAGGAGACGGACCTTTCAGGTGAATATTCCATAATTTTATGTTAATTTTGAATAATACCTCAACGGAACACATCATGATTCTTATAAAAGTTGATTCTTCTACTTCGCCTACGTATTATATGTCTCCAACTTCATCTTAATTTTCATCTTCACCTTCTTCGTCTGCATATTCTTTGTCTTCATCTATTTCGTCTTCATCTTCATCATCATCACAATAATTTTTATCTTAATAATTCGTTTTTTTTTTTCATTACAACCTTCTTCTTGCTGTTCTTTTGATGTATAGAGTATGATATCCTATTTTGTTTCACCTGTCAGGCCACTTCTTCTGATCATTGCAGCAGTTGATCCAGAGATTTTTTTTAGCATTTTTTACTATCAGGTCGTCCTCCATCCAATATTTTCTTTCATTTTTTAGGGCCTAATACATTTTCTGATGTCCTAAATGTATATATTTATCTCTCATTTCTCTGCTATGTATTCTTTTACACTGAGCAACAAAAAAGAAACTTTTTTTTTTGTCTCAGAAAGAAAAATATGTGATTCTGGTAGTATTTTTTCTCCTGGATTCAAATATGATGTCGGTTTTTCTCCATCACGCAAGGTTTACGAGAGACAAGCATTTATAATTTCAAACACTTTAATATTTTCTACATTCGTAACTACATAATATTCGAACATTCGGACTCACCTAGAAAGTAAGAAATGACGATTTTCTGCTGTATTTCGCCTGTGGAGCATCCCTCTTGATGGTCCAACAATAATCGGCCAGCATATTAGGATTCCATTTGCGTTGATATCTGTTTTCCATAGCTGAAATTTCCTGATGAAAGTGTTCACCGTTTTATTTTACAATGGACAAATGGACAAAAGAGTTTATTAAAAATAATTATTTAAATCCATTAATTTAAATTGAAATAAAAAAAACTGTGGATTTTGAAGAAGAAGAAATTCTGAATACATATTTGAAAACACGATAAAAAACATTTCTTATTGTTTCATTGTGTAATTTATCCATGCGTGTACATCCTTTTACGGATCTTAAAAGTTTTATTTCAGTGGCTTGAATGTGTGAGATATTTTTTTTGTAAGTACCCAAGATTCGGACCATGTAAAAGAACAGGAACAGCCATGATTTTATAAAACCTGAGCTGAGTTTCTCTTCGAGTCTTTCGGAGGGTTCTTCTTATGGTGCCACACATCATTTGATATCGGTTTAATTTATTATGTATATCCCAATCATAGCTATATGTTATATCTGAACCAAGATAGTTAAAGTGTGCTATCTGTTCTATTATTTCATTATTATTACTATTTTTGCTCTGACCGGCACTTTGCTCTGATAATTGTTTAGTTAAAATATAGATTGTGCATAACTATTTATACCTTATTCCTATTTTAAGAAAAATATTGTATTTAAAATTGATAAGGATGCTTGGGCGTATGTTTATTATTGCTTTATTTGCCAGCCATATCAGTGTATTGAAAACGATATGGCTCACCGGCACGTTTGAAGTACCTTGTTACTGCCGATAGCACGTCTTGCATACGCTTCATGCTCGATGGCTCACATGGAAACAGCAATGTGAATCCTTCCCACTCTAACAAGCAATTAAACTGTACTTTATGCTTCTCTTTACGTATGCAAAAATAATAGGCGGAACCTATTAGTTCATTGTAGTCGCTGAGGAAACCTTTCTTATTAAGTTCACGTTTCGTAATAAATCAAGAACAAAACGCAGTAGCAGCGCTAATAACTGTCATATAAACATGTCTCTGGACTCGCAGATCTCAATTTGAACCCCGACTTTGAAAAATAAAACATATGCCAGATATTGTTTTTCTTATTAGCGAATTTCGAAGGCATTCAGCTATTGATATTATTGTGACGAATGTATGTAATATATATATATATATATATATATATATATATATCCATCCATCCATAGTAATTCTGCCCGAAGGCAGGCCCTTCACTCAATCATAGCATTTTCATGCTATGCTTGCAGCTTTACTAGGAAATTGTGTAGGTGTGGTAGCCTCCCGTTGCTTTCCACACCGGTGAAGGACGATGATGATAATGGTAAGGATGATAATGATAAGGATGATGGCCATAAGATTTCGGGGACCGTTTGGGCCTTAAAGTTTTCCTGACATTTGTCTTACAGGTGAGAAAAAACCCCGATAAAAACCTCACCCAGAAAAACTGCGCCGTCGGGGATCGAACCTGGGTCCGCTGCGTGACAAGGCAGCACGCTACCTCGAGACCACAGCAGTGGACATATATATATATATATATATATATATATATATATATATATATAACGAATTGTTCATGATGATGATGATGATATATATTTTACCCATCGAAATATTTTGTGCAGGCGGAAAATATGTTAACTAACAAACTGCCTTTCTCTTTCTATTCCTTACTATGTTGCCACTTCCTGTCCTCTGTATCATGTTGTTTGATTGGCAGGTAGAGAGCTGACAAATACTATGTATTTTAATGATCCGTCGTTCTGCGCGGTCAGTGGCAGAATGACTAACTTGACAACCCTGTTACTTTTGGGGTTACGTCTAGGAATGAGCTGTCCCTTCCTTGCCCTTCTCATTACATGTTGCCACTTGCGATTATTTGTGAGGCTGGTAACGGAGAGACGACAAATACTGTGATTTTAAATGATCCGACCGCTTGAGCGTTCAGTGCTTAAATGACTAATTTGACAACCATGTTAAGATCTTTCACACGTGATTAGGGATTCTCCTCCCACATTTGCAAGTTGAAAAAATTCAATACGTGATCGAATGTGCAGTTTTCTTCTACATCCCTTCCACAGATTCAGTAGATCGGCGACACTAGCGCCAAAACTCTTCCCCTCCGCCCGTGAACAGTTAACTTGGATGTGTAATATATATATATATATATATATATATATATATATATATATATATATATATATATATCCATAGTAATTCTGCCCGAAGGCAGGTCCTTCACTGCAATCATAGCATTTTCATTCTATGCTTGCAGCTTTATTAGGGAATTGTAGGTGTGGTAGCTTCCCGTTGCTTTCAACAGCGGTGAAGGATGATGATGATGATGATGATAATAATAATAAGAAGGATGATGATGATGGCCATATGATTTCGGGGACCGTTTGGACCTTAAAGTTTTCCTGACATTTGTCTTACAGGTGAGGAAAAACCCCGATAAAAACCTCACCCAGAAAAACTGTCCCGACTGGGGATCGAACCTGGGCCCGCTGCGTGACAAGGCAGCACGCTACCTCCAGACCACAGCGGTGGTTCGATACGTTAAAGTTAAAAATATATAAAACTGTTATTCTACCAGTTATATTATATGGATGCGAAACATGGACTCTTACTTAAAGGTAGGAGGAAATATTACGAGTACGTGAGAGTAAAGTTCTTAGGAAAATTTTTGAACCAGAAAGGTGAATGGAGAAGACTGCATAACATTGAGCTACATGTTCTTCATCAGAAACGAGATGTAATAAGAACTGCTAATTCTGTAGATTCCGATGAGCAGAGCATGGTGCACGAATGAGGAATGGATGAGGGGCTTAATAACCTATTGTAAAAAACCATAAGGAAAGCACCCAGTTGGTAGGCTAAGGAAGACGAGAACGATAATGATGGTGAAAGGGGGGAGGGAATAAGAGGAGGGCTATTAGTAAATCAAAATGAAGAATGATAAAAATAAATTATGAAAAAAAACTGTTAAATTTTTGTATCCACGTAGACTTTCACGGCCGGAGTTGCTATGATGATCTTGATGAAGATTTTCAGGCTGTAGACCGTGGTCGTGAGGCTTGTACGTAAGAACTACAAGCCTCACGACCACGGCCTTACTTACTTACTTACTTACTTACTCACTGGCACTATCGAACCCTTAGGTTCATGGCCGCGCGGACATAAGCTCTCCATACATCCCTATCCTGAGTTAATGCTTTCCAATCATTCCCTGTATAATTTACTTCCCTCAAATCATAGTTTTAATGTTGTTCTCCCATCTCATTCTTGGTCTACCAACAGGGCGTTTTCCTTCTAGCTTTCCTACAAGAAGTTTCCATGCACGTCTTTCATTCCCCATACGCGCAACATGTCCTGCCCATCGCAGCCTACGAGACTTAACTGTTCTTATTATATCTGGCTTCCTATAAAGACCATGTAGTTCATTGTTATGTAGTCTTCTCCATTCACCTGTTTGTTCATATCTCAAGAACAGGTAATTCTGTAGATTCCGATGAGCAGGGCATGGTGCACGAATGAGGAATTGATGAGGGGTTTAATAAGTTCATGTAGAAAAACACAAGGAAAGCGTCCAGTTGATAGGCTAAGGAAGACTACGCTGATGAGGGAAAGAGGGGGGAGGGAAGAAGAGGAGGGCTATTAGTAATTCAAAATGAGGAATGATAAAAATAAATTATGAAAACAACTGTTAAATTATTATTAATCGACATTGAATTAATGATTTAGCAATTATAATTTATTGTAATGCATGAACGTTTACTCTAGCGGCGAAATAAAAACCAGAACTGGTCCATTTTGTATGAAATGCTATATTCAGTACGTGGCAAGTGAATCCAACAGGACGACAAGTCTGTGGGAGTTATGTTTTTTAAAACTAGTTATTGTGTCTAGCTTCGGATAAATTATCTGGGTGCGGCAACTAAGATTCAATTCCCTTGCAAAATGCATGAGAACTTCCTAATCTCCGCGTACATCAAACACACTCTCTCACGTCACTCAGTTATGCATTTAAACATTAATACCACATGATTTTATAAACTCTTTAATCACTTAACATTCTTAACACGGGGATATGAAACTAAGTAATCTACTAAAATATATATAACTATTAGTATATAAAACGACTATTCTCTGCCCAACGTAAGAAACACAGTTAACATTTAACTTCCGAATGTATTACTCCGCGTAGCACGTGTAACAGTGTAGCCGAACTCTGTCAGCTGTTTGTTGTTGTTCTTCGGCTTTCCCCCACTTATAGGTTCGCCGTCTTCATTTCCATTTATCTTTATCATAAGTAATGCCACGAGTGATTTCCAAATTATCGATAAATTCACGACTCACGAAGTGAGGAGTGAATTTATCTAGAGAATTTGGAAATCAAGAGTGGCATTTGTTAGGACTATTTAACGAATAAAATTAAGCTGTTTACTCACAAATCATTATTTAACTATAGTTATTTTTAAATATTTATATATTTAATGTAAACGGAGATGTTTGAAAACAAATGAGAAACGATAGGTACGCTTCATCTGCTTCTTTTGTTATCACTGCAACCAGATCATACTATTTATTGACAAAGGAATGCAGTATCGTAAGAATGCTCTCTAGTGGAGAAAAATGAAGCACATCAAACTGTATATTAATTAATTTCTGATGTGTATGATGTAAATATGACAATTATATTTTTCTGGATTATTACCTGGGAAAAAATACATTTAAGAAAGTGCAAACAGTGATTTCTTTTTATGGTGGTATAATAAATTGCTACAAATGTTTTTATATTAACTCCTGCAAGCGCTATGTGTTGACATCCATGCACTATATATACAATTTGGTAGCCGTATTTCTAACGGCTCAGTCACTGCAAAATAATGGTCAGACCTGTTCAGAATATTAAAAAGGAGGAGCTTTCTTTAATATGGTAAATATAACACTGATAAATATTTCGTGAAACACGACTCTGATTGGTTGTAAAACAGAAATCATTGAAACGTGATTTGGGGCATGAGTTAAATAGTCATTCCAATCTCCTCTTCCAAATTCCAAGCCTTGAACATTCCACGTGCCAATAGCAAAGGTACGTCTTCGTAGCTTAAGCCTGTCATATTTAAATCCATCCGGCTGACATATTTTACTGAAGTACGTAGCGGTATATTTTTTTCCAGGGTCAGTTGCCAGCCTGACGCCTAACCCCCAGACCACTTTTTTTTTTGCTCCCTTAGCGGACAGGTCTCAGTTTTAAGGCGCTGAGAACTCGCCTTCGTCCCATCCTGTTAGCTACAGTCTATTACGACTGCAGTCAGGGAGCACGACGAGAACGTAGGATTAGGACTTGCTGGCAGAGCTGCTAAAAAAGTCGCAGTGGCATTTCTCGAGATTTATTAAGTATACATAGTCGGCATCTGTTCCCTTCTCGAGGGCGTACCAACCATTTGCTCCTCCAAAGTAAAGTGTTCCCACTACAGGCCTCGGGAGGCCCTTGGGGTAGTAGGAGGTTAAGGCTCCCACTTTTTCTAGACAATCGGCCCTTGTGTCAGCCCTGCGTGACGGCCGCCTTTACCTCCACAACAAGCGTCTGGTACTCATTTCCGTTAGAGGCTGAGTCGACCCCAGGGCCATAGTGCCGCCAGGGGGTTTGGTCAGTTTAAAAATCCTGACCCCAACGGAACTTGAACCCTCGACCCTCCGGCTTGTAGCTCAGTGCCTTAACCACTACGCTACGGCGTGCCCCCATTGATGTAGGTAATCTAGTAAAAATTATTAAAAAAAGAGAACGGCTTAATGTTTTAACTACTAGAAACTTTGGAAATGAAATTCAAGCGATCTGTATCTGGTAGTTCTTTACTTCAGAGCAAGAGAGTTGATGATAACACTGGGCAACATGGTTTTTGTCTCATGAGTACCAATAGTTGTACTTAATGCAGTTTTTTTTGTCGTCTTTTCAAATATTTATTCGGAATTTCTCCATCACCCACAGTTTTTTATTTTAATTTCAATTAATGGATTTAAATAATTATTTTTATATAAACGTTTTTTCGTCAATTTGTCCATTGTAAAATAAAACCAAATGAGCTAAACTCAGGAAATTTGAGCTATGGAAAATAGATATCAAGGCAAATGGAATCCTAATATGCTGGCCGCTTATTGTTGGACCATCAAGAGGGATGCTCCACAGCCGAAATATAGCAGAAAATCGTAATTTGTTACTTTCTAAGTGAGTCCGAATGTTCGAATATTGTGTAGTTACGAATGTAGAAAATATTAAAGTGTTTGCAATTATAAATTCCTGTCTCTCGGAAACTGTGCGTGATGGAGAAAACCCGATATCATATTTGAATTCAGGAGAAAAAATACTATCAGAATCACATATTTTTCTTTCTGAGACAAAAAAAAAAGTGTATTTTTGTTGCCCAGTGTAATTAAACTGTTTAGTATGTACTATTATTGAGAATAAAGTTCTTTGGAAAATTTTTGGACCAAAGAGAGATGAACAGACAGGTGAATGGAGAAGACTACAAACAATGAACTACATGGTCTTTATACGAAGCCAGATATATTAAGAACAGTTAAGTCTCGTAGACTGCGATGGGCAGGACATGTTGCACGTATGGGGAATGAAAGACTTGCATGGAAACTTCTTGTAGGAAAGCCAGAAGGAAAACGCCCAGTTGGTAGAACAAGAATGAGGTGGGAGAACAACATTAACTATGATTTGAGGGAAGTAAATTATACAGGGAATGATTGGAAAGCATTAGCTCAGGATAGGGATGTATGGAGAGCTTATGTCCGCGCGGCCATGAACCTACGGGTTCGATAGTGGCCAGTGAGTAAGTAAGTAAGTATGTAACATATGTTTGGCCTGGTGAGTGGAAGAGAAGGCACATGGCCTTAACTCCACCAGGCTAAATAAATCCATTCTATTCTAATAAAATAATTTGGAAGAAAAATGTGAAAAAAGTAAAATTTTTCAGTTAAAAAAAATCTTGAGTCTTTTGTTTCACCCTGTAAATTTGATTGAATTACCGATTCCCCTTTTTCTAGTATAACATGGCGCCAGGGAGGCAAGCATCACGCGAAGTGGAGTGCAACAGGCACGCATATACGAGTAGATGTTAATCGTAAAGTCAACCTGGCTATCTGTACGCACGGTGACTGACTCATTCGCACATAATGTGGTTTCAGTTTTTTAATATTATAGGGCATGTCTCCTAGCTTCCCCAGCAACTCCTCCATCAATTACGTGCAACGGGCTACTCTATTCGCTTCTCTGCAGGGGCTTCACTTCACCATAGAACACTAGATTATGCATAACAGCTTCTCCCCTCTCTTGTGCTTATCTTGTTTTCACAGTGGAGAGTTCAATTTCTTAGCATTATGCATAATAATCTTGATTAGAAATCCTTGTGTCTTGTCTGGTCACTGTTCTGTTTCTGAATTCAAGATATCTGATTCAATGGAAATCACTAAAGGCAGACAATAAAAACTTGGGCTGTACTTTCCTTTAGGGCCGGATAATTTTCCAATTTTATATCTTATTCCACTGATGCACTAAACACTCTTAAACACTTTCAAAACATTTTGCAATACTTTTTAACACATTTTAACATATTCCAATGTTCCAACGAGTTTTTTTCCATATTTATATATTTGCGTAAAACATGGTCGTGCTACATTTCTTATTTCCTGCTCTTTGTCTTTTTCCCTCCACTTCCTATGTTGTTCCAGCGTTGCCACCATCAACAACCCGAACTTGCTTTTTAAATGTGATTCCACGTTCCCTGGATTTCACCTACGTTAGAGTAATTGATTTGTGTTACAGTATTGATTTAGGTTTGGTTAGCTTTTAGGTTCCTTGCTTTTTAAAAGTGATTTGATACGTAAAATAAATTATACATTTTTAGACAAGTTCTGGGGTTATTGTGTCAATGTTGGTCATACTGACTTCTCATACAGATACCGCCAACTGCTGGAGGCTGCATTTATCTACCTGGGATAATTGGAGCACTAGCGCATGCGCACTGCGATTCTATAGAACTTAGAAAAATTTTCTCCGGTCCTAAAGGAAAGTATATCCAAAACTTGTATTGTATTGTAAGCCCTTGTTTTCCCTTAACAGAGATTTAGGCGTTCTCCCCCTACAGGGAAGAATTTGAACCATACTAATTTAGTTACACATGTTTTCATATAGATGTCATTTGAGCGGTCCGTGATCAGCGTTCCGCCTCATACTGACATCTAGGAAACCAAGGTAGTACTAGGACGGGAAAATTCGGTAAATTTTGCTTGGAGGCCTTTTCATTCAGGCTTAAGGATCTTTTTACGAGTCTGAATATCTTCAGACTCGGGACCCACGGCTTAAAGTCCCTCCCGGAAGACTTGCTCCTTGGATTTTCCGTCCTAAAAATCCATCGATCCCGGCGGGTTTGAACCCGCGACCCTCGGGACCAGAGGCAAGAAGCATAACCACTAGTCCACCGCAGATATTAAATATAAATGGTACCTGGTAAGTTACAAAGAAATTGGGACTGGAAGTAAATATCAATAAAATTAAATATATGGTCACACATAAAAATATATTAGGCCCTATATAATGGAAATGGACAGCTGATGACAAATGAGGGAAATGAGGAAGTGGCTGAATTTAAATACCTAGGAACAATAATCACAAGCAGGAATGAGATGCACAAAGAAATTAAACATAGGCTCAATTCTGGAAATGGTGTTATTATGCATTACAGAGACTCTTGACTTCGCAACTCCTTTAAAAAAAACGTTAAACTGAAAATATATAAAACTATTTTTCTACCAGTTATATTATATGGGGCCACCGCTGTGGTCTTGACGTAGGGTGATGCCTTGTCACTCAGCGGGCCAGGGTTCGATCCCCGGTCGGGGCAGCTTTTGTGGGTGAGGTTTTTATCGGGGGTTTTCCTCACCTGTAAGACAAATGTCAGGAAAACTTTAAGGCTCAAACGGTCCCCGAAATCATATGGCCATCATCATCATCATTATCATCATCCTTCACCGGTGTGGAAAACAACGGGAAGCTACCACAACTACAATTCCCTAGTAAAGTTGCAAGCATAGCATGAAAATGCTATGATGAAACACCTGCCTTCGGGCAGAATTACTATGGATGGATGGAGCGTCTATAAATACGATGAATTCGGACAGAAGAAAAATATAAATTGTTGAAATGAATTTCTTACGTTCAGTAGCAGGACTGACAATTTTGGACAGGAAAAGAAATGAAGATATTAGAAAAGACTTAAATATGTTTGATTTCATCATAATCATCTGCATTCATGCATTAGGTCTGTTGACCCGTTCCGACTTCAGCCCATCTCTTTCTAGGTCTGCCCACATCTCGGGTGCCTTTAGGTTTGTATTTTGTTATTTGTTTTGGATATCTATCTTCATTCATTCTGTCTATGTGTTGCTTCCATTTTTGTCTATATGTATCTATTTTATCAGTTATTGCAAATATTACAAATTCCTGTCTTATTTCTGTGTAATTTCTGTTTAATTTAACAAATAGAATTGATAATATGAGAAACAACTGGAATGAACATGTTAACAGAATGCCTACACATAGAATCCCTCAGCTGTTATTAAAGTACAAACCAATAGGACATAGAAGTGTTGGACGTCCATTTACTAGATGGGAAGATTCATTAAATCCCACTTGATGTGAAAACGGGTCAAAAGGCCTAATTTCATGAAGTAGAAGAAGAAGAAGAAATACGATGAAATAAAAAATCATTTAATTTTCAAATATTCAATTCTAATAATTAGACTATCGGCCGCGATAAGATTGAGGTTATGTTCCTTGTCTCGGAGGGACGCGGGTTCAAACCCGGTCGTGGTTTATGGATTTTTAGGATGGAAAAATCCAAGGAACTCTAAGCCGTGAGCCCCGAATCTGAAGATTTTGAGGGTCGTTAAAAGATCCACAAGCCTAAATAAAAAGGCTGTGTGCAAAATTTAACCAACATTTATCCATCCAAATAATACCTTAATTTATTTTATATTAAATTACCAGCCACCAGGCAAGAGATCTTTGGGCAGACCCTTCAAACGTTGGATTGAGACCGTAACAGGCCACTAGGTCTATCACATAAAAGGAAGAAGAAGAAAGAAGAAGATTAAATATATGTAGGAAATAACACTATGAGGTTTCTTTTAATTATTAATGACTTCGTTATTTGGCTCACCTCATATTTCCAGATTTCATCGCTTTTGCGCGACATTCTCAATACATTCCAACAATGTCGCGCAAAAGCGACGAAACCTGATCTGCATAAAAATCTAGAAATATGATGTGAGTCAAAACAACCAACTCATTAATAATATCTTAGTTGCCTACTAGATGTCTCACTGAGGCGATGTGCTAACCACATGTCACTCGTTGGCATTTATAAGCAAATAAACGTAACTAAATTAAGCTACATAGTTAAATATGGGAAATAACATTATGAGGTTCTTAATTCGTAAATTAATGAGTCATTTTTTCACATCTTACCTCATATTTTATGTTTCTTCAAACACGGGAACTAGTTTTCGAGAGAAGAATCTCTCTCATTTTCATCGAAATTATGTCACAATGTCGGTTGAAAGTGAGAGATCCGTCTCTCGAAAACTAGTTCCCGTGTTTGAAGAAACACAAAATATGAGGTAAGATGTTAAAAAATGACTCATTAATTTATAAATTAAGCTTGCTTAAGAAACTCCCATTGGGAGCAACCATGTTCCCATGAGGAACGAATGGGACGTAGTCAATCAGTCAATAATTAGAGACATGTTGTTTTCAGCTTCCTGGATAATTGAGTTCCTCATCAATCAAAAATGTAATCTTAGAACCACTCGAGTTTTAATCGATAAGTTAGATAAAAGTTTAGTAATTTTAGACAAAGAGACGAAGAAGAAAAGTGAAGCTCGGTTAGTTAACAGTTGAGTGTGAAACAATGGAAGTTGTGATTATTTTAACTTGGGGGCACCCTTGTTTAGCAAGTGGAATATATAGGTTTCGCATTCAGAAAGCCAAACAAACACCTGGGTTCAATCAATTCTTTGTTAGCACGCAACCAGAACGACAGATATAAATTGAATCCATCTGCGTTCAGAAGACCTACTATATAAGTAGACCATATCCTGTGCACACTAGGTCTGCGTATCATGTATTTACGATCAATGAGAAATGCATGTATTTTTATTTACCGGGAAATTAGTTTTATTAACGCTGTAATTCTCACTACAGTTGAAAGCATGGGGGTCATTCCATCGTAACAAACACCCTATTAAGTATTAAATTAATATTTTTATTACCTCATCTCATATCCTTTTTCTTCTAGACTGCAGTTTCAGAGCTTATCTCCATCATCAGTAGCCTCTCGTCGACCGGTGTTATGTCGTTTCTCGGCGGTTTTCTTTTTCCTATTATCGGTGGATCAATGAACCTCTGGATCAAGTAACATATGCGGGATTTTCGAAATTCATGAGTTTATTTTTTTTTTTTTTAGATGTGGATTTTTTTCCCCAGACCGTGAGTTCTGAAAGACTATTTAACTCATGCACCAAATGGGAGTCAATGTCCAATCACATTTCAATGATTTTTTATATACAACCAATCACTGACGTGTTTCGTCTAGATTTTACCAACTAAAGTTTATGATAATAAAGAAAGCATTCCTTTTTAACATTCTGAATAGGTCATAGCATTATTTTACAGTGACTGACTCTCTAAGAAAGACGGCTACCAGACTGTATATATAGTGCATGAATGCCAACACATAGCGCATGCGGGAGTTAATATAAAAACATTTGTAGCAATTGATTATACCACAATAAAAACTACTGTTTGTACTTTCTTAAATGCATTTTTCCCCCAGGTAATAACATTTCAGAAAAATATAATTGTCATAGGACATCAGAAATGAATTAATATACAGTTTGATGTGTTTCATTTTTTCTCCACTAGAGTGCATTCTTACAATATTGCGTTCCTTTGGCAATAAATAATATGATCTGGTTGCAGTGATGAACAAAAGAAGCAAATGAAGCGTACCAGTCATTTCTCATTTGTTTTCAAACATCTCCGTTTACATATATATATGCATATCCATCCATCCATAGTAATTCTACCCGAGGGCAGGTCTTTCACTGCAATCATAGCATTTTTTATGCTATGTTTTGCAGCTTTACTAGGGAATTGTAGGTGTGGTAGCTTCCCATTGCTTTCCACACCGGTAAAGGGTGATGATGATAAGGATGATGATGATGGATATATATATATATATATATATATTAAAATAACTATATTTAAATAATGATTTGTGAGTAAACAGCTTAATTTTATTCGTTAAATTGTCGTAACAAATGCCACTCTTGATTTCCAAATTCTCTAGATAAATGCACTCCTCACTTCGTGAGTCGTGAATTTATTGATAATTTGGAAATCTCGTGGCATTACTTACGATAAACTCATGAATTTCGAAACTCCCGCAAATTTTGACTTGATCCAGAGATTCTTTGGTCCACCGATAGTAGGAAGAAGAAAATCGCCAAGAAACGATATAACACCGGTCGCCGAGAGGCTACTGATGGTAGATAGAAACTGCAGTATAGAAGAAAAAGGATATGAGGTGAGGTAATAAAAACATTAATTTAATTCTTAAATTAAACCTCATACTTACTTACTTACTTACTTACTTACTCACTGGCACTATCGAACCCGTAGGTTCATGGCCGCACGGACATAAGCTCTCCATACATCCCCATCCTGAGCTAATGCTTTCCAATCATTCCCTGTATAATCTACTTCCCTCAAATCATAGTTAATGTTATTCTCCCACCTCATTCTTGGTCTACCAACTGGGCGTTTTCCCTCTGGCTTTCCTACAAGAAGCTTCCATGCAAGTCTTTCATTCCCCATACGCGCAACATGTCCTGCCAACGCAGTCTACGATACTTAACTGTTCTTATTATATCTGGCTTCCTATAAATACCATGTAGTTCATTGTTATCTAGTCTTCTCCATTCACCTGTCTGTTCATCTCTCTTTGGTCCAAAAATTTTCCTACGTACCTCATAGTGGTTTTTTTCCCCCTTGTGAAAGTTAAACACCATATTGTTTCATATTTCAGTTTTTTTTTTAATTTTATTTATTGATTGTAGTTTTAACGTGTAGTATAGCACATTGTTATAAATAACAGATCTCGGTGAAATAGAATTTTTGTTAGATTGTGTGTTAAATAATATAACAGTTATTTAAAATTTAACAATCGTTAGTGAAAACCGGGCTTGAGAGCTGTTACGCTGCACCAGCACAACACGTACCTGTGTTATTGTGATCTGATATACCAGTAATATTGCTATTGTGATCTCTAATGATGCAAATCATTAATATCGCTATCACAGCATGAGATCTTGTGCCTTCAGGTGCTTTGTAAATTGTTTACCATCTTTAGTAAACTGTTGGTGAACAAATGATTGAAAATGAAGCGCAATTTGTCGATACTTGAACCACATATTTTGTACAGCGTGTTTATAATGTCCACTTCTACATACAGTTATTGTAGTATAATAATAATAATAATAATAATAATAATAATAATAAAATAATAATAATAATAATAATAATAATAATAATAGCTTTATTTTACCTGGCAGAGTTAAGGCTTAAGGCCTTGTCTACCACTCAACCAGGTTTAAAAAAATACAAAAAAAAATA
This sequence comes from Diploptera punctata, assembly GCA_030220185.1. Lineage (NCBI taxonomy): Eukaryota > Metazoa > Arthropoda > Insecta > Blattodea > Blaberidae > Diploptera > Diploptera punctata. Next base: position 246,032 of record JASPKZ010000446.1, on the reverse strand, counting down.
GTCTTAAATCTAAATTACAATATATATATATATATAATATATATATATATATATATATATATAAACGATTGCAAGTTATGAATACAATACAATTAATATTTATAATGTATTTTGATTTACTCTAAATTTAACGAATTAAATATATAATATGTACAAGATATATAAAAAACGAGGAAAAGATTAATGACATAGTATAAATTAAATAAATAGAGAAAAATTAATTATTAGACAACAGGTAACTGTATAAGCGTGACTTAAAGGTGCCAAGTGTGCGGCAACCCTGATATCTTGAGGAAGGAGATTCCAGGAGCGGGCAGAGGCTACTGTGAAGGAAGTAGAATAGGAGGAAGTGCTATGAAGAGGAATTGTTAGCAGACTGCTATCTTGTGATCTAGTGTCAATATTGTGGTAAGAGGATAACTTCTCAAATCTGGACGCCAGGTAAGTAGGAATGTAGGAATTCAGAAGCTTGAAAAGTAGTGAAAGAGAGTGCAATTTACGTCTGTCAGTAAGACGGAGCCAAGAGAGGTTATTAAAGTGTTCGGAAATATGGTCATAACGGCGGATATTGAAAATGAATCGAACGCAAGCATTATGAACACGCTGCAGTCTCTGCGACAAGTCATAGTTTAGATCATTATATAGAATGTCACAATAATCGAAGTGTGGTAACACAAGATTCTGCACTAGGATTGTTTTAACGAAACTGGGAGAAAATTCTTTAAAACGTCTAAGATAATGTAAGATGGAGAAAGTCTTTTTACATATGTGTTTCACTTGTGTTTGCCAGGTTAAATTTGCGTCTAGATGTAGTCCAAGATCTATTACTGAAGAAGAATAAGGGATAATTATATTATTTATAGCAATTATAACACATTCGATAAACATAAATGTTCCGCGCCGTATCCCAATGGTTTAACGCCTTGACGCAGTGCTAGAACCTCCTGAACCTGCGGTAGTTCGATTCCTCTTAGGGGTAAACATTTTCTCATAGAAATTCGGTCAGTATGTGCCAGGTGCCCACGCGAGCATTGCAAGGGATTTGGATAGATACAATAAGTAGGGCATCCAAGTTCAGAACACCAATAATTCCCTAGTAAAGCTGGAAAGCATGGCATGGAAATGCTATGACTGCAGTGAAAGACCTGCCCTCGAGCAGAATTACTATGGATGGATGGATGGAATGTATATAGTAACTACTTACTTACTTACTCACTGTCACTATCGAACCCGAAGGTTCATGGCCGCGCGGACATAAGCTCTCCATACATCCCTATCCTGAGCTAATGCTTTCCAATCATTCCCTGTATAATCTACTTCCCTCAAATCATAGTAATGTTGTTCTCCCATCTAATTCTTGGTCTACCAACTGGGCGTTTTCCCTCTGGCTTTCCTACAAGAAGCTTCCATGCACGTCTTTCATTCCCCATACGTGCAACATGTCCTGCCCATCGCAGTCTACGAGACTTAACTGTTCTTATTATATCTGGCTTCCTATAAAGACCATGTAGTTCATTGTTATGTAGTCTTCTCCATTCACCTGTCTGTCCATCTCTCTTTGGTCCAAAAATTTTCCTAAGAACTTTATTCTCAAATACTCGTAATCTCCTTTCCTCCCTTAAAGTAAGAGTCCAATATTTCGCACCCATATAATATAACTGGTAGAATAATAGTTTTATAATATAGTAACTACTGATGTTATTTTTAAAAAGTGGCGGCTGTTGAATTCAACAAGTAGCTAATTCCAATAAACAATAATAATGGGATGTTCTATGATGCAGTATGTTTAATATTTCATAGATTTCCGGTCGTATATTGTCAAGGTTACTATTTATTTAAACACATTACGAGGTTTACAAGTCATTACAATAATTTTTCCTACTATAAATATAATTTTGAAAGTATTTATTTACTAGAAAACAGAATGAATCATTTAAAGAGTACTTGTTTGTTATTTGTGTGTTTAATAAATGGGGTAAGTTCAGTGTTTCAAGATGTTATACTGACATAATAATCTTTCACACTCTGTAAAATAGACATTAAAATAAATGGCTACGTACATTAATAGATAGTTATTACTACAAACATTGGGTTTGGATTGCTGTGATATAATAACCAACACTTGCACATACCTGGGAGACAGACTAGTTTTTGTTGGAATATGTGTGTAGTTGCATGGGCGTATATCCGGAATCGTAGCAATTAACAACTCAAGGATTACAGACTCCCGCCCCTTCCTCACAATGATCATTCTTACTTTCCAGTTATCTACTTCAATGCTAATCCCCTTATCGCTGAAACTTTCATCATGTTGCATTTCAAGTTTTATACTTCAATATTATCATCCCCTACGTAACAATGTCATGTCACTTCTTCTTCTTCTTCATCACGGTTTAGGCTTATTTACTAGCCTGTTCCGGCTCCAAATTGCTGCTGTTTCCATCTTTTCTTTGGTCTTCCCAAACTTCTTCTTCCTCGTGGTGAATAGTTGTATGCTGCTTTTGGTATTCTATTCTCAGGCATCCTTGCCAAGTGTTCTTTCTAGTTTATTCTGTATTTCCCTCATTGTAGTCACCCAAATTCATTACATGGTCCCATACTGACTGGCCTAGAAAATACTTGGCCTACAGCCGGTTGCTGGCCTCACATCCACATGTGTTAAACACAGAGGTAGACGATCATCCAGCCAGTGGAGAAGTGACATGTGATCCCTTACAATCCTTATGAACCATACTAATTTAGTTACACTTTTCGTATAGATGTCATAGGAGTGGCCCGTGGTCAGCGTTCCGCCTCATACCGACATCTAGGAATCCAAGGTAGTAGACTAATAGGACGCGAAAATTCGGTGAATTTTTCTTAGAGGCCTTTTCATTCAGACTTAAGGATCTTTTACGAGCCTGAAAATCTTCAGACTCGGGACCCACGGCTTAAAGTCCCTCCCGGAGGACTTGCTCCTTGGATTTTTCCATTCTGAAAAAATCCCTCGACCCCGGCCGGGTTTGAACCCGCGACTCTAGGGACTAGAGGCAAATATTCCTAAATAAAATATTCTTTTTATTATTCATCATCATCCGGTATCATGGCAGCTGCCGCCGTCTTCCGGAAACCAAATGCCATTCCTCTCTATCCATCCATTGATCTTCCTCCATTCCTCTGATATTCATAGCTGCTTGTACCCCTTCTATCCAAGTTTTCTTCGGTCTTCCTCTCTTCCTCCTTTCCATTGGGATCCATTCCATAACAATTTTTGGCAATCTTTGCTCTGGCATTCGTTTGACATGACCATACCACTGCAATATTTTCTTTTCTATGATGTCTAGCTCCTCTTGTACACCCATAATTTCCCTTATTTCTTTATTTCGTATTCTATCCATTCTAGATTTTCCAGCTGATCTTCTTAAAACATCCATTTCTGTACTTAAAATTCTTTTCATTTCCCTGGTAGGAATTTGCCAGACTTCAGCACCATATGTTAAAATGCTCTGAATTATGGTTTGATATATTTTGTAATTTTCTATTTTTTGTAATATTTTTGCTCCACCAAACAGAGTTTCAAGCATTTATTGCTTGTTTTATTTGTGCAATTCTATTTTTAATAATAATAATAATAATTATTATTATTATTATTATTATTATAATTATTATTATTATTTGATCGGGTTGTCCAATTTAAAATGCAGCTCATAACTTTGTGAATGGTGAGTTGAGCCCCTGTAGTACCCATAACAGTGTTCTAGTGTCATCAGGTTTATTTCATCGTGAGAAGAGCCCTTGAATTGGTCGCTGATATTCATCATCCATTAGTACAACAAGCAGTTCGAAGTAGAATTGGACGGGCAATAAAACTCTAACTTCGATAGTTCTCTATTCACGTACGTGAAATGTGCACGGACAAATGTAATTAGTGACATTTACATTAGTTCCTACCTTCTTGTCACCTTATTTCCATTAATCAAAATGTTTTTTATTATTCTTTCGTCAAAATTCAGTATTTTGCTTGGTGATAAATACGCGTATTCGCAAAAATTTTGATCTTCAAAGCGAGTTACTCTCCGCAAATAATATTTTTGAGCTAGGACGATACATACTGTGTGTTTGTTTAGCTTTTGTGAAACAAAGCAATGAATGACTCATAGCTGTGGGTGATGAATATGGTCAGGGCAAGTTTGTCCTCTTGAGACAACCTTCTATGTTTTCCTAAATGTCGTATATTATGCATTTAGAAAAATATTGATTCGCTTCCTTTTCAGTAAAAGTTTTTAAAACTTTCGTAACTTTGTGGAATACAGGCTTTCACGGGCGGTAATCTTCTCCTTCTTCACGCTTTAAGCTTATTTACTAGCCTGTTCCGGCTCCAAATTGCTGCTTTTTCCATCTTTTCTTTGGTCATCCCAAACTTCTTCTTCATTGTGGTGAATAGCTGAAGCCAGTAATCATAATGTTAAAAGATTCCGGGCTATGTGGCCGTGGTCTATAACTGGTGTTTCTTCCAGACGTTTCTCCCTCAACTGCGGAGGACATCTTAAGTGGCGGGTGCTTCTAGATGATGTTACCTTGTAGTAGACTCGGCTGTAAGCGAGTCCACCACATTACAGCCGAGTCCACTACAAGGGAACACCATCTAGAAACACACGCCACTGAAGATGCCCTCTGCAGTTGAGGGAGAAACGTCTGGTAGGAACATCAGCTATAGCCCATAATCTTTAAAGTTTCGTAACTTTATAATATACCTGAGATTTGATACAATGCCAGCTGAAGAAGCAATAGAAACTTGGAATTATCGATTTTTTAAATGTATTAGTAATGTTCATACTTTATAATGGTGGACCAGAATTCCAAAACATGCTATATTCATTTTTTTAATTTTCAGGAGAAGCATAAAACATTTAACTTAGTTGTTATTTCAGTTTTTTTTATTTTTTTTATTAAAAGGTATATTTTAAGGTAAAAAGGAACAACCAGGCTGTTATTTTGTCCTTCAAAATTAATTTTTAGCAGCAGAACTATGGAAAAACTGCAAATTGTAATAAATAGTTACGTACAAATTCTTCTTCTTCTTCCTCTACTCATGAAAGCTGGCAGCTTGTTGCGTGTTCATACACTTCAGGTCCGGGGTATGGTGACGTCCTTCCATCGTAGTTGTGGTCTTCCTAATGGCCTTTTCTGCTGAGGTGTCCAGTCACGTACTTTCTTCACTAATCTACTGTTCTCCATTCTATCTATGCGATCGTTCCAATTTAGTCTTCTATCATTTATCCAAAGGTTTATATGTTCAATTTCACATTCTTCTTTAATAACAGAGCTGCGAATTTTCTCTCTCGGCGAGTTTCCTACGATTTTCCTTAAAACTTTCATTTCGGCTGTTTCATTGATTTGTTTTGTTTTTTTTGAGTTTCTGTTTGGCATTCACAAACGTAAAATTGAATTCTTAATTATATAAATTCCATGGACATAGCATGGTTTAGAATTCATCGTCATCATCATCAACTTCGCGGATTAGGTTTCTGCCTGTTCCGATCTCACATGTGTTCAGCCCGGCGCTTTCTTGGTCTTCCTATCGATCTTCGTCCTCCAGGGTTATACTTCGGTGCCATCTTTGGTATCCTATCCTCTGTCATTCTTCGCAAATGTTCTATACAATTGTTCCTGTGTTCTGTTATTTCTTGAAGAAGTGGTTGTACTTTTAGTTCCTCTGTAATATTCTCATTTGTGATGTGTAGGATTTTTTAGAATTGAATTATTATTATTATTATTATTATTATTATTATTATTATTATGTCAATAAATATGGGAAAGAGTGTGATTTAAAGAGTGTATGTCTTTCAGGACCATAACCTGAGACTTTACCATAGCTATGTTGTGTTTAACTCAATTTGTTGTAGCCTATTTTGGTGTTAGTTTTTTTTTCGAATTCAGGTCCCCAATTACACTGGTCAACATGATTTTTGTCTCATGAGTACCAATAGTTGTACCTAATGCAGTTTTTGTATCGTGTTTTCAAATATGTATTCGGAATTTCTCCATCACCCACAGTTTTTTTTTTTATTTCAATTTCAATTAATGGATTTAAATAATTATTTTCTTAATAAACGTTTTTTCGTCCATTTGTCCATTGTAAAATAAAACCAAATGAGCTAACTCAGGAGATTTCAGCTATGGAAAAGAGATATCAAGGCAAATGGAATCCTAATATGCTGGCCGATTATTGTAGGACCATTAAGAGGGATGCTCCACAGGCGAAAAACAGCAGAAAATCGTAATTTCTTACTTTCTAGGTGAGTCCAAATGTTCGAATATTGTGTAGTTACGAATGTAGAAAATATTCAAGTGTTTGAAATTATAAATTCCTGTCTCTCGGAAACCTTGCGTGATGGAGAAAAAATACTATCAGAATGACATATTTTTCTTCCTGAGAAAAAAATAAGTTTCTTTTTTGTTGCTCAGTGTTATTTGAGCAAACTATTTGATTTATTTTTTGTGACTATTCCCGTAAACGTGTTGATATCCTTGTTTTAGAATTAAATATCGGAGAGAAATTTTGAAATTACAGTAATAGCTTTGAAGCTGGCATTTTTATGGCAACAAAAAGAAGTGAGCAGAACATGTAAACCCTCTTAACGTGACCAATGCACGTGTACAGGTTTTGCAAAATATCACTTAGTTCAGCCTCTCTAATTATATTACAGTAGATTGTTAATTTAACGCTTTCTTGTGTTGGTGCCTTTAAGGAAGTTTAATTTCGAAGTAACAACTTTATGAGTTTAAGGACAAACGGTGTTATTTTCATCCTAAAACTTGCATAGTACATGGTGTGGTAGATATAAGAACATTATACGTTAATTGCAATTAATTAACGTATCATAAAATTTATATACACGTGGTTCCCAATATTTATTTCTGGATGAAGATAAATGTCACAACTCCTCCTCCAGTAAAAGATGGACACCATGTATAAAATAAATAACAAAACAACGTGTACGTGAATTAGACTAATTCAAGTAACTTCAGAAAATGAGATTTCATTGTTTTGTAATTTTAAAAAATATACAATACAGGGACTCTCGTCGTCCTTTCACAAAACCATAAACTGAAAATATATAAAATTATTATTCTACCAGTTATATTATATGGGTGCGAAACATGGACTCTTACTTTAAGGGAGGAAATGAGATTACAAGTATTTGAGAATAAAGTACTTAGGAAAATTTTTGGACCAAAGAGAGATGAACAGACAGTGAATGGAGAAGACTACATAACAATGAACTACATGGTCTTTATAGGAAGCCAGATATAATAAGAACAGTTAAGTCTCGTAGACTGCGATGGTCAGGACATGTTGCGCGTAATGGGGAATGAAAGACGTGCATGGAAGCTTCTTGTAGGAAAGCCAGAGGGAAAACAACCAGTTGGTAGATCAAGATTGAGATGGGAGAATGGCATTAACCATGGTTTTGAAGGAAGTAGATTATACAGGGGATGATTGGAAAACATTAGCTCAGGATAGGAATGTGTGGAGAGCTTATGTCCGCGCGACCATGAACCTACGGGTTTGATAGAACCAGTGCATGTTCAAAGCACAGTACAGCGGTAACGAAAAATATATAATGTATTCGAGTAATATAATTACGTATTTAAAGCTATTTATGTTTACTGTAGTTGATCAGAATACAGTGTACACCTACATGTTTCTTGGAAGGTCGGAGAGGTAACTAAACATTCGCACATGTTTCTTCGAAGGTCGGAGAGTAACTAAACATTCGCACATGTTCTTCCGAAGGTCGGAGAGTAACTAAACATTCGCACATGTTTCTTGGAAGGTCGGAGAGTAACTAAACATTCGCACATGTTTCTTCGAAGGTCGGAGAGTAACTAAACATTCGCATTTGTTTAAAATTAAGTTGTATGCCAAGTTACAAATATGGAGACTGTCGTATACTTTATGGTAACATAATCCGGTGATAAAATGTTATGATCAAAATTATATTTTATATTATATTATTATTTTAATTCTTCTTCTTCTTCCTCTACGCATGAAAGTTGGCAGCTTGTGGCGTGTTCATTCAGTACAGGTCTGGGGTATGGTGACGTCCTTCCATCGTAATTGTGGTCTTCCTAATGGCCTTTTCTGCTGAGGTGTCCAGTCACATACTTTCTTCGCTAATCTACTGTTCTCCATTTTATCTATGTGATCGTTCCAATTTAGTCTTCTATAATTTATCCAGAGGTTTATAGGTTCAATTTCACATTCTTCTCTAATAACAGAGCTGCGAATTTTCTCTCTCAGCGATTTTCCTACGATTTTCCTTAAAACTTTCATTTCGGGTTGTTTCATTGATTTTTTTTTTTTTAGTTTCTTTTCGGCATTCACAACCATATGTTAGAACTGGTCTTATGACAGATTTGTAAATTCTTACTTTTGTATCTATTCTTAAATTTTTATTTTTCCAAACAGTATTGTTTAAACATCCCAAAATTTTGTTTGCATTATTTGCCTGATGGAGGATTTCATCTGTTATTCTGTTGCTGCTGTTAAATTTCTATTCCCAAATATTTGAATTTCATGAGCTGTTCTATATTTCAATTATAAATTTATAATTTATTTACTTTTCGACATACCTTTGTATGTGTTAATGCAACCTGCAATATTAAAAATTAAAACGATTCTTCTTCTTCTTCACTTCACGGGCTAGGCAAATTGCCTGTTCCGCCTCACAGTTGTTCTGTCCATCTTTCATTGGTCTTCCTACATCCCTTGAACCTCTTGGCTTGCAGTTGAATGCTGCTCTTGGTAATCTTGATACATTCATTCTTTCCACGTGTGTAAACCATTTCTCTCTATATTCTCTGATTTTCTCATCCAATGGATATATATTTAACTCTGTTCTTATATCTTCATTCCTTATCCGATCCAATATTGTGCAGTTTGGATCGGTTGTTGTGCGATAATTTATCGGCTTGTAACAAACAGCTGACTGAGGTCGCATGTACTTATACACGTGCTGTGCGGAGTAATACATTCGGTAGTTAAATGCCAAAGTGTGTTTCTTAGGCTGGATAGATAATAGTTACTTAGGCTATGTTACTTGTTGCTTGGTATCGAAATTGTAAAGTACATTTGTGGAAACTGTGTGATATTATGTAAATTGCACAGGACATTAGTTTGAAGAAATAATCAAGGTTACTGTCACGATTAATTATGGTTTGTGGTGACTGCGTGGTCACAGAATGAAACTATTAAAATGTGTAATTGCAAGTAAAACTTGTCCGCCCTACGATGTTCTCGTCCTCCAACTTGCTACAAAACGACCTTGATGAAGAAATACCTTCACGGCTGTTTACCACCTTCAGGCTTTTTTCTCTCTCCTTCCTTCAAACGTGACACAGTCAATAAGCTACACCCCGAGGGAATGACTTCTACTCGTACAGCACATTTTCATCCCTAATGCGATTTGAAATGCAGGTTTCTTTGGAGTTAGAGAGCTACTGACGTCCTTTTCAGGAAGAACATTAAAGTTGATGCGGTGACACGTACAGTATCTGCAAACGTTACATTCACAAAATTCACAACTGAAATATTTTCGACAATACTATTGGATTAATACTTTGAAAGTTATTTTTTGGAACAATTCTTCTTCTTCTTCTTCGCCCATTTATAGGTTTGCAATCTTCAGTTTCCATTTATCTCTATCATTCCATTTTCCCCTTTCAAAAATCCTATCATCCATTATAGTTCTGACATAGGTTTTCCATTTCCATCTTGGTCTGCCAAGTTTATTTAATAATAATAATAATAATAATAATAATAAAAATATCTTTATTTTACCTGGCAGAGTTAAGGCCTTAAGGCATTGTCTACCACTCAACCAGGTTTAAAAAAATACAAACAAAAAAATAGTCTTAAATCTAAATTACAATATATATATATATATATATATATAAACGATTACAAGTTATAAATACAATACAATTAATATTTATAATGTATTTTGATTTATTCTAAATTTAACGAATTAAATATATAATGTGTAAAAAAGGTAAAGTGTTCCCACTACAGGCCTCAGGAGGCCCTTGGGGTAGTAGGAGGTTAAGGCTCCCACTTTTTCTTGTGACAATCGGCACTTGATGTCCAGCCGGGTTGTCAGCCCTGCGTGACGGGGGGCCGCCTTTACCCCAGAACAAGCGTCTGGTACTCATTTCAGTTAGAGGCTGAGTCGACCCCAGGGCCATAGTGCCGCCAGAAGGTTTGGGTCAGTTTAAAAATCCTGACCCCACCGGGACTCGAACCCTCGACCTTCCGTCTTGTAGCGCAGTGCCTTAACCACTACGCTACGGCGTGCACAAGATATATAAAAAAACGAGGAAAAGATTAATGACATAGTATAAAATTAAATAAATAGAGAAAAATTAATTATTAGACAACAGGTAACTGTATAAGCGTGACTTAAAGGTACCAAGTGTGCGGCAACCCCTGATATCTTGAGGAAGGAGATTCCAGGAGCGGGCAGAGGCTACTGTGAAGGAAGTAGAATAGGAGGAAGTGCTATGAAGAGGAATTGTTAGCAGACTGCTATCTTGTGACCTAGTGTCAATATTGTGGTAAGAGGATAACTTCTCAAATCTGGACGCCAGGTAAGTAGGGATGTAGGAATTCAGAAGCTTGAAAAGTAGGGAAAGAGAGTACAATTTACGTCTGTCAGTAAGACGGAGCCAAGAGAGGTTATTAAAGTGTTCGGAAATATGGTCATAACGGCGGATATTGAAAATGAATCGAACGCAAGCATTATGAACACGCTGCAGTCTCTGCGACAAGTCATAGTTTAGATCATTATATATAATGTCACAATAATCGAAGTATGGTAACATTCCAGGGGGTGACCATTGGTATATATTTTTTTCGTCTTCTTTCATTTTCCATTCTTTGTACATGGCCATACCATGTAAGCGTTTGATTTCCAATCCTCTTAACAACCGATGTGGTGACATTCATTTTTCTCCAAAGGAATTCATTTCTTATTTTATCCTGTCTTGAGTTTTGGAGGTTTCTTCTAAAATAATCAAATTCAACTGTTCTAATTTTATTTTTTTGTAATTCCGTCAAAGACCATTGAACAATTGTTAAGGTTGCTAATTGGCCGCGGTGCACTAGTGGTTATGCTCCTTGCCTCTGGTCCCGACAGTCACGGGTTCAAATCCGACCGGGGTCGATGGACTTTTTTAGGATGGAAAAATCCAAGGAGCAAGTCCTCCCGGAGGGACTTTAAGCCGTGGGTCCCGAGTCTGAAGATTTTCAGGCTCGTAAAAGATCCTTAAGCCTGAATGAAAAGGCCTCTAAGTAAAATATACCGAATTTTCCCGTCCTAGTACTACCTTGGTTTCCTAGATGTCAGTATGAGGCGGAACGCTGACCACGGACCACTCAGAATGACATCTATACGAAACAAGTGTAACTAAATTAGTATGGTTCAAATTCTTCCCTGTAGGGGGAGAGCGCCTAAATCTCTGTTGAGGGAAACATGGGCTTACAAGATACACGAAGAAGTTAAGGTTACTATATATTGTAAGCCCTTGTTTCCCTCAACGAGATTTAGGCGATCTTCCTCTCCAGAGAAGAAATTGAACCAAACTAATTTAGTTGCACTTGTTTTCGTATAGATGTCATTGGAGTGACCCGTGGTCATTGTTCCGCCTCATGCTGACATCTAGGAAACCAAGGTAGTACTCTCCTCCTGGTGCGACCGGCCTAGAAGGCCCTAGCCTACCAGCCGGCTGCTGGCCTCACATCCACATGTGTCAATCACAGAGGTAGATGATCATCAGCCAGTGTAGAGTTGACATGTGGTCAGCATATCGGATCCCCCAGCCGTTATAGCTGGTTTTCTCAGCCTGGAGCCGCTACTTATTGTAGCTATCCAAATGCCTCACGATGTTAGGTGGGCACCGGTCCTATACTGGCCGAAATAGCATCAGAAAATTTCTTCCCCTTGGAGACTCGAAGCAGCGCAAGTTCCACTAGGACGGGGAAAATTCGGTAAATTTTGTTTAGAGGCCCTTTTATTCTAGCTTAAGAATCTTTTACGAGCCTGAAAATCATCATATTCGGGACCCACGGCTTAAAGTCCCTCCGGGAGGACTTGCTCCTTGGATTTTTCCATCCTAAAGAATCCATTGACCCCGGCCAGGTTTGAACCCGCGACCCTCGGAACCAGAGGCAAGGAGCACTTCGATAAAACTACGCTATAAAACCCTTGAGGACAGCTGAGCAACGCAGGAAAGTTTATAACATTAACTGAAATTAAGGGGGGTGATGGGTGAAAAATTGACCATTTGAGATCAAAATTGGCATTTTTTGTTTTTTGTACTAAAAAATAGCCTATACTCTAATGTATATGTTGGCAAAGTTTCAGAGTCCTATGGCGCTTCTAAGTGCCCTAAATTACGTCAGAATTAAAAGGCTGCGCCAGTTAAATACTACCTGCATGCAATTCTTTAAACTCGTTTTTCCACATTTTTATTTCCACTACATTTTTGTACATTCAAAATTGAATGAAATTCAGAAATATTGTCCTAGAATGTTCAAATTTTTACTGCATGTCCTAAGAACAATGGGTAACAAAGTAGTGCATGGGTTTCGTGATTGAAATATTATTTTAAGAAATAAAAAATAAAATGTATGCAATTACTATTTTTTTTAATTCCACGCACGAGGGTAGGCCCTACAACATTATTTTTTTCTCCCTTTGTTTTCACATTATAAGAAGTCTAATGCATAATGTTTTTCTAAATATTTTAAGGGTCTTGTAAAAAAAGATCAGATATTTTACTAAAAATTGTGGAACCCATTTAATTATAATATATGCAATTTTTTTAAATATAATATTTAATAACTCATAAAATAAATGTCTCACAAGAATGAAACTTAAACACCTCATTATGTATCATGCAGTGAATGTTTGTACACAACATCAAGTCTAGCTCAAAAAATGTAGAAAATAGAAATTTCACCCATCACCCCCCTTAAAAGGAATGTATGTAATTAAATTAACTTTTATATCTGATTGTTTAGCTGTGGTCTCGAGGTAGCGTGCTGCCTTGTCACGCAGCGGGCCGGGTTCGATCCCCGGTCGGGGCAGTTTTTCTGGCTGAAGTTTTTATCGTGGTTTTTCCTCACCTGTAAGAGAAATGTCAGAAAACCTTTAAGGCCCAAACGGTCCCCGAAATCATATGGTCATCATCATCATCATCCTTCACTGGTGTGGAAAGCAACGGGAAGCTACCACACCTACAATTCATCATCATCATCATAATACATTCACGAATTTAGGCCATTTGTTGACCTGTTTCGGTCTCAAGAGAAACACCATCCAAAAGTCTTTTGAGTGGACGTCCTGGTCTTCTTCTTCCTGCAAGTTGATATCTTAACATTTGTTTGGGTATTCTGTGATGTTCCATTCGATGAACATGTTGCATCCATCTTGACTTATAATCAGAAATTTTGTTTTCTAAAGGTTCCATGTGTAATTCTTCTAAGATGTCTTCATTTTTTTTTTTGTGATCTAGTAGTGTGTATCCTACAGTCCTCCGAAGGTATCTCATTTCAGCAGATCTAAGTCTCTGTATATCCTTCTGTTTCAACGTCCATACTTCGCTACCATACAAAAGAGTTGGAAGAGCCAGTGTTTTATACACTTTTAATCTTGAATGCTTTTGGACTAACTGTGGCTTGAAGATAAAATTTATTAACCCTAAAATTCTTAAAAATTTAGATATTTTTGCATTTACATCATTTTCTTCTTCATTTGAGATATTGCATCCTAGATATGTAAAATTATTCACCTGCTCCAAAATTTTATTGTCCAGTACAATTTTACTTCTGACTGGATCTACACCTTGAAATGCACACCTACAATTCCCTAGTAAAACTGCAAGCGTAGCATGAAAATGCTATGATTGTAGTGAAAGACCTGCCCTCGGATGGATATGTAAAGAAACATTGTTCTCGTTATATATACATTATATATTTTTGCTGATGGAATTTTAGAAGATGTGAACGGGGAATATACATTTGATATTATACATAATGTATTAATAATGAATTAAGGGGTGAATGGCCAAGTCTGTAGCAGGAAGTTGTTTCTACCTACATCCTTCCTTTTTATCATGTGTATACAGGTGGATTAGATACCTTGGAGATTACTGGTGCGGCAACACCAATTGTTTTTATTGTGTCAAGGTTTTTTGTTAACATTTTTATCTAGCTTTTATATAAATATTATCTTTAAAAACGCCACTCATATTTATTATTATTAGAAGATAACTGAAGAATATTTAGTGTTTCATTAGCGAATTACAAGGACAAGAAGATTCCTAAATTTGGAATTCGCGTATTATTATATAGGCCAGTACGCACACACTATTGAGTAACACTAAGAGATCGTGACTGGAAGTAAATATCTATAAAACTAAATATATGATCACACGTAGAAATACATTGTATAATGGAAATGGACAACTAATGACAAATGAGGGTAATTTTGAGGAAGTGGCTGAATTCAAAAACCTAGGAACAATAATCACAAGTAGGAATGAGATGCACAAGGAAATTAAACATAGGCTCAATTCTGGAAATGCGTGCTATTATGCATTACAGAGACTCTTGATGTCCCAACTCCTTTCAAAAAATGTTAAACTGAAAATATATAAAACTATTATTCTACCAGTTATATTATATGGATGCGAAACAGGGACTATTACTTCAAGTGAAGAAAGGAGATTACGAGTATTTGAGAATAAAGTTCTTAGGAATTTTTTTGGATCAAAGAGAGATGAACAAACAGGTGAATGGAGAAGACTACTTAACAATGAACTACATGGTCTTCATAGGAAGCCAGATATAATAAGAAGCGTTAAGAACCCTATACTGCGATGGGCAGGACATGTGGCACCAATGGGGAATAAAAGAAGTGCGTGGAAGCTTCTTGTAGGAAAATCAGAGGGAAAACGCCCAGTTGGTAGACCAAGAATGAGGTGGGAGAATAGCATTAACTATGATTTGAGGGAAGTAGATTATACAGGGAATGATTGGAAAACATTAGCTCAAGATAGCGATGTATGTAGAGTTTATGTCCGCGCGGCCCTGAACCTACGGGTTCGATAGTGCCAGTGAGTGAATTAGTTATTCACAGGAGTAAATTTAACTTTTTTCCCACAAACTTTCTAAGATTAAGCCATTTATTATTTTTTTATTTAGGAATATTTCACAATACTGTGTTTTTCCTCCAACCCAAAGTGATTTGCCGCCAGATGTTCCTATCTAAAGCATATTCTTCCCTCAAATATCTAGCTTCCATACTTCTCTTCACTCCATCCATACATCGTTCTCTAGGCCTGCCTCTTCCACTTACTTCTCTTTATGTTTCCAATTAATTATCTACTTTGGTATTCTCTCTTCTTCCATTCTTATGAGGTGTCCATACAATTTTAAACATTTTTCTTCTGTTTTTCCTAATATGTTTTTTTCAACTTGCATAATTTCCCTTATTGTGCTGTTCCTGACCTTATCCCTTCTTGAAATTCTTGTCCATCGCCTCCAAAAATCCATTTATACTGCTAACAGCTTGTTGGCTTGTTTTCTACTTACTGTCCAGGTTTCGGACCCATATAATAAAATGCTTTGTAACAGAACTTTAAATATAGTTTTCTTTGTTCTGTATATTATATTTCTATTCCAAAGCACTGAGTTCACATTATTATTATTATTATTATTATTATTATTATTATTATTATTATTATTATTATTATTATTGTCCACCGCTGTGGTCTCGAGGTAGCGTGCTGCCTTGTCACGCAGCGGGTTCGGATTCGATCCCCGGTCGGGGCAGTTTTTCTGGGTGAGGTTTTTATCGGGGTTTTTCCTCACCTGTAAGACAAATGTCAGGAAAACTTTAAGGCCCAAATGGTCCCCGAAACCATATGGCCATTATCATCATCCTTATCATTATCATCATCATCCTTCACCGGTGTGGAAAGCAACGGGAAGCTACCACACCTATAATTCCCTAGTAAAGCTGCAAGCATAGCATGAAAATGCAGTGAAGGACTTGCCTTCGGGTAGAATTACTATGGATGGATTATTATTATTATTATTATTATTATTATTATTATTATTATTATTATTATTGTTCATGGACTCTTACTTTAAGAGAGGAAAGGAGATTACAAGTATTTGAGAATAAAGTACTTAGGAAAATTTTTGGACCAAAGATAGATGAACAGACAGGTGAATGGAGAAGACTACATAACCATGAACTACATGGTCTTGATAGGAAGCTAGATATAATAAGAACAGTTAAGTCTCGTAGACTGCGATGGGCAGGACATGTTGCGCGTATGGGGAATGAAAGACTTGCATGGAAGCTTCTTGTAGGAAAGCCAGAGGGAAAACGCCCAGTTGGTAGACCAAGAATGAGGTGGGAGAATAACATTAACTATGATTTGAGTGAAATAGATTATACACGGAATGATTGGAAAGCATTAGCTCAGGATAGGGATGTATGGAGAGCATATGTCCGTACGGCCATGAACCTACGGGTTCAATAGTGCCAGTGAGTAAGTAAGTAAGTAAGTATTATTTTTGTTGTTGTTGTTGTAAGTGCGTGTTGCCGGTCTTATTTGTACCTGGAAACCTCACAACCAGAGACGAACATGGTAATCAATGATCCACCGGGTATCTACTGTTTTGAACAACTCGGTATGTGCAAAATTCTGAAACATAGTAAATATAACGCAGCCTTGTAATAAATAGCGACAATGGATAAGGAAGATAATTGTTGGTAACATAACCTGCAGGTGGGTGCGGGCCTCCAGCTTATCTGGTCTAGATAACCTTCACAGTATAGTCATTGTACTGTAAGATACAGAAGTGCTGTACAGTTAATATCATTAGCACTTCCCTACTTACCAGCATAAACTGCCACCTTGCATTCGTTTATGGAACCAGAAATTTAAAAATCGATCTAGTACCCGCAATTTTTACTTTAACGCAATGCCACTGTTTACCATTTTATTTAATTAACTTTTTTTATTTAGGAATATTCCACAATACAGTGTTTCTCCTTCAACCCAAAGTGATTTGTCGCCAGAGGTTCCTGTCTAAACGCAGGCGTGCCCAACCTTTTTTGGAAAAGGGCCACTGTCGTTAAGGTGAATTGGTTTGCGGGCCACATGATCCGATTTTTTTTACCGTAGTAAATAGGATCTAAGATAAACTAATTAATTTAAATAAAAATAGCTACTATATTGTGATGTAATTTTTATTAAAATATTAATCATATATTAGTTAAATTATTTTTAAACTTAAATTAAATATATTTTTTCATGTATAATCTAATTACAAAATCTAAATTGAACGACATTTTCTTGCCGTTACACTTAGAAGTCATAATTAACACTAATAAAACTCACAGAATTAATTATATTCTTCAAATCTCTCACTAACACTGGCACTACAATATGAGTGAACAACTGCAAACTGCAAACTAATTTGAAATCTACAAAATGTAACGATAATAAAACAACTGGCACAGACTCGCCTTTGAAAGTAGTAACCGTGCGGTCAACAATGCACGGAGACTTCAAAGCGATGCGCGGTAGGTAGGATCATAAATAAAAATCTGGGCTGAGTGTTTCTTAAAACGGGTGTGATTCCTCCATGTTTTGAGTAAGAAGATGAGTAGGGTGAACATTTGCAAACACATGTGTTGGAAACCGAGAAAGACTTAATCTTTCAAGTTTGTCATATAAAAGTAATCCCACTACAGGCCTCAGGAGGCCGTTGGGGTAGTGGGAGGTTAAAGCTCCCACTTTTTCTGGACAATCGGCACTTGTTGTCAGCCCTGCGTGACGGCTGCTTTTACCCCCAGAACAAGCGGCTCGTACTCATTTCGATTAGAGGCTGAGTCGACCCCAGGGTCATAGTGCCGCCAGAAGGCTTGGGTCAGTTTTAAAAATCCTGACCCACCGGGACTTCAAGTTTGCCATATGCCAAATAGAATTACTTACTTAATAAATTATATTAGACTATAACTTACAAATATCACTGCGGCCGAATGTGATGTGATAGAGCAAATATCATTGCGGGCCGCATGCGATGGGATCGAGGGCCGCACACAACTGGTCTTAAGCATCTTCCTCCCTCAAATCTGTAGCTTCAATACTTCTATTCACTCCATCCATCTATCGTTCTCTAGGCCTGCCTCTTACACTTCTTCCATTAACTCTCCAATTAAGGATCTTCTTTGGTATTCTTCGTGACGAACGTATTTATACAAAAGCTTTTGAGGATAATATCTATAGCTTATACAGAACAAGAAAAAACTAGAGAATAAATGATACTTTACGTTTATATCAAGTTAATTTAATGTGACTTTAGGACGTGAAACATGTTTTCAATTGCTTTAATTACTCCTGAAACAGCAATAAAACATCTGTTTTATATTCATATTTTTCTTAAATTACTCCTTAATGTCTCGCTACGTTTCTTACATCTTCATTGTTCCAAACAGTGCTTCTTTTGTTTTATATAATAAAGTAAAATGGCAGAAAATAATTTTCATCCCTTTCCCTTTGCATTGTGAAATATTAATTGCCCATTCATGGCGTTAAAATTAACTTGGTCGTAATTATTTTTTACGTTTTTTATTATTATTAAGTTACTTCCTAGAATTAATAAATTAATCATCATCATCATAATACATTCACGAATTTAGGTAATTTGTTGGCCAGTTTCGGCCTCAAGAGAAAACACCATCCAAAAGTATTTTGAGTGGACGTCCTGGTCTTCTTCTTCCTGCAAGTTGGTAGCTTAACATTTGTTTGGGTATCCTGTGATCGAAGAACATGTTGCATCCGTCTTGACTTATTAATTCTTCTTCTTCTTCTTTTCATGTGATAGACCTAGGGGTATGTTACGATCTCAATCCAACGTTTGAAGGTTCTGCCCAAAGATCTCTTGCCTGGTGGCTGGTAATTTAAGATTTCACGTGGTATTCTTGTTCTACTCATTCTTCTTATGTGAGATTTACAGTTGTTTATGTATTTTTGTACATATTCCATGACTGATTCTCTTTGTAATTCCTTTTATAGTCTGTTCTTGATTAACCTGCAGTACGTCTCAAAATTTCATTTCTGCCGCAGTTAGTCTTTGATCATCTACTTTGCGAATTGTCCAGGCCTCACTGCCGTAACATAATATGGGTCTCACCAGTAAGTAAGGGACATTTTCCAAAAAAAAAAAAAAACAGGACTGTCTCAGGAAAAGCGGGACATGGACACCCTATTTTAAGTGCAAGAAGTGTAACGCCAAGCGTAAATTATTAATAGAGAGACCAGACATATTTTGGCCCGATATATTTTTAAGAACACTAGGGAAAGTCATGCGAAAACTATACGTGTGAAGCATACTTACTTACTTACTTACTCACTGGCTCTATCGAACTCGTAGGTTCATGGCCGCTCGGACATAAGCTCTCCAAACATACCTATCCTCAGCCAATGTTTTCCAATCATCTACATCCCTCAAATCATAGTTAATGTTATTCTCCCACCTCATTCTTGGTCTACCAATTGGGCGTTTTCCCTCTGGTTTTCCTACAAGAAGCTCCCATGCGCGTCTTTCATTCCCCATACATGCAACATGTCCTGCCCATCGCAGTATACGAGACTTAACTGTTCTTATTATATCTGGCTTCCTATAAAGACAATGTAGTTCATTGTTATGTAGTTTTCTCCATTCACCTATTTGTTCATCTCTCTTTGGTCCAAAAATGTTCCTAAGTACTTTATTCTCAAATACTCGTAATCTCCTTTCCTCCCTTAAAGTAAGAGTCCATGTTTCGCACCCATATAATATAACTGGTAGAATAATAGTTTTATATATTTTCAGTTTAACGTTTTTTGAAAGGAGTTGGGAAATCAACAGTCTCTATAATGCATAATAGCACGCATTTCCAGAATTGAGCCTATGTTTAATTTCTTTATGCATCTCATTCCTATCTGTGATTATTGTTCCTAGGTATTTGAATTCAGCCACTTCCTCAAAATTTCCCTCATTTGTCATTAGCTGTCCATTTCCATTATACAATGTCTTTCTATGTGTTGCCATATACTTAGTTTTATTGGTATTCTGGCACTTCCCGACGTTCAAATTTATAATTATGTAGTAAAGAAAAAAACGAAAATCGCCATTCATTAATATATTTACAAAGCATCATCCCAAAAGCGGGACATTTGACTGTCCCCCATAAAACTTTTGGGACATCGGGACATTTTCCAAAAAAACAGGACTGTCCCAGGAAAGTGGAAGAAGTGCAGCACTAAGCGTAAAATGTCAATAGAGAGACCAGACATATTTTGGCTTAGTGTTGCTAGATTTTAAGAATAGTAAAAGTCTTGCGAAAACTGCAGTGAGATTTAACCCAGGAAGTTACTGTGTGTTTGGAATAGGGAAACGGGTTGCCATTTTATCAGTATTTTCTTGAGAGAAATCCTTAAATAAAACTTAAGATTGCAACACAGCAGGTACATAGTTGTAAGTTGTAGCCGTCCAAGCCACCCCCTCTTAAAGAAAAAAAAAACAGTTACCACTTGTCACTGAGCTCGTGCGGATCTGTACAGCTCGAGTCCAAGCTCTGTGTGTTTGCGGGGGGAAGTGTGGGGAGTGGAGGAGGTACACTTCTCTGCTTCTCATAGTACTAACAGCTGAGGCAGCAAATTCCTTTCAGAAACACGGAACTGGGTCCCGAGCAGTACTATCCTGTGTGAAAGTGTCGACTCTCATATTTACTATAAAACTAGTTTGCATGCCGTAAAAGAAAAACTATGTTTTTTTAATGTATAGTACATAGAGTTGGCAAAAGTACTGCTAACCTTGCCCTTCCACCCCTCCGTAAACAAATACCGTTATTATGAGTTTGGCAAATCTACCCTCTATAGGTAGGGGAATACTGGCGTAGCCCGTAATGTCTGGTGTATTATCGCCTCACTATGAAGCTTAACAAGCGGCTCGCTTTGTTTCCCCGCAGCTGTTATATGTTATTAAAATACAAAGATCCCGACTGCCGCGACTACGACGGTGTTGCCACAATGCTGTTCTTCCCTCAGTTTCAAGTAAAACTCGGAACGATGTGGAACATTCGATCCAGTTATAAAATTGTACACCGTAATTAATTGTATAATTATCAGTGATTTATTGTGATGTGTAGCTAGAATAATAATACCATATCTACATATTATATTAGTTTATATAAGTGATTTCAACATGTGGCGGCCATGGGAAAAAATTTCAGACCGAACAGTTAATAATAATAATAATAATAATAATAATAATAATAATAATAATAATAATAATAATAATAATAAAACGTAGTGATCACTGGGCCGTCCTATGAAACGCTGGAGGGAAAATTTTCTATAGGATCGTAACAGGCCTTGGCCTAATACTTGGAAGGAAGAAGAAGAAGAAGATAAAACGTAGTTTTAATGTAAATATCAAAATCAAATAAAACTACGTTTTATTTTTATTTAATTAATAATTATGGATTTTCATCAAGTAAACACCAACTCAATTGATAAATTAATAATAATAATCTTATACTACAAGGTTTAGGCTATGCAGCCTGTTCCGGCGAAGTTAAAGTGGAGTCCATCTTCTACGTGGTCGGCCAACATCTCTCGTTCCTCTGGGATTATACAGGAAGGTTCGCTTTTTAGTAATAGAAAATTCTTCTGGCCGGCTCAACACCAACTCAATTGATTAATTAATAATAATAATAATAATAATAATAATAATAATAATAATAATAATAATAATAATAATAATAAATAATATTTTCAGCATGGTTTTGTATGGATATTAAAATTATGTAATAATGTTGGAATTAAATTATTTAATAAATAAATATATGTATAATTTTAATTTTAAAACTTAAATAATACCAAATAATAACATAAAAATTAAATATACCATAAACCTCTAATACCAAATACTAAACATAAAAATTAAATAATAACATAAACAATCAGTAATAAACGCCCATAGCGCTATGAGAAACGTGACAACACCGCATGTCAAGCATTGCCGCGTGGCACCCGCTTTTATATAAACTGTTAACCATCAGAGTGAGGCAATAATAACTGCCTGGGTTAAATTAGAGGATACTTGTTTCGTAAATAGGGCGAATGTTTTTAATATGATAGTACTTCCTTCCTGACTGGTGTTGTCATCCCCGCACCACATTCCTTTGAGCGCTAAACTCGTCGCAGGAGGACCATATGTGAATAACTCTAGTTGATCAGGCATTGTATTCACACATGTGTGGATTCCGTTTATTTGTGGCATTGCTATATGCGGAAGAAGCCCTTGAAACGCTTTGTCGCATAAATGTGGATCGAGTAAAGAAAGGCAGAGGGGTGCTGATGAATGAAACGCCCTGAAATGATTTATGTCCGAGTTTGAACTGAGACGTCATCATAACTGTTTCCTCTGTGGAATATATTGGGAGTAGTTTCCTACATTTTGTTTACCCAGTTCTCTTACCGCGCCGCCGGTGTGAAATATGTATGCTTCTTTATTATTTCCATTCACTGGCGCATAGATCCATCTTCATGTAACCCCCATGTGAAATATTGTTCGCTGCTTCACTTTTTTAATCTAGTATTCATAATCTCCTAGAATCCCAAATCTAACAAACGCTGGGTAAAGTTTGGTACATCGTTATAACAGCAAAGCGAAATAAGCACTTTTGTAAAATTTTAAAATATAGACCTATTTGTAGACTGTTTTATCAATTCGTGAACCAGAACAAAATTTAATTTTGGAGACTGGAGAAAGAATAAAATCTTGTAGTGAAATCATATATTCAGGAATTAAAATATATAAAAATGGAAGTTATGAAGAGGAAATAAGAAATAGAAATAATAAAGGAAAATTTTTCAATTGCTTGCCTCAATGGAATATTGTGGGATAAAAATGTAGTAATAAAAATAAAATTAATATATATCATACAATTGTTAAAAGCATCATTACTTATGGAGCAGAACTTTGGTCATTAACAACAAAAACAAATAAGTATCTTTTGGAAACGTAAATTGATTTTTTACAAAGAGGAGCAAGTATTTCAAGGAAAAAAATTAGGAACTCAGTTATAAGGGAGGAAATGAAGATTGAAGACACTATTTTAGATTATATTAAAACTCAGCAATTAAGATGGTACGGACATGTCCAGCGAATGGCAGAGGATCGGCTAACAAAATGGGTTTTGGAATGGAAACCTGAGGGAAGACGAGGCATCTCCTGAACATTTTACAAAAAGCCCCATCACAATTGGATCAACGGTATGGCCGCGCATAAAGTACAAACAAACAAACAAACAAACAAACATTTTTTATATATATTAGATGATAGTCGTGTTTCACCTCGCTCTTTATCGATTTCCCTTTATCAGCTCCTGCTTTTGTGATAAAGAAAGCTCCTCCATTTTAATATTCTGAACGCCTCAGAGCATTATTTTTCTCCAACAAATACATTGAATATAGCAAATAATGAACAGATTCCTTGATTTTACTGAGTTGTTTACTAAAAAAAATTAATTAATAACCTATAATCTTCATTATTTCATTATTTCTCCACTAGGGTGCATTCTTACAATATTGCGATCCTATTTGGCATCAAATAATATGATCAGGTTGCAGTGAATGTACATAACCTCACATTTCTCATTTGTTTTCAGACATCGCTCTTTACATTAAATATATAAACATTTAAAATACCGGTAACTATATTTAAATAATGATTTTTGAGTAAACAGCTTAACTTTATTCATTAAATAGTCCTAATAAATACCATTCTTGATTTCCAAATCCCCTAGATAAAATGGAAAGCACTCGTGGCATTATTCATGACTATTTAACTCATGCCACAAATGCTAGTCAATGACCAATCACGTTTCAATGAATGTTGTTTTACAACTAATGACAGTCGTGTTTCACCTCGCTCTTTATCGATTTCTCTTTATCAGCTCCTGCTTTTGTGATAAAGAAAGCTCCTCCTTTTTTAATATTCTGAACAGGTTAGACCATTATTTTTCTCCAACAAATACAATGAATATAGCAAATAATGATTAGATTCAGTGATTTTACTGAGGTGTTTAATCAAAATATAAATTATTAACCTATAATGTTGATTATAATAGTTTGATGTGTTTCATTATTTCTCCACTTGGGCGCACTCTTAAAATATTGCAATCTTATTTGGCAATAAATAATATGATCAAGCAGCAGTGAATGAACATAACCTCACATTTCTCACTTGTTTTCAAACATCACCGTTTACATTAAACATATAAATATTTTAAAATACCGGTAACTATATTTAAATAATGACTTTTGAGTAAACAGCTTAATTTTATTCATTAAAAAGTACTAATAAATACCATTATTGATTTCCAAATCCTCTAGATAAATTGGAAATCACTCGTGGCATTACTTAAGACTATTTAACTCATGCCACAAATGCTAGTCAATGACCAATCACGTTTCAATGATTTCTGTTTTACAACCAATGACAGTCGTGTTTCACCAAATATTTATCAATATTAAATTTACCATATTAAAGAAAGCTCCTCCTTTTTAATATTCTGAACAGGTCTGACCATTATTTAGCAGTGAGACTCTGTAAGAAATACGGGTACCAGATTGTATATATAGTGCATGGATGTCAACACATAGCGCTTGCAGGAGTTAATATAAAAACATTTGTAGCAATTGATTATACCAACAAAAAAAGAAACCACTAATTGCACTTTCTTAAATGTATTTTTTCCCAGGTAACAATCCAGAAAAATACAATTGTCATATTTACATCATACGACATCAGAAATGAATTAATATACAGTTTGATGTGTTTAATTTTTTCTCCACTAGAGAGCATTCTTACAATATTGCGTTCCTTTGGCAATAAATAGTATGATTTGGTTGCAGTGATAAACAAAAGAAGCAGTAGAAGCGTACCTATCGTTTCTCATTTGTTTTCAAACATCGCCGTTTACATTAAATATATAAATATTTAAAATAACTATAGTTAGATAATGATTTGTGAGTAAACAGCTTAATTTTATTCGTTAAATAGTCCTAACAAATGCCACTCTTGATTTCCAAATTCTCTAGATAAATTCACTCCTCACTTCGTGAGTCGAGAATTTATCGATAATTTGGAAATCACTCGTGGCATTACTTATGATATTGTACTTTCAACATATTTATTTTATACACACACGTACGTATATATACTATAATGTTTTTGATGCGAGTTCCAAGAGGTTAAAAACCTTTTCTGGTCTTGGAGGAAAATATTTTAGAAGAATGCGTGAGCATTCATTTAGGATAGAAATAAGAAGAAAAGAAGAGGGAAAGAAACTGGCTTACGGTTATGTAAGCATGTTTGCACGCTACTGCCCACGAGGGGCACCGCCATAATGTCTCCTCCGACATGTCTGCAGTCTGGTTTGTAATGGTGGCCAATAAATGCATAATCATAACATTCTCTTGCTGATGTCAGTGTATATATTTTTCTTTCGTCTTAAGTGCTTGGAAAATTATGATCTCTTTCAAGGGGCTTTAATTCTTCCTCTGGGATATATGCTTCTTCATAGTCGTTAATTGACAGATTGCAAGAGTGAATTAAATCACTTTGAAGCGTTCATGTTATTATATTACGGTTTTAAATTAACTCGAGGAGTATAAGGGGAAGGGAATGAAGAAGACCCACAACTCAATGGTATTAATAAGCTGTTAGTTTATGCTGATGATGTAGCACTATTGAGCGATAGTGAGGAGATATTAAAGGCCAACACGCACACACTATTGAGTAACACTAAGAAATTGGGCCTGGAAGTAAATATAAATAAAACTAAATATATGGTCACACATAGGAATACATTATATAATGGAAATGGACAGCTAATGAGAAATGAGGGAAATGTTGAGGATGTGACTGAATTCAAATACCTAGGAACAATAATCACAAACAGGAATGAGATGCACAAGGAAATTAAACATAGGCTCAATTCTGGAAATGCGTGCTATTATGCATTGCAGAGACTCTTGATGTCCCAACTCCTTTCAAAAAACGTTAAACTGAAAATATATAAAACTGTTATTCTACCAGTTATATTATGTGGATGCGAAACATGGGTTCTTACTTTAAGGGGGGAAAAGAGATTACGAGTATTTGAGAATAAAGTTCTTATTTGGGAATTTTTGGACCAAAGAGTGATTGAACAGATAGGTGAATGTAGAAGAACTACATGGTCTTTATAGGAAGCCAGATATAATAAAAAAGTTAAATCTCGTAGACTTCGATGGGCAGGACATGTGGCACGAATGAGGAATGATAGAAGTGCATGGAAGCTTCTTGTAGGAAAACCAGAGGGAAAACGCCCAGTTAGTAGACCAAGAATGAGGTATGATTTGAGGGAAGTGGATTATACAGGGGATGATTGGAAAACATTAGCTCAGGATATGGATGTATGGAGAGCTTATGTTTGCGCGGCCATGAACATATGGGTGCGATAGTGCCAGTTAGTTAGTATAAGAGGAAGAATGAGCCAAGTACATACTTAGGGGAAAACTGGTTCGAAGATGAGTAAAAAGTAAATTGAATCAAATAAATTAACATCTAGATATAATTACCTAATTTAGACGCTCGCCTCTCACCACTGCGATCCCGAGATCGAGTCTCGGTTACCCGATTAGGGTTTCGTAGTGGATGAAACGTAGGTTGGGCAGGTTTTTCTCGGGGTTTTCTCCCATTTTCCCTGCCACAATTTCTTTCCACCATTTGTCCATAGTCCACCGCTGTGGTCTCGAGGTAGCGTGCTGCCTTGTCACGCAGCGGGCCTGGGTTCGATTCCCGGTCAGGATAGGCTCCTGGGTGAGGTTTTCTCGGGTTTTTCCTCGCCTGTAAGACAAATGTCAGGGAGCTTAGGCCCCAACGGTCCCCGAAAATCATCCAGCCATCATCATCATCATCATCATCCTTATCTTTATCATCATCCTTCATCGGTGTGGAAAGCAACGGGAAGCTACCACACCTATAAATCCCTACTAAAATCCCTACAGAGGGTCCACTTGTGAATGTAAACCATCCAGGGACGCAATCAGACACAAAAAAAAAAGAAAATCAAAATAGGTCCAGTCTTATAGGAGGAATAGAGTGACAAACACACATACATAAGAATTATATATATGAAAGACTGGAATTCTTGTAAAAATGAAATAGCTAAGAATAAAAATAAAATTTTCTCAAGAGCATATTTATGTGTAGTGTCTTAAAAAAGTGCAAAATAAACAAATGAAATGACCCCACATAATAATAAACTAGGCCCCTACATTATCTATGGTTTAAGGAGGATGAGATGGGAGAATAATATTTGTTTTTGCGCGATAGTGCGTTTTGTTGTACTTACAGCAGTGGCGACCATGATTGGAAGTTCAACTTCCTATATTCGGGGTTGCAAACCTAAATAACTATACTGTAATATTACATATTACAAACACGAGTGTAGGAAGTAAAATCACTGCCATCTATGTATACTACATAGGCCTACAATGTATATACAAACATATCTAAAAGGTAGTGTTAATATACATTACACGAAACAAATTACTGCATCTTAAATGGACTGAATTTTATTTGAAACAATATAAAACAATAAATACGTACTTGCCGCCATTTTATCACTAAATTGGTCTCACGACCTCCTGTTGTTTCAACTAATAAACACTGTCCACACTGTTAACGTTAGTTAATTGTTTTTAATGAACGCAAATATTTCCAACAAAGATATTATTTTACTATTATTTATTATCTTGAAAAGACGATCGCGCAAAAAAATAATGTACAACGCACGTTTGAGCAGTGTTTTACAAAATATCGGAAATTACCAGGATACCTAAGGACCGATAAAAAGAAAAACGAAGATATAAGAACAGAACTTAATATATTTAATCTCTGTGAAAGAATAAAATACTATCAAAATGCTTACCTTCAGCACGTATTACGAATGAATGAACAGCGCATACCAAGAAGAATGTATAATTATAAACCAAAAGGGAGAAGAATGTTGGGAAGACCATTGAAGAGATGGAAGGACCAATTCGACCTATAATAGATCGGAACAAGCCATTAGGCTTAATCCTTGTTGTTGATGATGATGAAAAACTTCGCTATCGTTCGGTTTTTAAACGTTTTCCTCGTTTCTGTAAAAAACATTTCCCAACCTCACATCGTATAATATACTATTGTGGGACGTGAATTATTCAAGGAAATATCAGCTCAAGAAAGGGATGACTGGAGAACTTATGTCCTGGTGTCAGTGAGTTATCAATATTATCGAGAAGCTCAGAATATAAGACAATTTTTTTTTTGTGATGGACATGGTTCTCTCTAAGGAAGTTTAATTTGCTGCAATGCTTTTATACGGGAGAGTAGATTAGGCTGAAAGGGAACATTCATTTCTCCCATATGGCACTACAGAGTAGCTGTCAACATCCTGGATTTCAAGTGTAATTTATTAAAATGAGACGCTCTACTTCCTCCCCTTCTCAAGCAGCGAGGGTAATTGTTTAGGATGAAGAAGGGGCGTCATGGAATGTGCAGGCACACACTTTTTTCATATACAGATATAAGCAATTAAATAATGAATGATTAAGTTTTTACTTAAATGTGATTAATGCTGGGTTGTTGAGAGTGAGATAATAATAAATAAAACATGTAATATGGCCATCTCTTGAAAATTATAGCCTAGCAGTTTAAAGCATCATGCCTTGATGCAGAGCTATAGGACTTACGCTGATTTGAGGCCCCATGGAATTGCGGCCAGTATAGGATAGAAGCTTATTCAATACTGTGAGAAATTTGATAGCTAAAATAACTAACAAAAATAATGATAAACAATGTAATTATAGACCAAGTTCAGATTTTTAATTATTTGGGATGCCATTTAGGCAATGACAGAAATTTAGATAAACACACTAAAATGCAACGATTCAATTATCTATGTGGCACAATTAAACGCACTTTATTGAATAAGACTAGAAAAGAAACTATTTTTTCACAATGTATATCTTCGATATAATTCGTTTAGAATAGAATAGAATAGATTTATTTAGCCTTGTGGAGTTAAGGCCATGTGGCCTTTTCTTCCACACACCAGGACAAACATATGTTACATATGAATACAAAAAATGCAATAATAGTCATATTAAACAATTAATTACCTGTCAAATTGAATAATAATGAAAATAATTTTCAAGTTTTACAAAGTATTGGCACTTCCATCGCTTATCTATGGATGTGAAACCTGGACATTAACAAAGGCAGATAGTAAACAAATAGAGGCTGCTGAAATGAAGATGTTGAGAGCAATAGCAGGATACCAGAGGAAAGAAAAACAAAGATATAAGAACAGAACTTAATATATTTAATCTCTGTGAAAGAATAAAATATTATCAAAATGCTTATCTTCAGCACGTATTACGAATGAATGAACAGCGCATACCAAGAAGAATGTATAATTATAAACCAAATGGGAGAAGACTGTTGGGAAGACCATTGAAGAGATGGAAGGACCAATTCGACCTATAATGAGATCGGAACTGGCCATTGGGCTTAATCCTCTGTTGTTGATGATGATGATGATGATGATGATGATGAAGAAATAAGTAACAGCCTGCGGTTTGAGAAAATCAGCTATAACGTTGGGGACTAGACACGCTGATCACATAGGCCCTAAGACCACTATATTGACTAGATGTTCTCCACCTATGTTATTAATACATGTGGATATTAGGCCAAGCGTCTTCTAAGTCTGTAGCGCCATGCATTTGGATACACACATACACAGAGTGAGTATAAATTCCCCTTACAGACTTCGAGGACGTGTAGTAGGTACCAAGGCAATTAAGTTTAGCATAGGAACTAAGAGGGAGAAGTTATATAGTATCCTGCTAGAGTTCGGAATTCCTAAAAAGTTAGTTAGACTTATACGAATGTGTCTAAATGGCACAAAGAGTAGGGTGCGTGTAGGCAAACAATTTTCGGATACTTTTGAAATCCACAATGGGTTGAGGCAAGGAGATGCACTATCTGCTCTACTATTTCATTTTGTACTAGAACATGCCATCAAATCTTTAGAGGATGAAGAAGTCTTACAACTCAATGGTATTAATAAGCTGTTAGTTTATGCTCATGATGTAGTACTATTGGGCGAAAATGAGGAGATACTAAAGGTCAACACGCACACACTACTAAGTAACACTAAGAAATTGGGACTGGAAGTAAATATCAATAAAACTAAATATATGGTCACAGTAGAAAAACATTAGGCCCTATAGGCCTATAATGGAAATAGACAGCTAATGACAAAAGAGGGAAATCCTGAGGAAGTGGCTGAATTCAAATACCTAGGGAACACTAATCACAAACAGCAATGAGAAGCACATAGAAATTAAACATAGGCTCAATTCTGGAAATGCGTGCTATTATGCATTACAGAGACTTTTGATGTCCCAACTCCTTTCAAAAAACGTTAAACTTAAAATATATAAAACTATTATTCTAACAATTATTATAGGCCTATTATATGGATGCGAAACATGAACTCTTACTTCAAGGGAGGGAAGGAGATTACGAGTATTTGAACATAAAGTACGTAGGAAAATTTTTGGACCAAAGAGAGATGAACATATAGGTGAACGGAGAAGACTACATAACAATGAACTAGGCCTATGGTATTTATAAGAAGCCAGATATAATAAGAACAGTTAAGTTTCGTAGACTGTGATGGGCAGGACATGTGGCACATATGGGAATGAAAGACGTGCATGGGAGCTTCTTGTAGGAAATCCAGAAGGAAAACACTCAGTTAGTATACCCAGAATGAGGTGGGAGAATATCATTAACTATGATTTGAGGAAAGTAGATTATACAGGGAATGATTGCAAAGCGTTAGCTCAGGATAGGGATGTATGGAGAGCTTATGCCCGTGCGGCCATGAACCTACGGGTTCGATAGTACCAGTGAGTAAGTAAGTATAGGAACTCGTGTCCGGAAACTTACCGATTTTCTGCTACACACAAAATCACCACACACGCTTTTCCAGTGCCTCTCACTAGGATAGTCTTGACTAGGGTGGTCCATACGTCATCCTCCGCTCACCTAATGCACCATGTCCACTTTGAGTTAGTTTGCGTCCTGTTCATTTGAGCTTGTGATCCGCCCAGAGACGTTTGTACCTGCACAGTACAGTAGTAATCCTTCACAACAGTACAAGGTGTACGTACTTCATTGCTACTGTGTTGCTGTTATCCAGGGCAGACATGATCATATTGTACGGTGAAGCTCGGTGCAATGGCAGGTCCAATTGTTTGGTGTGCACGTTCTCCCGACTTCACCCCGCTAGACAACTACCTGTGAGGTCACATGAAAACCTTCATTTACGTTTATCCTGTATAATCCGAGGAAGACCTACTACGTAGCACGAATTACGGCTGCGGCGGATGTTGGAGGACCGGGGATTGGTGATCGTGTGTACGAGAAGTTCGTACGGAGGTACCGCATCTGTATTGATGTCGGTGATCGTCAAATCGAGTCCTTCTTGTAAGTGATTCCAGATGACAGGCAGCAGGAGTCGAAGAGAGCAACATGTTATGGTATTTTGTTGTGTAGCGGAAAAACTGTACATTTCCGGACATGGGTTCCTATGTTAAATGTAATTGTCTTGGTCCCCTCAATAAACCCTGAAACTCTGTAAGGGGAATTTAGACTCACTATATATATATATCCCCATTTGAGATGTTCTTTCATCCGAATGTCCAAGCATATTTTTGTGCGTGTGTGTGTGTGTTCTTTTATGTGATATTTTTATTTCGAATGACCATTTAACTCATGCCCCAAATGGGAGTCAATGACTTTTTATTTACAACCAATCACAGTCTTTTTCATCTCGATTTTAACTGTTTAATTTTATCACTGTAAAATCAAGCTCCTCCTTTTTAATATTCTGAATAGGCCATAGCATTATTTTACAGCAACGTCATGTGGCTACCAGATTGTATATATAGTGCACGAATGTTAGCAAATAGTGCTTGCGAGAGATAATATAAAAACATTTGTACCGATTGATTGTACTGCAAAAAAAAATAAACCATTGTTTATACTCCCTTAGACGAATTATTTCCCAAGAAATAACGTTGTAGAACAATATAATAGACATATTTACATCATAGGACATCAGAAATTAATTAATACCTATAATATTGGTTATAAATTTCTCCACTAGGGTGCATTCTTACAATATTGCGATCCTTTGGCAATAAATAATATAATCTGGTTGCAGTGATGAACAAGTGAAACATATCGTTTCTCATTTGTTTTCAAACATCGCCGTTTACATTAAATATATAAATATTTTAAAATAACTATATTTAAATAATGATTTATGAGTAAACAGCTTAATTTTATTCGTTAAATAGTCCTAACAAATGTCACTCTTGATTTCCAAATTCTCTAGATAAATTAGAAATCATATTTTTTATTGTAAAAGGAGATAATTTTGGCTCTTTTAAACTAAATACATCTTGATTGTAATTAATAACACAGGAGAGATGTTTGTACATTGTAATAGGAGGGAGCTAAACGAACACTGCTTTTGTCTGTTCTAAATACATGACTTGCTGTCTGAACAGTCGCTACTTTCCAGAACATTAAGTAAAACGCGGCGGTAATAATGGCGAACGTGCCTTTAAATTACTTACTAAGTCATTCCAATATGGTTCACATTAGCAGTTTATATAATTCATAGAAGAAAGCGATTCTCATCCCCTCATTCTCCCTGCTTCCCTCTTTCTTCCTAGTCTTCACGATTCTTCCTCAGAATAGAGTTGAGAATTTACTTAATACTGGCTTACCACTTTATAGCAGTTTACCCTTGATTCCTGATTTCCAGAGATTCCTATCTTCCCATTGTCCTTCTTCCATACCCCTCTTCATCATGGTATCATATATTCCCTCATACCATGTTCTTCTACTTCTCCCCCTCTTCCTTCTGCCTGTACCATGCAATCTAACACCTGTTTAGGCCACTGGTCTTCCGACATCCGTTGTACATGTCCATACCACTGTAAATCTCTCTATGTTATTCTTTCGATAACAGTTTCTTGTGCATCCATTTCTTGTCTGATGTATGTATTTCGAATATGTTGTAGCCTGGATATTCTCATACTTCTTCGTAATCGTAGAGTTAAGAATGTGATTGTAAATTTATCTAAACTAAATTAAAATCTCTAGGGCGACATGTCTAGAAGGCCGTCGACTTACCGTCCAGCTTTACATCCACGTGTGTTAATCACAGAGGCGGACAAACGTCCAGCCAAAGTAAAGGGTTAATATGTGGTCAGGATGTCAGGTCCTTAGCCGTTATAGCGGGTTTTTTCAACTTGCACCCGTCATTTATTATAGCTTCCAAATTTCCCAATATGTTGGATGGGCACCGTCTCACATTAGCAGGAATTTCCGAAAATGTCTTCCTATATGAGGACTCCAAGTCCCGTAGTTCCGCTGCAAGGGTATGATATCTGAAACAGCTCGGCTACGGCGCGGGAACTCAAATTATAGTAGTCTTCAGTTATATCTATTAAACCAGGCACGCTATTAGAAGACATATGCGGTAAGCCAATCCTGCTTCACTCTTCATGCGCCGTTGTCAGATATCGGTATGTAAGAGTTCTCCTGTCATGGTTACAGCGCCAATTGTACAACACCGCTCGATTATGATAGGTTAGACGAAATGCACTAGCCACGCATAGCCCCGCCCGATATGTCTTCTAATAGCGTATGCCTAATACATGACTATCAGTTTTTGTCAAGAAAAATATCAGAGCCAGTTATATCGTACTTGTTTTGTTAATTATGTTGTATTTAAAGTTTATATAAGACAACGAGGTTCCAATTGGAGTTTGCATTTCTACTTAGAGGCCACATACAATTAATTTTGTACTAGAAATAAAATCGGAAACAATAAAGTAAAAATACAAACCGTACTTTGTACACATAAATGTCTAAATTGAGAGAATGCCAATGTTTCTTTGCATTCATTTTTGAAGTAGGCCTAAGTCTTCATATATCTACTAAATTTTTATATACTTATTATTGGACAATATTATGCATCAACCGGCTAAGCGTAATTAAAAATAGATTTTTATACCATCTGTTGCACTGTCTCATGAAGTAAATGTATGCACTGCTTTCAGCGGCAATCTTTAAATGAATCAGTCATTTCGAAAAGGATCATCTACAGATGTTCAAATTTTACAGGAGAGGAAAGAAAACTGATTCAACTTGTTCAGGATAAAGCATTGAATCTGAAATTGCTACTGAATAAAGTGATAAAGTGGTAAAGGAATAGTGTACTTGATCCATTCTCACACGGAAACGATGGAAGTAGGCATCTAAACATGGAATAATGAAAGAAGTGAATTTCAGAAAAATTGGAGATGATCCCTTTTCGAAATGACTCATACAAATATAGTAGTATTATTAAAGAAAATGTGTACGCCATTAGTCCTATCAGAGATTCTGTGTTTTGCAACAAACGGTTATGAAACCTGATCTTCGTTAATGCTTATCTGAATTTTGCATCTTGCAGCTAAGCGACACATGTTTCCGCTCTTAGATTGTTGATGCATAACTGCCAACAACAAAAATATCTTACAATATCTAGTGTCATTAGTTTGGTGCTGCAATAAATAGTCAAAATTGATAAACTTATTTTTCTCGAAACTTACATAAAGGCGCATAGCCGGTTGATACATAACGCCGTTCAATTGTAAAATACCTAGACTTTTTTTTTTAATTTTTGTTTCTCCCTTTAGATGTCAGTTGAAATATAGTAATTCTGCATGATAAGCTGAACATTGTAAAATTTAAAACACGTTTACGTAAGATACAGAAAATTCGCTGAATTAGTGTGCATGCAGCAAGGTTTGTGTTTAGAGGACTTTTTCACTCGTAGATTTGAAATCATCATCATCCAGGGATTAAGCCTGTTGGCTCGTTTCATGAAAGCTAGAATTGTTCAAACCATCTTCTGTGTGGACCTCCAACATTTCTCCTTCCGTGCGGTTTATAATTTTGGAAATCTTCCTTCTGGCGTTCTATCAATATGTTCTTTCCAGTCGTTCCTACATTTAATTATTCGGTCTGTAAGTTTGAAAATATTTAGTTCCTTTCTTATATCTCCATTTCTTTTCTTATCCAGCAGAGTATATCCTGCTATATTTCTTAAAAATCTCACCTCAGCTGCTTCTAATCTTTGTTCTTGTCTTTTAGTGATTTGACATTTTATCTGTAATTATTTGAAAAAAAAAACGAATATTATTGGGAAGTAATTTCCCCACTTTAGGGTAACAGAGTGGAACCCTTGATAGAGGTCCACTCCAGGGAGTAGGCGCCCCTGCCCTTTTGTGAGCTCCAGGTCCCACTCGCCCAGTGGGTAGTACCTGGGTAGGGCCCCGTCCACAGGGTTACGTGGGGAGAAGAGAAGTCCCCAAAGCCGTAGTGAAGGCAACTTCTCTAGGAGACGAACACTCCGAAATTCCAGTTCCCTGCCCTCCAGGAAGAGGGGTTTGGCTAGAGGCTGGTAACCTCTACTAGTAAAAAATAACTTACTCATAAACTTCAGCAGAAGAAAAGCCGGATTGATAGTGGGCAGACCTAGAAAGAGATGGGCTGAAGTCGGAACGGGTCAACAGACCTAATCCATGAATGAAGATGATGATGATGATGATGAAATTTCCCCACTACATCATGATTATAGTGTTCTTTTTTTTAACTTGACAACAATAAATTGCTTAACATGTTAAACTACACTTTCTGGTTTCCGCATCTTAATATCTGATGTTTATAAATTATAAATGTCAAAAATATACATTGTTAGATAAGAAATGCACCGTGTCCCATTCAAACCCCTCACATTTTAATTAATCATAACTCTCAAAGTACGCGGAATTATGAAATGAGGTTGGTATTAAAAGAAAGAGAAACTCGAAGAATTTTTGTTATCATTGTTGCAGTTAATTCATCTGCATGTTGGACAACAATGGCATAAAACAAAATGACGAGCACAAACTGTTTTCTGGTATGCATAGACGAAGTCAAAGAAATTACCGGAGATAATATGGAGGAAATGCACTTGATGGGAAGACCATTAAGGCGTGGCTTGAGAAGTTTCTGGCGACTGGAAGCGTTAAAAAAGAATCAGGAGGTGCTCGTGCATGTGTTTCAGAAGAAAAGATTGAAGAAATGGTGCACATAAACAGGTGTTTTAATGCGTGGCAATGAACATTCTTTGATTTTCTGTTTCGTTTAATACCTGCTTCACTTCATAATTCCACATACTTTGTTAGTTATGATTAATTAAAATGTGGGAGGTTTGAATGGGACACCCTGTATAATGAAGGAATAAGAACCGAATTAAACATCTACAGTGTTATAGATTTGTATTGTATTGTATTGTATTGTAAGCCCACGTTTTCCCTTTACAGAGATTTAGGCGCTCTCCCCCTACAGGGAAGAATTTGAACCATACTAATTTAGTTACACTTGTTTTTGTATAGATGTCATTTTGAGTGGCCCGTGGTCAGCGTTCCGCCTCATACTGACATCTAGGAAGCCAAGGTAGTACTAGGACGGGAAAATTCGGTAAATTTTGTTTAGAGGCCTTTCATTCAGGCTTAAGGATTTTTTACGAGCCTGAAAATCTTCAGACTCGGGACGCACGGCTTGAAGTCCCTCCCGGAGGACTTGCTCCTTGGATTTTTCCGTCCTAAAAAAATCCATCGACCCCGGCCGGGTTTGAACCCGCGACCCTCGGGACCAGAGGCAAGGAGCATAACCACTCCACTAGTCCACCGCGGCCGATAGTTAAAATTAAAAAAATCAAGATCTAACTGGCTCCAACGTATAGAAAGAATGACAACCAATAGACTCCCACAAATTTTGCGTCAATACCAACCCAAAGGAAGAAGAAATATTGGACGCCCCATAACTAGATGGAGGGATACGATCTCTTCATGTGGAAACAAGTCTATGGTCCAACTCCATGACGTAGAAGAAGAAAAATCATAATTCCTCCATTGATAGCATTAATATCCCCAACACTAATTTTATTGGCGCATTAACAAATAAAATGTTCTCTTATGGAAATAAATGTGTTTAGCCGCATTCAACGCGGCATTAATGAAATATTTTATCGCATGTACATTTTTATTTAAACTACGAAAAGGAAGCTTTGACAAATAAAAAATGTCTGCCTTAAGTCGGCTTCTGTCTTTACTTGACATTGTTTATAAAAAACGACTGACATAGCTCCACGCACGTCCAACAGAAAACTATAAACTCACTGTATGTACTTGTTTTACCATTTATAGTAAATATAGCTGTCGCTTCCCTCGGCTATCACAACATTTAAAAGGAAGTGACAAAAAATACCAACAATCAAAGGCTGTTTACCTTTTTCTTAAAATGGACTTCTTTGTACAGATGTTTTCGTGGTTATTGTAGCTTATAACAATGATAATAATATTAATTTTATTATTATTATTATTATTATTATTATTATTATTATTATTATTATTATTATTATTATTACTATTATTCAACAATACATAACAAAGGAAAAAAAAAAAGATGAATGCAAAAACTATAGGGGAATTACAGTCAGTAGTACACTAAGTAGACTATATGGAAAGATAATCAAGTATTTCCTAGAAATTGAATACAAAGAGTTAGAACCAGAGGAACAGGCAGGATTTAGAGTGGGCAGATCAACAATAGACCACATTTTCAGCATACGGCAGATTATAGAAAAGAAAACAATCAGAGCACAACCGCTACATCTAGTATTTATAGATATAGAAAAAGCCTACGATAACATTCCTACATCAAAATTATGGAAAGTCTTAAAACTAAAAAAAGAAAAAAATCCAACACTGATTGAAGCAATTCAAAAAACTACGAGTATATTCAGAATCATATGTGCAAGTAAAAATGGGAAAGTACTTGTCTAAAGGTTTTCAAACAAATAAAGGATTACGACAGGGATGTTGTATATCTCCACCATTATATAAGATTTATGGTGAAAAAGCTGTTGAAGAATGGAAAAAGAAATGTAAACCGATGGGAATACCACTAGATGATAATTCAACAATATATACACTCCAGTTTGCAGATGACCAATTGATATTGGCTCAAGAATTTGAAGATATAGAATACCTCACTAGAAAATTAATACAAGAATATAGTTTATGGGGTTTAAAGATCAATATGGATAAATCTAGATATATGACAATAGGGGATCTTCCTCAAGATTTAATACTAGAAGAAAATTTAGGGACAATTAAATACACTGAAGAATATAAGTATTTGGGAATTAAAATTACTGAAGATGGAAAACAAGAAACAGAGATAAGAAACAGGATCAATACAGGAA
Organism: Diploptera punctata; assembly: GCA_030220185.1. Lineage (NCBI taxonomy): Eukaryota > Metazoa > Arthropoda > Insecta > Blattodea > Blaberidae > Diploptera > Diploptera punctata. The sequence goes on along the minus strand of JASPKZ010000446.1, from coordinate 207,429 downwards.
AGTATACTATATCTGCCCTAAATGGAATAGTATGGGACAAACATATCTTCAAAGAAACAAAAACAAAACAAAAAAACTATTTTTAATACAATTATTACCTATGGAGCTGATGTGTGGGCTTTAAATGCACAAATAAAAAAAAATTACTCGCCACTGAAATGGACTACTGGAGACGTGCTGCAAGAATATCCAGGAAGGATAAAATCAGAAATTCATATATAAAAGAAAAAATGCAGGTACAATATTCAATATTAGATTTTATAAAAAATAAACAGTTAAATTGGTACGGACACATTAGAAGGATGGAAAGAAGGAAGACTACCTAAGATAATCATGGATTGGGAACCACAGGAAAGGAAAAAGAAGGGTAGACCAAATATTACGTGGATTCAGGGAATCAATGAAGCTAAGAGGGAATGGGAAATAGAAGAAGATATATGGATGAACAGACAAGAATGGAAAAATGTGTTGAAACAAATGTGTAGTTAACTGTGAACATGGGTACCGGAAAAATGTATATTCATTGTAAAAGCCGGAATAATAATAAAATATTATTATTATTATTATTATTATTATTATTATTATTATTTAGACGAATATATTTTATTATAGGAAAGAAACCAAGGAAGATAAACATGAGGATTAAAGATGAGGCCATTGAGCAAGTGGAGAGCTTCAAATACTTGGGTTGTACTATCAGTAGTAACATGAACTGCGGTCAAGAAGTAAAGCAGAGGATAGCAATGGCAAAAGAAGCTTTCAACAAGAAGAGAAGCATTTTCTGCGGACCTATGGCAAAATAATTAAGGAAGAGGCTAGTGAAGTGCTTTGTATGGAGTGTAGCATTATATGGTGCAGAGACTTGGACATTGCGACGGAATGAGGAAAAGCGACTGGGAGCTTTCGAGATGTGGATATGGAGAAGAATGGAACGTATAAAATGGACAGACAAAGTAAAAAATAAAGATGTGCTAGACAGAGTGGGTGAAAGAAGAACAATGCTGGAACTCATAAAGAAGAGGAAAATAAATAGGATTGGGCACTGGCTAAGAAGGAACTGCCTGCTGAAGGATGCTCTAGAAGGAAAGTTAGAGGCAGAAAAAGGCATCAGATGATGCACAATATTAAAATAAATGGTTTGTATGCAGATACAAAAAGGAAAGCTGAGTTAAGGAAAGAATGGGGAATGCTGAGTTTGCAGTGAAAGACCTGCTCTTGAGCAGAACACTATGAATGAATTATTATTATTATTATTATTATTATTATTATTATTGCCAATACGACTTGTCAGAGGCAACATAAAAAGAAAATTAGCTAAAAAAGAGCACGAGCCAATAATTTAATATTTATCTCATTCTCAGCGTGTATCGAAAATCGATTTTCTAACAGTTGAATGACAGTAGAAGCAAAAGAAATCCGACTTCAGGAAACAACTGTAAATAATTTAGTAGAGTTGGCTTCGAGTCTCTTGTTTTGAAAGTGTTTCTTCTCCAACCCTTCTTCTACCGCAATCGGACTGTATCATTTAACGTTTTATCGCTCTAATCTTCTTGCTAGTCATTGCATCCCTAGCCATTTCCCCCTCTCGTAATGCTCTGCCAAAAACAAAAGTACTCTAGCACAGAATCCAAAGTTTGGTCCAAGAGGAAAATATAAAACTAAGAGAAATATGATAGGGGGTTAGAAAGAGAATAGAATTGAGTTTGGGAGAGGAGAGGATAATCGGGCAGAGGGTTGAAAAGATAAATGAAATGCATAATACAGTTTTGTTACGCCGACACAGTTTGTCGTAAGGGTAGAAAACAACATGGGGTTGTGTTTAGGCAGATTCTTCTCCACTTTGAAAAGACAACCCTTCTCAACTTTTATTTTTAACCTTACGAGAGCACGCACAGTTCTGCATCCAACAGATTTCAATATTTATTCCAAACTAGCTAATACCCGGCGTGCGCTGCTACGCCTAAACAAATTATGTGTTTTTACGTTTAGTTGAATAAGTAAAAGGAATAATAATTATAAATTTATATCATTATTTTTAGATACCCCGTGCTGATTATCCGGCATTGCCCGGGAATCTACGTATCGCGATGTATTTGACATTAATGAGCTGAAAGAAAAAAATTCGTTATTTCGAGTTATCCGTGCTGCTGCTCTGCTTGCCCGGGAATATACTTAATCCCGATCTTCTTGGCATCAATGAAAAACAAAAATGGTTATTGTGAGTAATGCCACGAATGATTTCCAATTTATCTAGAGAATTTGGAAATCAAGAGTGGCATTTGTTAGGACTATTTAACGAATAAAATTAAGCTGTTTACTCACAAATTTATGGTTTAACTATAGTTATTAAATATATATATATATATATATATAATATAAACGGCGATGTTTGAAAACAAATCAGAAATGTGAGGTTATGTTCATTCACTGCTGCTTGATCATATTATTTATTTCCAAATAAGATCGCAATATTGTAAGAGTGCACCCAAGTGGAGAAATAATGAAACACATCAAACTATATATCATAATCAACATTACGGGTTATTCATTTATTTTTTTTAGTAAACAACTCAGTAAAATCAAGGAATCTTTTCATTATTTGCTATATTCAACGTATTTGTTGGACAAAAATAATGCTTTGACCTGTTCAGAACATTAAAAAGGAGGAGCTTTCTTTATCACAAAAGCAGGAGCTGATTAAGAGAAATCGATAAAGGGCGAGGTGAAACATGACTGTCATTGGTTGTAAAACAACATTCATTGAAACGTGATTGGTCATTGACTAGCATTTGTAGCATGAGTTAAATAGTCACTAAAATATATTCTGCCATGTCTTGTAGGAAAACCAGAGGGAAATCGCCCAGTTGGGTAGACCAAGAATGATGTAGGAGAATAATATTAACTATATTTTGAGGGAAATAGATTATACAGGGAATGATTGGAAAATCTTAACTGAGGATAAGGATATATGGAGAGCTTATGTCATCGCGGCCATGAACCTACGGGTTCGATAGTGCCAGTGAATTAGTCAGTTAGTTAGATAGAATCTTATATTTTATTTAGCATCCAAAATTCAGTCGGAACATTAATACTGGGGCAGCTATCATCTTGTAAAAATTTAGTTTTGTCTAATTTGGGTTTTATTTTATAGAATTATATGTACTGTAACACGTATTGACTGAGATCCGTTCAATCCATCACTCATATCTTTTACGTTAGGTCTGCATAACGACATCATGTCTTTCCGCTTGACTGCTGCGATGAACGGGGTTAATATATCATATATTAAAGTGAAATGACAATTGATTAACATGAATATATCAGTTAATTGCATATTAGAACACAGTTTTTGAGCTGAAATCCAAATTGAGTTTGTATTATTCGTACACACAGATAAACATGAGTTTTGCTTTCTTTTGTCACACACTGTAACTATTTCATTCTGTTGTGTTGTATATCGCTGTCGGTAGATGGCAGTGCAAACTGTATATTTATAAAATTTAACTAAAGCTCCATAATAGAACAATTTAAAACTTTTGTTGTTATTTAACTCAATAGAGATGTTGCAAATAAAATTTGTAGTTTGAGGAATATATAATTAGTTTAATATAATATAAATAATGTACAAAATATTATAATTATGTATTGTACACCTGCAGATTTCAAATGGTTAGAAAGTTATTTGTAGATGTACGAAAAATCTGGCTGCATACTTACCTGGCGTAGGGGTTACCGTGATCAACAAGGCGGTTCCCCCAGGGAGAGACCCTTCCATTGCACTGCGGTTGGGTTGACCCCTGCGATTACCCCTAATGTGGGTAGCTCGTTCGCATAATTTTTGGTAGTCGGGACTTGCGTACGCGCTGTCCCGGAATAAGTTCTCCATTTAGTAACTAAGTAGTAGATTCTGCTAATTTCGTGATATGGATTATTCATTCTTTCGTTCGTATCGTAGATAGCAGAAAGGTGCCGTAGACAAGTGGTTAAGGCAGTAAACCTTGGTGGAGAGCTACGGGATTTCCGCTAGCTGGAGTCCACATACTTCAAGCGCGACATGGCAAGAAGACCCTTAGCTGATCTGCTGGCCTCACATCCACATGTGTTAATCACAGAGGTAGACGATCATCTTGCCAGTGTAGGGGGTGACATGTGGTCAGCATGTCGGATCCCCCAGCCGTTATAGCTGGTATTCTCAACCTGGAGTAGCTACCCAAATGCCTCACGATGCTGGGTGGGCACCGGTCCCATACTGGCCGAAATTCCATGAGAAAAATTTCTTCCCCCATGGAGACTCGAACCAGCGCAAGTCCCGTAGCTCTGCGCCAAGGTTTCTTGCCTTAAGCACTCGGCTACGGCGCGGGGCTCGAGTCTCCATGGCGGAAGACATTTGTTCATGGAATTTCGGTCAGTATGGGACCGGCGCCTACCCAGCATCGTGAGGCATTTGGGTAGTTACATCCAGGTTGAGAAGACCAGCTATAACGGCCGGGGGACCCGACATGCCACCCCCACACTGGCTAGATGATCATCTACCTATGTGATTAACACATGTGAATGCCTCTGTGTGTCCCGCGCCGTAGCCGAGCGGTTAAGGTAGGAAGCCTTGGCGCAGAGCTACGGGACTTGCGCTGGTTCGAGTCTCCATGGAGGAAGAAATTTTCTCATGGTATTTCGGCCAGTATGGGACCGGTGCCCACCCAGCATCGTGAGGCAATTGGGTAGCTACAATAAGTAGCGGCTCCAGGTTGAGAAACCAGCTATAACGGCTGGGGGACTCGACATGCTAACCACATGTCACCCCTACACTGGCTGTTGATCATCTACCTCTGTGATTGACACATGTGAATGCGAGGCCAGCAGGCTGATGATAGACCTAGGGCTCTCTATGAATGTCGCGCTTATCTTCAGATTCAGAAAGGAGAACATCAT